>CM034154.1:307780752-308408959 GCA_019776745.2 Taxus chinensis
ATATATGGCAATCAGTTGTAGATGGTTACACCATTCCTCAAAACTATCCAATTGATGTAGCAGGTAAGAAGGTTAGTAATGATAACTCTAAAGCTATGAATGTTATTTTGTGTGGATTGGTAGAGTCAAAGTTTTTCAAAGTGATGCAATGTGTAATAGCTAAGGCCATGGTAGGTAAACTACAAGTGATCTATGAAGGTGACTCCAAGGTGAAGTTGGCAAAGCTCTAGACCTATACAAATCAATTTGAAAGTTTGAAGATACAATAATAATAAATCATTGTTGCATATATTCTCATAGTAGATCAAGTTGTAAATACCATTAGAGGGTTGGGAGAAGAAGTGAAATAATGTTTGGTGCTTTAGAAGTGCTAAGATCTCTCACTCCTAAATTTAATCCTAGAGTCTCAACTATAAAATAATCCAATGATCGAAGTACTCTTTTGATGGATGAACTCCATGGTATCTTGAATGCTTATAAAATGAGGACATGTGTGGATAAACCTCCCAAGAAGGAAGCATCCTTCAAAGTTGAAAATAAGTCAAAATGTAAGAATATCTTGGATGATGATGTTTCTAACATTAATGGTGACGAATTGATAATTATGTTTGTTAGCAATTTGAAGACAAGTTTAGGAAAGTATAATGGTAAGTTTCTCTTCAAGTGTTTCAAATGTGGAGAGATTGGGAATTTTTCAAACAAGTGTCCTCACAAGCATAAGGGTAGGGAGCATAATGATGGTCATGATGAAGACAAGAATCCCCATAGGTATGATAAGAGTAAGAGGAAATTCAGAAATTTTGAGGACAAGAAGAAGTCAAAAAAAAAATCAATGAGAAGATTATAATCTAAGGAGGATTGTAGCTCATCAGAGGTAAGTAGTGAAGCTGGTTTTTCTAATTTTGATTCTGAGTCTGATCATGATGATGTTGGTAATGAAGTCCTATTCATGGCCAAAGGTTTTAGGAGCTCTAAAAATTAAGGTTCCATATATGGAGGCTCATGTATGCATTCAGAAGAAGAATATGTTGATCTTTAAACTGAGCCGATGTGTATTCAAGAAGAATTAAAGCATGCAGAGAAGAAAAACAAGAAACTAAAGGCACAAACCAAATATTATGAAGAAAAGATTCATCTTCTTGAGGAAAAACATTGGACTTACACCAACAAGTATGATGATATTCTCAAGAAGTTAGAAACCCAAGTATATATTGTAACAACAAGCCTAAAATCCAAGGAAGAAGTGTGCATCAGGTATGAGAGAGATTGAGTCTCTAAGGACATAATTGATTGAGGCAGCCAGAAAAGTAACATCATTTCAAATATTTGAGAAGAGCTCCAACAATCTAGATGATCTCTTGGATAGTTAGAAGTCTACAAGTGATAAGATTGGCTTAGGATTTAAGGAAGATCTAAAGGGAAAAAAGGTGATTTAATAAGATATTGCTCAAAGAAAGGATATTGCTAGCACAATTTCCAAGGAAGATCAGAAGAAGAATAACTTCAATAACTATGAGAAGACAAGATCTGATAGAAAACCTAATGCATCAAGGTATAATAAGTCCTTTAATGGTTATTGTTATGGTTGCAATGAGTTTAGACATAGTGAAAAAGAGTATAGAAGGCCATCCAATTATGAGGACTCATGGAATTATGGAAGGAGCTTCACTTCACACCAATCAAGAGGTAAGAATGAAGTTGTGTGTTATGACTATAATCATGTTAGTCACATTGAAAAGTTGTGTTTTCATGGTTCTTCGAGACAAAACAAGAGGTTTCAGGATCCTGGAGTATAAGAGAAAAGGAAAGAAAATGCGTGGGAACCAAGAGTAAATCAAGATAATCTATCCAAGTCAGTTATTAGAGAAATTCTAGTGTGTACATAGGCTGTTGATCTGAAGAAGGATGAAAATTTTGACTCACAGGTGCCAAGAAGTTCTTGGAATCTCCTAAAATTGTTGTTCTAGATCCCCGTGATTTGGTATGTTTCTACAAATATTCTTAGAGACATTCATCACTTAGATGAAGCATGAAGTTAGGGGGGTCTCTAATGGATATGTGGAGTTGTGTAACAGAGTTGTATTCATGGTGTTGTGAAGCTCGTATTGGATTCTTGAAGGCATGTATATTGTCTACAGATGATTCAAGTACAATCATGATGTTACAAGGTATGATTGATTAGTTCAAGTTATATTCATTACTAAATGATGAATTTAAATAATGTATGCCAACCATTTAGACCATTTGAAGCTTGTTTGAAGCATTTAAAGTGTTGATAAGCTAGGATGATCTCTGTTGTGTTATATTTTAGGTCTGATCTCAAGATGACATATCTAGTAGTATTGTGTGGAACTTGAAAGGACATTGGCATATCTGGGTTTGAAGTTTTCTCATTGAGTATTGCAAGGATGTTGAAGTTTTGGTTATCTGAGTGTGAAGAACATGTGAGGTTTTACCAGGTTGATAGAATTATTGACAAGGTTGAATCCATTCTGATGGCTTAAAAGTTGTTATGAAGATATGGTTACCTAATAAAATATTCATTATAAGGTATGAATCTATCTGTTGTTTTTTAACTACATACTTGATGAGCATCTAGAGGGTTTATAAAGGCTTCTTAGGGAGATATACATTTTTTAGAAGTGCATCAAAGATGTGAGGTAGCTTGGGTGGAAAGTATATTGTGCATGACTGAGTGTAAGAGTATGTGTTGAGGCCTATCATAGGTCTATGTGTGAAAGACAAATATTTCCTTGGACTCTAGAAATCCTATAATCATATGAAGACTGAAGTGAACTATTGATGTGTACCATGGTGGAGTGTCATGTGGTTTATGAAGGGCCTATAATGTTGTGTATATCAGAAATCATAAAGTTTTGCAGGTAGTCAATGCAAATAAGTTCCAGAAGAAGGAGTTTGAGGGTCTTATCTGTCTTTGTAATATGTAACAAAGTTTCATTGAAAAATATGTATTCTTTTTTGTTCAAGAAAGAGTTTCACTTGTTCTCGGATGGTGATGAACAATTGTACGGTTGAGTGATAAGTTAAAGGTGTTGTAAAGTTGGTATAAGGTGCAACAGGATAAAGATTGAAAGCATGAGATTCAATATAGCAGGTGACATATTTTTGGTTACAAAGCATCAAGAAAAAATTAATAATGTGAGTATAAATATACATGACTATGATTTCAAGGTTACTTTATTGACCAAGGAATAGGGTAACATCACAAAAGACAGTGAAATCTAAGTTTTTTGGAGACAGTCTTGTTGAAAAAGTATTATTGATCACTTGAAGCGACTATCACAAGGTATGTATGATGTGTTCATTAGTTTAGGTACATTCAAAGAGGTATGTAACTTGTGTTATGTTGCAAAATAAGAGCATCAAGGCATGGTCTTGATCAAGAATATGTATAGAGGCATTACAAGTAAGATGGAATGGTGGGAGAGTGTTGTTTGTATTTATATAGTGTCTCAAGATCTAATTCAGGTTTGTGATGCTTATGATAGACTATTTGAGTTGTGCGAAGACCTCATTAGTTAAGAAGATAGGGGAGATGAGCAGGGATCCATGAGCTAATCAGAGCAATATGAAGTACTTGAGGTTAAATTTGATGTTATCTAACTCTGTTTTACAAGGTTTGCATTGGTGTTCTACTATCTTTGAGGTATCAAGAAGCATCTAAGAAGCAAGGGGAGATTAGTTGTTGATATTCTAGCTCCATGAGCTAAAGAATATTTCAAGAAGCCTTATTTTCCATGAAAATCAGTTTGCAAGTTAAGGATGTTGATCGAGCATGAGATGTATGATCGAAAGTTGTTAAAGGATGATTAGTCAAGGTGTGAAGCTAGATTTTGTCTCATCCCAAGAAGAAGGTATGTCAGTTATTTTGAAGTCATGCATTTGCTGAGGGGGATCTATGTTGCTCAAAGTGTCAAATTAGAGATAAAGAAGGTAAAATGGACCTTGATTATTTTTTTTAATGTTTCTAACAAAGTGTTGAGCCTATTTTGATGTCAAAATAAAGATTTATAGGTATGTTTCTTTTTCATTAATTTCAAAATGGGGAGAATGAGTTGATCACATGTGAATTCCTTAGGGGAAGAATTTACTTTGTCTATTTTTCCATCAATGGGTTTGCCATCAATATCAAAGGGGGGGATTGTTGGAATTTTGTTGTCATTGATCTCAAAATTGTGTGTTATATGTGTTTTCATTGGTTTCTAAGGTTTCATTGATGTCAAATGAGGTAAATGACATTAAGGTTAATTGGTAGTGTCATGCCAAGTTGAGTGTCTTGTTAAAATTGTATGGTGACTCATGGTGTCTTGAGAAGTGTAATGGATTGTAGGAGTGTGGTAGTGACTTGCAGAGGTATTGGTGATGTTTTTGAGGTTTCATGTAGTGTGGTGAAGGTTATTTCATGTTGTCAAGGATGAAAAAGTAATGAGGAGGTCAGTTTTAGTGAAGCAAGCATGATTCAAGGTGCTTGTTTTTTAAGTCTCATCAGCATGTATGGTATGACATGCTAGAGTACATGTATATATGAGTTTGTTATGCATTTTCATAGTATTTATATCATGATTATGATGTGTAGAGACACTCACAAGTGTCTTATAGTGTTGATTCAGGTGTTAGACTAGGTTGTTAGGTCTATTCCTAGACCTAACTCTTGAGAAAGCATGCCCTAATGAAAAGGATTTATCATTTTTAAGTGAATTTGAGAAAAAATTAGTATTATATATTTTTTATCATGTTTATTCAAAGGTGTGGACCAAATTTCAGATCCTAATGTTGAATATTTTGCAAGATACGATATTTTTACCTCTACCGAGTTTTTGAAAGTGAGAAACCAAGGTCGATTTGAACTTTATGATGCTCGTTGGAACATAAGAAGTTATAATGGGAGTCTGATATCTTTAGGTAATTTGGTGGTGATTTTAGTTTGAATATTACTCCTTATGATTTCTCCAGGTGCAAGTTGGGTGCTTTGATTGTATGTGGAATCCACTCATAAAGGAAATTTTCTAAAGAAATTCAGTTTTATCTCAAGTTCTTCATTGGACCTTTTGACTAATTTGGTTTTAGATGAAGTATGGAAGTTATTATACATTTCCATGGTGTTTTCAAAACCATTTTTATCCCATAGAATGTTTTCTAAGGTCATTTTTGCAAGACTGGTTTTAGGGCTATTTTGGGCAGTTTTAGGTGATCAGGTTGCAGAGGATTTTTTATGGTGTTATAATTTGGTTTATGGTTTCATATGAATTTAGTGATAACCATAAGGTCATGATATTTCCATTTTTATAGTACACTTGAATATTTTAGGAGCTTTGATAAGGTTTTGGGTTCAATCTTTGAAGACTAGTTTTGGAGGTCTTAGACCTAGTGAAGAAGGTTGCTCCTTTTGGCGGTGTAATTGCATGAGGTGTTGGTTCTGAGTTGTTAAATATTTTTAGATGTTGTTAATGGACTTATACAACATGTATTAGTGGTTTTTTTTTTCTATTAAGGTTTTGGTTTCTCAAGTGATATGGGTTTGGCGAGTGGGCTATTTGAGTGTTTTAGAGATTCTTGAGTGCTAATGGAGATGTGAAGGTTCTAGAGGCTATTGCAGACCTATATGGTTATTTTTATAATATTTTATGATGTTTTTATAGTTTTAGTATTTTTTCCCTATGATTTCTTACTTATATTTAATTATGTCAAGATTCACGTATAAAAGCAAATTATAATGCTCATTTTAGCTTGTTGAGAGGGTAAGGAAAAGTGTGAGCTAAAGGGGTGTTTCTAGAAGTGGAAGAGGTCTTTGTGACCATAAAGAGAGGGAATAAAGTGTGTGAAAATTTTATATATTGTGTGCAGGTGTTGAAGAGATAGACCATTAGGCCTAATCATCTTGGTGAAGAAGTCAATGAGCGAATTGACCTAGAGAGCAGATTCGAAGGAGGAAGGAAAGTGAGATTCATTGTGTCATCATCATGTGTTGAGGAAACATTTCAGAGGTGAAAAAACATATCCGATGCATTTGGTTGGTGTTGAGTCATCCATGGGGTTGGTGCCTCCTTTTAGGGTTGGTACTCTACTAAATCTAGGAGTAGGTACTCCTTGTGGGGTTGGTGTCTCATTCAACCTATGGGTTGGTGCTCCTTGTTGAGTTGGTGCTCAAATAAATTTGATTAGTTTCTCTAATAAAGTTATGTTTTAGTGGGTTTTCTTCCCCTTGAGGGTTTCCCACTTACATCTTTTTATCTTGTGTTTGTGCTCTCATTTTCTCTTCTATTGTTATGTTCTTGTAGATGCATGCTCAATGGTTAATTGAATGGTTAATAGATGACATTATTAAAGTGAATACAAAGTTTTATTTCTCACTAATTCACCCCCCTCTCATTGATTGTGCTTCCAACACAAAATACTTCCAAAAAACCTCTAATTTTAGATCCCTACTAAATCGAGATGTGATTAGCTAAATTTGGAGGGAAAACACCTAATTTGGGAAAAATTGCTTATTTTTTAAAAAAAAATTGATTCTTGTTTCCCGATCCTTCCAGTTGCAAAAAAACTCTTTCCTACGAACACAAAAAACAAAAAAAAAAGTGAAACACACCAAATACAAATTTTAATCAAGTAAACCCAAATTTACACACAAATTAGTAAAGATAAAAAACTGCACTAACAAGTAATAAAATATGAAATAGGGATGAACGAAGTGTGCAGAGTTTGGAAGGAGCTTGGTGGAATGTGGAGGGATATATCTATGAGTTGGAAGGGGTTAGAGAGAGAGATGGGAAATTGGTATGAAAAGATGGATATCCAAGATCTTGGTAAGGGTACAGGAAAGTGAGATTTGAGAGTGTTGGGGAGTCGGGAAAAACAACAATGGGATCTCCAAAGTAGATGAGCAAAAACACCTCTGATTTGATCCAAGACTATCCAAATATGGTAGTAAAATAACTTCAAAACACCTGCACAAGCACCACAAACATGAGGAAAATAAGCAAAACTTCCACAATATAAAATTTAGTTAAATAATGTTATTATTGCACAAAAATATCCATAATAACAAGAAATAATATAAAACATGAAATCGGTAATAAACACAAAATCAGTAAAAAGAGTGTGGGTAAGTCCCTCCAGGCATGCCAGAATGTAAGCAATGAAAACTATAGAATAACAGAAAAGGGAAAAAATCAAAAGAAAACCTTCTCCTCCATGTTTTCCTTGCAAACCTAAGATTGGGTGAAGACTTAGACGGGCCCGAAACGGATCGGAATGTAGGTACCCTTCAACACAAGGTGATTGCACAAATGATCTAACAACTCTACTTTTCACCAATTAAGGTAGTATAATGGATTTGGGAATGGGTATCTTAGGAACTTATGGGAACATTAAGATGAGGCAATAATAGGGATGCTCTATGCAAAGAGAATGTGAGAGTTCAGAATGGATTTCTCACTTGTTGTTGAAAGGGGGGAAGGGATCTATTTATAGCCTCGGGTGTGGGATTAATTAGGGAGACCTAATTAATCATGTTTTGGAAAATTAATTGTGATTTGGTGAGTGGGGGACATGGATAATGGATGATAATTAAACTTGCATATTATATTTGGAAGTGGGGAACATGGGGGATATTGGAAGATTTGACCCATATATTTAATTCAAAAGTAGGTCATAGTGGAAAATGGATGTGGCATGTGATGTGGATGGTGATGTGGAAATTTTAAGTAGGTAATGATGAGGGTTAATTAATCAACTAATGTCAATTAATTCTTCATGGATATTTTTGGAAATGATGTGGGGAAATTAATTGATTAAAATGGTGGTAAAATTAAGGTGTTTACAATGTGTGTGTACACGTGCACGTGCGCATGTGTGTGCGCGCTCATAATAGCGCTTCCCAAATCTCCAGAATGATCGGCATACAATTGTATTTCTTACTAACACAATGACAAACTATTTAAATAAAAAGTGTTCCAATACATATGTTGATGAGGAGTTAGATGGTACATCAGGGAACAAAATAACACATAGAGATCAATTCACGGGTTAGAATATATTGAGGAGTTCACAAGCTAGATTTTGAATTCTATGGTAGATGCTTCGTGCTCTCTGGACACTAAAATTACTTTCATCCAGCTCCAAGATCTCTTTGTTGCAAATCTCAAACAAAATCATGAATCACCTTTACCAACACCTCTAGATTAAAATAGTAATGGATACTTTACACATATCTAAACAGATACATATAATAAAATGATGATAACCATTAGAAAAAACACTTAGATACTAGAGATGCCCCTTTGAAATTCAAAATAACCCCACATAGATTTGCATCTTGCACAAGAACACAACTTGCTCTGATACCAAATGCAAATTTGGTTCAGATTGTAAATAATGTTCAGATTGCAAATAATTTAGTATTCAATAAACTCTTTGATCATACATTGAATGCACATTCAGTAGAGAATATTACGTATATATAATATTCTCTAACATCAAATTCATTAACATGATTATTTGTAACTCACAACTCACTCTAACATATTAAACTAAACATATTGCTCCTAGGAAATCTCTACGTGAGTTGTTACAACAACTTATGAATACAATTTATTTATCCACATGATAATATAATTCCAAATAAATGTATTTTATCAAACATGTGAGCACTAAAACATTTTCCTAACTGGACAAGTATAGAAACATCATGACAACAACAAGCATATTATAAGCAACAATAGAAGTAGCAATGTAAAGACAAGTAAGCCACATAGTAGAGAAACAAGTCGTATGTAGGCATAGAGTCACAAACATGGGACACCCATGGTGTGACAAGGCACTCACGGTAGGAGGCATAATGTGCCACATTCATAAAAACAACTACATATATGTAATACAAGTGTAGAACCACAAACATAGGACACCCATGGCATCACAACACAAGCAAAGTACTTATGACATATCAAGAAAGGAGTCAATGCATTGTAATTATGTAAGAAAATCAAGTCAAAACATGTAGTAAAAAAACAAGGAAATAGTCCATATAAATAAGTAGTGACAATAGTATATAGAGCAAGTAAAGAACATAGTAATAGTGATAAGAGAAATAGCAAGATAGGCCACCACTGCATAAGACATGTGTTTGTCTTGTTAACCAAATACTGGTAATAAACACTATGTATTTAATTAAACATGACGAGGAAGGTGTAAAGTAACATAAATGAAACAAGATAACTTGTCTGGTGTAGAGGGATGCCTTCGAAAGAGTAGTGTAAGGAACCAAGCCAACTTCTATCATCGTGTAACAATTTGTAAGTGTCCCGCATCAAGCTCAAGATACTGCATGAATGCATGTGTGTAAAGAAGAGATATGTTATCTATCAAATCAATGTGACAAACATGTATAAAGCAACAAGCTAGCTAATCAAATTAGAACATGTCTTAATTTTGTATTTTGCTCATATTTGAATTTTTTTGTATTATGTGATTATTTGAATTTTTTTGCAGTGTGTTGAAAATAAATATGTACAAGAAAAGGAGGTAGCACCATAGCTACCCGATAAGAGTGTCATAAAGAGGTTTATTTGTCATAAAAATATCATCTTAATTGGGCTCAATGTCAATGATATCTAAGAGAGTAAGACCCCAAAGATGAGTAATGTGTGTGCTAGTATCCATACTAGTAGCATATTATGGGATTGTCCATGAACAATATATATGTGTGTGGAAACATGAAGACATGGTCGTTTTCCAGAGGCAACTAGATTAGGTGAATATGAGCATTTCAAGTGTCTAGATTATGTCGGAAGTATTGTGATAATCCCATAAATATTTAACATAGTAATATTAGTAATGGGATCCTTAACAATGATTAATGCCATGTCCAAATATGTCATGATAGTCACATGAGGGATTGCCTAGTAATCGAGATGACCTAGCAATAGATCGATGACATGTATATGGTAAAGCAAGTAACTAAATATCCAACAAGATAGAAAGTAACTTTTGTGGGGTGTCAAAATGTGCCAAAATAGTGGTAGAAGTAACAATTGACATGGGATCAAGTGTATTAATAACATATTGAAAAGGATCAAAGCTAGTTAGAGCATATGTATCATGAGAAGCCAAGGTAGCAAAGACAAAAGTGTCAAATGTTGTAGATTTGAATCAATAATTTACAGAACTAGAGACAAATAGAGAATGAAATATAGACTCTTCGTCATCAATGGGATTAAAATTTAACTTCCACAAGTTATCATCAATAAGTGCAAAAATATCGACATCACTATTTGAGGAGTAATCTTCAATATTGTCATGTTGTATGGAATGAGCTAACATATTAGGCGTAGGAGATGGAGCATTATTAGCAAAGAAAGTAGTAGTATTTAAATTTGTGTGTTGTTCTAGAAATAGTGGTGAAGTGGTTGTATCAAAGCTATGACTAAACTCTCCCACAACATATGTGGGTGATTTTTCCATAGAGATAATTTGTTGAGGAGCAATAATAATCCGTAATTGAGAAGAAAATTTTGACCTTGAAATATTTGAAGGGCTCTAGATCGACCATTGTACATTCACATCCTTCATATGTATAAACTTGAGGTATTGATGCATTGTGGATGGGATAGCTTGCATAGCGTGTAACCAAGAACAACCCAGAAGTATATTGTAATGTAAATTTTTATCTATGATATGAAATGTTGTGGGAAAAATCTTAGGCCTGACAAGGAGGTCAAGAGTAATACTGCTAATGTAGGGCTAGTGATGTTATCACAGCCCTTGCATTATTGATATTCTTGTCAATTATGCTTAGAATGCCCATTTTATTGAGCAAAGAACTAAGAAAGGTATTGAGGCCATAACCATTGTCAATTAAAACAAGCTTGATAAGAAGACCTCATATTTGTTTTGTAATAAGAAGAGGTGCACATGGGTCATCACGAAGGGGCGATGGGATATCGGTTGGACTAAAAGTGAAGGCCTCATCCGTGGTTTTGAATGTGTAACTAATAGATGCAAAAGTGATAGGTTGAGTAATAGCAAATAATGTAATCTATTATAAAGTGTCATATAAGATGTCCTTATAAATGGGTGTATTTTGTAGTAATTCAAGAAGAGAAATCTTATTGGGTGTATTATTTAATCATTTTAATACATCAAACACTTTAGAAGGAGCATTAAGATTAACAACATGATTTGTACGTGGCAAAGGCAAGGGTGGGTTTCCCCTAAGTTTCTTAGCACAACAAGTTGTGATAACATAAATTTAATGAGTTGCGGATGACAAAATACAAAAATGAGGATGTTGCAGAGTAGGAGGATAATATTAAAATTATACATCAACATATGTAAGAGTTGCATCAGTCATGAAACAAGTAGAACCATAGTAAAAAAACCTTTTCCTAACAAGGCATGGGCATGGACTTTGTGAGAGGGAGAATAACCCATACCAAAATGAAGAAGGGGACCCTTAGGTTTGTAGTAACGAGCATAAAAGTTTGAAGAAAGAGCCATGATAATGTAGAAGAGGGGATACCAAAATTTAAATATATAACTCTATAGCCCCTAGGGTTTGAGCAATAAAGTTTATTCGAGATTCATGTTCACCAAAATGTTTTCACCCCAATTAATTTCTAAGGTGTCATGGGAATGCACAAAACTTAAAAGGAGGAAAGGGTTTGTAACAAGTACACTATTTTGATTCATTAACTTCCAACATTAATGATTCACAATCAAAAAAATGCATTCATACTGAAATGATTGATAAACGATTTTTTTTTCAAATACATAAGACAAGAGAGAAACTTAGTTGTACATGGAAGAACATGGATGATTCACATGTGTAGAATAGAGGGACGGGCTAATCAGGAACTATAGATGCTTCTATTGAATTTCTAGAGTTGTAAACTCAATAGCGAAAGGACCACATTACTGTACAATATAGACCTAATTTATACAATCCAGACCTGGAATCATATGGTTTGATACCCTTTGACATACTGAACCTACAACTTTTGGTGTGCCTCTCTTGTCTATAAATAGTCTTTGTTGTATGTTGCTCTTGTATGCACAACTTCAGGATGACCTGTAATCACCTCCAAGAAAGTAGAAACCTTAACCACCTATATAACCCTTCATCATAACATTAGCAAACCAAAAGGAGAAATCATGAGTGTGGTGAGGTTGAACTACCCTTGATAGTTAGACTCCCAAATATTGAACCAATCCAAGTGTTGCACTATATGCTCTCTCTATGGGATCAAGTCCCATGTAGTTCTCCTCAGTGTTTGTGTAAGTTTGAATAGCTAACCAACCTCTTAGGGGCACCCTCATGTCTCTTGACACCAAGATAGCAACTTAACTACAAACTATAGAATGACTTGAGCATAGTAGTCATGAAATTTGGTGTGGCTCAACTATGTGACCTAACCCTTTGTTGATTGAAACCATTTTGGAATGCTTGGAGTGACTTTTCTCTTGATAAAATATGGTTTTATGACCTTTACATGCTTGGAAATAGAGGAAGCTAGACTCTTTAACCTAGTTAATTTCTCCATATCTGATTATGTGCAACTGATTTAGGAATCTTTAGAAACCCTTTGAATGTTTTGGGAATGATATTTGCAATAGGAGCTTATGAGAGTGATAGGTGAGGTATAAAGTGACATTAACTTACTTTTATAGCCTTCTGCAGGTGAAGTATTCTAATAAATCCAACCTTAGGAAGATGAAATGATGCGTAAGATTTTGAAATTGAAATCAAAGTCAGCGAATTTGAAGGGATAGGACCGTATAGGTCAACCAAGCCTAGACCTTACATACTGACAATTCCCTATATTTTTTGATCGGAGAGAATGAAACCAAAATGGAAAGTTATGTCATGAGTAATAGAGGTTTAATACTATATAGTGTTGCCTATGAGCTTTTGTGAATGGCTGCAGGAAACCTTAATTTGTGCCCTCCTTATTATGGCGGCGACGAGAAGATTTTGACATTGGTCTTTGTTCAGAAGAATGACGATTTCGATGATTTCTCTCTCAGAATTGTTTAAGAGGGTCCCCCTTTGGAAGATTTTTTGAGAATGGAGGCGGCGTTGGAGTTAAGGGCGCAGGTTGCAAACCTGATATCTCTTTTTCAGATCTATCCAAGCAGTCTTGTTCAGGTATGGGGGCAGTGGCTTGACAAGCTCGAGAATGTCGTTGACTAATGGTAATGATGCGGGATGTTGTGGCTCCCTTGCTACATCATTTGATACCCGCTACCGCTCATTGTTAATGCAGAACATCTTCAAATTTGTGTGTGTTCCCTTTCTGGTATTACCCAGACTCTGCATCTTCATCGACTGGCTAATGGGTTAGATCTGAAACACGTTCTTGCCCAAAGGTTAGGCTATAGGTTGGGCTCCTTTGGCCTCATTTTCTTGGGCAAACTACTTGTGTATGATTTTCCTCTCACTTCTTTCGGGATATCCTAGGATTCAATGATTTATATGACTGGATTTCTCTTGGGAGGGGCCAAGGATCGTAGCTCTTCCTCTTTCAAGGAAGCACTCTTCAAAAATTCCTCATCTCAAAATCTCCTGCAGGTCCTTCTCCTCCCCAAGCTTACATCATTAAGCCTCTAAAACCCTAGTCTCGGACATCAAGGATGACAAATATTTAAATATGTTGCAAGACATTAAATCAAAGGCATTGATATACTGATTTAATGGTGTATGGCCATCATCTAATGCAATAGTCCAGTGGATTCACACCTCTTGGACAGAAAACTACAATTTTTTCCTTTGTGTCTGAGGCTTCTTTATTGTCTTTTTCAATGAACAACGTGATTACTAGAGAGTTATTGACAAGGGCCCTTGGTTTTGGGGTTCAGTGGGACTTTTCACTACCCCTTGATTTCTGAATTTTGACCCAAATACTTTCTCCATCACACGAGCTCCAGTTTGGGTAAGGTTACCAAATCTTCCCCTTCATTTTTATTTCTCGCTAAAGGAAATTTGGAACCTCCTAGGAACATTCATCAAAGAAGACATCCAAAGGTTGCAAAGCGGTCTATATACTTTTGTTAGGATTTGCGTTGAAGTTGATCTCAGTAAAGGATTATCGGATAGGATGACCCTCAAAATGGGGGATAAAAGTTACCCTCATATTATCGACTATTAAAATACAACTTTCAGATGTCGAAATTGCAGAACACCGGGTCATCTCCATGTTACCTGTCCTTGGAAGAAAGCCCAGGCCCCTCGAAAAAAAGGA
This sequence comes from Taxus chinensis, assembly GCA_019776745.2. Taxonomy (NCBI): domain Eukaryota; kingdom Viridiplantae; phylum Streptophyta; class Pinopsida; order Cupressales; family Taxaceae; genus Taxus; species Taxus chinensis. The sequence goes on from CM034154.1 coordinate 307,795,008, forward strand.
GCAATTACCAAGCATTGGAGCCCACCAGACTTAGAAGAAAAAGACGATATAGAAGAAGAAGATGATGATTCTGACTTGGAGGATCAAGGAGTTACAGCTACAACTCCTTCAGTTGCAACTACAACTCCTTTTGATTCAATTTCTCTCCCTTCAGCTTCAGGTCTTCCAGATTCAGCTCTTGCTAAAGAGGTTGGGCAGTTATTGGTTATCACGCCCTCTTCAAAAGGACCCTCTTTGGCGCCAAAGTGGCCCCATGAATCTGATCACTCCAACTGGGATAAGGATAGGGCCCTTCCCCTTATTGGATCCTTGGCCTTGGACTTTTCGAAATACAATCCTCTTAGTTTAGAAATGCGTCCGCGGGAGAAATATCAATTAGTGCATTCAAAGAAGGCAAAGAAGGGAAGGCATTGAATTCCCCATACATATCCCTTTCCCCATTTTTTTTTGGCTCTCTTTTTCTTTATCGGTCTTATAGCCTTCTCGGGATGTAACTCCCATCCTTTCTTTGTTCTTTTTGTTGCTACTGAGTGCATCTGCCCTAGAAGTGCTTCTTCTCTTTCCTAGCTATTGTTGGTTGCTACTTTTGTTGGAAAGTAGTTGCTCCTCTTGTTCCTTTCTTATGTTTATATTATTTTCTTCTTTGTTTTGGGCCCTCCTGATCCTTCTCTCCATTTTCCTTCGAGTTTCTTATCTTCCTTACATCATTGTTATCTTTGGCCATTGGGGCTCTTTGTATAAGGATGTGGGTTCTTTCAACACCCTCAACCCTTTACCAATTTCCACAAATAGAGGTTTAATACTGCTTTGCTAAAATAATATTATCAAAATTGACGACATATCAAAGTGTAAAGGTTGTAGAATAGCTAGAGAGATGAGGTGATAGGATTTTGAATGTGATAATGTCTTAGCAAGGAAGCATGGAAAACTTGGTAGTGGACATGGACAAGTTACCAAAGTTTAGTGTCTACACTTTCTTCTAGGGATTCAAGCACAGGTTATTGTAATGACAAGAAAGATTGGTCAATCATACAAAACAAAAGAGAGAGGGATTCCTAGAAATATCGCACAACCTCTCAGTGAACCCCAACCCCAACATTAGCTAGGGTATTTTGTTTCCATCATACAAGAGATTATGGTATCCTAGGAATTCCTCTCTCATAATTCTCTTTTCCCTTATTTTTTTTGTACTCATACTTTTGTATCACGTGATGATGTATTGCAATATCATTTTAAAGGTGACAGCCCCAATTAACCCCCTCAATTTACCTATATAACAAAAGAATAGTTGAAGTGCAAATCCCCACATCATTGTAGCAACCCCCTAGAGGGTGACCAAAAAATACACCGGAAGAAAAAAATTACTAGAATTTTAAATCACCTTTGCCAGGGATAAAAATTGATGTCTCTCAATTTCCTAATGATATGCATAAAATAAAACATACACATGCAGGAAGTGAATAATATAAAGCATGATTTAATCAAAGTGATTACTAAGCTTTTTTCATGTATTCTTACTTCTTAACATAAAGATGAAATTAACTATATAAAACCCAAAGTACAATTACCTTTTTGTTTTTGCATATTAAATTTTCACCCAGTTAACTAAGGGATTGCAGATTAATTCCTTAAGCATGTGAATCAAATATTCATTCTTTTTTTCATCATAAACAAGAGCAATGCATGTGTATATATGCAATAATCAATTCCTTATTCACTTGTTCAGTACGCATCCCATTATTCATCCATAACTTATGATTTCATTATTGGATAAATACATTATCTGTAATATTGTGCAATTCTTTTAATCTCATTAAGCATAATAATTCAACTATGGTTTGCATCATATTCCTTCATTAAGTTAACCAATAAGAAGTAATCTAAAAGTACAAGTTTACATCTATTCATCAATGTTCAAGTATTACAATATATATTTACACAAATCTATTGAACCTAATGGCCTTGCATAGTTTTTTATTAAAGTATGCAAAGGTTACATTTCATTTGCCTCAATAACATAAGTCTTTAGATTTCACATTCAATGTGTTACATTTGATGTATTCAATTTACAATAAATTACAACTATAAGAAAGTTTACATCCAATTGTTTTCTATCCAAAATAAATATCAAGAAGACATTAGCACATCTACATTCACGACACCATGTCGACATTCACTAGAGATCCATAACGAAGTCCACTATGCCATTAAGAGAGAGAGAGAGAGAGAGAGAAAGTATCATCATAGTGTTTTATTTCCAACCACGAGCCTCTTGGTTCCCCGCACACATCTCATGAAGTGAGAGTGGTCCTTCCCCTCACAAGAAGGAAGATGCAAGGAATCAATATAGTAAGAGAGAATATTGTGTAAATCTAGTCCTAAAAAATGGTAGAAAAATGAACACGATAGAAGTAAATATCTCCTAGTAATAATGATAAGTAATGATACTGTTTTTGGCCAAAAGACTTAGGATATCAAAAGGTACCCCCGTTATTGAAACCTAAAAACGAACCGGGGCATGTTAAGTCCTACCTGACTCCACATGAGGGAATATTTTGAGTCTACCTACAATCCACACCTACCCCCTAGCACTTGTCATATGTGATCAATTGCATTAGGGTACCCAACCATCTATACAAGTCACTCCCTAGTTCATGTACAAATCTCTCAAGTTACATCATTTTCACATAAGCAATTTACAATGTGACATCTCCCTCCATAATAAAATAAAGTGGACAAACTAGAATGAGACACAAATAACATTTAACTCTTCTGAGTGTCCCCTACCACTCACTCACATTAATGTTATAAGTATCATAATTATAGTTTGAGAACCCCAAACAACACAATACAAACCATGAATAAGACGCAAACAATCCTAACCTTCTTGTGTGTCCCATACCACCCAAGGAGATCATTATCGCAAAAACCCTAAACTAAGTTTACAATCACAGAAGTCTACAGAAGCAGAAAACAAAGATAAAATGGAACTTGGTAGAGATGTTAGTTCCCTTTTGCTCGAGCCATGTTCTTTGTGTGTGAAGAGACGCTTGAATTCGCTTCCTCTCTTGTTTCCTTCACTTATACCTTATCTAGTTGTTTGTTCTGCAACCGGTAGAGTGTTCTCTCAATCAAATTTACCTCTGCTCTGGTTTTCCTTCTCTCTGCTCAGAAACTCAAACTATTTCCCTCTCTTAAACGATGCACGACTCAACTAAAGTTAAAACTCTTTTTTCATACTTCCTTTTTGTTCTCACGTGTTCTACATGTTTCAATTAAGTTATGTTGTTCATATTTCTAATGGATTACCCACTCTCATCGATTTGATGGCTTCTTGTTTTCTAGTTTGAGGCCAAGACATTCATTAGTTTTTAACTGTTTGCTAAAAATAGCCTCTGGTTTTTAACTTGTTTTGTAGTCGTTTTTAGACATGACTATACTCTAGCCAAAAGATTGGTTCAATGGTGTCGCCACCATTAAACTTAAAAGGATAGCAATTGGTGGTCCTTGAATGGGGGCCACGACTATTTAAGTCCACGCGTTCGACAATCTCTTCGACATTCTACTTATCAATCCCACACCTATAACGACATAGGCGACAAAGGGGTTTATATTAAAACAAGATAGTTAACTAGTTAAATGCCCATGTGTTGATACATCTAAACGGGGTTGGTCAATGCTTCAAAACATGTCTTTGCTCATGGGTGTCACACGTCCTAACTGGGGGGATTTGTTAGCTTATTCGTGGGGCCACCAATTGGCACCACGTGTGGCCCATTGGTCACTCGTCAATACAACTTCATGATGTTAAAAACTCTACGGCAATGGATACCTTCACACACCACTCTCATAAGGCTTGGGCCTTATAGGCGTATTGTGAGGCCACATTGGTGTGTGCCATGTGGCACACAGTGTTGCCTCAAAGGTACGGCCTTTTTTGCGGTTTAATCCCATAGTTATGGTGGGTGAGTAGAGTTTGGAATTTATATAGTGCTAAGTTAATTGTCTTACAAGGAATTTTGCACTCCGTGTAACTCAACTAACTCGACGATTTGGCTAAGCGGACACTCATCTCTGCTAACTAGGTTCCCTAGCTTGGGTAGACATCATGGCAATACATTGAACTCCACCTAGCTCGCTAGCAATGCAACTTCGACACTACTTAAGCTTGGCTCAGTTGGTGCAATTTAGTGGTAGCTCTGTTACGAGCTTGACTAGGCTAATGCAACTCGGTTAAAATGATAAACAAAGCAACTCAATGAGTTGGCTCGGCTCGAATGATAAACAATGCAAGGTAAGCTCAAGTTTGACAAATAGCTCGATAAGTAACTTGACGAGTTACAAATATCTCAACTAGATTTGAGCTCGGTTTGAAGGCAATGTAGATTAGATGCAGCTTAGTCATGAGCTAAACATAAAACATTACATTGGTGAGCTCGACAACAATGCAAATCATGCAACATTGGATTAGCTCGCCGAGGAGCTCAACAAGCTCAACCCCCATTTACTACATAGGGAAATAATCCCACATGCATCTTGTCGAAGACTATGTTAGTATATATATAAGATCACTTCTACACTAAGGTCGAGTCATGGTTGCGGCCATGCCCACCTAAAGTTGGCCTGAGTTGGTAGGTGATAAGAACATAGGGCACCTTAACAACCATGCCTAAGCTAGAGAGGTAAACATGATCATAGGGTTCGAAGGAAAAAGTTAAATTTAGATGCATGAGGCCAACTAGCACTCATAAGCCAAGTAACTACCGGCAACAAAATACTCTTTTGTTGCATCTGAGTTTAATTGAACTATTGGTTAATTATAATTTTCTTTTTCTTTTTCTTTCTTTCTTTAATAAAGATAACGTTATCATATGAAAATGAATATAGTCAAATCACATCATAAGCGGGTCATTATCATAAAGTGACAATGCGTCGCTCAACTAAACTCACAAGAAGATAGTGCACTCCTCACAGTAGCGAGAGTGCGTAACACTATCTCGTTGTCGCAAAACAACTAAAACCAACATGTCGCTTAAAACGATACTCGTATGTCTATATATAAAACAAGTCTAAATCACAACAAAGGTGTTGGAGATATTATCATTGATGTCAAAGGCTTAATCATTGATGTATTTGGTTAAAAGGAAATGTGTAACAGAAGTTGACGGAAATATTGACGGATGTTGACAACGGATGTTGACAACGGATGTTGACAATGGAAGTTAACGGAACTATAGACGGATGTTGATGGAAATGGTAGAAAGTAATGGAAATAACCAACAATATAGAAAAGCTAAAAACGAAAGTTTAACTACATGAAAAGAATTATTGTTACATGGTATAAGCGAGATATACACAGCTGTACATATGAGAAAGATATTAGCATTTTAAGGCGTTCATATGCCATGTTTCATGGTGAAAAAGAAGATTTAATGATGGCTGACAGCAAGTTAATGATGATAGCAATTTTATTAAAGAGAGGGCCAGCACATTTAATGGAGTATATTGTATTGTTTAATGTGCATTTAATAATTTTTATGGGCTGCATTAATTACTTTTCGTTTTAAGTCGACTAATGCACTTAATTAAGTTGTGTTAATTAAATAATAGAAAGGTTGTGTTGGTTAGAATTATGTGTCTTTTCGAAAGGATGTGAGAAGGATATATAAGGAGATAGAATCATTTGATTTAAAAAAAGCACACATATTGAATATTTTGTGTGAAGAGAGAAAAGGAAGAGCAGAATATGAAATAAAAATGAGTGAAAGGCAGATTTATTTTTGATGAAAAGTTGCAGCGATTTATTTATGTGAAGGGACTGAAATAAATAAATAAAGATATTCTGAGCAGCAGTTTTGTTCTATCACTTGTTGAAGCAACAACAACATAAAAAATAGAAAAGAGTTTTTTTTTGTGAGGAAATTTGGTGCTTTCATATTTGAAGAGATAAGTGTCTCTTGCTGAGTTGGTTCTTAGCAAAAAGGGGTTGGTGCTCCCTTAAGTTAGTGCCTACAAAAATTGTAATTTGGGAATTGGTGTCTCCCTTAGGTTGGTGCCTACAAACATTTGAGAAATATAATAAAGAAGATTTTCTCTGTGGTTTTCTCCCTAAAGGGTTTCCACGTAAATTTGTGTCTATTTGCAGTGTGTTGGTTTGCTTTGCATTCATTGATTACTTTGATATATTCTCTGTGAAATTGATTAATTGTGATTGTGGATCTGAGATTAAGTGTTAAATTTAAAAGAATATCATAATACTAATTCACCCCCCCTCCTCTCAGTATTATCTTGTGGTTAACAATTGGTATCAGAGCGGGTGCCTTCAGGAACAATCTAACAATTGGAAGGTAGATCTCAGAAGCACATATGGCTACTCATCAAGTACAAGAAGGTTTTTCTTCAAACAAGGCTCCATTGTTTGATAGAACAAACTATGCATTTTGGAGCATAAGAATGAAAACATATCTAATCGCACTAGGGTTTGATATCTAGCAATCAGTAACAGTTGAATATACAATTCCATCAGTTCCACCAACAAATCAAGCCGAAAAGAAGGCTTTTGAAAACAATGCCAAGGCGATGAATGCTATCCTATGTGGCCTGTCAGAATCTGAGTTTGTTAAAGTAATGCAATGTGACACGACTAAGGAGATATGGGACAAACTTCAAACTATCTATGAAGGTGATGACAAGGTTAAAAGGGCTAAGCTTCAAACTCATAGGAGACAATTTGAGAGCCTGAAAATGAAGGATGAGGAGAATGTGGTAGCCTATCTTCTTCGCGTGGATGAGGTTGTCAATGCCATAAGAGGGTTAGGCGAAAATATTGAAGAATCCATAATCATTCAAAAGCTTATAAGATCTCTACCATTAAGATTTGATGCTAAGGTGTCTGCAATTAAAGATATGAAGGATTTTGATAAGTTGAGCGTGGACGAACTACATGGAATATTGACCATGTATGAAATGAGGACTGAGTCAAATAGACCATCAAAGAAGGAAGTTGCATTCAAAGTCTCAAAGAAAGAGAAAATCAAAGAACTTGAGTCGAATGAGAACTCAAGCAGCGAAGAAGATGATAAAGAAGCCTTATTCATTCGAAAGTTAAAGAAAGGATCTGGAAAGTACAAAGGTAAGTTACCATTTAAATGTTTTAATTGTGGTAAAATTGGTCGTTTTGCAGCTAAGTGTCTAGAGAAAGAAGATAGTGATGATGAGGTAAGCAAACCTAAATTCAAAAGGGAATTCAAGCAAAACAAAGGCAAGAAAAGATTTGGAAAGCAAAAGAAATGCTTATATTCAAAAGGAAGTAGTAGATCATCCAAAGAAAGTGGGATAAGTGACTCAGATAGCGATAATAAAGAAATAGTATTCATGGCTATAAAAGATGACTTAGAAAGAGATGAAGACATCGAAGAAAAAGGTGACGTGAATTTTGAAGAGGAACTTATCTGTGCCTTGGGAGAGTTGAAAGCTCTTAAAAAGAAAAATCAGAAACAAAAGTTATAGATCCTAAAGTATGAAGAAGAAGATCGTAACTTTGAAGGTAAGATATCACAATCTCTTGAAGACTCAAGAAAGATGATCGTGGATCTAAAAACCCAAATTGAAGAAGCAAAACAAGTTGAATAAGAATTAAAAAACCAGCTAAGGACTAAGGAAGAAGATTGTGAAAAGCGTGAGTTAGAGATCGTTGCTTTGAGGAAGGACTTGGAAAAGGCAAATGTTGAAGTTATAAGTAATCTAAAATTCGAGAAAAGTACTGAGATACTAGATGAAATTCTAAACCAACAAAAGGCAACATCCGACAAGACTGGTCTTGTATATACAAAAAGACAAAACACCGCTAACACAAAAGGTATAGAGTCGTCGAAAGGGACAAGAGCAGAGAAGTCAAAGACCTATGCAGAGACACTCAAGGAACCTATGAAGAATGAAGAGTTGAAAAGGGAGAAGAGCTTTATGAAGATCAACACTTCTTACAAGGAAAGCAAAGATGAGAACAAATTTAGAAGACCAAATCCTCCAAGATATACTCACATGTATAGGTTTGAAAATTCTTTTTATGGCTATTGCTTCTATTGTAATCATTTTGGTCATAAAGCAATAGATTGTAGAATACGGGTGAGAGACAACAATATAAAGAACAAAGGTGTGTATGGATTCTCAAATAGAAATCGCAACTCCTTTGCTCCTTTATCGAACTATGTTGGAGATATTGTTTGTTATAGCTGCAATAACTATGGACATATGGCAAGATTTTGTAGAAGTGATTTTGTAGAACCATCCAAATCGAACCAGAAGGTAAATGCTCCAGAAATAAAGAAGAAAGAAGCTACAAAATTTTGGAAACAGACGAAAGAGGATGATGGGCAAGATAAAGAGAAATCTATGCTTGTTCAAACAACATTCAATGTACAGGATGAAGGGCAGTTGTGGTACATTGATAGCGGATGTTCCAGACATATGACCAGAGATAAAAATAAGTTCATCTCATTGAAGAAAGTAAATGAAGGTACGGTAAAATTCGGTGATAATGCTAAAGCAAAGATCGTTGGAAAAGGTACGCTGAGTCTTGATAATGGTAAAACAAAAACAGATAATGTTTTATATGTTGATGGATTAAAGCATAATCTCTTAAGTGTAAGCCAAATGTGTGATCAAGGACACACACTTAAGTTTTATGCTGAAGGGTGTGAGATAAGGAAGGCAGACACGTGAGAGTTAGTAGCAGATGCACATAGAACCACAAATAACCTATACATGCTCGAAGAAGTAAAAGGAGAGAAATGTTTTCTAAGTCAGGTTGAAGAGAGTTGGCTATGGCATAGAACAATGGGGCATATAAATTTTGATAATCTTGTGAAAATCAGCAACAAGCAGGTTGTGCGGGATATGCCTAAGGTAACGAAACCTGCAAGTACTCTATGTAAGCAATGTCAGCATGGAAAGCAAACCAGAGCAAGGTTTAGAACGAATGAGTATTCAACCACCAAACCACTGGAGCTGATTCATATGGATTTGTGTGGACCTACCATAACAGAAAGCTACAAGGTGAGAGTTATTTCATGTTATTCATTGATGACTACACTAGAATGACTTGGGTAGCCTTTCTAAAAGAAAAGTTAGAAGCATTTGAGAAGTTCAAAGCTTTCAAGGCTTTAGTAGAAAATGAAACTTGATTGAAAATAAAGTGCCTAAGGTCAGATCATGGAGGTGAGTCATCTTCTCAAATGAATTCATTGAATATTGTGAAGATCATGGAATCAACAGATAGTATTCAGCTGCAAGGACTCCACAACAAAATGGAGTGGCAGAAAGAAAGAATCGAATCGTCCAAGAAATGGCTAGAACCATGTTAAATGAATCTAAGCTATCAGATAAAGTTTGGAGAAAAGCGGTAAATACAGCTGTTCATATCTTGAATAGAGGGCAAATCAGAGTTAATCATGACAAAACTCCTTATGAATTGTGGAAAGGAAGACCAACTAGTGTAAAATATTTCAAAGTGTTTGGGAGTAGATGCTTTATTAAAAGAAATGAAGAGAACTTGAGCAAATTCGATTCAAGAGCGGATGAAGGAATTTTTCTTGGCTACTCTATTAAAAGCAAAGCCTACAAATGTTATAACAGAAGACTACAAACTATAGTAGAAAGTGCAAATGTGAGAGTGGATGAAATCGTGAATCAAAAAGCTAAAGAACCTACATAAGAGCCCTTAGAAATACCCGAGGTAGTAGAAGAAAAAGAAGAGGAAGAAGATGTTCAAAAATTAAGTAAATCTGAAAGGCATGACACCAAAACACCATCTCGTTTTGTTACGAAGAATCATGTTGATAGTCATATCATTGGAAACCTTGATGATGGAGTACAGACAAGAAGAAGAATTGTAAGTGCATTAGAATCAGTAAATTTATCTTTATTATCCAAAATAGAGCCGAAGAACTTTGCAGAAGCCAACCATGATAAACATTGGATAAAGGCAATGGAGGAAGAGTTAGATCAAATTGAGAAGAATGAAACATGGGAACTTGTACCTAGGCCAAAGGATCAGAATGTGATTGGCACTAAGTGGGTATTCCGAAATAAATTGAATGAAGATGGGTGAGTCACTCGAAACAAGGCAAGGTTAGTATGTAAAGGGTATGCTCAAGTAGAAGGTGTTGATTTTGAAAAAACTTTTGCTCATGTTGCTAGATTAGAAGCAATTAGAATGTTTCTTGCTTTTTTGGTGTTCAAGAACTTCAAAGTCTATCAAATGGATGTCAAATCAACATTTCTAAATGGGAAGTTAGAAGAAGAAGTATACAGAGAACAGCCTGAAAGGTTCCTCCTATCAGAAAATGAAGATTATGTGTGTAAGTTGAAAAAGGCCTTGTACGGATTAAAACAAGCTCCCAGAGCATGGTACTCAAGGCTTGATAAGTACCTACAAGACCAAGGGTTCAAGAGAGGACTTGCTGATAGCAATCTTTACATTAAAACTAAAGGTGAGCACCAACTGATTGTTGTTGTATATGTAGATGACATAATTTTTGGAGGAGACAATGAGGAAATGTCCAAGAAATTTGTCAAAGACATGCAAAAGGAGTTTGAGATGTCTATGTTGGGAGAGTTATAATTTTTCCTTGGATTGCAAATTTCTCGATCTAATAAAGGAATATTTATATCCCAAACCAAGTAAGTGAAGAAAATGTTGAAAAAAATTGGTATGGGGGAGTGTGCACCTGTTAGCACACCTATGGCTACCGGGACTAAGTTGAGCAAAGATGATGAATCTCTGAATGTTGATCAAACTCTTTATAGATCAATGATTGGGAGTTTACTATATATGACAGCATCCAGACCAGACATCATGCAAGCAGTGGGTATGGTTGCTCGTTTTCAAGCAAGGCCGAAAGAAACACATGTGCAAGTTGTAAAACGCATATTTAGATATCTAAAGGGAACTACGGATTATGGGTTATGGTACCCAAGGGGTAAAGACTTCACATTGGTAGCTTATACCGATTCAGATTGGGCAGGATGTGTAGATGATAGAAAAAGTACAAGTGGAGGAGCATTTTTTCTTGGAGACACCCTGGTATCGTGGTTAAATAAGAAGCAAAACTCGGTATCCTTATCCACAGCAAAAGCAGAGTATATAACAAGAGTGTTAATTTTATGGATGAAACAAACCTTAAAAAATATCAAAGTAGAGTATGATCATCCAATCTCCATATTGTGTGATAATACCAGTGCGATAAGTATTTCAAAGAACTCGGTTATGCATTCCAAAACAAAGCATATTCCCATAAGATATCACTTCTTAAGAGAGCTGGTGGCAGAAAAACATGTAAAGTTGGAATTTGTTGCTACATCTGAACAGATAGCAGATATCTTCACCAAGCCACTTCCAAAGGAGACATTTGAATATCTACGACAAAAATTGGGAGTAATATCATTTGTTTCTTCTCATTGAAAAATCAAGAGAAGCATCAGTTGAGGGGGAACTAAACATTGCAATATTTAGCTCTTAGATTGGCCCTTTGCCATTGATGTCAAAGGGGGAGAATGATTGTAAGGGGGGGTTACAGCAAAAGGGGAGTTGCAAAAAAAAAAAATTTTAAGGTTGCCATCAATGACAAAGGGGGAGATTGTTGGAAATATTGTCATTGATGTCAAAGGCTTAATCATTGATGTATTTGGTTAAATGGAAATGTGTAACGGATGTTGACAACGGAAGTTGACAGAACTATTGACGGATGTTGACGGAAATATTGACGGATGTTGACAGCAAAAGTTGACGGAACTATTGACGGATGTTGACGAAAATGGTAGAAAGTAACGAAAATAACCAACAGTATAGAAAGGCTGAAAATGAAAGTTTAACTACATGACAAGAAGTATTGTTACATGGTATAAGCGAGATATACACCGTTGTACATATGAGAAAGATATCAGCATTTTAAGGCGTTCATATGCCATGTTTTATGGTGAAAAAGAAGATTTAATGATGGCTGGCAGCGAGTTAATGATGGCAACAACTTTATTAAAGAAGGGGCCAGCGCATTTAATGGAGTATATTGTATTGTTTAATATGCATTTAATAATTTTTATGGGCTGCATTAATTATTTTTAGTTTTAAGCCGAGTAATGCACTTAATTAAGTTGTGTTAATTAAATAATAGAAAGGTTGTGTTGGTTAGAATTATGTGTCTTTTCGAAAGGATGTGAGAAGGATATATAAGGAGATAGAATCATTTGATTTTTTTTAAAAAAACACATTGAATATTTTGTGTGAAGAGAGAAAAAGAAAAGCAAAGGAGAGAAGGGCAGATTTATTTTTGATGAAAAGTTGCAACGATTTATTTATGTGAAGGCACTAAAATAAATAAGAAATGATATTTGGAGCAGCAATTTTGTTCTATCACTTGTTGAAGCAACAACATAAAAGATAGAAAAGAGTTGTGTTTTTTTTGTGAGGAAGGTTGGTGCCTTCATATTTGAAGAGATAGGTGTCTCTTGCTGAGTTGGTGCTTAGCAAAAAAGGGTTGGTGCCCCTGTAGGTTGGTACCTACAAAAATTGCAATTTGGGGATTGGCGTCTCCCGTAAGTTGGTGCCTACAAACATTTGAGAAATATAATAAAGAAGATTTTCTCCGTGGTTTTCTCCTGAAAGGGTTTTCACGTAAATCTGTGTCTATTTGCAATGTGTTGGTTTGCTTTGCATTCATTGATTGCTTTGATATATTCTCTATGAAACTGATTAATTGTGATTACGGATATGAGATTAAGTGTTAAATTTAAAAGAATATCATAATACTGATTCACCCCCCCCCCCCCCTCCTCTCAGTGTTATCTTGTGCTTAACAAAAGGGTTCTATAATCTCGACTTATAGTTTGACATAATTTCTCATGTATTGAACACACATGGCAAATTCTCTCTTACCCAAACCCATCTTTTGCATTTTTTTCGTCTCTCCCCAATGATACCATTTCTCATAACTAAAGAATATCTGCACACAAGTAGACAACAATACCTAGTGCATTATTTATTCCAAAATTATCAAATTAACTAAAATGAACTATAATCAACATATATATAACCATTAACCTCAAACTGTAATCTAAATCTAATCATCATCTATTGCTAATCAAATAAATAGCATCAATTGTTTCAATCCCAAAACATGTCATACATGATACATGAAATCATACATTGTATCATTGTGACATAACCACCAAATCATGTAAGAGTCTCAAAAATGATAATCTGTAAATATGGGATGTGACAATCGCAATAAGACAACCCACAACTCACAAAGTTGTGCATGTAATTAACATATTAGGTATGATGACCTATTCATCACTAGAACCGGTATGGGCTCAGTGATACTCCCAATTACACTAAAACAAAAAAGAAAGCATTAAAAATAGAAAATAAAGAACAATTTGAAATTATTTTTAATAAAAATGGTTTACTCTATTTTTGAAAAGGAATATGTTGAATGTCTTTTGAGAAGAATCGCCATATAAAATGTTATTGGCTATTATAGTTTCCCATACATTGAGCTGTCTCCTCGATAAAATCTAAATAACATGTACCAGCTATAGTCCGCAGCGGTCGGCCCGCAGCGGTCGGCTAACTAGGAGCTCGAGGCAAAAACCCCAACTTCAAGCCCCAATGAGCTGACAGCCCCTTAATTATGCAAGGATAAAAGCTTTGCGCCTTCATAAATATTTTTTAAAAAAAGAACTAAAATAAAAAACTACCTTTAAATAGTTTCTTAGTAGTTCCTTCTTGTCTCCAGACTTAAATGTTAACTTTACCCATCTTTACGCCAACAAATAGAAATGAAAATCCATTCAACTACTGCAAATTTCCATTCTGCTGTGCTGTTTGGATGAGACAATCAATCTAAATGCACTTTTTATCAGCTTTTTCTATGCCCCTGCACTGATTATGGTGCTCATTATGGTCAGACTCTTTTTGGGTCACTGATTTTTTTAATAAAAGCTGTGTTCACATAACGAGATTAAAAACACCCCAGCTGTGCAAAATAAATTTAAAAGCTTGCACCATACATCCAAAGATAGCTTTGACCAACTGTTTAGGGGGCAAGTTCTCGGCAGTGAACATTTTATATGCATCTGGTCATTAGTTAAAACTGTATTCTATAGAAACTGTACATTCTTATGTGATTTGGTTCAAAGGTACCCAAGTCTCAACAAGGCAAATTATGAATTTTATTATTGAATACAGGAAATGAATCAAAATTTGTATCTTCTAACGTCTGTAGAATGTGCATAGTCAAACAAAATAAAGTATTCATTCAAAAGGCGTTAAAGATGTCAATGCTGGAAAATAAGACTTGACAGCACCCCTCATGTATTGAAGTTCTCTTGATGTTGCAGCTGATGCATGATGAAGTGATATACACACTTATGTTCAATGTTTTCTGTAAAGCCATCTATGGCCAATTACCTGAAATAAAAATTAAATGGATTTATCTTTTCTGTTTTGGTTCCATAAACATTTCTCTTATACACAATAACCAGCACTGACATCAAACTAAAATCTGGCCATGAACCAACCAAGTATTATTAACAAAGGAAACAGATCTGAGACAGTGGTACATATTCACCCACACTCGATCTCTTGAAAACTTATCATCAAACCAGAATTCCGATGAGTAGTTGAAATGCACCACATCCTCCCAATGTCGACTTCTTAATAGGAACAGCCAAAAACTCATCGAAGTTTGGCACACTTGCATGAAGAATTGATGCAAATGTAATGGTATGTACAAGTCCTTTGTACACAGAATTAGAATTTGAGAATTTTCATTTTAGACAACTCAAGAGTTCATGTAAAGAATCACTAAACCAATTAATAGATACGACTCCCTCTTCAGTAAGGATACAAATGCACTGATAGCAAGAACCCTCCAGAAAACTAAAAATCGATCTGTATACTTTTCAGTTTTTTAAGGAATTCAATTTACATCTACACATCAATGGCAGGAGAGAGTGGTATAACAGATGCCTTGTCTGCTGGGGCATCCTGTAGGGAGAAAACCAGAAGCAGTACAAATAGCAATTCATTAAAGGCTCCAAAACTTATTAAAACCTAAACTTAAACTAGCCCCTACTCGAGCACAATAAATCTTTCGGAATAGCAAATATGTGTCCTAAAGGCAAGGATAATTTAAATACAGGATACCATCCATCAACATCAACTTCTGGTGCTTATTTTTGCATTCCCAAATATAAAACACACTAAATTGACAAAAGCATAAATGTTATGAAGGTTGAAAATGACAACTTACTTCTGCCAGTGCAGATGGTCTTGTTTGATATAAATGAATACTGTTGTGGTCAAAATCCAAACCGCTGAACAGAAACAAAAGATCACTATGTGAGCAAACATAGAAAAATTCTACCTTAACAAGTAATAGACTGTCAGATTGGGTGTATTGTCTTGCACCGGATGAAACACAGACTTGCAGCTCCGTTAAATGAATGTTCTATACCCTAGAATTTAAGGTTGGCTTACTTAGTCCTATCCCACATTAATGACAAATAAATGTAGCATGACAACCATAGAAGCAAAAACTGGCAATTACTCGCAAGCAATTGGCGACCGCCCCTAAAACGATGCTGAACAAAATTGCTGAACCGATTTTTTTCAAGAACCGTGGTCAACGATCAAAAGCCCACAAGCAATAGAAAAAACTACCAAAAACCAGCAAATTATTGAATAACTCACGAGTAATCGTGAGTTATTCCCGAGTTTTTCCTGTTTTAATCCTGAGCTTTTTTTCCCCTATTTTTACAAATATTTAAGCATCTTTTAGTTTGCCTAGTTATTACCATTTTACTCCTGAGTAATTGAATTCCCATTACACTTTTAGTTTTCCATGTAAATGGAATGCTACAATTATGAAATCAGAGTAGAGTTTCAAATTTTCAAATTTATTTTTGGACAGTATAAAAAACATCTAAAATTACAGTTTTGTCAAACAAGTAGCACTACAAAGAAAGGAAGTTTGGAAGAACCTGAAATCATATTATAAGCCATAAGTACTTACCTTTGTGAAACAGCTAACTGCCACACATATGGAATAAAGAACTCTTCTGGGTGAAGCTCTTGCTCGTATGTGAATCTCAGCTGGGTAAACATCTTAAAACAATAAAAAAGCATCTAAAATAAGGACTGGCAAAATCTACTCTCACTAAAAGTGTGCAAGACATTACCTAAAGCAAAATTCAAACAACAAAGCGGAAATTTATACATCATAATTGCACTTCTATGATTATAGTTCTAGACAATACTTTAACCCATTATATTACCTTCATCCCTTCACCTCGCCATGACCTGCAATTAGCAATTATGATCTGGAGAACTTTTTCTACCGACCACTCCTCATCTATATGTTGAGCATCCATGCGGCTGTTGAAAAAATCCAATACCTGAGACAAGTAAAGTGAGTTGGATAATCAATTCAACACATCCAAAAAAATGAGTTTTAGAAACACCTCCCAGACCCTTTGCAGTGAGAACCAAGTGATATGCAGAGTCAGAAACCAGACATTAACAAAAAAGTATAAGAAAACAAACTGTATAAATGTTGCCCACTAGCTCATAAAAGCGTGGATGGTCCCTGAATGGCTTGAAAAGCTCCTGTCTATGCAATATGGCATACACAACCTGCTTTAAAAGGAAAGAAAATTTCCAGATTACGAACTTTATGGCCAATGAGAGAACTTTCAACTGCTGTGTGAAGAAAGAAAATATATGTCAAGTACATACAATAAAGTAAGTAGGCATTTGATGAACACTAGAAAAGGGCATTACCTCTGGATTCCGAGGCAAAGCATAAGTAAGAATACCATTGATGATCTCCAACACAATTCTTAAGAAGTCTGTATAAATATGTAGCTCAGTTGGCTGCAAATGTACAGAGTGAGTTTTTGGTATTGAAAGGAAAAAAGAAAAGGGAATCATAAATATGACTCTAAAACAATCTGAGTGCTATAATTTAAATTTTGTAAACATCAAAATTAAGGGGTTCATAAGTATAACTCTACAACAATCTAGAGTGCTACAATTCAAATTTTGTAGACATCAAAATTTAAAAAGTGTATATTAATAATAACATCAATACGTGCAGAGAGTCTGTGTATGGACAAATGCCGAATGGTCCACAACCTATAAAAATCAATATGGTTTAGTTAAAATTACCAAATCCTCGGCTAAGTTTTTGCCTTCCAATGGATCAACTGTTATTGTAAGGATCTTGCTATTATTCACCTCTGCTAATTTTGTGTACCTTCAAATGAAGGAAGAAATGATAAATAACAGAGAATGAAGGAAATGGTGATATCCACCAATAAAAATTCATGGTTAACAAATGGAAAATGTTGCAATCTATATATGAGCCTGCAAGAAACTAGTAGTAGTGAAGATGGCATACTTGCGTGATAGCATGTTAAAAAGACTAACAAGCCTTTGTGATGCATATGGACTCAACCTGTGGACATGCGGGGCCATGTTTGCCAAAGTTGCAAGGCAGTTTGTATGAAGATAAAGATCCTGCAAAAAGAAGGGAAACAACATTCTAACCGTACTCTGGTGCATACATAAAACATCTTGCATAAATTTATTTTGACAAATCTGTAATTGCTGTTCTTACAAACCAAATAGCTTACTCTCAGTTTTGACAGATTATACTTCACTGTCCTTATAAGAATCACAACCATCAAGGAGCCAAGTGACGTTCGAGACAGTAGTTGCTCTCGGTACCAGGGAACATTTGACAATATCTATAGGAGAAAAGAAAACAAAGACATTAAAACGGCCAATCCTGATTTTCTTTCACAACATAAATTACTCAGCCTGCTGATACACCTTCCAAGGAACAGAACTTACTAGCTTATGTATGCTAGCATTGAAAGATGAATCTTGGCTAAGTATCAGGAGAATGATAAGCAACATATATATCTGATTCGAAGATCTTCGTGGTGCATCATAAAGCATCTCCAGAACTGGCATCAGCTGTATATGTCAGAGAACCATCAATGAGGTTTTTAAAATGTATTAGAAAGTTAGCTAAGCCTGCTCAGCTTTTGTTCAATACTAATAGTGATTCGTATTTTTTCATGTCTTGCGGGTTATTAGGTTATAAACTAATCTTAGACTGGTTATATAAATACTGAATTGTTATCAGTACAAAATGGCAATCAAAGTAATAAAAGATGACAGTAAAATAAAAATATTGCATACCAATGTATCTAAATCAGTTCGCACCAAAACATACTCCAAGAAGTCAGAATTTCCATGGAGCAAAGAGTAAAGCAACAAGATAGAACTCTCATCTGTCATGCAGCTGCAATAACATCATAGATTAAAGATTGTCAATATCTGGAACAAAACCAGAGATTATGCTCACGTAACCAATTAAGTTCACAAATGCATCACAAACACAGTCCTGATCTCTCTGATTTTGAAAGTATACTTCAACTACAGAAATAAAGGAAGACTGTTATCGTTCTTTTCTCTCCAAAGAGTCTATAGTATATACTCAACTTTGTAGATGTTTAACCATGAAAA
The DNA here is from genome assembly GCA_019776745.2 of Taxus chinensis. Classification (NCBI taxonomy): domain Eukaryota; kingdom Viridiplantae; phylum Streptophyta; class Pinopsida; order Cupressales; family Taxaceae; genus Taxus; species Taxus chinensis. The sequence goes on from CM034154.1 coordinate 307,813,603, forward strand.
AGTGGAACATCTATCCAGAATTTCAAAATCTTTCTTTAGAGTAAATGATCTTTCAAATAAAAAGAAAAGACAGCTTCTGGAAAAAAACTGTGAAGTTTTTTATCAATGTTTCAAATCACACTTCGTGATCTTTCAAATATTCAATTGGATTTCATTAAGAAAAAAGCTTCACCACAATGTTCCATTTTCATTTCTGACATGATTGAATCATTCTACTTCAACTCAATTAATAAACCTCCTCCATGCATCTTGTAAGTCATGTCCTGCCTTGTGGTAAAAGGTTGTAATGGAGAATAAATTATGTATGGAAATAAGTCGTATTAGCAAAATAACATGCCAAATTGTTTCAGTTCATAACATGCATGTGTCCTGCAATTCTGCCAGGGAAGATCTCTTTCGATCACCACATGAAATTTACCCCAAGCAAAATTTCCTTCCGGCTTTATTTAGTGTATTCCAAATTATAGTGCCATTCCTACAAAAGAGAGTTTTATGCAATCAACTAACTGTTATCTACTGCAATTAATTCAGTGATAAAATTTATACCGGCTAGTCCACTTAGTTGCTATTAATTGCACCTAATAATTAATTAAATTGAATTGAATCCAAATAATTTTCATTTATGATTATGCTGTCACGACAGTACATGAACTTTGACAGGGTTATCTAAACAAGGAGCTGTAAACATGTAATCTTGTCATGTGTCTATCATGATGATGGATCACAGAGTGTGATCCAAAACATCAATGAATTTTCTACTTATACATAGGTTGATCTCTAGGCACTATATTTGGCTAACGGAAATAGTTTTCTTTCCCTATTTTTAGAAATATTTCAATGTTTTTCAGAATGTGTAATGTCCCCAAATGGACATACTTTTTCCTAAATGGATTTTACGCAAACCCCAACCACTAAATGCAATTTATAGACAAAATACCATTAAAGTATCATGCAGATCTGAATTAAACAAGGGAAGTGCGACTAGGGTTTAGTGAAGAATCCACACTTATCAGCAATAAAATTCATACCCATTCACTCCAAACTGATTTCTATATTTTTAACAGCCCATGCATGAATAAAAATACAGATTTTTGAAGGTAAAATAGGTTACAATAATTTATAAAAGTCTGCAGATTTGCTGCCCCTGAAATTAAATAAAAATGGTATCTTTTTGCACACCAAAAATTCTAAAACTGGAGAATCTGATATGTAAAAACCAGAAGTAATAACAGCCCCTAAAAGCAGCTCCAAATCAACCCTAGAACACCCTGAATCATCTCCATAGGTAGTCGCTATGACTGGAATATGGGCATAGAAAACATGATAACAATTTCCCTTCAAAAAACTCTCCAAAACCTGCAACTTATTTGTCTTCAACTGCTGGAAAATACTGAAATTTACGGCTAACTCAATGATACTCAATGGAATCCTTTGTGTAGAGAATACTCACAAACTAGAGGAAGGGTTTTCGTCCTTCTCTAGGGATCTTGGAGGGTTTCCGTCCTCGAGATAATATTGCCAAGCTACAAGCTTCAGACATAAAAATCAGAATTCATAAAATAGACTAGTGATGATAAACTGAGGCAGGACCACTTGCATATATAGCCTCGTGACCCCAAATAGCCACCCTCCATGACCAATCAAAATTTTCACATATTTAATGCTTTTCACCACCAACTTCTCTTCCTCATCCAAGTCGCATTTTCCTTGAGGGAATAACTTTTGGCCCAAATGCTTTTTTTCTTTCTTTCTAGTATTTTTGCCTCCTAGTGCAAGTCACATTTTTCCATGAATACTCTAATTTTAACAAGTGCTTTTATCTTTTTGTTCTTTTTTTCTATTTTTTATTAAGTTCATTATAATTTATTATAAATTTATAATATTTTATTTATTTTTGCACTTTATAATAAAATATTTAGAACTTAAGTCTCCCTTTTAAAATTCTCCTTAGCCATCTGGAAGACAAAATAGGCTAAGGGTCTTCGACTGAGAAGGGGATATTACAGAGTGTCAACTTTTCCACGTTATAATCCCAAGTAATTGGATACAATTTAACTATTTTTTGCTGAACCATTTCTGTATAAATGGAATGTTCCTATGGTTTTGGCCAAAGGAAGAAGAGGAACTTGAGCTATTGCCAGTTTCAGCTAGTTTTCACCACATTGGGTTTGCCAAGTTAAAAACTTATTGTGTCACATTTGTTGTGGATTCTGTTGTTAGTTGTTTAATGGTTTATTTTCATCTTGTTTATGCAACTACAAAACTGTTTTCCTTAACTTTAAGAACACAAATTCTAGTACAATTCGCATTCTATCTCTGTCAATTTGAAGTACAGTTCCAGTAGGACAATTTAGTAATCTGTTTATTTCCAGCAAGGTAATCGAAACTTCAGAGATTACAGATCACCCTTGTCCAACTCCTTGAGTTTTATACAAGTTAAATCTCTTTTAGGCGGCAATAACTTTATTACTCACCCTCGTTGTTCTTGAGTTCACCTATAAATACTAATGCAGGAACATCCGGGTTCACTTGCAATCTTGCATCAGTGAAAACAAGTGTTAGGAAATAAGCTAAGTCTAGTATTGCACAATTTCTGTCGTACGCCAAGTCAATGTTTGTTCTATTTTTCTCAAGTTCTGTTTTGTGCCTATGTTTGTAATGAGTGTGCAGCCTACGAGCGTGCAAGGGTCACTTGTAACATTTTGTTCTGTGTTACAGCGCAAGTGTTTTATCGTTGCTTTGTAACTACCTTAGTAGTGTGCCTATGTTTCTAATTGTTCCATGCAAGTCTATTGTTGCATGCAAGTGTCATGTAATAGTTCATAGTTGTTTTATGATTGCGGCATATCCAGAGGAGTGACCAAGGTTTGCAATATCTTCTAGAGTCTAGAACATCTTTCAGTAGATTGTGCAAGCGTGTAATTCAATAGTGCACCACAGAAGTATGTTTCAAGTATAATTGATCCTTGGAAGGAAATTACCGTTTGTGCGCACGACATTGCAAGGAGAATTTTCAAGGGCTCATGTGACCGGCCTGAGTTCATCTTAATGACACGCATCAACCAAGGATTCATTGGGAAGCCAATATGTAGTCTCATGCGCAAGGTTATGGTTGTTGAGACAACTCATTGTGCATCAGGTTTTGTTATCACTTGGGCCCTATTCTTACATAGAGGATTGGGACATATTTATGTCATGTGGGTCACTTTTTGTTTTGAAGCAATATTCTAAAGTGGGTCTTGCATCTATATAAGCATGCCGTCATATTTGTGTTAGGGATGATTGCCGCATGAGCTAAAGCTATAGTTTGGACTAGTCAACTTAGTGCGTTTGTAAGCTATACTTGCAAAGACTGTGAGTTAGCAAGCTGAGATCTACGAGTCTAGTGTGTGTTTGAGCATCTCAACTGGTGAGATCGCTCTGTGTCGCAGTTGTATTTCCCTTTCTGTTGAAGTAATTAAGAGTCTTGAGTTTTTGTTCCATGTGTTGTGTTGTGTGTCGCATTTATGCATAATTGTTTTGAGTATTTTGAGGGTTGCATGGTATAAATTATATCTTAATTGAGACACCTAACCGCAACTCCATCAATTGGGATCAGAGCAAAGGTTATATTCCTTGGAAAGTTGAGTGTTATTTTTGATATTTCTGGTTTTTACATCTGCGGGTGTGGGTGGAAAGTAATTGAAGACATCTTCCAGCAGAATTGGAAAAGGTGTAGAAAATCATCGCCAGTGGGTACCAAAAGATAATCGAAGGCATCTTCAAGAAAATAAGTTAGACAAATAGTGTAAAGGAGATCAACACAAAGAAACTCTTTTCTAAACAAATGGCAAACAAAGGAGATAGCAATGCGAGAGTACCACGAGGAAAAGGTAACCGTGGAAGAAGACCCAGACTTGCAGACCTAGCAAGTATGATGAGAGATGAGCAAGCTCATCTAGAAGCTATAAATACAATGCAATGATGAAATGTTACAGATGATGCAAGCAATATTGAAGCTGCAGAAGAAGCACCTAAAAACACTGACAAATAAGAGGTTGAAGAACATGAAGACAGATTTTTGAAAGTTGTCGCAAGAATGACAAGTAAACCTAAGTTGGATATTCCCATTTACAATGGAGGATAGAACCCTAACGAACTCACTAACTGGATAGTTGTATTAGAAAAGTACTTCGTGTATAAAGAATTGAGGATTCAAGGCGAATCAATTTTTCTAGAGAAAACTTAAAGGGTCACATATCTCTATGGTGGAGAACATGTACATAGCTGAAGATTTGCAAAGGAAAAGAAAAGATTAAGACTTAGAATAGATTTGTTGTAAAATTGAAGGAAAAATTTGCTCCGCAAGAGTATCACAAGTCTATTCAAGAAACTCAAGAATATGCGACAAAAGAATCTAAATGTAAGTGATTACATGGAGGAATTTTACAAGCTAAACATTGGAGTTGGTCATGTTGAGGATGACACAAAAGATTTCGCATCATATGAATGGATTGCACATGACAATTCAAGATGGATTCGAGATGATTAGAGTACATTCTTTTGAAGAAGCTTATTAGTGTGTGCTAAAGGCATAAGAAAAGCTAGTGTGCAAGTAGCAAATCACGACGCAAGGAAAAAGCATGTGTGTGTGTGTGGTAGTGGACAAGATGGTAGTACAGAAACATGTATGCAAGGGGATGCAACTACTTCACAACACAATGATGATGTGTAACGAGGTAGAGGGAATTCCAGAGGAAAAGGTTGAGGCTATGGACGTGGATTCACTACCAATTGTTTCAAATGTGGTGAAGTTCAACATAGAGCATTTGAGTGTCCTCGCGCACATATAGATGATGGTAGAAATGCAATTGCACAAGTGGATGAAGAAAGTGTTGCATCATTACATCACACTAACGAACCTGAAACTAGAGAAGCGCTTGTGATGAAGAATTTGTAGCTGAAACCTGCAATGGAGGAGAATAGTCTCGAACAAAGATAAATTTGATCAAAACAATTTGTAAGTCAAGAGGTAAATTTTGTGAGTTAATCATAGACAGTGGTAGTAAAAAATAACATTGTTTTTGAGGAAATGGTAGATAAATTGAAATTGAAGAGGATAGCACATCATAATCCGTATAAGGTTTCTTGGTTGTTGAAAGGTCATCAGATTCTGGTGAATGAGCAATGCTTAGTGAATTTCCAGATTGGTGCATGGAGAGATGAAGTTATGTGTGACATAATGCCTATGGGTGCTTGCCATATTTTTCTTGGAAGGCCTTGGCAGTTTGACCACAAGGTGCAACATGATGGTTGTATGCAAATCACATATACTTTGGTGGCAAAAGATGGAGAGACACACTTTGAATCCATTGAAGGATAAGTGTGAGAAAGTGGAAAATAGTTCTAGAAGGTATGTTGATGTACGACAGGAAAGCAATTCTGAAGTCAGTGAAGGAAAGTGATTATTTTGCTACTTGTAGCATAAACGTAAGCTACAGTTGCAAGCATACACAAGCTAAAGCGAGGAAAGACACTTCCGCATGAGCATAAGACTGACTTGAGTTGGCAAGTTTATAGAGTCATATCTAGTGATCTACAAGATGGATTACCACCAATGAGAGCATATAAGTCATCAATGGATTTGATTCCAAACTTAAATTGTCCAAACAAAGCGGCATACAAATTGACACAACAAGATAATGTTGAGGTAGAAAAGCAAGTTCAAGAGTTACAAGACAATGGATTGATTCACAAAAGTTTAAGTTTGTGTGTAGTACCAGTAGTATTAGCACCAAAGAAAAAAGGTGAATGGAGAATGGAGAATGTGCACAGAAGCCAAGCAATGAACGAGATCATGATCATATACAAGTTTTCGTTGTCATGGATAGATGATTTGATGGATTGCTAGAGTGGTGCAAGGTACTTCTCAAAGATTGATTTGAAGAGAAAATGTCTTCAGATTCACATAAGAGAAGGCGATGAATGGAAAACAACGTTCGAAACACAAGGATTTTATGAATGGTTGATTATGCCATTTGGGTTGACGAATTACACCAGAGTAGCATTCATGATGAATGAAGTTCTGATACCATATTTGGGTAAAGTTTATCAATTGTGTATTTAGATGATATTTTGATTTTCAGCAGGACGAAGATAGGAACATTTTACGCAACATTAAGCACTGAGTGTTGATGAGCAATTGCAAGAGATGAAAAGTTTTTTGTTGAATTTGAACAGAAGTATAGATTTTCTAAAGGAAGAAATGGTATACTTGGGCTTTGTCAATTCCAAAGAAGGTTTGAAGATGGATCCAGAAAAGGTGTGTGCAATAGTTGATTGGCCATCACCTAAGTACACATTCGAAGCACAAGGTTTTTGCAGTTTAGAATGTTTTTATAGGAATTTCATCAAAAAAAATTAGTGGGATATGTGCACCGATGATAGGTATCATGCGCAAAGACAAAAAGGAATTTCTATGGACAGCGGAAGTAAAACGAAGTTTCTTGCAATTGAAGAAGAAAGTGAATGAGAAACTAGTGTTGGCATTGCAAACTCTACCAAGGTATTTCAAGTGGATTGCGATGCCAAGGGAACAGCAATCGGAGCAGTATTGGATCAAGAAGGAAGACCAATAGAATATTTTATTGAGAAGCCCTAATGCGAAAGGCAAGTATTTTGTATATGATCAAGAATTAGATGTAGAGTTTGTTCTATGTATAGATCATCATGTGTTACAATTCATAAATAGTAAATTGAACCAAAGGCATATGAAATGGTTTAAGTTCTTACAAAGCTGATCTTTTGTGATAAAGAATAGAAGCGGTCAATCAAACATGTAAGAAAATGTGAACAGAGAAAGAATGAAGAGAAAACCGAAAAGCACGCATTGTAAATTGTGTGGCCACCATTTTATTATGCAAGAGATAGTTAGAAAGCAGTTGAGGTGGCTACAACTGAAAATTAGTTAACACATAACTAATGACTTAATAATAAAAGGGAAGCCTCATATTCTAATACCCCCTCTTAAGGCTTACTATTCTAAAAGCCAAAAGAAACACATTGGCAAAAAAATAAAACAAAGCCAAACAGAACCACAAATTCTTCATAAGTTTTCTCTTTAAAAACAATCCTCTGACCAAGTAGAACTCCATCAAGCTACCTCGTAACCTTCTTAAAGGTGTATCTCTTGAGCTAATTTCTCGAGTTCCAAGATTTTAACTCCCGAATTATGAACCTCCCAAATTTTTGGACAACCATCTCTGTTGAGGTACATCCACAATGTCCCATCAAGTTCTCTCCTGACCCACATAAGCATATAATTTACTAGATCCACAAACTCTTGAACTAAGTGGTGAGACATACATGTTAAGCTTCATCAACACTAGATCCCTTCCTATCTCCAAAGATAGAGCTTCTTTAAAATATGCATTCTTCATCAGCGAACTCCTCGCTACTTTCAACCGCTGGTGGATCTTCAACAATGGATATAATAACTTCATTTGATTTGTCTTTCATCTGCATTTTTGCTTTCTAGGTGTGAAACTTGGAGGCCAAAATATTTGTCTAATGGAATTTCTGTTCTCAAACAAAATAACTATTTCCCAAAAAATAGACTGACCCACAAATTAATGCAACAAAGGGAGTACAATCTGTATAGATGAATTTTTTATTTCAGACACGGAAATTTATGCAACGGGGATTTTAAAAACTATTATTTTTACACAACAAAGAAAGGAAACTATTCGAGGCAAGGTTGTGTCGTGGACAATTGGTTGTGGCTGAAAATCGCCAAATTGTGTGCCCTAGCGACAAATGACCCTCAACAAATTGCAATTGTGGATATGTGTGACTATATTTTCTTTAGTTTGCCCTAGATATATTCAAAATTTACGTTTTTCCTCTTCCTCATGATTCCAAACTATTATTTTGCAAAAAACATGCCCTTAATCACATTTTTCTTTGTTGCATCTGCCTATCACGTTTTTCATGCCCTAATAGTGCAAAAGTACCCTAAATCGCTTTTTGCCAAAAATAAAGGAATCACGACCCGCAAAAAACCAAACTTGTGCTTGTTTCTACTTGCGTGAATGTAAATATTAAAGTCATTGTAAAAACACAAACATTCTCTTATTTGTCCAGTAGAAAACGTGATTGTATTTTAACAATATTTTCTTTGTTTCGACCTCAAAAACAACAGACAACCTGTGCCATCATGATTTGCAATAACTGATTATATTTGTTCCCTTAAATGTCGTTTTATGGCCTTTTTAAGTTCTTGCCCTAGCCACGACTGTATATTTACACGAATCCTTTTGACTTTATTTTGAAATCGCCTCCCTCACATCTAATACATTTCTCCCACAAATGTTGTGCCCTCGAACATTGACTGTTTTTGTCCTTCAAGCCTCATGCAGCCATGATCTCTTCAACTTTAGTTCATCCTCAGTTCATGGCCTAAGCTCTTATACCAATGTTAAAAAAATGTGGACAAAGAAAGAATGAAGAGACATCCGGAACGCACACATCGTAGATTGTGTGTCCGTCATTTTATCATGCAAGAGATAGTTACAAAATGGTTGAGGTGGTTACAATCGAACATTAGTTACAATATAACTAATAGTCACTTGAAAATAAAAGACAAGGCTTATATTCTAATAAAATAGAGTGGTTGATGCTTCAAGCATGAGAGTTTTGTTATTGAATGGATTAAGGATTGAAGTCATGGGGTTAATATCTAAAACCTCGAATGCCTCATATAATGGACTTTTGTAATCACGTCGAACAATATCTTCTCATCTATATCATTTGGTATTTGCGGTTGGTAAGGATGAGTTGGTGTTGGTGGCTTCTCATGCTATGTAGTTTGCTCTTCTAGAGACAAGCCTACCACTTTGGGAATAAATTGTTGTGCATACAAAACTAATTGAATACAATAAATAGTGCAAGGAATCCAAGGGCTTGAAACAAATGGAGGTGGATTATATTCAAGGGATTTTTGCAGAGAGGATGGCGGAGATGGGAAAATTGATTGCGATAAGGTGTTGGGTATAGTCAGGGATATAGAGAATTTAAAGACATCTCCTATTTGAGTAGGATCCATCACATCAATTAAGAGGGGGTTTTAAACTTCTCATGCTTGCATAGAAATTTCATTTTGTAGTCTTTTGCTTCCTTGTTATGCGCTCCCCGAGATCTTCATTATAGACGATTTGGGCATCAACATGTTTCCCTAGCACTTGTTTTCCAAACAATATGCTTGTTTTCCATTTACACTCTCTTTCCTCTCGCCTTTGAGTTAGCTTATCATTTGCCTCTTACTCTCTTTGATTCAATGTCGCTATAAAAGCAAACCCTTCGATCTGCTTTTCATGTCTCTTCCTTTGTAATCTATATATTTCCTTAAGACAAGACCATCAGGTTTGGTGTTGACTTGGTCAGGTTGCAAAACCTTTATCCAACGAATCCAATATGTGTTTCCTTGGGACTTGAATTGGACTCCTTACTAATCTAAATTTATGATGCGGAGCTTCCTCTTGCCCATCGTCCAACCATTTCTTCAATGATGCAACCCATGTAGACCATTCTGCCACCTCTTTTCTTCATTGTGGCAACTTATGTAAAACTCAATTTTTCAACAACATGGGCATTGTGGGCATACAGCTTCAGCTTCCTCCCCAATGTTCATTAGTATCATAGAATCCCATGTTTCCACACTCCCATCAAGGAACCCCAAACTACCTACATGACATTGGCTCATTGCTGTTCTACTATAGAATCCACATGCAGCGATATCAGCATGGTATGCAGGTCAACAATTCCTTATGTCATGTGATGGCGCATTTGAGTTTTGTGAATGGCCTTCCTCACAAACCATTCTTTCCCAACCTCGTTGTAAGCAACTCAGCCCATGTGTTGCAATGCAATATCCTTCACTTCCCTTTGTCAAGCTCCCATGTGAACGAAAACAATGTGTGGATCTCAAAGTTCTATCATAGTAATCCTCACATGTCTTCTTATGATTTCTTCCTCTTTGTTGGCATATGATTGTCATGTCCCTTTTTCGAGATAATTCCATTTGAAGGCCTTGACCCACTTTTCTTCCTCATGGGTCAAGGGAACAAGCTAGAGGAAGCAAACAATGTCATCATGGACTTATTTTTGTGTTTTGTTTCTTTTATTGGCATTGTATTTGTTGGTGAGCCTAGTGCCCAACAAATAAGTTACAAATAAAAAGATATTAATGAGCACGTAGGCTCCAAAAAGTAAAAAGAGAATAATAATAAAGCAAGTCTAATTGTGGTTGGCCTCATTTGAGAGCCCCAATACTTGGCGCCACCCTCTTATTATAAATAGAGGTTGTTGGCATTAGGTTGGAATATGTTGTTTTTATGAATTTTATATCTTGGTGAAGATTGGTTAGTGTAGCACCTTTTACTATCTCTCTCAAGGATGAAACCCCTTGATTGAGGGCTTGTGTGGAGGACGGAAAACCCTCTCACAAGGGTGGTGGGGACAGAAAACCCTCTCACAAGGGTGGTGGGGACAGAAAACCCATCTCCCATGATTATATTTTGCAAAGAGGCATTCAAGGATTAATATATTTATCATTCTTTGCTGGTATTTCTTTGGGTTTGTTGGTTATCTTCCCTTTTTGAGTGGAGTGACCCATGTTGGAGGGAAAAGTGGTATATGTTGATGAAAAATTGGTTGATTTGAGTGTATTATCTTATTCTCCATATGTTTAAGAGCCAAGATCTCTAGTTTCATGAATTTTGGTGGTGATTTTGCAATTTTTCCTAGCTTGTGGAAGTTAGTGACAGTTCTAGAATATTAAAGTAATTTCTACAAACAAGGGTTTTATCATAAAATTCATATTTTCAATTCTAGGGCACTACAAATATTTTTTCTTGCGTGATATGATTGCTGGTGATATATAATAATTTTAGAGACTTAAGGGAAGCCAATTTGAAGGCACAAAAGTGGGTTTGAAACCCCAAAAGGGGTTGCTGCCTTAGGAGGGTGTTTGCTGGCAGCAATTAAGGGTTTTTACGTATTTGTTTCAGTCACTAATAGCCTACTACAAATATGAAAAGTGTTTCTTATCTTCAGCTTTGCATAGTTTCCTGTGAGTCCCCAAAAAGGGACATTACAGTGGTAGCAGAGCATCATCCTCTTAGTCTGTCAAGCAAGGAAGACAAGTTAGAAAGGTTCGAGAAGATGCAAGAAGAATTAGCAAGGTCAGTAGACACCCTCGCCCTAGCTGTGGAGAAACTCGTTGGAGCTAAGGAAATCAAAGAAGAAGCCACTCCAAAGACTTCCAAGGCTCCAAATTTGATGTTTCATTATAGAGCTCTTCCGAAGAAGGTCCGGGATACCTTCCCTTTTGCAGTGTTCGTGGAGTTGGAAACAGAGAGAGTGGGAATTGGCACAAGGTCAAAAACTCAAGCAACAAGGAAGAGGTAGTGCTCCATAAGGACACCACACTCAAGGGTTTCGACACTACATATGAAGAAGGGTTTGAAGGTAGAAGTTTCTTAAGTTCCCATGAAAATTTTTATGCCCTAATGGTCACACACATGATGGAGAAAAAGCAGGTCTACATTTAGGAGGAGAGGAAAAGTCTAAGAGGGATTGGGTGGATAACACCCAATTACAAACTGAAATTGAGCACCTTCAGCCTCCTGGCATGTCCTTAGCAGCAGTCAGAGAAGGAGGTGGAGTCATGGAGGATGGAGATTTAGCCCGAACTCCCATTGTTGTTCTGGAAGGATAACATTATGAGGTAATTAATGATCATTGTTTGGTTAATATTGATGTTATTTTAGCATGTGATGAATTCAAGGTTGAAAAGAGGCATGATGAACAAGAGGGTGAAAAGAAAGAGATGGTTGAGACCCATTTCCCAAATAGACATGATGACAATAAGCTTTTTGGTTTGTTTATAACAACAGGCCTTGGTAAGAGCCACAAAAACATCCCAAGCATAGGTGATCAAGGTGTGGAGATAGTACAAAAGGGGGAAGCTCCAATTATTGAAGAAACAAGGACCAAGAAGAAAGAACACCTTGATGACAGTCAAAGCAGTAATAGGGAAAACACATTAAATGGTAAGGAGCACATACACCCTCTCATTAAACCTCTGAATTGTGTGAACACCGCTTTACATACATGGACCAAGATGGAATTGGTGATAAGTTACTCCCCTTCCAAAAACCATGGTACGCTTGTGAAGGTAACCACTTATTCTTTTTATTTGGATTATATCTCAGCTGATACGCATGTGTATAGAAAAGAATTTTGGGGTCACAATAGTGGATACATGGAGGGTAACTCGCCAAAATTAATGAGGTCGAGGAGAGGGAAAGAAATTCTCTATGAAGGACCAAGGATAACAATTGGTGAAGTTGTTGGACTGTTATCAACAACAGTCAAATATGGGAGAATTACCAACATACTCAGCCATAATAAAGTCCCATGCATGAGTACCATTACTAACTTGAATGTAATGTCCCTCTTTTCTCCAAATTCAAAGGCAAATTGGATTTCCGGGAAATTCTTCTCCATGGTCAAATAAAAGAAGATAAAGGAGAGAGCAAAAATATGTCTATTAATATTTTTTAATATGTTTCTGTGTTATGGACTCAATTATATGGGTCGGCCTTGTATTAAGGCAAAATAAATAAATATAAGGGGTCGGCCAAGGCATAATGAAGGGACATAATGAATGGACATGTCTTTTCATGTTTTGGCACCATGACCTACAAGTATAAATAGGGGTGTTAGGCGTCATTTGTGGATATGAACTATCGATTGTAAAAACTGATTTTGAGAGTATTCTCTCGTTATTCCACCACTTGGGACGAAAACCCTTCATATTGACTTTAAACTATTTTTAATTAAACTATATTATCATATTTGAAGACATTATTGAGCATTTTCAGATTATTCTCATTAATTCCAAGAGGTGTGACTTGCTCTAGTGTTATTTGTGAATTATTGGATGATATTATTGCCATATAAAATTAATATTCCAAGTCGACTTGCATTTTAAAGACCAAATCTGCATTTACACGGATTCCTATGCATAATTTACGGTCACATCGAATTCTTCAAGGCTGCTACAATTTTCCAGTCTGATTGTAATTTCCCGCAGTGATACTTTTGCATAATTCTATTCGATTTGGCTCTAATTATTGTCAAATCAATAAAGAAATCATTGTTAAGTTTTCTATGATAATTGGGGATGAGTTTGGGCACAATTTTTGAAGAAAACTGAGTCGCTGTCATAAATAATTAGTCTGCTGCAATTAATTATCAGAATTCTGATAAAACCCTCAAAAGAGTTCATTACAGTGGTATCAGAGTCTGATTCTCAAAGAGCTTGAGGAAAATTCAATGGATAAATTTATGGCAGGACGAGAAAGACTCACGAAAGCCTTCTTGCCATGTCTACCCAAAATCTAATTAATATCAAGCAAACAATGGGAACAGCCCAAGGATCAAGTCTGAAGACCAGAGTTGAAGTCCTACAAGAAGAAGATCCAAGCACCACAGGAAGAGAGAATGTTGAAGCAAGCTATAAGGAATATATGGCTTTTCCCAAAGAAATCTGTGAAGCAATGTCATTCACAGTTCATGGAGTTGGATAGTGGAAGATCTAGGCCTAAGCCTAGGCATGCCCAGCCACGAAGGGAGATAGAAGAGAAGAGCTTCTAAGTTGCATAAGAAGAAGAAGAGGCAGAAAAAGGACAAGGGAAGATCGATTTCTAGCAAGAAGGTAAAAGTTCATTAATGTATGATGATATTCCTTTGGCTTCTAATAATTTTATGTGACAAGATGTCAAAGAAAACCCAAATTCGTGGGGTATGGAGCAGCCCTTAAAACTAATAGAAGCTTTTGTCATTCTTGTTAAGCACATGAGGTTTTGTGTGTCAAGTGGGGTGGAATTCAACCCATCACTATAGGCACCTAGGCAACAACTACACATGGAATTGAGCTTCCACGTACTTTTGGGTATATTGGAAGACCTCATATTTATTTTTGAAGTTTAGCTATAAGAAGCTATTGACCGTCTATTACTTGTTGTGCACCGCTAAGCAGTTAGCTCTTGAATGTTACCCACAATTGACCTTGGAGACGGGATAACGGGCTACGAGTATAGTCTACCCTATGTATTCAGTGCTAAAAAAACATTTGGATGATGCTATTTATGAATGGAATAAGTGTGAGTGCGAGCCCTCAAATCAAACACTTTGTAGAAGTTTTACCCACTTTTCACTTGATTGTGCTAAACCCTGCTAATTTGGAGTTGGCAATAACCATCACTAGTTGATCACTCTCAACATCGTAACAACATACTAGAATCCACAGTACAAATAGGAGGTACAAAATTTAGAGGATTAGAACAGTTTGCAGTGGTGTTAGAACAAGGGAGTTACAAAACAAAAATAGAATGTTCAGGGTCATTTATTATCCAAATGGTTCTATATACAAAATTCTGAGTAAATTTTTGTCCATAGGGTAACTTTCTGGTAGAAAATGGTTTGGATTTTTTCCCCACCTGTGGGATAACTATAGTATTGTGATCATCTTGTCGAGCTGATTGTTTTGACATATGATCTTGTAAACTTTTTCCGGAACCAAGGACATGGAGCAAGAAGGAGCCAATTTGAGATCCATAGTCACAGATGTGGAACAAATAATAGATGACCTCAATGCACAAAATTTAGATCTCTCAAGCAAACTTAAAAAGTGACAAGCATTCTGAGAATAGTTTCTCATTAGGGTGCATGATGCATGGTCCAAAATTGGACTTCCCCAAATTTGATGGTACAAACTCTACAAGTTGGATTTACTAGGGAGAACAATATTTCAGTCTACACATACCTTTAGGGTTAACAAAGTACTCATTGCCTCTTTACACTTAAAAAAAGAAGTCCAATGGTATTTGTGGTATTGAAATCTCATGATGAACCAACTTGGGACAATTTTTTAAAACTATTACCAGTTTAGTTTGGTACCAACACCCATGACGATTTCACTAGAGCTCTTACCAAACTTTGACAAACAGGGATGGTTCAAGAGTACCAAACTAAATTTGAAACACTGACAAATCAAATTGAAGATTATTTGACATTTTGTTTTTTGATTAAATGCGAAATTGCAGGGATTTGTTGCACAAAATTCTTAGGCTTAGTTGCTAAGGACTGAGGGGTTTCCATTCTGCCAAATTCGCCCATTTGACATATTTTTAAGAGTTGCTTCATAAGTAGCCTTAAGGATACGGTTCATGCCAAGGTCAAAATGTTCAAGCTTAAGGACATGATGGAAGCTCTTGGGTTGGCCAGTTAGTTGTAAATAAGCTCACAACCCAACACAATGCAACATAACAACCCTACCTGCAAAAACAACCCCCATTAAATGCCTTATAAAGGCTAAATGCAATCTCATCGAGAAAAAGAATTATGTTATAACTACGGTGAAAAATACACTCGGGTCCATAAATGTGTTGAACATAAGTTGTATTTACTAGATGTTGAGTCACCCCTGATGTGGATGATTGGGAAAATGCTCAAGAATCCTAGAAAGAGGAAAATGATACAAAAGAACCCAAGCATATAATTCCCCAACCAAAAATTTCAATGCACACGTTGGTAGGGGAAACTAGTCCTCAGACTATGAAAGTAAAAGAGTATTTCAAAAAGCACCATCTCAATATTCTCATTGACCTAGGTAACACATAATTTCATTGACCCTTGGCTAGCCTAACAAGGTGGTTGTTGTGTACCCCTATTCAAGTTTTAAGGTTATGATTGTCAATGGGGAACATTTCCTTGCAAAGGTAAATGTCTCAATGTTCTTATTTTAGTGGGGGACTATAACCTCAAAATCAGACATGTATGTTTCTCCCTCGAGCGGATGTGATGTAATTCTTGGGGCTCAATGCCTACACACCCTTGGGCCAATTTTGTGCGACTTCTTAGAACTTTGGATGCCGTTTTTGGATAATGGGTAGAAGTACACATTGAAGGGCCTCAAACTCAAATCAACTAGAATCATACCTAGATCACATCATATGGAGAAACTCCTTTAAAAGGGCTCTCATGGGGTCATCGCTTAACTCTGTTCTATTCAATTCAAACCGCCTCCTGATTTCAGCCAACTCGATGACTTGCAAAATATTAGTCAAACATGCAATAATCTTTGAGGAGCCAAAAGGATTATTGCTTGACAGCTTGGGAACCATCTCATCCAACTAGTTCCGGGGAGTATATCCCCAAACATTTAGTTGTACCGCTACTGTAATGTCCCCAAATGAACATATTTGACCCAAGTTGGATTTTGGGCAAATCCAAACCCCAGAAGCAATATAATAAATTACTTATCAAATCAAACACTGCAGATCTGAATTTTATATGAGAAGTGCGACTAGGGTGGAGTGAAATACCACCACAAATCAGCCCCTAAATCTATATCTTTCCACGCAAATCTGATACCACTAATTTATAAAGCCCAAATATGTATAAAAATGCAGATTTCTGATATAAACAATGCTGTAATAAATTATTTAAAAACCATGTCTGTAGCATATCTTTTGCTAAAGAAGTCCAAATGAGCTGAAACTTTGGATCTTGGGCCACAAAAATATGAAGAATAATATTCTAAAATTAGTTTTCGCATAGCAAACACGAAACCCTAATTTTGCCCTAAAAAGTAGGTCGCCCAGCACATTTAGGGCACCAAATCTACTCCAAAAATTATGAAATTGTTTTTTCCTTATCTCTCTGTTGGCTAGATTTTCTGCACAGCTGCAAACCTAAGCAGTCATGAGATAAATCTCCCTCATTTACCGGTGAGACTCCCATATAAGATTTTGTCAGTTTATATGTCCTAATATCTATCTGTTGGTATTACTTTAACCGTGTAGCTCATGAGCCATAGCTATACAATTCTGCAGCAAGTAAGCAGCTATAAAAGAAAGGAAAAATCTACAAAAGAGGAAAATAATAGAAAACAGGAGAAAGTAGAGAGGATGTGCAACCCAAGCTATAGTTTACAGAGTTGATTGCATGCACATAGATTAAAACAAACAGATCATTAAACACAAAATTCAAAGCAAAGGAAACTTTCAGATCTAGATCTATAATAACACAAAGTTTATGAATAGATCTAGAAAGAAATAAGAAACAAAATGCACCGTTGACACAAAGTTCTCCAGAAATCTTTTCTCTATTCCTCTACTTGACAAAAATCAGGGGTTTCAGCTCAAAGTCTGGAACACAAGAATGTTGATTACAAATTATCATTCTTTAACCCGTAGGTTCTTCCTCTACTTATAGCACGTAGAGGGAAAATTACAAATGGGAGACTATAACTGAACTAGATCATAAACAAGAAGTAAAGAGAACATTTGGCAATCATCTTCCTTTAATTCCTCTCTTAGTGACATGCATCAGGAGTTCAAACCAAAATTGTGCACATCTGTCACCTAACTCAAAGAGTTATTCCAAATAACTTAAAGTAATGGTTTTCAAACCAATAACTTTTAAGTTTACAATTACATCCAGGGACATAAGAAATAAGAGAAGAAAGAAAAGAAGGAAGATCTGCCAGTTATAACTCCTACACTTTCTTTTTGTTTTAATACTGAATATACTTTTCAAACATATAGTTCAGCGATTTCCCATCCGCTTTAGCCACAACTTCTTTCTCTATCTTGAATTGCAACAATCCTTCGTTCAAAACTTGGATGCTCGCTTCCACCTCCTTCAAACTAGGCCCAAACTTCTTAATATCTGATTGCAGCGTTACCAGCTTACTGATTGAATTCAACGTGAAAGGCCTAACAGCTTCATCAATCCTCTCTTGAATCATCATAAGAGATCCTTCCAGGGAATCAGGCACTTTGTTGGGAATGGTCCTTTTGTATGAAGAAAGGTTCCCAACCACTTCCTCATTGGTGAAAGCAATTACATTGCTTGACAGTGACAATACCATACCCTCAAGCACCCGCATTCTTTTTAGCATAATTCTGAAGATCTCCAAGCAGAAAGAGACTATGAATTCAAGTTGCTTCCCCTTTACAACCAATCCATCAGGCACAATTCGTTCTGCAATCAAAACCTCCTTCGGCAGCTTATTTATCTCAACGAAAGTGCCTAGGTTACTTTCAGCCACTGTATTCATATCTACCGTGCTTGTCATTAGTTGCTTCAGCTGAACTAATGCATCCTTCATAACCTTTAGACGGGCTGGCACCTCCCTGAGTTGTACAGAAGCTTGGCGAATGATTAGGCTCTTCCATTCGTCGATAGCTTTAACTTGGTTACCTGCATTTTCCACTTCCTGCATCAAATGATCACTCACTGGCTCATGTGTTGAAATTGGCTGAGAGGAAGGTTTCGCAACCTTAGCAATGATCTCGCACAACTGGGAGACTTGCTTTTGAAGTTCAGCTTTTTCTGCCTTCTCTTTGTCAAGCTTAAGGAATAAAGCATTTATTAGTGTCTGTGTATCTTGCTTTAATCCTTCAGTAGTAGTTTGACCTATTGGTACCTTGGTTACTGATATATCTGTTGCTGTAAGTTTGCCTTTCTGCTTTCCCTCTGCTGGAACTGATACCTCACCGAACTTTTGCCCCGATTCTCCAATAATCAACCTAGAAGTCACCTTAGCAACTTTAGGTCTTCTATCTTTTCCGCCGAAACTTAGGAGCAGTTGCAAGTCATGTTCCTCCAGGTTGATCTCTTCTCTAACTTTTGGGATTGACTGCGAAGCCAACCACTTTGAGAAATTGTTTTTCGGAGAATGCGAAGTCATTGAATGCACCACCATCTCGTACTCTAGTTCCTCTCCATCCGAATTTGCTACAGTGTCGAGGCTGCCATCTTCTGAATTGTCCAAAGACAATGCCCTTTCAAACTCTGCCATCTACAACTTTATCTTTTCTTCAAAAAGAGGTGAAGATCAGAGTGGCTAAAGAGAAAACACAAACGTTGTTGGATTCAACAGAGGAACAACAAGATCTCCCTGAGGTTCAAAGGCAGGTGAAGCGTCGTGAGTTGACGCTGGAGAAGTTGGAACTAGCACCATAGCCATAGAAGTGACCTTTTCCTTTGTCTGAGACTTTTTTATCTTTTAATCTTACCGGAATTATTTGCAATTGGTGCAAATCTAGTAATTTCTTCATATTGGGAAGATATATTAAATGTCCCTGACATTGATTTGAATTTCCTTTCACTTATATAAGCACCTGTAGTGAATACCTGCAATTAATTCAAACAAAGACGGAATCCAGAGCATTAACACTTGATTTTTATCACAAAAATCTGCATATAAAGCTTGCTACCCTAAAATTTGAGGTTTTGCTTGCATGCAAAGCAAGCATAAATACTTTTAACTTCACCTGGGCACTTATACCAACATGCAGATAATTAACAAGGCTTAAATCAAGCTCCTCCAACCCTAGGCGCCAAACTTTGAAGTTTTCCGGCAATGAAAAACACTTTTTGATGCGAAAATCCTCCTTTCTTGGGCACTAAAACTGTCCGGGCTGCAATCCTTTGCAAAAAAAATTAATTACATCTTCACTATGGCAGCCCATGCTTATACAACCCTCAGCATTCTATTTCTAATAATTGTCCATTCTATTTCTGGCAATTAATTAATAAACAAACATGTTTATTCACCCAAATTGGGCGCCTATTTTTGCATGCTGCTAGCTGCCATTAAATAAATTTTATTTATTTATTTTTAACATGTTATCTTCAGTTCATTTTGGCCTATCCTCATGCATTGACTTTCTATTCATCCATGGTGCCAAATCAGGCAGAAAAGCTATTAACAAATACCATTAATATCATTGTTTAATCACCAAATGAGTCGCACTTTTTGACATGGGTGAATTCTAAAAATAAGAAGCCAATTTCTTATGGGAATTTTCACCCTGCACTGCAGCTCTAATAATCCCTTCTTCCACTTAAGTTGTTTGACTTTTATAATGGGAATTTTTACCCTGCAAGGCAAGTAATAAATTCCCACCTGCCTGTCACTTCTAATTTTCCCACTTCAGCTTAAGTGACTTTCCAAAAAATGTGTCTTGCATTAAAATTAGACCTCCGATGGGGACTTCCTCCGGGCATAATGTGCGTATATGTTTTCCAGCTGCTCCAGGCCAAAAATCGGGCTTACCTGGCAAAGGAATTGTTCTAGAGAAATTTCACAGAAAACGAAACGGGACAACACAAAAACACGAAAAATTGCCAAAAGTTACAAATAAAGCCCAAAACTTATTCCAAGTTAAAACCCTTCTGGTACATAAGAGTAATGACATATTCGATCATAACAGAGTTAAAACGGAGCGCAAATAGCCTCATACGGGGCTCAAAATAATTAAATACAAATTTCCCGCAGACAAATCCCGACGACAGAATATAACAACTTTGGGCATCTGGGTATTTGGCGAAAAAGGCTAATATGGCTCTTTGGGAATATCTTGATGCAATACAAGAACTTTCAGGCAATAAAAACACAAAACGACCCATTATTTTAAAAGTACGAAAAAATTTCAGATAGGGTAGTCGCAGATTTCAGGGTGAAATCTAGGTGACACCAGTCGGCTCCGTCTATGGACATCTTTTTCTCTGTTCAGAATGACAAAGGGAAAAGATGAGATCCCAGCATCTCTGGTTTCATATCTTGTCCTTTGGGCACGGGGTCAGGCAAACAAACACAACACAACACAACACCAAAACAAGACAAAACAAGGAAAAACAAACAAAGATTTATTTATGTACATACAGGTTTTACCCTGCTTCTCATGTCCGGAACAACTTCAAGTGTTGCCCATTGAAAGGCAACAGCAATTCAACTCCATCCTGATGAGCAAGAATGAAGCTATCTGCTCCGGCGATCCTTTTAATCACAAAAGGCCCTTTCCATAGTGAATCGAACTTTCCATGCATGCCTTTTGTTTCTCTTCTTTTGTCCCATAGAAGGACCCAGTCATTGACTTCAAACTTTCTTTCCCTGGCCTTTTTGTCGAAAATGATTTTCACCTTCCTTTGATGCTCTGTCAACCTATCTGCAACTTGAGTTTGTACTTCCCTCAATTCAGTCAGGTACATAATTCTTTTATCAATAGCATCTGTGAAAGTGGAATCCTCCAGGGCCTTAGAAAGTTGCAGGGCAGGCAGTTCCAAGGTAAGAGGCAGCTCCGTGTCTCTACCGTACAACAGCTGAAATGGGGACATGCCTATCGCCCTTTTTGGTGTGATCCTATCGGCCCATAATGCATCAAACAACTTTTTATGCCAAGTCCTTTGATTTTCCGTTACAAGCTTGCGCACGATAGTTACCAAGTTTTTATTACTAGATTCAGCTTGACCATTCCCTTGTGGATAGTAGTTTGAGGAATGAACCAGCTGGATCCCATAAGTGTAGCAGAATTCCACCAGCTCCTCAGAAGAAAGATTCAGAGCGTTGTCTGCTACAATTTTGCTGGGCACGCCAAACCTGACAATAATATTTTCTTTTATAAAATTGCACACCTCGGCGGAAGTGGCATTCTTCACAGGAATAGCTTCTACCCACTTACTGAAATAATCAGTAGCTGTTAGAATATAATGGTGACCGACACTGGAAGCCGGGTTAAGCATACCAATAAAATCCATTCCCCACTGTTGGAAAGGTTCTTCAATCACAATGGGTTTTAGAGGTAATGCAGGCAATTTCACACGCCCAACAAAATGTTGGCATGCTTGACACTTAGCTACCCATTCTGCAGTATCTTGAAAAAGGGTGGGCCAGTAATACCTTGCTCTGAGGATCTTGTGTGCAGTGACTCGGGCTGAGAAATGACCACCGCAAGCCATGTCATGAAACTGTTGAAGTAGCTGATCCTGTTGAGCTTTATCGACGCATCTGAGAAATACGCCATCAATTCCCCTCTTGTACAAACCATTATCCCAAAGAACAAAATCTTTGGATTTCAGTTTGATGGTTCGTTTCTCTTTTCTGGAAAGTTGATCTGGGCATTCTCCATACGTCAGAAAGTAAGCAATGTTACTGTACCACTCCTCTACCAGATCTATAAAAAGTACTGCAGGCAAATCTCCATCTATCTCATCTTGATCTGCTTCTGGCACTGATGTTTTCATCTCCGTCATTAATTCACACAGACCTCTTCCTCGAACCAGCTTTGTTGGTTTAATATCCAGGTCATATTCTTGAACCTTTGTCACCCACGTGCCTCTCAACAATCCTAACTCTTGCTGAGTAAGGATAGATTTAACTGCAGTATCTGGAACCAAAACCACAGTGTGCGAGGAAAGAATATAATACCTGAATGCTTTGCACGCCTTCACCACTGCATATGCGTGCTTTTCCATGGGAGTGTATTTCAACTCATAGGCTTTAAGAGGCGTACTCATGAAAGCAATAGGAGCTTCTGCGTCCTCTTGATTTTTCTGCATCAGTATTGCTGACATGGTGTGTTCAGAGGAATAACAGTAAAGAATAAATTCTTTACTGAAGTCGGGTGAAACCAAGACTGGAGCTTTCGACAGGGCCTCTTTAATTTTCTCGAAAGCTTCCTTCCCTTCACTGCTCCATTTAAAATCTTGTGTCTTCTTCATCATATTCGAAATATGACGGGTTAGCTCAGCAAAGTCAGGAATGAATCTCCTGAGAAAATTAACTTTTCCAAAGAAAGAGTGAACTCCTTTTTTGGATGTGGGCAAAGGCAATGTCTGAATGGATTTGACACGCTCTGGATCTATCTTTGTTCCTTCTTTGGAAACAATGTGCCCTAGCAGCTTTCCTTCGGTCACAGCAAAGATGGATTTCTTGGGATTCAAAGAAATACCATGCTTGCGGCACTGTATGAAAACCTCTTCCAAGTTTGAAATGTGTGCGCTTCTATCTTTGGAAAAGACTGTCAGATCATCCAGATACACCACTATGCTTATATCTTTGAGATGAGCAAAGGCTAGATCCATAGCTCTTTGAAATGTAGCACCAACATTAATCAGGCCGAATGACATTTTCTGGTATGCGAAGGTTCCCCAAGGTGTGATGAACGCCGTTTTGTATTGATCTTCCTCGGCCACCTTGACTTGATTGTAGCCTGAGAAGCCATCAAGCATGGAGAGCATCTCAGATCCAGTGACCACCTGCAGGGTGTGATCCATGATGGGTATGGGGTAGTTGTCTTTCAGTGAAGCTTGATTAAGGTTGCGGAAATCCACGCACAACCTAATCTCACCGCTCTTCTTTCTTACAGGGACTATGTTGGCCAACCACTCCGAATGATGTATGGGATAGATGATCTTTGCGTCTAACAACTTCTGGATTTCTGCAAAGATGGTTCCCGAAATGGTAGGGTTGTGCCGCCGCAACTTCTGCTTGAAAGGCTTCTGTTCTGGTTTAAGTGGGATGTAGTGTTGAACTTCCGCAGGCTGATATGTTTTTAGATCCTGGTAAGACCAGGCAAAAACATCCATATATTTCTTAAGAAGCTCAGTAAAAGCTTCTCTTTCGGCCTCTAAGCAACACTTACCCAGATTTACTAATTTGGGATCATTGCCGGCTCCCAAATTTAGTAATTGTGTGTCGGAGGAATAACCTTCCCCACTTTCTTCATTTTTCTTAAGCATCTGATCATGCTTATCAAACATTTCCTCAAGAGATACCAAACCTTTGGGAATTTTATTTCCTTTTAGCTGGATAATCTCCTGACTTCCTGAGACGTCCACATCCATTTCTCCGACAGTAGTCTGCCTAGGAGGTGAATTGCTTCCCTCATAGTAGATTTCTTCAAAGTTGTCCTTCTGTTGGAGAAACGCAGCAATCTGCGTGTCATCATTGAAAACCTGCCATTGCTGAACGTTGTCAGGAACCTTTGGGCGAAAGACCATCTCCACCTTGTAGTCTCCCTGTCTAAAGAATGCAGGAGGCTGATCCAGATTCAACAAGGCTGCAGTTACTGCAAGTGAATCAGCTCTTGAATTTTGTTCTCTCGGAATGTAAGATACCGAGAAAGCTGAAAAATCCAGGATAGCAGAGTAGACCCGATCTCTATAGTGCCGTAGTTTGTCTTTTTTGACTTGGTAGAGGCCTCTTATCTGCTTCATGATCAGCTCAACATCTCCCTTTGCGTGTAATAATTTAATTCCCATTGTTCTTGCCTACTCCATGCCTAACAACAACGCTTCATATTCAGATGTATTGTTAGTATTTTCGAACATCAATTTGAAGGAGTGCGCATGCACCTTCCCTTCAGGAGAGATAAGAACAACGCCTGCGCCGGATCCAAATGAACAGCAGCTGCCATCAAATTCCAGAGTCCAAATCTTGTTATTAAGTTGATGTGGTTCTTGAATCACCGGTTGAACATCTTCTTTATCCATTTCTAGATAATAGACTCCGTGATCCGATTCCTGAAACAAGATCTGAGATCTAGGATCCTCAGACTTTGATACTGTGTACTTAGATTTCTTCTCAGGTTCCAGCTTCTGATTTACTCCTTTGATTGGTATGTGCGCACAAGACCAATCCATCTTGACTTCTCCACCCAGCTCTTTGCAGAAATTTCTACTCAACAACATGCCATAAGAGACTGGAATGTCTGCTACAAGGATAGTCATTTTCAGTCTTTTATCTGGAAAAGAAGCAAGTACTGCCTGCGCATCTTTGATTTGCCCCACAAGAGGGACTTGCCTTTCCATTGAATAACATCTTCCGATGGTTTTTGTCAATGTGAGACCCAAGGCATCAGCAACTTTGGCAGGCATGACATTATCAGAAGCTCCAGAATCCAAAATGCAATTGCTCAGTTTGTGTCCGTTGATAAGCAAAGATACATAAAATGGCTCAATCCTTTCTGATGTAGTAGGAGAAGAGGTGGAAGGAGAAGAACTTGCCGCCGCATTATTTGTAGGAGGAGTATTCTTTGGATTTGACAAGATACCCCGTGAAGTATTATTTGTTGGGCTGGGACCATTACTTTGCACATATTTGACCAATCTATTCAGTTGATCAGGAAATGCCCTCAAATACTCAGCTTCTGACATTTGGACCTTGTTCCTCTTGATGTGATCAATTATGTCGAAAGCTTGACTTGCTTCAGCAGGATGTGCGTTGGCTCTTTGCTGCGAATTGAAAGAATTTGAATATTTATCCTTAGGCGCTAATGAAGAAGGAAGAGTGCTACCTCTTTTCAAGATAGTAACATCCGGGCCAGGATCTTCTCTCTCTTTTCGGCCGCTTGTGGATGCTTCGGCATTTTGGCGCGTCTGAGACCTTGTAAACACCGCAAAAGTGTGACCATCAGAATCTTCAAAAGATTCATAATAGCCATCGTCAGATTCGTAGTCCAGGTAACCAATATTGGAGTCGCCAGTGGGATCTATAAAGTCTTCATCATCGAATGATTCATCAATGCCGAGATCCTCTTCATTAGTTTCCAAGTTATTCCTTGGAGCAGCTTCTATTGCCAACCGCTGTGGTGCAGCAGCAAGTCTGTTTCGGTTTTGATTTTGATTTTGACCATTAAAGGTCCGGGTAGGAGCTATTCTTGAGGGGGTTACATTCCCTGCTTGAGAGATCTGCTTCTTGATCTGCAGCATGTCATTAGCCAATTTCTGCAACAAAGGATCTGAAGTACTAGAAGAAGCACCATCACCTTTGTGAGATGGTTGTTTGAGTTTTCCAGCCATGATCAAGTCGTCCTCAACCTCCACGGCAGCATTTTGTGCTTCAAGCAGATTTACAGGTCTTGCCCTTCTTAGCTGATATCCAACTTCAGGCAATAGAGCGTTTATAAAAAACGTCTTTTGATTTTCGTCGCTCAATGCGGCAGAAGTGGGGATTTTGTATAAAATCTTTTGGAACCTTGCAATAAAGTCCTGCATGTTCTCGTTTGGCTCTTTCTTCAACTGCGTCAGTTGGGTGATCAACGTACTAGCATCCTCTGCGGGCTTGAATCTTTTCAAAAATTGCTCACGCATAGTCGCCCAGTTGGTTATGGTGCCAGGAGCTAGCCGATAGAACCATTCTCCCGCCAAGTCGTGTAGAGTCTCAATGAAGAGTCTGACTGAGACATCTTCATGCTCTACTGCAAGCACACCACAGGATATGAAGAAGGCCGCCAAATGATCATCCGGGTTTTGCTTTCCATCTCCAAAGAATTTTGGAAAATTCTTTCTGGATCCCTTTGGCAGTTCATGCATAGGTGGAGCCAAGTTTAGGGGTCCAAAAGCTGCTCCCCATGGAACAAGTACAATCTGGTGTGCCATATTAACTTGAGCACGTCTCCTCCTTGTGTAGACTTGATAGACTTGATGGATAATTCCAGCCGCCGGATTATGCTGAATACGATCCGGATCTGGATGGATGTGCACTCTCCTTCCTGGTGAGAGACTAGATCTGCGGCTTCTAACTTGAGGAGGATGATTGAAATTGAATTGCTCCTGCAGTCGGAAGAAATGATCAGTCCTTCCTTGCGCCTTCACGGATCGGGTGAATGGACGTTCAGCCAGGTTGAGATTTGTATGGAAAACACTCTGATCTTCAATAGATAAACCTTGATCTGCAAAGATAGTTGTTTCCCCAGCGGAGTCGCCAAAAACTGTTGGCTAGATTTTCTGCATAGCATCAAACCTAGGCAGTCATGAGATAAATCTCCCTCATTTAACCGGTGAGGCTCCCGTGTCAGATTTGTCAATAAAAATGTGTTATTATCTATCAGGGGTTTTACTTTAACCACTTAGTTCATGAACCATAACTAAGAAGTTCTGCAGCAAGTAAGCAACTGTTCAAGAAAGGAAATATTTTATAGAAGAAGGAAGTAAAGGAAATGCAGAGAAGAAATGGTGAAGATGTGCATCCCAATTAGTAGATAGCAGAGCTAATTGCATGCACATAGAAGAAACTTAATAGATATGAACACACAGAATTATAAAACAAAGGCAGCTCTAGATCCAGATCTAAAATAACACAAAGTTTACTTAAGAGATCTAAGATTTAAAAGCAAGAAACACAGTACACCGTGACACAAAGTTCTCCGGAAACCTGCTCCTTTGTATTCCTTTGCTCCAAGTTGCTCTCAGGGGTTCAGCACAAAGTCTAGAACACAAGATTGCTGCTTACAAATTCTGATCGATGATTAACCCGGAGGTTCTTCTCCTACTTATAGAATGTAGGAGGGAAAGTACAAATGGAAAACTCAAACTGAACTGAAACATAAACAACAAGTAAAGATGACATTTGGCAATCATCCTCAACTATCTTCTCCTTAAGTGACACATGTATCACTTAACTAATAGAATGGTTCCACATGACTTTAAGTAATGGTTGCAAAACCAATAACTTAGAAGTTTTACAATTTCATCTGGGAACATAGAAAATAGAAGAAGAAAGAAATAGAAGAAGTCATGCCAGCTGTAACATTTATGTCTTCTTCTTGTTCTGATATCGGATATACTTGTCGAACATGTAATTCAGCATCCTTCCATCTGTTTTAGCCACTGCTTCTTTCTCTGTCCTGAACTGCAACAACCCTTCATTCAACACTTTGATGCACGCTTCCACATCTTCCAAGCTTGGCCCAAACCTTGCAATGTCCACCTGCAGCGCCACCAGTCTACTGATAGAATTCATCGTGAAAGGCTTGGTAGCTTTATCAATTCTCTTTTGTACCATCAGAAGAGAACCTTCCAGGGAATTAGGCACCTTAGTTGAGACGATCCGCACGTATGAAGTAACACCTCCTGTCCACTCTTTCCTCAGTGAAAGAAATGACACTGTCTGGTAAATCTGATGTCCTACTCTCAAGTGCCTGCATCCTCTTCAGCAAAACTCTGCAGATTTCCAAACGGAAAGATACTGCAAACTCTAGCTGCTTCCCCTTCTCGACTGATCCGTCTGGTACAATCTGTTCCGCAATCAATACATCTCCCGGCAGCTTGTTGATCTCGGCCAAAATACTCAGGTTACTCTCTGCAACTGTATTCATGCCTTCTATGTTTGCCATCAGTTGCTTTAGTTGATTTGCTGCATCGTTCATAACCTTTAGGCGGGCTGGCACTTCCCCAAGTTGTACAGAAGCTTGACGAATAATCAAATCCTTCCATTCGTCAATAGCCTTTACTTGATTGCTTGCATCCTCCATTTCCTGCATAAGATGATCACTCACCTGCTCTGAAATGGGCTGAATGGAAGGTTTAGCAACCTTGGCTATGATCTCACATAATTGAGATACTTGCTTCTGCAGCTCTTCTTTCTCCGCCTTTTCACTGTGAAACCTAAGGAATAAAGCATCCATCAATGTCTGCGTGTCCTGCTTCAATCCTTCAGTGGTGGCTTGACCGAGGGGTACTTTGGTCACTGTCACATCTTCTGCCGTGAGCTCCTCCTCTATCTTTCCTTCTACCGGAATTGATATCTCAGCAAACTTCTCTCCCGAATCCTCGATGATCAACCTAGAAGTTGCTTTGGCAACTTTAGGCCTTCTGTCTCTTCTGCTCAGATTCTGGAGTAGCTGCAAGTTGTGCTCCTCTAAGTTCATCTCCATTCTCGCTTCTGGAACCAACTGCGAAGCCAACCATTCCGAGAAGTTACTTCTCGGAAGAATGAGAAGTCGCTGAGTGTACTACCATCTTCCGCTCTGCATCCTCTCCGTCAGAAAGTGCCACAGTGTTATGGCTGCCATCTTCTGAGTCATCCAAGGACAAAGCCCTTTCGAATTCCGCCATCTGCAGCTTCAACGTATCCTCTGGAACAGGCGCTGAACGAAGTGGCTGAGGGGAGAAGATGAATGTCGCTGGATTCAGTGGAGGCATGGAAGCATCCTGCTGCTGCGGTGCAATAGTTGGTGAAGTACTGGGTACTGGAGAAACCGGAGTTAAAGTCATGGTCGTAGAAGTGATCCTCTCCTTGGATTGAGATCTTCTATGCACTTTCAACTTCTCGACTTTCCTGCTGCTTTCTCCTCCGTGCTTTCGCTTGAGGGAATCTCCTGCGCCGAAGTTTCCCGTGACTTGATTCATCAATGCTTCATCAAGGCAATATCCCTTCGTCAGCAACCAGTTTGAAGTATTCACCAACACAGCTCCCGACCTTTCTTCAATTGTGTTGCAGCCTCCTATGTTATTCTGCAGTATGGCTTTATCTCCTCCCATTTGATGGTAAGTGTCAAGTACCACATTCCCATCATCTTTAAGATCCGCAGGTATCCGCGCTAGTCCAAAGTCGAACACTTGCTTTGCTGATAGCCTGCTGAAATCTCTCTTTCTAACCTCGTACTCACTTTTGCACTTCATCCAGAAATCTTCTAATGAAGGCACATGTGCGTACTCCTGGGAGATTGTCTTCCTGGCTACTCCAAATGGATCGAAGTTCAGCCGTGCAGGGAAGAACTCTTGCTCATACTCGGATAACATTTGCGCCTCCATCCCCCGAGCTCTATGAATGCTAATGCAGCTGTAATATCCCACAGTGATTGGGAAGAAGCCCGTAGACTTGTGCCGCTTTGACTGAAGGTCGTGTAACTCCACAAGTTGCCTGCTTAGCTCCATGGCGATCAATCTATCATTCGGATACCTGGGCATCTTTATTGGTTCTCCAGAAAAGCCCGTAACCCTGAGGTATGTGAAATCTACAAATTGAATGAATAGACTGCCAATCTTGGACACAGCTTCCCACGCTTCCTTGCTTACCCTGTTGGCCTTCAAGTCTTTGTCTAGCCTGCAGATGAAATCGTAGAAGAAGTCATCGTTGATCACTTTGAAGTCTTTCTCGCATGCAGGTGCAGTAAGCTGCGGGTAGCACTCGAAAATGGGGTCCTTAGAAAGAACACCACATCTATCCAGCTTGGAAAAGACGCCTTATGAAGCTGCAGCATACACCAAGTATGAAGTCATCTTGAAGCTGAAAGTACGCTTCACGTTCCGGAGTTGCTCACCGATGTTGTTGCTAATAATTTCCGACCAATTGATTATAGAATCAACCTTGTTGATTTCAATGGTCCTGATGAAAGTATACATCCATGTACGGAAAGTGTAAGCATTCGCTTCGCCATTCATTCTGCATAGCAATTTGACGACATCATCTACCTCCTGCACCAAATTGGACTGCGGAAGAGTTCTCGGGAACTTTGAAGGAGATCTAGGCTTCTTCATGTATCGGCTATTCATTATGCTCACGCAATCAACTCTATGCTTCTCCCATCTACTGTCAGCATCCTGAATGCTAATAGAAGTCACCACCTTTCGCACTGGAATCTTCAAACAATAATTGATGAACTCTGCGTCCAAATGAATTATTGTCTTTCCCGCAGCATCACGCACTGATCTGGATGAAGGATGATAAGATCTAGCACACTCCATCACGAACTCTGGCAATTGGGATGTACATGGAAAAGCTGCAGCTCGGTTAATTCCACTGCTTTTAACCGCACACATGAGTGAAGTCTTTCCCGCTCTGGATCTATCAATCAAATCGAAAAGAGGTTCCGGGCCTAGATTTGTGTCTCCTATGTCTGCAAGTTTGGAAGCAATGCATGACTCCATTGTGCTTTCTTTTTCATCTCTTTTCGCCATGGCTTTGTCTATCTTCGTCTGAATAATTCTTTTTCTTCTTACTTGGCCGGATTTCTTCAAAATTGGTGCAGATCTGGACAATTCTTCAGATTCGGAGGATATATGCAATGTATTGGACATTGATAAAAGCTCATTTTCCTTTGTAAAGCACCTGTATTGAATTCCTGCAATTTATTCAGACAAAAATGGCCACCGGAGAATGAATAGTGAATTTTAATTGTAAAAATCTGCACTTTTCAAGCCTGCTGCCCCAAAAATTGGTGTTTAATTTGCACATAAAGAGAGCATGAATCCTTTCAACAACACCTGAGCACCTGTAACACCTATGCAAACAATTATGCAGACAAAGATCAACCTCCTTCAAAGCATGCGCCAAATCTGGAAGCTTTTAGCCTTGTTGTCACCTTGTCTGAGCAAAATCCTTCTTCTAATGGGGGCGCACTTTTCCACTTGGCTGCAATTCTTTACCTGTGAATCAAATAATTCACCCATATGGCTGCCCATGCTTATATAACCTTCACAATTCTATAATTAATAATTGCCCTAACAATTAAAGGCAATTAATTAATTAAAAATCATGCTTTTCTCTTTTAAAAATAGCATGTTTAAGGACAACCATCCAATAAATTAAATTAATCCAATTTAATCCTTCACACATCACTTCACTTAAGCTTCACAGTGTGCTTTGACCATAGCCACTGAAAATAGAAATTAATTTAATGTTTTAATGCCTTTAAAAACATTAAATAACTCCCAAATGGGGCGCACTTTTTGAGAGGAAGGGGGCAGCCACTAAATAAATTAAATTTAATGCATTTAATTCCTTTCTTTTATTCCCTCTTTGACTTGTTGACTTCCTCCAAGCTTGGGCGCACTTTTTGAAAGAATAGATTAATTAAAATAATCACTTAAAGGCTGCCATCATCTCACCAAAGGGGGCACACTTTTTTGCACATATAATTCTATTTTTAAGAATTTTTCCACAATGGGATTCTTTACCCTGCAAGGCAGGCACCAAAATCCCATGATCCACTTAAGTGATTTGACTTTGACAATGGGATTATTTACCCTGCAAGGCAGGCACTAAAATCCCATGATTTCACTTAAGTCACTTTCCTTTTATTTTATCATGGGAATTTTCACCCTGCAAGGCAGGTAATAAATTCCCGCCTGCCTGCGGCCTCTAACTTTCCCACTGCAGCTTAAGTGAATTTTATAACACGGGAAAAAGTACCCTGCTAGGCAGGTATAAAATTCTCACCCTGCCTGCGGCTTCTATTTTTCCCATTGCAGCTTAAATCCTTTGTTTTCCAAAAATGCGCCCATCCCCGCAGGGGCTTTTCCGTGCACGACTTCGCTTTTTCCCAGTGATCCAGACCTCCGATGGCGACTTCCTCCAGGCATAATGTGCGTATATGTTTTCCAGCTGCTCCAGGCCAAAAATCGGGCTTACCCGGCAAAGGAATTGTTCTAGAGAAATTTCACAGAAAACGAAACGGGACAACACAAAAACACGAAAAATTGCCAAAAGTCACAAATAAAGCCCAAAACTTATTCCAAGTTAAAACCCTTCTGGTACATAAGAGTAATGACATATTCGATCATAACAGAGTTAAAACGGAGCGCAAATAGCCTCATACGGGGCTCAAAATAATTAAATACAAATTTCCCGCAGACAAATCCCGACGACAGAATATAACAACTTTGGGCATCTGGGTATTTGGCGAAAAAGGCTAATGTGGCTCTTTGGGATTATCTTGACGCAATACAAGAACTTTCAGGCAATAAAAACACAAAACAACCCATTATTTTAAGAGTACGAAATTTTTTCGGATATGGTAGTTGCAGATTTCAGGGTGAGCTCTACGCATTGATGGCAATATTTTTCTTATTTTCATAAAATCCATTTTTGTACCTTTTTGGACCAAGCAACTTCTTGCAATCTTTTGAAAGAATCATTATGATGATGATGATTATGGTAGATGGATGCTTTTTTGTATGATTTGTCTATATATAATGATATAAGTATACAACAATATAAATTTATAATAATATATGTATATATATTCCGAACCGGATTTTTCCGGATTTTTTCGGATTTTTTCGAGAACTCCGTATTTTCGGATTTTTTTGCCCTTCCGAATTTAATCGGATTTCCAAACCTGGTAACTATGATAAAAACACAAAAAAAAACCGTTATTTTAAAAGAACGAAATTTTTTTTTAATGGGTTGTCCCAGATTTTAGGGTGAAATCTGGAGAAGCCACTCTCCTAATTTCTACAACCAAAACCATTATTAATCTGACCCAAAAACTATAGATCTGAAATAAATATTAATTTATAACCAGACAGCTTGCAGACAGCTGAAATCTTCTAAAGTTCATAACTCCTTCAATACTTGGAATTTTTCCATGAAACAAGATGCAAAATAAACTAGAAATTTAGGGCTTTCCATTGCATTAAGGATCTGAATTTTTTGAGCATTAAAACCTAGCCAAAACAACCTCAGAAAACTGATTTCTAGTCACTAGGGTTAGATGAAAGTAAATAAAATAATTCCAGCTCTTTTCTAGCCTCCAAATACACCAAAATATTAGCCCCTTGCTCTGAAATAATCAACACATGGCAGATTGTAGATCTAGCATTTATGGCATCAAAACATGATCAAATCATCACCAACCCAAGTCGCTATGATAAGAATATTTGCAACAATAATAGAATAAATTAAAGGAGTAATATCAAATGATTTTTACACTCTAAACTTGGCACCAAAACTGAAATAACTCAAGCAATAATGGCAGATCTAAATGAGAGAGAGCACAATGAAAGAACTAGGGCATACATCACAATACTCCAAGAATGGAGGGAAATCAAATGATCAATCAAGATACCCTCTAAGGAAATGCGACCTCCCTTTTATAGAACTAAGGGGTGTAATATCCAATAAAAACCGACCTTTCCCTTTTTGGAGGGAAAACATAAACTGTCATTAAAATATTTAATACTAAGACTATGTGCACTTTATTTATTTTTTAATTAAATAAATAAAAGTAACTAACCTATGTGCAGATTAAACTAACTAAAGAGAATCCCACTTGTAGCGTTAGGGATGGGAAGGGGTTACAATGCAAATTAAAAATAAATATTAATAATGTCCCAAAAAAGGGGACATTACAAATTCCAAGAGGTGTGACTTACTCTAGTGTTATTTGTGAATTATTGGATGATATTATCACCAAATAAAATTAATATTCCAAGTCGACATGTATTTTAAAGACCAAATCTGCATTTACACGGATTCCTATGCATATTTAATGGTCAAATCGAATTCTTCAAGGCTGCTGCAATTTTCCAGTCTAATTGTAATTTCCCACGGTGATACTTTTGCATAATCCTATTCAATTTGGCTCTAATTATTGTCAAATCAATAAAGAAATCATTGTTAAGTGTTCTATGATAATTGGGAATGAGTTTGGGCACAATTTTCGAAGAAAAATGAGTCGTTGTCATAAATAATTAGGCTGCTGCAATTAATTATCAAAATTCTGATAAAACCCTCAAAAGGGGTCATTACATTGAAGAAGCTAAATGATAAAGTGAAGGTAAGCAGCTCTGGACCTAGAGACAACTCAAATTTCTTGCATATCATTGTACCATGTCAAAATTATGGATATCATGAACAGTTGGGAATGAATGATAACTATGTACTCTTTCTTATGACGCTGCGATGTTTTCACCTCCACAATCCGAAAGACCAATCAGGTTTGCAAGGAACCCTCAAAGATGACACTAGGCAAGAGGAAGTCAATGGAAGCAAGGTGCATTTGATATATTTTTGGAGTGTTGATTCCAACTCAGAAATTCTGAGTTGTAAGACGGTTAGGGACAGCTCATGGTTCAAAAAGACTTCAATTGCGTTGCCTATCAGCATGCCAATACAGTTCGGTTTTCACCATGCACAACCGGTCAGGAATGATGACTATGTTGCATTGCTCCAGTCCATGATACGGTTGTGTTTTTGTCCTCATGATCAGCCTGTGCCAAGTGAATAGAAGGTAAGAAATGAATGGTGTAGCGAAAGGTGCATAGATGCTTGGGTACAATGCCAAAATTGTTTTAGCATATGTGGGGTTGGTACCATTGTGGGCTTCAAAAAGGAAAAAAGGTCTGATTATGTGATCAATATGATTGGTAATCTCAACCTTGAGTGTGCAGGAATGACCCACACTTTTGCATCTTTGTTTAACACTCATACATACCAACTTTTCCGGGTATTGGTTTCTTATTTGAACATGGACTAGTAATGTTTGTAGTTAATGGCACCACTTGTAAATTCATCAAAGGAGAACTTACAGTTAAGCATGGGCAGAGCATGATTAACTTTGGAGACTTCAAGGGCACCAATGTCAATAATAAATTCATGCCTTACAAAAAGAATATAGTATAGATGTCAAATCTCGTAGGAAGGTGCAAAGTATGTGATGTCTTCCTTGAAATTAAGTCAGCTGAAGTTACAGTTGTTTGTGGGATACAATGGATTCAAATTTTGGGGAAATGTAATGTAAACCACCATGACGTAGGACTGAACTTTGGGAATAAAAATAAAAAGTTCAGAATTCAAGATTCAGATGATGGAGGATTCATGGTAGCAAAGCGAAAGAAATTTCATTATGGTTCTCTTTTTCATATATCAGCTCATTGGAAGAACATAATTATAGCCGGGCATGCACAAATTCAGTCACTAAATAAAATTATAAAAGGAGAATTTTAATTGTTGATCATGATGGTGAAAATTGACAAGGTTAAGCAAAGGGGAATTGAATTATATCCCTTACAAGCAGTCCAGGAAAGGTGGACCGTAGCTGAGTTTGTAAACTCAAGTTTGGCAAGCAACATCATGGGAACGTATAGAGAGAGTCAAAAGATGCATGACTGATTTTTCCTTATCAGCTCTCCTACATTTTAGTTCATTCATCATCTATTCCCTTCCTAAAGGGAAATTGATTAGTTACAGTTGTATCATTGATAGTATGGATGCCTATCAGCCAAACAGAGCGGGCGGCAGGTTTGATAGGCACGAGAGGAAGCTGATGATCATGCCTAGAAGGCATGAGGGAGGATGGATAGAAGATCACCTTTTCTTTAATCAGTTTGTTTCTTGTGTAGGTACAACAAAGAAGGAGCAACTAAGATTTATTTGGGATCCAAGTACTTGCAATTGCTTGTGGACAAGCAATTTCGAGAGGGGGGATTGTCATGTCCCTTTTTCAAGATAATGTCATTTGAAGACCTTGACCCACTTTTCTTCCTCATGGGTCCAAGGGAACAAGCTAGAGTAAGCCAACAATGTCATCATGAACTTAATTTTGTGTTTGTTTCTTTTCTTGGCATTATATTTGTTGGTGAGCCTAGTGCCCAACAATAAATTAAGAATAAAAGGATATTAGAGACCATGTAGGTTCCAAAAAGTAAAAAGAAAATACTAATAAAGCAAGTCTAATCGTGGCCGACCTCATTTGAGAGCCCTGAGACTTAGCGCCACCCTCTTATTATAAATAGAGGTTGTTGGCATTAGTTTGGGATATGGTGATTTTATGTCTTGGTGAAGGTTGGCTAGTGTAGCCCCTCTTACTATCTCTCTCAAGGACGAAACCCCTTGATAGAGAACTTGTGTGAGGGACAAAAACCCTCTCACAAGGGTGGTGAGGACAAGAACTCTCTCCCACAATTGTATTTTGCAAAGAGGCATTCAAAGAGTAATATATTTATCATTTTTTGTTGGTATTTCTTTGAGTTTGTTGGTAATCTTCTCTTTTTGAGTGGAGCGACCCACTTTAGAAGGAAAAGTGGTATGTGCGGGTGGTAAATTGGATAATTTGAGTGTATTATATTATTCTCCATATTTTTAAAAGCCATGATCTCAAATTTCATGAATTTTGGTGGTGATTTGTTATTTTTCCAAGCTCGTGGAAGTTAGTTACAATTCTAAAATATTTATTTAATTTCTGCAATTGAGTTTTATCATAAAAATTAGATCTCTCATTTCCAAGCTTATAAAAATCAGTTTTCTTGCATGATATGATTGCTAGTAATATATAATAATTTTAGAGACTTAAAGGTAGCTGATTTCATGGGTTTTGAGGGTGCAAAAGCGAGTTTGAAAACCCAAAAAGGGTCGCTGCCCTAGAAAGGTGTTTTCTGGCAGCAATTAAGGGTTTTTATAAAATTGTTCAATCACTAACAACCTACAAAAACTCTGAAAAGTGTTGTTAATCTTCAGCTTTGCATAGTTTCTTGTGAGTCCCCAAAAAGGGACATTACAGTGGTTTTGCGTGTATGCAAAATAGGACAACAGTGTAAAGGGGATATAGTCCCTCCTCAATAATGGGTGAGGTTACCCTTATTGAAAACCAAAAAGGTATGTACAACTATACATTCAAAACTGTATTTTTAGGGCTTCTGCGTTTTTGGGAAGAAATGAAGTGGATAAGCAAAGAAGTGAAAGTGTTGTGCATGTATGGTTAAGCAAACGCAGATCATAAACTTGAATGCAGTTTAGAAACTAACATAGTGAATGACAGTTGAATCAAAGATGCAGAATCCAGAGAAAGCGAGAGCTTTCACATTCATTAAACATATGAATAATAAATGCCAAGGAAAGAAACAAGTACAAGACACAAAGTTCTCCATAATGTTTCTTTATTATACTTCACACAAAAACACAGTTTCTTACTAACTCTTTATAAACAGCATTTTCTCATTTCTTCAAGAGTCCTTTATAAATGAGTTCTAACTTCCTTTTATAACCCAAAAGCTGGTTACAAAGTAGTTAGGGTTTTTTATGACATCACATAAAGACTTAATTAAGTCACTTTAATTAACTTTATTTTTTAAGATAAGGATAAAGGTTTTTTCACTAGAACCCTACCCAAGTACAAAAAGGGCCAAAAGCCTAGATACAATAGTGAATACCAAAAAGATCAAAACCGAAACAAGCAACAAAGTTGTAGCAAAAAACCAGCAATAACACAGCAGAAACAACCCCAATACTAGGGAAACATGCAGCCCACAGGGCTGACTAATTCAGAACTTCAGAGAAATCCTTCCTCAATTTCTCAATGCCTTTCTGAAGGATCTTAGTAGCGCCCACAGAAGTATCCCCATCCTTGAGCTTGTCCTTACCCTTACCCTTGTCACTTGCTTCCCTCTTGTATGAAAGAGGGTCTTTGTCATCTGCCAACTGCTAAGAATGGAGTGAGAGGAAGTCAATGATAGCCTTGCAAGTAGACAGTAAGTCACATTGTTTAGCCTGAATAACCGCTTTCTCTTTCTCCAACCTAGAGATCTTATTGTTTAATTCCTCCCAGTGGCTGGCATCCAAGTTACCCCCTTCCACCACTAACTTGCAACCTTTCACTTTGTCCTTGAGAGCACGCAAGTCCTTACAAATACAGTTGATCATATGCTTGTGTAAAACCACCTTAGCTCTGATGTTTGAATCTCTGTTTTTTGAAGACCCTTTAGTATTCTTACCAAAGGACAAGAGGCTAAGGGCAGCCTCACCCACCCCAGGGTTAATGGGGGAAGGAGGCCTACCGCCACTGGAAATGGGGTTTGCCACATGACTTCGAAGAGTTCTACTAGTAGGGACCTCTCTGGGCCTCTTTTTGGAGGACAAGACAAAAATAGAGGACTCAAAGACAAGGTACGAGGAGCAAGACAAGGTTGGGGCATAGAATGCTCAAAATGGTTATAGAACAACAAAATCACAACTTGATGGAGGAGATTGACCTTTTCCCCCATTGGACCAGTTTGATGAAATGTTCAAAGGATTGCAATATAAAGAAACGTAAACTAACAAAGGCTTGCCTACGAAAGTGGTTAAGAAGCATGAGGTGGTAGTCTGCCAACCAACATGACAAATTTCATCAGAAGAAGGTCAAACTCACTGTACGGTGGGGCACAGAACTCCTTTGAAAACTGCCTCTGGTATGGATTAAAGATATTGAACCCTCCAAGAATTTCCTTTCTTCATCCAGTATATCAAACTTATTTTTGAAGAACATAAGGCCATCCATCTAGAGTCCAATAATCTTGGCAATGAGGCCTTTCATAATTTCATACGACTTCTCCTTGTACACTACAACTCTATTGAACCAGTTCTTAGCAAAATCAATGGATAAATGTGTATCATGCCCACGAACTCTCTTGACAAAATTATTAAAGCTCTCCCTTTTAAGATATTCCATAGATCCACGTAGAGTTTCCAGGCTTCATTACAGACAAGTTCAACCCTGTAAATATCTCCTCCCATGTTCATCATCTCACCTCTACCTTTGTACCTAACCACTGAAGGAAAACAGAGCCAACCCCAGCTAGAAAAATAGGTATCCAAATATGCAATGCAGCGGAACCCAAGCCTATATCTCGTGCCACAACTTCTGCTTTTATGGTGATGCATGCATAAAATCTAGCCAATCCGCTTCACATGAGTGAGCGTGCCCAAAGGATCAGTTTTGATTTATTTCCTCATTAAGAATGGTGTCCCGAATAATGGCGGGGACATCCTCCCCATTTCACCAATCTTTATAGTAGTTAGTATTAGCCCTTATATTTGCAAGGTGATTCACAACCTTGTTCCTATCATGTCCCTTTTTCGAGCCAATTCCAATTGAAGATCTTAGCCCAATTTCTTTCCTCATGGGTTCAAGCAAACAAGCTAGAGGAAGCCAAAAATGTCATCATGTGCTTCATTTCATGTGCATCTCTTTAATTGGCATTGTAATAGCCTAACACCCAACAATATATTAGAAATAAAAAGCTATTGGTGAGCATGTAGGCTCTACAAAAACCAATTCAATATTAAAATGTAATTTTCTTAAGAGGTTTGCCATCGTTTACATTTTAAGCACCCCTTTTGTTTATAAAATGGAGGTTGTTTGGCCATTAGAGGATTATGTTCTGTGGATTTCTAATTTTTGGTAAAGGATTGTTTGTTAAGCATCTTTTTCCTCTCTCTCAAGGACGAAAACCCTTGTGGAGAAGTGGTGTGAACCAAACACCACACTACACTTTGGTGGATTTCTCTCTATTGTTGGTTATAACAGATTTCTGCCCTAAGGAACTTGATGTTTTTATGTGATCTCTTTGCATGGTTAGACTCCCTATGATTTATAAAGGTGAAATCTTCCATTTTATCAATTGTTTGGGTGCAAAATATATTTAATTTCAAGTGGTGCGACCCATATAGGTATGATAAATTGGTATGTGTGGTGACTTATTGCTAAATATGAAATTATCCTCTTGTTCTCTAAATTTTATAAAGCCAAGATTCTAAGTTTGGTGAGTTTTGGTGATGTTCTTCTATTTTTAGCAAGCTCAGGAAGGTTCGCTAATTAGGGTTCCATAATTAATTAATTTCACATGCAAATCTGATTTCTAACAGCTGCAATTAATTGATAATGGTTTTCTATTAATTTTGGCACAAGTTTAGAAGGTTTGTTGCAAGGTTTAACCCCATTTTCAAGGGGTGTTATCACCTAGGGAATTCGCTGCCTTCTTAAGGGTTTAAAGTTCAGTTTTGCATGATCATAATAACAATGCCATGAATCTGATTTTTTGGGAGCTTTTTGCCATTCATGAGTTCCCCCAAAAAGGGACACCGCAATGGTATCAAAGCTCTTTCCTCCCAGCCTGTGAAACATGGGAAAATTGGAGAGAATAATGAAGAACCAAGAAGGAATAATGGATGTATTGGATAGGCTCTCCCTAACTATCCAAAACATGCAATGAGGTGGTTCATCCAAATGGAAAGAAGATTCACACAATTTCCATGAATCAAAGAAGGTAAAAATTCCTTTTGCAATGCCCTACAAACCCCAGTTCACGTACAAGGAGCCAGTCACTCCACATGGAAGCCTTAGACAAGCCCATGATTACACCATATAGCTTGAAGTGTACCAAGCAATGCCGGATAAGTATCAAGAGGCAATATCTCTCACGGATTTCATCAAATTGAGGACGGAAGAAGGATATTATCGGCAAAGAACTCTAGCACCAAAGGAAGAAGTACCACATGCCAAGAAGATGAATGTTTCAACCCTAGGGAGAAGAGGTCTTTCTATCAAAATGAAGGAAGTTAAGGAGCATGCAAGCCAAGGTAAAAATCTTTTTGTGCTTAATGATGAATTGATGACACCTAACGGTTGCAATGAGCTAACAATTGTCAATGAACAACCATTGATAGAAAAAGATATACTTCTGAAGGAACCAAATATTGATATTAGACAGGAAAACAAATTCATATATGCAAGCAAGGAAGATGTAATGGAAACTCAAAGAAAGTGTGAGGAGTAGCAAAGAAGAGCTAGGGCTGCTAGATTGATAGACACTCAAGGGAAACAACAATTACAAGAGTATAGGGCAAATAGCTCTTCCTTATTGACATGGAAAAAGGAAGCAACCTGAAGCATGAGGCAAGGAAAAAAGAAGGGTTTGATGGAAAGAAGAAATTCAGAGTTAAAGACAAATTTCAAGGTGAAATTAATGATTTTCAATTTGCTGGTCTGTCCAAAACAGCCACCACCAGGGAGCCAATCAATGAAGATATCAACACAGAACAATCCCCATTTCTTCATCATCCAAAGAAAGGTAAAAATCCCTTATTGTTCTATGCTAATTTATTGGATTTTAATGGTTACACAGGGCAGTAACGCGATGGAATCAAATCAGATTTAATAAGAACCTATAAGGATGATGTTGGCATGAGATAAGGGCTCCATTGGGTTATTTTCTGAGTGTTGTTCCTAGCTCAGAAATTTTGAGTCGAGAAAGCATCAAAGGCAGCCCATGGTATGAGGAAATCTCCGTTTTGTTGCTTGTTGATTTGAGACTGCTGATATGTTACCCTCACACACAATTGGATGGGAGAAGGTGATCATATTTTATGTTTGATATGTCCTCTTATATCACCGCTGATTGGGTATCCTTATACACCTCGTACTCCACGAAATAATGAGGTAAGAAGTGTCTCTTATTGTATGAATTCTTGGCCTCAAATTCAAAATTGTTTCCGCATAAGGAAAATAGGTGCTATGATGAGTTCTACAAAAAGAAGAGTGTCTTATTTCAAATTCAGTAAGGAGGGAAATTTATCATGACATATGTGGGGCATCAAAGGCATGATGATATTTCTGATTTTATGTTTCGTATGTGGTTAACCCATGGTTCCATGAATATGGAGGAACTAGAAAAAATGTGGTGGAAGAGCAGCACCCTTTCTTTAATGTGTGGCACACCTACTTTTCATCCATTCAGGGTGAAGGGTTTTCTTCATAACCGAGGGGTCACTAGGCTTGTCGAGAGTGGCACCACCATACCTTGCACAAAGGGAAGCGAACAGCTATCACTTCTCCTAGGAATAGATGAGGTATGTGACGAATTCTTTGTGATTAAGTTAGTTGATGATGAAGTAGTTCTTGGAGTTCAATGACTGCAATCTTTGAGGGAATTCACCCTGAATTGTCATGATAAAGGACTGAATTTCTATGACAAGACAAAGAAATCAGAATTCAAGGTATTAAAAATGAAGGGATTACATTGGGAAACACTTGGAATTCACATTGTGGTTTGCTTTCTCACATAACAGTTGATTGGAAAAATATTGTCATGGCTGAGTATGTCAAATGTCAGCTTGCTTGTAACGTCATGGAAGGAGTTTACATGAAGGAACAACATGGGATAGCTGTTTTGGGGCAGCGAGTAAGGCACTTGCAATCAAGAAATCCTCCACATCAAAGGTTACTCACACTCGCTGCCAAGTGGATTTTGATCACTTGGGAGTGGTGTTCTTTTTCTAGCGAGATGGACAAGGTAAGGGAAACTCTCATAAGATGTTTTTTGGCCACTTCACTTCTAAACTTCCAATGCTACAACCAAGATGAGGTGTTTCTCCCAATTTTGTTTGTTGGGTTGTGGATATCTTCTTAAGGAAGCAATAGACGGGCAGATTTGAAGACATTCTTTTTTTTGCAAAATGATGGGTAAGAGGGTTCACTCATATTTGGTGTTAATTAGGACAAAATTCCGAGCAGGGTATGGTTGTTATACTTACATACCAGCACTCATGAGTTATGATCTGAGCCAACGTTTGAAAAGATTGGTTTGGGGCAGCTTGGAAGCATCCTCTGGAGACCAAGGTAATCATTCTGACAGTTGTTACATCTCAGTTTTGTATGTTGTCCGCATTAATTCCAACTCTCTTACCATTCTTTTGACAATAAGGGAGGAGTATCCAGCCATGAGGATAAAAGATTTACAGTATATTATCATTGTTGATGTGTTTCCAGCTGTTACAAGGAAGATCTCAGCCTCTATTCTTCTGATTTTAGGGAACAAAATACATGACTACAGCTGTGTTTGGGACAGCAGGAGGGAAATTGGGAACACCCAATGTTTGGATAGTAATTATAAGGCCTTGGCAAGCAAAGAAGATCTGGTCATCATAGCCAAAAAACAAGGAGGGATGAAGAAGGGGACACACTTTTTCTTTAATGAGTTTGCTTCATGTGCAGGTACATCAAGGAGCAGTTGAGATTTATTTGGGCTCTGGGAATTTGCAATTGCTTGGGGACAAGCAATTTCGAGAGAGGACTGTCATGTCCCTTTTTTGAGCCAATTCCAATTGAAGACCTTGGCCCATTTTCCTTTTTCATGGGTTCAAGCGAACAAGCTAGAGGAAAAAATACATGACTATAGCTATGTTTGGGACAGCAGGAGGGAAATTGAGAATACCCAATCTTTGGATAGTAATTATGAGGCCTTGACAAGAAAAGAAGAAGAGTTGGTCATCATAGCCACAAAACAAGAAGGGATGAAGAAGGGGACACACTTTTTCTTTAATGAGTTTGCTTCATGTGCAGGTACATCAAAGGAGCAGCTGAGATTTATTTGGGATCCGGTAACTTGCAATTGATTGGGGACAAGCAATTTCAAGAGGGGAGAATTGTCATGTCCCTTTTTCGAGCAAATTCCAATTGAAGACCTTGGCCCATTTTCCTTCCTCGTGGGCTCAAGCGAACAAGCTAGAAGAAGCCAGCAATGGCAACATGTGCTTCATTTCATGTGTATTTCTTTAATTGGCATTGTAATTGTTGGTGAGCCTAGCACCCAACAATAAATTAGAAATAAAAACCTATTGGTGAGCATGTAGGCTCTAAAAATACCAATTAGAAAATAAAAAGTACCTTTCTTAAGAGGTCGACCATCATTTACATTATAAGCACCCAATATGGTTATAAAAGGTAGGTCACTTGGCCATTAGAGGATTATGTTATGTGGATTTCTCATTTTTGGTAAAGGATTGCTTGTTAAGCATCTTTTTCCTCTCTCTCAAAGACAAAAACCCATGTGGAGAAGTGGTGTGGACGAAACCCCACACTACCCTTTGGTGGATTTCTCTCTAT
The DNA here is from genome assembly GCA_019776745.2 of Taxus chinensis. NCBI lineage: Eukaryota > Viridiplantae > Streptophyta > Pinopsida > Cupressales > Taxaceae > Taxus > Taxus chinensis. The sequence goes on from CM034154.1 coordinate 307,857,645, forward strand.
TGCTGGTTATAACAGATTTCTGCCCTAAGTGGCTTGCGTGGAGGTGTGTTTTCAAGGGAATTGCTGGTTTTTATGTGATCTCTTTGCATGGTTGGACTCCCTATGATTTATAAAGGTGAAATCTTTCATTTTATCAATTGTTTTCGAGTAAAATATATTTAATTTCAAGTGGTGCGACCCCTATGGATATGGTAAATTGGTATGTGTGGTGACTTATTGGTAAATCTGAAATTATCCTCTTGTTCTCTATATTTTATAAAGCCAAGATTCTAAGTTTGGTGAATTTTGGTGATGTTCTTCTATTATTGGCATAGTTACCAGGTTCGGCCGAATCTGGAGGATATCCGGTTCAAACTAAATTTTTTTAGGGGTCCAGATAAATCCAGTACGGTTCGGTCAAATAATTTCACAAAAAACAAAAACAATTAAACCTAAACGCGTTACCCTAGACGCCTCAATGGCAAAAAAACTTATAAAGCGTTGCACTTCAGTTGTTAAAACACAGACGTCTCATTTTGATCAGGCTGAGCATTTGTCTCAGGTCGTAAAGGTTTACAGAGGTCGCAAAAGTCGCATTTTGCTTTGGTTGAGCCATTCGTGGTCGCAGTCGTGGTCGATGTGGTTGAAGTCATTCGTTTGCAGTGTGCACTTTGCCCTTGGTTAGTCGCAATTCTCCCCACCTTCTGCCCATGAAGTCATTCATTTGCAATGTGCACTTTGCTATGGTCGAAGAGGAGTAGCCATTGGTTTGTAGTGTGCACTTTGTTGTGGTCAAAGAGGTGTGCAGTGGCGGCGAGGATGTCCAGCGGCGGCAGCGAACCAGTTATGTAATTTCTCCTTTGTTTTCTTTTCTTTTATGTATTTATTTGATTCGATTAGGTTTGTTTTAGGTTTTTTAATTTTATATCGTTAATTTTATATAGTTTATTTTATATAGGTTTTTTAATTTTATATAGGTTTTCTTTGTTTTATTTTTTTTAATTATTTTGTTTGTTATTTATTGTTATGTTTAGTATCTATTAATTTAAAAATTAGGGTTTTTTAAAATATTATAATGACTATTAATAACTAATAATTTATTATATTCAATTTGTTTATTTTTTATAATATTGACATTTTATAATTAACTATTAATTTTATAATATTATTCTTATATAATTTTTTCATAATATTAATTATTAATAATTAAATTAAAAAGTAGTTATTAATATTATTTTATAACATCAACTACATATTATTTTTTTATTTTTGAGTTATCAATTTATATCATTTTTTACGATTTATAATTTTTTTATTTATATGTTATTACATGTTACAAAGTAATTTTATTTATTTTAAATAAAGTATTTATTTTTTATTTTTTTCATTTTATTATTAAATATTAATTAACATAATCTCTTTAATATGCTCTCTTCATTTTATTTTAACCTTTTAATTAATAAACAATATATGCATTGAAAACGTTTAACATTTTTTTTGTAGGAAGGGTACCTTATCAACAGCGCCATGGCAAGTCGTGCGGTGGACATGAAATACATTGTCTAGCGAGACGAATTAGAAGCAAATATGAATTGAAGACACTTGCAACAACTTCAAAAAAAGCCAAAATCCAAAGCAATATGTCACAGATTGGCTCTTTTAGTAGCTCAGCTCCGTCATCAACATTTGCCCAAGGAAGTAAAAGTGCACAGGGAATGTCTCAGGGTTCACTGAAATCGCTGTGAAAGCCACAAGAAAAGCATGATGTTGACAAATTGGTGGCTCGATTTTTTTATGCAAATGTCATCCATTTCAATGTTGTTCGAAATCCCCATACAAAAGCCATGGTAGAGGGGATTGCGAGTTTTGGGAAAGGTTATACAATGCCATCTTTTGTAATCCTTAGAACTACTATGCTAAAAGAGGAGGTGTCATCAATATCTAGCGAACTAGATAATATGAAAAAATAATTGGAAAAAATCAAGGTGCATTGTAGTAAGTGATGGGTGGTCTGATACAAAACGAAGGCCCCTCTTAAACATTCTGACACAATGTCCAAAAGGTGATATGTTTATCAAATCAGTTGATACAAACAAGGAGGTAAAGACTGCAGATTTCATTTTCAAATGCATTGAATCTGTCATTTTAGAGATTGGGGAAGAATATGTAGTCCAGGTTATTACAGATAATGCAGCAAATTGTAAAGCAACAGGGGAACTTCTTATGGCTAGGTTTCCTCATCTGTTTTGGACCCCATGTGCAACTCATGTTTTAGATCTTTTGCTTGAAGATCTAGCAAAGTTAGAGTGGGTAAATAATGTTGTTAGAGAAGGGAAACAGATTTCCAAATTCATACTTAATCACCACTTGACCTTGAGTTTGTATCGGTCATTGCAAAGCGTGAACTTCTTTCCCCCGCTGAAACAAGATTTGCATCTAATTTTATCACTTTGTAGAGAAAGGTAGACGAGAGAACAAGTCTGAGAAAAGTTGTGGTAAGTGAAGAACGTGCACAATCTAAGCTTTCTAAGGAAAGCCTTGCAAAATATGTTGAGAGAATCATCTTAGGAAGCTCATTTTGGGAGAGTGCTAAGAAGGCCTTAAAGGTGTTTGAGTCACTTGTCCAACTGTTGAGATTGGATGATGGCATGAAACCTTGCATTAGCTTTGTGTATGAGGGCATGGAGCAAGCAAAGGAACAAATAAAAAAGCACTTGAAGATGATTCTGAAGTTCAACGAATACAAGACATTGTGGACATACGTTGGGACATGCTTCATCTCCCTATCCATGTAGCAGGGTGCTATTTAAATCCTAAGCTTATAGAGGTGGATCATGATGCAGATGAGAAGGTAACGAACTGTGTATCGGAAACTATAAACAGGTTGGTTCATAATGATAATAAGAAGGCTAAGGTGATAAGGCAACTCACTATATTCAAGAAACAAGAGAGCATGTTTTCTCATAAGGAGGTACAAGAAGACACCCACTGCATGGATCCCCATTTATGGTGGCATACTTATGGTTCTTCTACTTCAGAGCTTCAAAAGTTTGGCGTGCGTATTCACAACCAATGTGTCAGTGTTTTAGCGTGCGAAAGAAATTGGAGTACACATGATTTGATCCACACCAACAAGAGGAATCGACTAAGAGCTAACAAAACTCTCAGATCTTGTGTTTGTCCACATCAATTTGCGTTTGCTTGAGAACAATCTTGCAAAAGAAGATGGCGAGTCTCACTTTGGAGAATCATCCTTTGAAGAAATTCGAGAAATCATTGATAGTGATGATGAACATAGATTAAATGATGGTGTTAGTGCTAATTTTGATTTTGAAGAAGGCTTTGATGTTGAAGCAGGTTTTGATGTTGCAAATGTTTAAAACTTTAATGTTTCATTTCAATGTGGAGCTTAGGCTCAAAACCATGTCTCTTTTAATCTAATAAAAAATTCAAACTCTTTTGCATTTCTCAATTCTACAAACTTTAATTTTATGTTCTTATGATGATGATGATGATGATGGTAGATGGATACTTTTTTGTATGATTTGTCTATATATAATAATATAAGTATACAATAATATAAATATACATTCCGAATAGGATTTTTCCGGATTTTTTCAAAAATTTTTAGAACTTCGGATTTTTTTATCCTTCCGAACTTAATCAGATTTCCAAACCTCGTAACTACGATTTTTAGCAAGCTCGGGAAGGTTCGCTAATTAGGGTTTCATTATTAATTAATTTCACATGCAAATCTGATTTCTAACAATTGTAATTAATTGATGATGGTTTTCTATTAATTTTGGCACAAGTTTGGAAGGTTTGTTGCAAAGTTTAACCCCAATTTTAAGGGCAGTTACCACCTAGGGAACTCGCTGCCACAGGAAGGGTTTGAAGTTCAGTTTTGTAGGATCATAATAGTAGTGCCTTGAATCTGATTTTTTGGGTTTTTGGGAGTATTTTGGCATTTCCTGAGTCCCCCCAAAAAGGGACATTACAATTACCCTCTCTATATGTGTGTTGGATGATACAATTGGAAAAAGTGGTGATTAATAAGATGGCCTTCTCCATGATGTTTTTGATGGTCCAACTAGCAGGAGATTTTTTATTAAGTCAATTCACAATGTTCAGAGAATCACCTTCTATGATAATATTAGAGGCATTACTAAATGCCCAATTGAGAGTCAAAGCCTCTGCATAGTGATTCGTCTGAACCCCCATAGGCCCAGACAAATGTCACAAGTCACTCTATGCACTTATCATCCCTAATACAACCCCCACCACCCACCCTCTCAAGGCTTGCCTTTAGAGGCCCCACCAAAGTTAAGTTTGAGCTTTCCAGAAGGAGGGCGATTCCACTTGATAAGAGATCTGTCAATAGAGTCCACTTTCCGATAAAGAGGTAAGAACTAAGGGACTTTTCATTTTTCTAAAATCTTCATTTCATCTTGATTAGGGCCTTACTTCTTAGGAGGCTTGAATTTAAGAACATTCTCCCTGATTTCTTCAAATAAATGATTAAAGATCCTAGAGGGTGAAGAACATTTTTCATCAAATGATTCTTGAGTTACGAGCCTTCTATATCTATGCCAAATAATATGGAAGAAAGAGAGCATCCATAATTTTTTGATGGCACTATGTTTAAAGGGGGGGGGGGGGGGGAATCATTGAGTTCAATGCAAGTGCTAAGGTCATTAGGAAATACCTAATTGAAATCCATAAACTTCAAGAAGATGCTCCGAAGAGAGGAGGCGAAGGGACACTGAATAAACAAGTGATTAATCATTTCCTCGTTTTCTTTGCATAAAATGCATCTATTAGAAAAGTACTGACCCCTCTTGATTAAGTTGCCAATAGTCAAGACCTTATTATGAAGCACTATCCAAAGGAGATAGTTAATTTTAGGGGTAAGCTTTTTAATCCACACCTTATTCCAAGCAAAATCCACAACTAGAGTAGGGGAGAGAATCGTGTAGCCAGATTTGACAGTATAAGAACCACCAAAAGAGCTTTCCCGAATAAGCTTATCTTGAATATCAATGGAGCACAAATGCCTTTTTTTTAAGGAGTTCTTCGAGAAACCTGATTCTGAAGTTATCTTGAGAAGAAGCATCTTCCCAAGATAAATTGAACCATTTTCTAAAGTCATTATCCACAGAGATGTAATTGCTAACTTTGTCCCCGTAATTTTTACTAAGGTGCGCATAAAGAGGGGAACAAGTATCAATTTCTCTAAGAGGAGAGGAGGTGATCCATTTGTCCTTCTTGAAGGATATGAGGTGGCCATTCCCCATCTTTCACTTATTACCTTTAACAATAAGAGATCTGCACTTCACCATAGAGTTCCAAAAGATGGAGCCATAAGGCAGCTCCTCATTAACCAGCCAAGTTATGTGCTCAGAAGTTCCCAAGTATTTATATTTAAGGAGCAACAGTCTAAGGAGTGATTAATCCTTAATGAATCTCCATCCCATTTTAGCAATCAGGGCTTTATTCATTAACTTAATGTTTTTAACCCCTAGACCACCAACTGCTTTGGGGAGACACTTTTTCCCAAGCCACAAGAGAGATTCTTCTGTTATCCTCCACCCCCAACCAAAGGAACCTCTTTTGAATTTTTTCAATTTTATCAATGACAAAAGAAGGAATCCTTAAGAGAGACATTATATAAATTGGAAGGTTCTAGAGAGTACTCTTAATCAACAAGCACTTGTCAGGTTGGGAAAGGACAACACCCTTCCAACCAGCCAGCTTTCTTTGGAACTAATCTAGAAGGGAATTCCAAACCTCAGTCGGAACCTTCCCCGAGAAGAGAGCCATACCCAGATATAATGAAGGAAGACTGCGAATATAGAGGCCAAGAATTTTTGAAATCTCAAGTTGTCTAGTCAAAGGAGTGTTGAGGAAGAACATCAAACTTTTGTCAAAATTGATAAGCTGACCAGAGACCTTTTCATAAGCAATGACGTAGGAATTCAGTTTTCTAGCTTCCACGATAGAGCCAAGCAAGAGGAAGATAGTATCATCCGCAAAATATTGATTTGACACCATGATATCCTTGGAGGAAGGTTTGAAACCTGTAAGGAAGCCGGAGCACACAGCATTAGCATTGTTCTTGCTAAGATTTTCAACCATCAAGATAAAGAGGAGGGGAGAGAGAGGGTCCCCTTGTCTAATACCATAGTTGTTGAAATACCTAATAGGAGAGCCATTGAGAGCATGGGAGAAGAGATGCAAGCCTTGATAATATTCCTAAAATGCTCATCAAGCCCAAATTTGTGAAGGACTTTATCCAAGAAACTTCAGGACACTCTATCAAAAGCTTTGTTCATATCCAGCTTAACAATCATTCCTACCTATTTACTTTTATCCATAGAGTGGATGATCTCATGAACTAAGACAATCTCATCTTGAATGAGTCTTCCCTTAACAAAATCCCCTGCTAATGAGACATAAGAAAAGGAAGAAGAGGTTGGAGCCGAGAAGCCAAAGTTTTTGTAAAAATCTTATAGAGCACATTGGAGAGGCTAATAGATTTGAAGTCTTTAAAGTCTTTTGCCCTACTCTTTTTGGGAACAAGAGCAATGGTGTTACTAATCTCTTTGAGTAATTTTCCACTCCTGAAGAATTCATTGATACCTCTAAGAAGGTCATCCTTGCAAATTTCCCGATATTTTTGGAAGAAATTAGCAAGGAAACCATTCGGCCCCGATGACTTATCCCCATCCATCGAGAAAACGATCTTTTGAAGCTTGTCCATCTTAACTCGGGCAGTCAAATCTTGAAAAGTATCTTGAGCAATCAGGTTTGGGGGAATAGGATCTAAAAAACTGTTAGGATCTAATTAACATTATTTTGATAAAGTAAATTCACTTTATTAAAATAACTTTATGATTCAAGTGACTTAAATAAAGTATTTCAAATATCTTAAATATGTGAGTACATGTGGACCCAACTAAAAAGTGACAGGGAAAACACAAACAAAACATTGACACATGGATTCAAACATGACATTTAGGATTAGTGTCTTATCCATTGGGCCAAGAGTCCACCTATCTCGATCGTACAAGAATGAACTCATTGATCACCAAGGGCAACCTCATAAAAACATTGAAACATCATTTTGAAAATCCCGGGTCCAAGCATCTCACTATCTTGAATCTCCTAAATTTCTCCAGTGATTCCATTATTCTTGACTCATCAGGGAAGCAACAAGGTGTAAGGTAAGTCTTGCAGATGACTTGCATTTCCAGAATCCTACTAGGAACCATATAAAACTCCACCATTCTTTCTTCCATGTTGGCGAGTAGACTTAGGAGTTTGATAAGTTTTTAAACGGAATCAAGACCAAAATTTCCCAAAGAAGCGTATTGATTCTTGACTATATTAGTCAATTGCTCTTTGAGATATTGCACAAAGCTCCTTTGAACGTGCTCACAAATGAAATTGGAAGGGATCTCTTCAATGAATTCCTAGATCGCACACATGATTGATTTTCCCTTGTCTTTCACATCATCAAATTGTACTCTGACATCATCGAACACCATCTTTTTGGACTTGACAAAAATCAACCATTCAATGTTAAGTCTGTGGTGATTGAAATCTAAGATTCCTTTGCTAACATGAGATGTGAACCCATTTGTGCAAGTTCTCAAATATCCGTAGAATTTTTTTCTAAAGTGGTTATTTTGACCCCAAGAGACTCTCTGAAATGTAGGAACAAATCTCGATAAGTTTGAACCTTATCGTAGATTCTCATAGCTTCATCAATGAGCCACAAACCTTATATCACAACATTGTCAATCGATTTCTTGGTTGCACAACCCATATTGTTTATTTCTTTGGATAGCACAAGGGTCTCTAAATCGGCAACTGCCATTACAGCAAGAATTTGAATATTAGAAATCGGGTTGATGAGGTGTTGTATATATGCAATCAACTACCAATTTTCTTTCATGAGCTGGATGGTCTAAGATTTGTACTTCTCCACCCGCCCCAAAATTATGTCAACGGATTCTCAAGCAAGAGTAACATTAGTTTCCCTAGTTGGTTTGTCGAGAATCACTCTCGAGACTTCATAATCAGCAATGGTCATTTCCCTCTTGTCCTTATCAACAATTGGTGTTGCTATGTCGGCATACCAAATTCCATGCTCGTTGACTGCAACTTTGGAGATGACCTTGGGTTTCTTGGGCATGAAAGAATCTCTCATTGACGCAATCAAGATCAATCGTGATTGGTTTTATGATTCTTTTCCTCTTCTTAATTTCTCCATGTAGCCAAGAGGGTACCTCTTCAATTAGCTCACCACATAGAATTTTGGCATTGGATGGGAGTTGCTCGTGTGTTGGTGGTGGATACTCAAATTCAGGTGAGGCATGAATGGAGTCTTCATATTGAGGATGAGGAGTTGCCAAAACATCTTCATGATGTATGGGTGAAAGATGCAAAGTATATTTTGGATGTGAAGACTCATATGAATTAGAGATTTGAATCACTGGAATTTGGACTTGATCTAATACCACGAACCCTTGAGAATTTGAATTGTTATGAGTTGATGAATGTTGGCTTGATTGTGAGATCCCAGAAACATGATCCTTTCCCTCATTCACTTCTTTCCTCTGCTCAGGTTCACTAGTCATCGAAGGTTGATCTTGAGTTGATTTTGATTTCCATTGCCTCTTACTTGCTTGTGTATGGGATGAAGCTTGTGTAGCGGGGTGAGAGGATGATTGAGTGGCTTTTGCAATTCTCTTCTCACTTTGATTGGTTGGCCTCCGATCCTCATGTGTATCTCTCGTTTGCAGTACATCTGGCCAATTCTCTCTCATACAAAGAAAGACTCCTCTTGATCACTTATTGAATTTTATCATCAATTGACGTGTCATTTCACCTAGACCAGTTGACTTTGGGAAGGGGAAATGATACAATTGAATCATATGCACGATCAATTATGTCGAGGCCATTATCAATAACTCCTTGCAGGACATCTTTCAGTTTGAAAGTGATTATTTGATTCAAAGTCATTTGGGAGTAGTCACGACGTCAGACCTCGAATTCATCTGTACAATCGGCCTAGTAACCTTCCACCTCTAGCTGTGTCTGATTTCGGGCCGAGAATTCGTTTCATGAATCCACAAATATCAAATTCCCACCTCACGAATGGGTGTAGTGTTACAATAGTCATATCTTTATCCATTATCTTAGCAGTGCAGAAAGATGAACACTTGTACACACCAATGGAGATGGGGAAACAAACACTAAATCTATGTTTTTCACCCAGGAAGCGGTTCACTGATGCAAGTTGTCGAGAAAGCTCCATGAGGTCCCACCTATCACTTACATACTTCGGCAATTTGTAGGGCACTCTATTGTATCCCTAGACACGAACATATGAAAATGAAGGAAATTGGATGAACCGTGTGCCCCATTTTGAAGTCACCTCCTTTGCCTGATGCAAAATCCTTTCATGCGGCTTGTCTTCAATCATGTTGATGACATAGAAAAGGAAAGCATCGTTGACACATTGGAAATGATGCATACTCGCCTTAAATTCCAGTTGCGAGTAAAAGTGAAAGGCACTGTTTTGACCTGGTGCCATTGTGCCTCTAGTCTCCACATCGGCGAAGATTATACTTCGTGCCACGCTATAGACGAGGTAAGAAGTCATGTAGAAATGGCATGTCATCTTCACTATAATCAATTGCTTGTGTACTGTTTCACTTATGATCGTTGCCCAATCAATGTGAAGTTATTGATCAAGGATGACACAAATGATTTTGTACATCCAAGGCTGAAAATAACGAGCAGAAGGGATGTCAAATACTCTGCTGAGTAAGGTGATCATATCCCTAATTTCCACTCAGAACTCAATGCGAGGCTATTCTTTGGGAAGCCGATTGGCGTGAGTCCTCTTGGTGACTAACCAATTTTTGATTAGAACTTTGGAGCATCGTAGTGGATCTTCATCCCAATATTGTTGTGCAAACCTCCTTTGTGATCTCAATAATCTCCTCGTATTCCAGAATTTTGAGTAGCTCTTCAATGTGTTCAGGAGTGACTAGGAGGGTGGGATCATTATTGCTATTAAAAACACCTCTCTTTTCAGCGTTGTAGTGTTCTGCGCACACAATGACGAGCTCTGAACATTGAACCGACACCAGGAAGGCAACTACTTGTTGTAGACCGTTGCAGTACAGGTACTGAAAAAACACTTTGTGACCCTCGAACTGAGTTATGTCGCAAAATTAACCCATATTAACGTGACCGAGATTGGTGTTAGTTATATGGTCATAATCTAAAATGAGTACAGACATGTGCATTACACCTTGGAACTTTTATTTTAACACTGATTTGTTGGATGTTGACATTTTTAAACAAAAGTGGAGGAAAAAAATTATGGTGTTGGGTCAACATCTCCGAGTTCACCACAAAAGAGGGAAATACAAAATTTTATTGAAATTTCACTTTTAAAGCATGAATTTTATCCTTTTTTAAAACATACGATGTTTGTATGATTTTACAAATTAAACTTCCGCAGTAGTCATACTCTTCTTGTACTTGTCGTCAGTGTCACCTCTAAGATGAGTTTTGATTTGTTTTCATTTCCTTAAGCATGGTTACTTCGTATGACTGGTGATCGAATCCTCAAAGCTCATGCCAAACTATTTCCAAAACTTGTTTGTATTTGTTTGCTTCATGTGTTTGGTGTTTCACAAAGGGACCTTTTCTTGTCTAGCTTGCACGCTTGCCACCGTTTTATTATTTTGCTCTACATGCCTATCAAAGAAATAACAACAGAAATATTTTGCAAAAATCAACTCTCATTTAGGCTTTGATAGATGTCTTTACCTTGTTCTTAAATTCCCATTTTGACACAGGTTGGTTCCTTCAATGCGGTTTTATTTTTGGCTTCTTTTCTCTCCAAGCTTTCTTGGTTTGATTCCTTCTTTCTACGTTGGCCATTGATATTCATGCATTTTTGTTCAATGCCTTCGCCAAAGCTTCTTCTCTCCTTGCATAGGTTTGATTCCTCTATCTCCACACTAGCGCAGACTCCATGCGTTTAACACACATTCTTTATTGTTTTTATGTGATTACGGCCTCATTTCTTCTTTGTGTGTTTTCCCTGATTCGTAGATTCTTCTAATGCTTTATGTTGTGAGCTTTCTTGAAACCATCCTTCATTCACTAAAAACCTACTCTCTAAAACAAAATCTTTGGTTGATTGCTTTCTCTTCTTCTAATAACCCTAAATAAGTTTGACTTAGGGCTAATCCTTTATGCAGGGGACACCACCTCACCAAGGTTTGTCTTAGGCTTTTTTTTTGCTTTTTACTCCATCCTATTTTGCACTACACCCATGTACATCACAAAATAAAATTAAAACATGGTAAGTTCCATGGCAAGGTAGACATCACAAGGGAAAATCTGCAGCAATCCTAAACTTCAACAAGTACAGTGCCAAACTAATGAGCCTTTTGGATGTTCGTACTAACCAGCTAATTGATTTAACACAATCTTAACAATTTAAACAAATAAGAATGTCACTAACACATACAAACTTCAGTGTTCAAAGAAAAGTCAATCATGGTGCTTAATAGTCCACAATTTACCAATGCCAATGATTCAAATAGGTATGATATACATATTATGCAGCTAAAAAGGGTAACATCATATCACTTTGTTTCTTATAGAATAAAGAGTTTATATTCTCATGGACCATGCAAAATTCTATATTACTTATGATGAAAATATCCTTATGAGAAGCATGAATACAAGACATACAACAATTCAGTTGAGTTTGAAAACTAATTTGTTTCAACGATGTACTCACCATCCAAGAGTGTCGAATAAAGATGCAAAAGGTAATCTAACAATTGGACTAACTTGTGCATTCCCTTCAATGTCTACTCGGTCAACTGCAAAAATAGGCAATGAAAAATATTCAATTATTTTACATAACATAAACTGCAGCACAACAAGATCAAAATATTTTCTGTAAAAGTTGAATTACATTCAATGTCCTTTGCAGTTTCAACTGCTCTAGAGTAAGGATTATGGTGAAATCTCAAGTTCTCTCCCGAACCACCTGTATCGCTACCATTGGCTTCCAATAAATTTTCAGATGCTTCCTCAAGTGGCAAATTTTTGTGATAATGTATGAGAACTTGAAGCAAAAGGAGGCTGTTATCTGCCAAGGGTCTTTTTGACATCTCTCCACTTGAGTTCACAAGATAACTATAGGTGTAATACGGCAACAACACAACACTGGCTGCAAATTAACAATTAAGGAAGAATATTTATGCTCAGTTATATGATGTATAAATGATAGAAGAGCAAAACAATAATACAATAAATAGTAAATACTCAAGTATTAACTTTGTTAGTGTATAAACATCCAAGAAAATTACAATATACATCAATTTTGGCAGGGAGCTGTATCACAAACTTCATGTTCATCCATCTACGAAAATTAAATTTCCACAAAAGTAAATTTGTATACATCCATGGTCCAAATACATATTTTGCAACTAAATCAAGGTGCATATAGATGTAATCATGCCCTGACCATCGATGACATAGAAAATGGTGTCTTGAGTTGAATTTCTAGAAAAAGAAAATGTTTTACCGCATAAGGTCTGAAACGCCTACTTCGCCGAATGCTGAGGCAGTCAAAATGTGGCATTCAACTTGCGAGTGGTGCACATTGAGACCTTGAAATAACTGCTTACTACTAAAGCAGAGCAAGAGCTTTTGTAATGATGCTTCCAGAAATCTAGAACGATCATGTTGGTATGAAAAGATTTGCTTCCCCTAGGTCTAGCATCTAGTTGAGTGGCAAGGTTGACTCTGAGGCCTTGTAATAACTGCTTACCACTAAAGCAGAGCAAGAGCTTTTAAATGATTCTTCCAGAAGCCTAGAACGACCATATCATTATGAAAAGATTTGCTACCCCCCATGTCTAGCATCTAGTTGAGTGGTAAGGCTGACCCAAATCTCATGAATCATATACATTTTGCTTTCAAAATTGAAATGTTTAATGCGTTTTTCACCTGATTGTTGTCAAATGAGCACACAACCTCATTCTAAGCAACTGAGTCGTGTTTCCCCTGTTTTCTGATACTATATGCTTTCATGGTTTCTCTTGGGTGTTTTCAGTTAGCAGGAGCTTTTGGAAATGCGTAAGAGTTTTGGGGGAGGAGTTGGAAACATTTCAAGCATTCTCTTCTCCATGGTTTCATCCATTTGGTGTTTTCCCCTGTTTTCCACCTTGCACGGCCTACACAGTCGATTTTCAGGTGGTTTTGAGTTCTCATTGGAGTTGTGCTCACATAGGGGCGTGTTATCAGCTTGCCAGGGGTAGAAAACAACATTCACAATCGGCCCTAGTTAAATATGAGCCTGCAGTTGTGTCACAATCCGCATTGGAGCATGTTGAGCTCATTTCACAGTGTTCACAGTTGGATTTGGGCAGGTTTAAGCTCTCACTTGCATCTACACTCAGCCTTGGGATGTTTCCCAATGCTTTCGCAGTCGAGAGAAGGCCTTGGCGAAAATCTGTTTGCCCTCGGGTTCACACTATGCATTCAAAGTTTCAACAATGACGGCCACCTTGTATTTTGGCTTGGGGATTTATCCCACATGCGCAAGGAAAAGAGAGGTGTGGGCCTTTATGTGCAAATACGTTTTAATACTAAGTGGAGCAAAGGCTCCACTTACCCCTTTTGGTCGAGCTCAAAACGACTAACGCTTAAAGGGAAGAGAACAAGGGCCTAAGATCGTGCCATGATGTGGCGCAATCCCAGAAGGTCGAGCACTCAGGCAAGATTGGCTAAGGCAAAGAGAGCCCGAAAATAGAGAGCATGAACTCTCGTGGGTGGTGTCACATGGCACCAATGACGGGCTACCATGTGGACCAATGACGGGCATCCGAGAACGGCAAAGTTCAACAAAGGCGAAGACAGAATAGAGTAAGCAAAGCCCCATAGCCTGTAGCGAATAAGATGAGGACATGTGGCACTAACCACAGGTTGCCATGTGGCATGAAAATCATAGTATGAAATAGTGCCATGTGGCACCAATCAGAGGTCAACATGTGGCACCAATGATCAATCGTCAGTTCCCTAGAAGGCACAAAATGAGATGTGACGCAGCCAAAACATAGAGAGCCCGTAGCCAATGAAATAAGTACTTGGAAACACTAAGTAGGCGCGGAGAGCCCGTACCAATAAGGGGGAGACAAGTGGTCAAGACAACTACTGTGTTAATTTTGACAACTTTGTGACCATCATTTGCATTTCAAGCCAAAGGACTCGTAGATAGTGAGAATCTGCCACAGGGCACCAATCAGGGCTTAACCACATGGCCCAATGGAAAATTTAGAGACAACACTATAGTTTGAAACCCAAATTTTTGTCTCCAAGCTTTGATGGCGGGAAAACGACATATATTTGCATTTTTGGCCATATCTTTTAAGTGGGGGCCACGAAATCAAGTAAAATTAGTCTCCTTGGAAAGATTTCGAGAAATAGTATTGAATGGGACAATTTTTAGGCCCTGAGCCTCTATGTTTTTCAAGCAATTCATGTTCAAAGCTCTGGCAGGTCAATTTTTACATAAATGCATATTAGAAGCAGATTCAGAGCTCAATAGAGACCATTTCTTGAGCCCGACACCTTGATCAAGTGTCCAGACCTACATTACACCAATGTGTTCTGACCAACACACCCTCCCATTCCCTTTTGGCAAAGAAAATGGAGCCCCCCTTTATTCATCAGTTACAAAAATAAGTTTTAATGCTCTCTAACATGACTGAAAGATCTCTGATTTTGTATTTTGATTAAACCCATAAAAAACACAAAATTAAACTTGTTTATGGTTTTAAAAGTCTTTCAAAGATTCAATTCACGTTGTTCATGGTTTAATTGATTTGCTTCATGTTTTAAATCCTTGTTTTTGTCTCAACAAGTGCTTTCATGGTTCATTTTAATGTTAAACATGTGTGCACGCAAAACAAGAAGAAAAACCCAGAAGTTAGCTTTTTTTAAAGCTAAAAGGCGTCAAAACATTCATACGATGGTTTAGTTCTTCATTTTCTATTAGCTCAAAACCGTCAACTTTAAGCTAACTATCAAACTTTGTGGCAGGTTGGTAGCTTTCACCAATTAAAGCCATGTGGCAAGACGCACATGTCATGAATCGACTTTCAACAAAAAAAATTGATCGAGGTAAAATTTCTAAGGCATGGTAAGTAATAAGCGGTTATACCGATTGGCAATAAGTGTCACCCATCGGCACAAGGAGGCGAATCAGGAGGAGAGCAATAGAGTCGATGGTGGCCACTTGTCACAAATCAGCATTCGGCAAAACCTTGGACGAGGCAAAAATCCTAAGTCACGAGGCAATGGAGAATACCGATGCTTGCCATGTGTAATGCATTGGCGAGTCAAGAGAGTTGAAAGTCAAAGCCATCCGAGTAAGGATCCATCGATGGACAACAAGTGGCATAGATCGGTGCATTTGAGGATACGAAAGTCTAAGCTTTTGACTCAACCATGAGTTCAGTAGTACCAATGACAGTTCAAGTGTCGACGATCGGTGCACATCCAAGTGTACGGAGTTCTTAAGGCCCAAGTTTGGAGACCATGCAGGAATCGTTGGCACCGATGGAGGCCACGTGTCTCACATTGGCAATTTTCCATGTATGGAGACCAAGCCAAAAAACTCCAAAACCCTACATAGAACGGTGAAGCCGATTAAGGCAGACAAGTGTTGAAGATGCATTGCAAAGAGCTAAGGTTTCAAAAGGCGCATGATAGTCAAATAGAGAAGGCACATGTGGATTTGAATCCATTGGCCTGACCACCACACAAAGCCAAGAGAAATGTATGTCAGCTGAGTAAGGAAAGGATGTGGAATTTTTTAAAAGGCATAAGAAATCAAAAGGAACAGGAGATTCTAAAGTTACAGATCAAAGGCAATCACATGTGTTGAAGCCAAGGGAATACATGAATAGTCAGAGTCAAACTAGAACACGTCGAGCTTTTAAATTAAAGCTTAAGTCAAAAGACTTAAATCAACTAAGTTTATTAAAGAGTTAAAGCGACTAAGTTAATAAACAGTGAGTTAACAACAGAGGCCACAGAGCATGAAATAAACGGTGAAATGAAGCTTTAAAAGGCAAAATTCGGGGGCAATTCTTAGCAGAGGAGAAGATGGATAAAGATGGGTTGGGATAAATAGACATATTGGAGTTCAATTCAAATCCCATAATCATCAAATTTGACAAGCTAGCACAAAGGATAAACAGAGAGGCAGTTTCAATGAGTTAAAACCAATCATGCAAAAGACTAAATGGTTGTTTCTATAAGTGTTTTTTTGGGGAATTTTTTTGTCTGTGCAATTAGAGAACTCCCAGTTGTGCTTAAAACAAAGAATGATGATTATTATTCTTTTCAAAGGTCTATTTTGGGGAGCCATTGTAGTTTATGGGAGCCTGTTCCCAGAATATCCTCTTTCCAGTTGTTAGTTTTAGGATTTTTTTAGTTTTTCCCCCTTTTTAGAATAATTTGTTTTTCTAGAAACTCCAGATCATGCAAAGGCAGTGGTTGATTCCCATGCCTATAAATCCATTCAATTTTATTGTAATTCATGACTCATGGCCTTGAGGGCAAGACAGAAGAAGAATTTTGGAGTTTTCACATGTTGTTGAGAGTTGCATTGTTGTTTTCAATTGAGAATTCATACCTTGAGGCCTACATAACAAATCTCTCAAAAGGGTAAGATCTAAAGGGTAAGAGATTGAGTTTTTGTTAGTCTCGTTTTCCTAAGTTAATGTTTCTTAAATTTGGCATCTTGGATGTGTTATGCAATCTTAGTTATTAAGTGGTTTAGAGATGTTAGTGAATGGATAATTGCTTTGTTATCTTGTTGAATTTGGTTAGCTTGAGCCAATGTTATGCTGACTAACCCTATGTCATGAACTTTGTGAATGTAGCAACAATTCTTTGCTTGGATTGTGCAAGGTTGTGATTCTTTGATCTATAAGTTCTCCTCTGAACGGATTGTCCTGGAGTTTATGCAGAAATGAGCCAATGCTATTTCTTTTATTCTCTTGTTTTTATGTGGTTTGATTGAGATTAGGGTGTATACCATGCTTAGAAATTGAGAGAGAGAATCTAGTTTCTTTTATGCCCTACCCTTTCCTCCTTTTTGAGTTTTTTGATGAGATTCCAAATCACTTAAAACCATTGCAAATACCAGTAGGCTAAGCTTAATTCAGATCCACAAATCCAAGTTTTAATAGGTTGATTTTTCCAAACCCACCGATCCCTCTGCAAGTTAACACTTGGCCATATAGTCTCCCAATTGAAGCTATACATTCAAAGTATTTTGTACCTTGAATCCTATTTCTAGCAAGGGTTCTAAAATGAGTAGGTTAATTCCATGTCTTCCTTTGAAGCCTGTGTAACAAACACTTGCATCAACACAATGCACCGTCCATTTTTAGAGCTTCGAGATCTAACATTCTTTCTGGCAAAGGATTTTGCAATTGGGAGTTTGATTTGAGTGTTTATTATCTGCAACCACTTTTGGGTGGGATTTTTGGGCTCCAGAGATTCAACTTTCCCTCTCTTTTCTCTCCTCTTCTCTCTATCTCTATAAAAAAGGTTGTTCATTGCAAAGGTTCCTCTCCCTCTAAAATGTAAGGCTACTCTATTTGTGAGAGTCAAATATTTCTAAGTGTTTAGCTTTGTTTCTCATTCCTACAACATTTCCAATGCCTCTCCCCTTTATGTATCAGATTGTGCATACTCCAAACAAAAATATAAGGTTGATTGTGGCCCATAGAAGCCCTTCAACACTGTGTTTGTTATCTTGCCTTCCTTTAATTAGTGGACAATGTGTGTGACTCTTATTTGCAAGATTTTTGATTCGGTGTCGTCAAAACCAATGGGAGAGCAACCCCAATTTCTCTAGTGCATCACCAATTTGTTTTATTGTTCTCCTTCTACCTTTTCCCCTTGTGATTTTTAGCTTAGGAATTAGCTTAGTGGTAGTGTAGGCATTAGAATAGTTGGGTGTATGATCCAACTTTCTATGGAGGAATGCTTTGAGAAGCCCCAAGGTCCCACACTTTGGAAGCATTTCCATATTGTTGTCTGTGTTTCTAGGGTGCACATATTTTCAGAGCAAGACTAATGATTAGATTTTAGCAATTCAAAATTTAAAAAAGTTCAGTGGTTTTATGGTTTGATTGACTCAATATGTTATGTGCATTTCAATAAGGTCCATACATTGGAGATTTAAGTCATGAAAATATACTTATTCCTTACAGAAAGCCCGACCTTGTAAGTTGTAATTATAATTGATATGAATTTGAGAACTAATCAATATCCCTTAAAGAGGAAGACTATATTAGAGAGTAATGTCTATTTAGACATGTGGGTCTATATTTGATTATAGTGTTTAGATTTAGAGTTATGAATAAAGTTTTAGTAAATTAATAAGAGATATGAAGCTTATAGAGTACACGAAAATAAGATAAATACTTCTGGAAATACCTATGTGCAAGATTTTTTAAATTGACATTTCGGGTCATACCCCATGATTCATCATCAAAATGGAGATTCTGAACTGATTATTGAATTAGAGCTCCTTATGTCAATAAATCTATCATAGAACATATGGTGTCACCACTAGGAAAGCATTTATTTAAACTATAAACTAATTAATTAAATTTTAATTAATAGATTTGGTGATCAATAAGTTGTTGACTAGTAATTGCCAATGAGATGTAGATTGATTGGTTAAATGAGTGAGTTATTTCCAGACTCACCCAGGTTCAATTCTCACAAGCATCATATTAAATGGATATAAGGATATGTGGCCAGTGGCTGATTGTAATACTGGTTCATAGTTATGGTAAAAAGCATTTACCCTTGGCAAAAAGTAGTTGTTAACTAGCCTTTAAAAGTTGTTAACTAGAAGTTGATGATGTGATGTAGATTGATTGGTTAAATGAGTAGGTTTTTTCCAGCTTCACCCAACTTCAATTCTCACAAGCATCATATTAAATGGATATACGGATATGCAGCCGGTGGCTGATTGTAATACCGATTCATAGCTATGGTCAAAAGCATTTACCCTTAACAACAAAAAGTTGTGAACTAGCCATTAGGCTTAGTGGTTAACAAACTAGCCATTAGGAACTAGTTGTATCGCCTTAAAATTTCATTAGGTCTATAAATTACAAATTACTTAGTTTGTAGGAACCAGAAATTACCCCTAGGCTTAATAAGTATCCACTTCTAAACTTGACTTTGATCACAACCATTATCCCGATTCGGATTGTTGGGATGTTTCCCTACAGGTGAAACCTTGAGCATTGTGATAGAAAGAAAGAGAGAAATTATATTAATGTCAACGAATGACCAAAAGTAGGTCAGTGGAACTCGAGAATTCAAGAATACAACCAAATACAATAGAAAGTGTTAGGGTAAAAGGACCCTAGGAACAGCAACTAACTAAATAAAAGAAGGCAGACAAAAGCACTGAAAGTAAATGTGGTGTAAACCCATGCAGTTAGGTAGCACTACAAATAGCCATGTGGGGGGAGTAAGAACCACTGAAAAGCATGGGCTGATGAAAGTTGGAGTCCCATCAAACAACTCCAACTATGCCCATGGGCCATGATCGATAATCACATCACAATCTCCATCCTAATAATCGATCACAGAGTGTAATCTGAAACATTGATGTAATCAATCTTGTACACATGTTTTCTCCAGAAGCATCTATCTTATTTTATTAAATTAATTTGAGTTGTCATTAAGAATGTGAGAAAGATTAACTAATGTATAAATCCATGTCAAAATGCTACCTGAAATTCTCCTCCTGTAATTTTGTCATGCAAAGTAGAAGTGCCAAAGGGTGGAGGGTTGTCTTACCCACATTGATTTATAAAAATCGCCCTCTCAATAACGAGAGGGGGACATATGCCATGATCAAAATGCATCCCCACACCCTCAGCAATTTAGGGAAGAGGGGAGATTACAATATCACAAAATTTGAAAATAGGAGTAGGGTGAATTCACCTAGGCACCAAACCATATTCCCTTTGATCTCATATTTCTGCCTTGAACACTTTATTTACTTATACCTTTTTCATTTTTTTATTTTATCTCATTGTTCTCCTTTACTCTCTTTTTCTTTCTTTTCTTTATTTTCACATCAGGGTTTCAGACGTTCCTTATTCGCTTATCCTTCCTAACAATCTTTCGCCAAGCGGCTTTGGAATTTGGAAGAAAAAAGGAGCATATGTACTTTCTCAATGCATTAAGGCCTCCTTTAGGAAAGCCCCTTTATTTGCAGCCAGATCAGCAACTTTGTTCCCATCCCTCTTAATATGGGAGAAAGAAAAAGTAATCCCATCATTGGCAGATCTCTTGGATAATCTGATTCAATTTTTAGGCTCCACATGTACCCTTTTTCATCGAATTGATCAAAATCATTGAGTGGACCTCAACCCAAATATTCTTGCACTCTTCCTCCATAGCCCCCTCTCAGAGGACATGGGCTTCAGCTTGATTATTTGTTCCATTCCTTGTATAGCATAGATCACCAACGGCTACACCTGGTCATCTCTGAACACTATTCCCCTCCCATACAAAATTAAATTTAATGCACCCAGGGGTGGGCTTTTTGCAAATGACTACCTTCAGTTTTCTTTTTTTTTCTTTTATCATTGAGGGAGCAGAGTGGGGGAATCCACCCCATTACTGGGGCTTATTTTAAAGTTTATACTCTGATTCGTTTTAGGTTTATATATTATTGAGCATGAGTATACGCCTTATATGCACATTTTAAAAACAGAATAGCATCTATATATATTTTTTAAACTGTTATTATCAAATTACTTGGCTTTTTTTTCTAATTTTAATTTTACTGGTTTGAAAAAACAACTGCTTTCTAGTTAAGTTTTTAAAAGTAGGTAAAAGAAAAAGGTCCAAAATAAACCAGGCAGATTCTGTTGGACCGGAAAGCCCGGACCAGACCGGATGTAGACCAGATCCAGTCAGGTCTGGTAACCATGCTCAAAATCAGTAAACTAACCTCACTCTCTCGCTTCTTTTTAATATTCTCTCTCCTTTTTAGTTCAACGCACGATTCCATGTGTCCAAGTGAAAACAATTATTGGTTTAGCAACTAGAAAATCAATAGATGTCAGAAACACAGTCATGCCCATAATTTTCATCCAACAAACCAAGCATACACAACATAACAGTAGTTACTAGATGCAACAAGTGAAGAGCCACAACTCATATCACAAGCATTCAGTATATTTCCAGACAACAAATTTCAACAAGTCACAACAGAAGAACTACCACACATTTATAAAAATGCATTCAAGTGTACCCCAAAGGACCCATAAATTTGTTTTATATATTACATTTTCATGACACACAACACAAGGTTCCTTCATGGTTCATTTCTCATGATCATCTCAAGTAGGCAAGGAAAAATAAAAGAACTGTGTCGATCCCTAGTTCAATTACACATGATATCATTAATCTTTTTCCAAAAGTCATTCCACATGCATTAAAACTTACAATTATGTTCTTGACTCGTTCCTAGAAAAGATTAACCAAGAATGCAAGTACAATAGCAAGACAAATTAAGTCATTAAAAACTCACACACAAGGTCACAACAACCGAAAAACTTTCAATTACCACATGGGTTTCCAACCGTTCACATTGCACACAAGCCACGATGATTTCAAGTTATTGAGAGAGTGCATGGAAATAGCATTTAACATTCAGATTTGACCTACAAACCAGGGCAATCAGATGGGTCAGATATAACAAATACCTAGATCCAATGCTCTAGTATATCCACCAGCGCCACCAAGGGACTACCACCTTCATAGGTTAAATAAATTAATGACACCCTGTTTATATTTAACCTATGCTCCATGGGGGCACGTCCCCTGGGTTTTTTAGCTCGTCCCCGTACCGGGGACGTTTCGGAACTTTAGGGATGGGTAAGAAACATCCCCTTCCCATCCCCAAACTCTACAAAAAATAGGAAACATCCCGGGGATGTCAAAAAATTGCCAGGAAACAGTAAGGGACAGCAGGGGACATCCAAACATCCCTGGTACGTCCAGGGGACTTCCAGAAGTCTCTCAACCATACCGGGGACGTCCCCTACGTCACAGCCTTTAAAAAAACGTTTTTTTTTAAAACACAAATTTAATAAAAAATAAAGCAATGTGGGGGCCCACAAGGACCCCCACTTTCATTCCTAAGTACCCTAAACCTAAAACAACCATCAAAACAAAAAAAGAAGCTCATTTTTGTTATTTCTCATTTTGTGAAGGAGAAGACAAAGAAAGAAAAAAGCATAGAGAAGAAAAGAGAGCAGCAGTGAGAAGAAGGCAAGAGAGCAATATTCTACTCCATTAGAGGTATGTTAATCATCCTTTGTTCATTTTACAAATTTGCACAAACTATTTTTTCATTGTTTCATTTTTTATTTTTTTTCAAAGTTTCAAACTTCACAAACTTAGGGAAGTTTTATTTTTTGTTTTTTATTTTCACTTGCAGTTGCAATTGGATGTTGCAGTTCCGATAAAAAAACGAGTAGCAGTGAGCGTAGTGAGGATGAAGAGATTCAAATGGCAATGCAACATAGAGGTAGAAATAGAAATAGGGTTTCTTCAGGGAGTGAGAGTGTTGCAGCAACTGTGGGTTCAAATAATCCGTTTGATTGCCCTTCTCAACTCCTCAAAATCTATGCAAAGGGGCCATTCAATCCTAAAAAGCCTCTTTCACAATTTGCAATGGCCATTGACAAAGAAAAAAAAATCAGGGGGGAATAGAGTGTGGTTGTGCCATATTTGCAACAAAGAATTTAGGGGCAGCTACACACGGGTTTATTCACATCTTTTGGGCATAGTTGGACAAGGGGTAAGAGGTTGTGAAATAATAACATTAGCTGAGAAGGCCGAAGTGACTAGGTTGCACATGGAGGGTGAGGCAATGAAAAAAGGGATGTCATTGGAGACTACGGATAGTACACAATTGCCTACCCAATCCATAGATGTAGGATTTTGCCAAGAGAAAGAGAAAGGCTACTACTATTACGGGGATGTTTGATGTGCAATCACGGGAAGTAGTTGACTATTCTATTGCCAAATTCTTCTTTGCCAATGCTATACCATTTCATGTGTCATGTTCCCCTTTCTTCAAAAAAAGTTCAAAGATGCAATTTTTGTTGGTTCCTCATATGTCCCTCCTGAAGAACACAAACTACAAACCAGCCTCCTTGATAAAGAATATTCTAAGTTGAGTTTGGTGATGGAGGAGATGACACAAACTTGGATACAGGTGGCCTGCTCTATCATCATGGATGGGTGGACCGATATGAAACATCCACCACTCATCAATATCATTGTCACATGTCCTGTTGGCCCTTATTTTCTTAGAGCTATTGATTGTACAAGGAAGAGGAAGGATGCAACCTTCCAATTTCAAATTTTAAAAGATGCCATTGAGGAGATTGGGCCCTCTAATGTTGTACAAGTGGTGACTGATTCAGCCCGCGTATGTAAGTCAGCTGGCATGATGGTTGAGGGTGCTTACAAACACATTTTTTGGATTCCATGTTGTGTTCATACGTTGAACAATGCATTGAAATACATTGGAAAGATAGATTGGGTGAAGATAGTGGTGGCAGAGGCTAGACACATACAGATGTTCATTTGCAACCATCACACCTCACTTGCTCTATTCAGGTCTTTTTCGAGGAAGGAATTCCTCAAGCCCATGGACACTAGATATGCCAGCTATTTCATTTTGTTAGAGAGGATGCTTGAGGTGCAAGAGGCTTTACAATTAATGACGGTTAATCAAGAGTGGGGTAGATGGCCAAAGGAAAAGGTGTGAAACAAAAGATCCTCGACGATGATTGGTGGTCCACAGTGAGGTAAGCTATTGCTGATTTTATATTTTTAATTTTTAAATATTTTTATTCATGTTTATAACTTGTAAATTAGTTTAGTTTTTCATTCTTAATATTTTCTTCTTTTTTTTGTAACTTCTTTGCACATATGTTTGCTCCATCATCTCACCTGTAGTGGGGGTCATAAGATATGCTGATACAGGCTCTCCTAGTCTTGGAGAGATTTATGAGACATTTGACGGCATGATTGGGCAGATAAAGCAAGCCATTCATAGCAGGGATCCTACTTTGGGATTTTATGAGGAGCATATCAGGCCCATTGTGACACGGCGGTGGAACACAATGAACACCCCGCTTCATATGGCAGCCTATGCTCTAAATCCCAAATGGTATGCAACACGACCTGGGAGATTGCCTCCATCTAATGATGAAGAGGTGAAAGAAGGGCTCATGAAGGCCTTTTGAAAGATGTACACTGATGAGGAGTCCACTTTATTGCGGACCCAATGGCTATCCTTTGTCTATCTCTGTGGACCAACATTTAGCAAACCAGAGGCAAGGACAGATAGAGATACATTAGCTCAAGTAGACCCTATTGGATGGTGGACATGGCATGGCAAGGATGCACCAAACTTGAGGATTCTTGCCACTTGCCTCCTTTCACAGGTTGTTGGTTCCTCTATTGTAAAGAGGAATTGGTCCACATATGGCCTCATCCACACAATTATGAGGAACCTGCTTACCTCTCGAGGAACAGAGAAGTTAATAGTCGTGCATAGTGCCTTGAGACTTCAAGATCAACAGACTCCTGAGTATCGTCAAACTCCAGCTGCACCTTGAGATGTTGATTCCGAAGATGCTGCACAGATTGACGAGGCATAGGTGGGATTGGTTGGGGTTCCATTGGATGAGGCAATCCCTCATAGTTCCAGTGACTCAGACTCAAGGTCTGATTTTGATGCCACTTTAGCGGATTTTGATTAGGGGCAGCAATATATCTTATATTTTCATTTTGATTTTCTATGTTTCGGACATTTTGTAGCCCTTGGGCATTTCATTGTAATTGAAACTTGAATCTTATGTGAAATCTCAATTCAGCTCTACTTTCATGACTCAAGGTCTGATTTTGATGCCACTTTAGCGGATTTTGATTAGGGGCAGCAATATATCTTATATTTTCATTTTGATTTTCTATGTTTCGGACATTTTGTAGCCCTTGGGCATTTCATTGTAATTGAAACTTGAATCTTATGTGAAATCTCAATTCAGCTCTACTTTCATGTATTAAAGTTCTATGATGTGTGTGGTGAGTGCTTTAAGTTTAAGTTTATCAATGTCAATAAGTATGCAATGTATGAGAATTAAATTTCAATAAGTATGCAAATGCTTCTTTATATATATATATATAACGTACCCAAAAGCGTATCGTACCCGAGATTTTTAAAAATTTGCCGTATCAGCGTACCGATATGCGTACCTATATATATATATATATATATATATATAACGTACCCAAAAGCGTATCGTACCCGAGATTTTTAAAAATTTGCCGTATCAGCATACCGAAACCGTATCCGTACCCATACCCATACCCGTACTGAGACAGTCTAGTCAATAAGTGAAAAAATTAACTGCATTCTGAGTAAAAAATATTTTTTGTGTAAAGTCTATGCATAACTGGGCTCTCATTAACAACAATGAAGTTAATAGTTTACAAACTATGTAATAAATATTAAACTGGTGGATTAAATATTTTCTTACATGGGCCTACTTACATTTTAAAATAGTTTGAAATATTACATGTGGCAAGTAAAAAATTCTGTTTCAACTTTCAACAATTAAAAAAACTTGCATTCTAAGTCAAAAACTGTAAGTTTATGAATTGTGTAGGACCTAGGTAACAATTCTAGGTATCCTGCGAGTCTGGAAATTTCAATAGTCAGAAACTGAACTGTAAAAATTAAGAAATTATAGCTCAAAATGTGAATTGAGTTGAATGTTAAAGGGATTTGCCACAACAGTGAGATTGGTCACATTGCTGCTGTGAGTTAATTGGAGTGCTCAACCATTTTATTATTTTCAGGTTTTGTTGAAGACATCGAAGAAAGAGATTAACCTAACCATTTGATTATTTTCAGGTTTTGTTGAGGACTTTGAAGAAAGATATTAATTGTTGAAAAATTCAGCAACGATGGCAAATTCTTAGGATGAAACATGTGAATGAATGGTGACTGATTTGAGATTTTGATTGAGTGATCTGAATTGGAGTTTTAATGATGAAAACCGTATCGAAAATTAGCTTCAAGATAATCCTTAGTAACCTTTGTTTCTCATTTATCAATCTAATCTGATTGGAGCTTAGCTTTCAACCTCTTACTTCTCTACTTACCCATCTACACCATTTTACTCCAACAAATGATCTGTTCTATATGGTCCCTTAGCATTGTGCAGGCCAAATTTGCAGCTTGGTGTCATCTCCTTGAGAGTATCTTCAAGTTCGTAGCCCTTTTTAACAGGGTCAGATGGATGGGTGGTTCCACATGGGGTTGGGAGAGAGATCCGTATTTAGCACTTTGCTCTTTTGAGTGGGTTGCTTCAATGGGTTCACCTGGACAACACTGATGTTGGTACTCAGATACTTGTTTGCCTCTCCCGTCCATTGGCATCTCCATTCCTAGGCTTCCATATTTCAACACTCTTTGGATGCCCCTTCTTGTCACCTTCTTGGGAAGAGAGTGATTGAAAGAGCTGCCAGGGAGGACATTCATTGGCAGCATATTCGGAGCATTTGGGTCTCCCTTACCCCAGCCTTTCTGTCTTAAGATGGAAGATTGTTGGTGACATTATCATCTGTGCTAACTATATCCAGCATTCGGATCCATATTGGTCAGCTGAGAGTATGGTGTCACTAGTTAAGGATATTGGCAGACCACAATATTCCTAGGGGCAAAGTCACAAGGTTCGAGTTTGAGTTCATGTTCGACAAGGATAAAGTTCAGTTCAAGTTCGAAAAATAAAGTCTTTTAAGTTCAAACAAATTTTTTTTATATCATTTTTGATTTTCTAAACAAGTGCTTAAATATGTTTGAGGGACAAACATGAGAGATATTTTTGTCCTTTGCTTTTAATTGGTATGTGTATATATATACATATTTATAATATAATGCAAAAGGATGTTAAAAACTTCCCACTAAAAATAAGGATAAAACTCGAGTTCATGTTCGACAAGGACAAAGTTAGGTGAAGTTCCTACATAATTGATAAAGTTTGGCGTACCTTGTGACATAGACTAGGGGTGATTGGATTTGTTGCCTTTGTTGTCCCTTTAAGATTGAAAATAAGGAACACTTCATTTTTTATATGTCCTATCTTTTATGAGGGAGATATTATTGAATTTATGCCTTAATGAAATAGTCACTCTTTGGCACCACAGTGCAAGCGTCCTCTAGGACTGCTAGACTAATCATTGCCTTCTTTCCTCCTATTGAGTTCTTAGGGGTACTAAGAGTTTGTTAGACACTACAATTACTCACTTGGATGTTTATAGACGAGTATGTCCATGTCTACCTCCCCTACCAACAACTACAGGGTATCCTTCATCCCCCTTTCCTGATAGACATGGTGGATCCATTAGTATTTGGCCTAGAAAGCCAACCAATCCATATCGCCCATAGTGCAAGTGACCTAGGCTGATACACTACAGGTTTTTTATGTGTTTCTTGGGGATTGTCGACCTTGAATACTATTAGAGTTTTTGAGAGATTGGTTGTACTCCCTCCCAAGATTGTGCAACCAAGATTGCATAGCCCAAGGCAATCACCTATCAACATTATCAAGTCTTGTATTGGCTTTTTTCACGGCGATTGATGACATTGCCGATCCTCCTATTTCACACACTAATTCTAATGTATACTTGGGACAACCACAACCAGGGTCCCCAATTTCCTTCTCTTCTTAATCTATGTCTATGGCAAAGTGAGCTTCTTTCCTAGAACTTGTTGAAATATTCTAACATTTATGATATCTGCAGTATTTGTTATTCACATTAATATATCTCCTAGCATGTGCAGGGGTACACCTTTCAAGGTTCGCCCCTAGTAGATAAATATTTGTACTCAAGTTTCTTAGTATGTAGTATGATTTTGGAGCTTTTTTTGGGCTCACACATGTTATATTTTGATGTGCATTATGAGTTCATTGGCCTCACTTGTGAACATTAATATAGTTTATTATTTCCAGTGTTCAACGGGGATGTGCCCCCCGAAAAAAAATGTTTTTGGAGATGTGGAGGTTCCCAAGATTGGGAGATGCTAGGGAAACATCCCTATGCCGTACTCCCACCGTCACCACTAGACAAAAGATGTCCTCAGGACGTCTTCATCAGAGAAGGGGCGTTTATGAGACGTCTCGACCTATCAAAGACTTTGGGGGGACTTCGAGACATCCCCAAAACTTCTAGGAAACTTTTGCAAGTCCCTCACCTATCTTGAAAACTCCCGACCGTCCCCTGTGTGAAAAATGCCAAAAAAGAATTTTTTAATATAATAAAGTTTATTTTCGTTATGTTTATTTCCCTAACCCTAACCCTAACCCTAATATTTTATGGGCCCACACACACTTTAAGCACTTAAAAAAACTATAAATAAACCTCACACCCTCACTTCAAATCACTATCAATGTTTGAAAGAATTGAGCAAGACTGTAAGTGCAACAACTGCATAGCAAGGGTAAGAGCAAGCAAGCCTGCAAGATTGTGAGCATTAGCGAGAGGGACAGCAAAAAACAAGAGGAAGAGCAAGTGCCAAGTCTTCATTTTTAACTGTCATATTCATCAATCCCTCGAGCCTTCAAGATAAGCCATGGCCCATGGCCTTTGCGTCTCATTGACCGGATCATCCTTACAAGGATAATTCAACAACCTGTTGGGATGTAGACCTAGAGGAGCTAGCATAGGTTGATGATGATGTGACACAAGCTGGGTAGGTTGGTATTGGTTTGGAGGAGCTTGTCCGCAATGAGTCCAACCGTTTGAGTGACGAGGAATTTGGCACGGACTTTGGGGATGATTGCCGATTCAAGGCATTGGGCCATTGGGCAATTGTATTTGAATTTTGATTGTAACCATCTTTTTGAATATAAATGTTAATATATTGATATTCGGCATTTTCATCTTCCAAAGCGATGTGTTCAGTATTTCAAAGTTTCATTTGTTATTCATTATACATTTTTCTATGACTAATTTTTCAAGTACTATATTTATTTGCACTGCTGTACCCCTGCTGTTCCCCAACTGTCTCCAAACCTAGGCCCTTGGTCCCCCCATCCCAGGACTCTGTGGAACATTGCTAATTTCTTCCTTTCCATTTGATGATAGTTCATTCACACTGTCATCCATAAGCCCTCTCTCCAATGAGTTGATTGGTTGGGTAGTAAAAACCCTAAATTTGAGCATTTATTAGGTAGATCATTTTTTATTTCTAAATGATTTGAGGACCCTGCCCTATTAGTACCATTTATTTCCATAAAAGAAAAAGAAAATTTATAACTATTTTTGTTTTAGTATTATTCTTATTATAAAAAAATTTAAAACATTTATATACATATATTTATACATGTGTATTATATATTTTTATATATAATTTAATATATCTAAGTAAGTACAGATATCTAAGTATTTTAAATTCATCCATCTGAAAGATGCCAGGACATATCAATCTCGATGCACCTATCTTGGATTTGTCCCATACCACATCAATTAGAACTCCATTTCCTTTTTTCTGCAACTTCCCCACTGAGTGGAGACAAATGATGTCAATCTAGCTGCACTACTGTGGCAGTCTTCAAAAAACCTTTTAGGAAAAGAACAGGCTCAGAACTCCACTATATGGCCAAGATATCACAAATTTAATCACCTTCTCCAGCCAACACGGAAAAGTTAAAACTGCCCTATGACAGCCAAATGGACATCAAATTTAAGGAAAGCCAATCAATGACCTCTCACTGTCACAATAGAACAAAGCAATATTATTATATAGCTAGTCCTGCACCAAAACTGGGCATCTAAGGGGTTGTACCAGTTACATGTCCATCAACACCCTCAAACCCTAACCATGAGGTTTTCTACTTGAGTGCAACTACACCATCTAATGACAACCCTCTTGAGTAGTTGTCAATCTAGCAACACAGTCTTCCCACAAGCATGCCTTTGCAAAGGTCTCTAGGCAAGGCAACCCATTTAAGCACCCAACACAGCCAAACTACACTAGAAGACCACGGCGCCTAGTCATCATTAGGGTTAGTGATCCTTCCTATGCACGTTGCAAGCACAAAACACATCAAAAACAACAAATAAACAAAAAATAATAAGGCCGCTGCACAACAGGAAGGGTGTAACAAACACAGTGTCCTTTGCACATGCAGTTTCAGAAATCAGATAGATACATTCAAATCAAACAGAAGATCTTATAGCAAAGGAAAGTTCTATATATTCTATCAATCTATACATGCCACGTTGAAACACCAAGTTTTAAAAATCAACATTATTGCCATAATTAATGATATGATTAACTTTTCAAGGTAGACAATAAAGAAGATTTGAAAAGAAGCCAGAACCTTACAAGGATCTGTCTCATTCTCAATAAAAATGAGAAGCTTACAGTTGCAGACACCATAAAAAAAGTGACAGTGATGTTGATCCAACTAAACATGGTTGTCATTAATAAAGATATTCAACACCATTATAAATTAATAAGAGCTTCTCACAAAGATAAGCTTGAAATATTTTATAATCTATCAGTTCCATGATGTC
This sequence comes from Taxus chinensis, assembly GCA_019776745.2. Classification (NCBI taxonomy): domain Eukaryota; kingdom Viridiplantae; phylum Streptophyta; class Pinopsida; order Cupressales; family Taxaceae; genus Taxus; species Taxus chinensis. The sequence goes on from CM034154.1 coordinate 307,888,401, forward strand.
ATCTTTATCATTTGATTACTATAGAGCATATGACAATAGGCAGCCTTCAAATTTCATTTCAGCTATTCAAAAGAAGTTTGTAGAAGACATCATGATCCCAGTCAGCCTCATTTAGGCTTCGATTTCTTCCCATTGTAAGGTGTGCAGCTCATGTTCCATACACAATGTTCTTGGTTACACTATACATTGAGGCATTCAAAGTGGTAAATCTTGATTCTGCCTTTATCTATGGATAAAATATGATTAATATTCTTGGCATCTTATTCTGCATCAGTAAATAAGTGCCTGCCATGTCATGTCTCTTCACAAGAAGCTAGGGCCTTTAAAGTTGAATGAATTACCTTGAATTTTAGAGGCCAGGTGATCAAAGGGCCTGTAACCTTAGTTTCAGCAGAAATGTATGCATTTTCTTGAATATAAAGTTTCGTATATAAAGCCATGGCTGGTCATTAAACCACGGATGCAGAATTATGATCTAGTTTTAGGGATTAGTTGTGCCTTGTGCTGTCTGGTTGACCTTGAACAGAAACCACATGCTTGTGAATTTAATTTGTTGTCTTGCATGGCTATATTTTGGGCCTGAACGGTTTCATCCACAATGGCATTGTGTCACCTGGGGGGTGAAAATGAGTAATATCACATACCCTTATTTACAGTGACCTTTATAGTACATAAGCATCTTTAAAATGTAAATAAAAATATCAAGATTATGGGCTACAGATACTTTATATTTTGGCACCCTTAAATTTGTAAGTTGAAATATTTTGATTAGACAACAAGGATTCTTTGAATAACACTAATGTCATGCATTGGGTCATATAAAAAGGAATTGTTTGTTTTCGTCCTAGTATCCTTAAGAAGCCTCCACAAATAAGAAATAAGCTAGGTAGCCGGTACAGGGGTACGGTACGGGTACGGGTACGGGTACGGGTACAGGGATCCGGTACGCTGATACGGCAATTTTTTGGCGGGCCTGGGTACAGCACTTGGGTACGGCAGTACAATATACATATAAAATATTAAAAATATAGCCAAATAAGCAAAAATTTTTTTTTGGTTAGATGAATTAGAGTTTGCAGATTAGGCTAGTCTAGAAGTGAAATAGCCAAATACAGTGTGTTTATTGTCTCTGTAATCGCTTTAGTTTTTTGGTCACTGATTTTCTAGGGGCATTTACCTATCGAACATGTGCATATTAGTTGTAACATGGTGCAGAATGTTAATTCAGATCGTCTCAAATTGAATTAAGGTGAAATAATTTTATATTTTGATAACTGCAAATGGAATTCTTGCTGTTAGTCAGCTCCCTTCAAATACTGGCAGTTCTTAGATTCCTTTGTAATAATATCTCTTATTATTACCAACATTAGGAGTACTTGCAAAATGGAAATGATGCCACTGGGGTTTAATTGCAGTCCTTTGTTGAGTTTGAAATGCATCTCAACTGTTGCAGTTATCTGCCAGTGAAATTAGGCAAAGTTGTGAAGTTTTACCAGAGTTTAATCATTTACGGTTGAATTTGGATCTATTGACCCCCATAGTATTTTTTTATGTTTTTCCTTACAGATAACTGTACTTAAGTGGGCATTTAAGATTACATAGATTGTTGGATCTCTGCTCATGCTTTGGTACGGAAGCATATAGCCAGATTTACAATTAAGCAGTAAGCGACAGGTAAACTAGCTGGATGTACCTTCAGCTTAAGCAGCTACGAGTAAGGGGCATACCGTATGCCGTACAAAGTCACCATAGGGCATGATCCATGGCCTGCATCTGTTTGGACTCTTTTTGTTGGGTATCTCCAGAGGCTTGCACTGTAGCAGAACAACTTGATTCCGTGGTGAGGCAAGTGATGGATTGAAAAGCCTTGGTCAACTTCTCCAATGAACCAAGGATCTAAAAAATGAAACCCAAGGATATAATATGATATGATATGATATGTAATTAAATAAGGATAAAGAGTATAGAGTTCTTTTGTTCCCAAGTCTTGAAGGATCCATATGCTGGAACCACAATTCATCCTGGCTAAAACTATTTCTCACAGCTAATCATAGATCTTGAACTGGTAGCTTATTTCTCTAAGTAGTTTTCCATGCACCCTCTGGAATCTTGAAGTAACAAAGTAACAACAATTAAATGACTATTCTGCAAGCTGGTACCATTAGGACAAGAGCACATGAGCATGACTTACTGAATCTGTTCAGGTTCATTCCAATGGGCATACAAAGACAGGCTGGTTTAACTCAGTTCATTCCTTGCTAGGTAGGTGATAATGAGCAGTGGATATGAGGGATGTGACAAGCATTTAGGATAGATCCGTCTAACCTTTGTTTATGAAGAATACAAAATATATCCGATTATAGGAATAAACCAAAACTTCACACTATCAATATATCAGAAAATTTGACCAAATTGTAAAAGATGTCTACACTTAGATACACTTACCTCCAGAACGTGTTCTACCTAGACCATTACTACAAGGGATAACAATTCCTCTCTTACCAATGTAGTCATCATGCATATATACATGCCAGGCCTAACCATGAATAAAGTCAAAAGGATTTCTTAAGGTTGACCAGTTACTGTTGTCACAATGCCATTACTCATCACAAAAAGATGTCCTTGAGCAGCAAACTATACAAGGACAGGTCTGGACTGCAGGTTTTGATCATCGACAGTTTCATGGTTTTTCCTTCCTGACTTGGTAGTTGGTAATGAGCTACTAAAGTTTATCTGTTTGATTTTTAATACTCACGGTCAAAATACTGTTAACAAGCATAAGAATCCTATATATGAAAGGGTATATGGAATAAGTTCTATTAACATTAGACCCAAAAACTTACTACGTAGCACTGGCATTTAGACCATAATGATATACAATGTAAAATCAGGTACTAGAGTTTCTCTGAGTTTGACATGTTTAAACTTTTCACGGTTCTAAACTCCAAACAACAGAATTCTTGCCATTAATATGAGTATTGAAGCATAAGTTTCCAACAAAAAAGCTGTTGCAGGCTACTGCAACTGCAGCAACAGGTTCTAATTTAACTGGTTAAGCGATATGGCAAATTTTTAAAAATCTTGGGTACGGTACATTTTTGGGTACGTTTTATATATATATATATATATATATATATATATATTATAAATTTAAAGAAGCATTTGCATACTTATTGAAATTTAGTTCTCATACATTGCATACTTATTGAAATTTATTATTTCTCTATCACAATTATTTATCTTAGTGACTGTGATTAGATTCAAGGAGTTTTGATTGTTCATGGTGACCTTCCTTGATCCACTCAGCACGATAGTATTGTCTGGCATATCTCTCGAAACATCATAACTAAGCAGGAAAAATATGGATCCAAGCTGGCAGGTGGGACGATTAGTCCGAGCACAGGAGAATACTCGCTGAGTTTTGGAAAGCTATCCAGTATTTTTAATTACTAATCTGTCTACAGGCGATCAAAGCTCGTGATTCTTTCAAAAGATTGCAAGAAGTTGCTTGGTCCAAAAAGGTGCAAAAATGGATTTTATGAAAATAAGAAAAATATTGCCATCAATGCGTAGAGCTCGAGAAAATATACACTTTTAGAGAAAACGGCACCTAAAATGGAGTCACATAATGAAAGTTATGGCACATGCAAGTTTTTGCTGCTACATCTTCCTAGACCCTTTCCAAAAATGGCAAATTTTTTTCTTTACATGTGCTTTTTTCACCAAAAATCCAAAAAAGGAAAGAAACGCTGTCTTTGGCAAGTTTTTTTTGGACAAGTACGGCTGGAAACGTACGCACAGGGACAGGGTACAGTTCGGGTACCCTGTGCGTACGTTTCCAGCCGTACCCCGTACCAGTACCTGGTACATTTCCAGGCTAGTACAGGGACCCCCAGGGCGTTTCCGTGCAGTCTAGCTTGTATGGATTTGGATGTGCAACTACATAACTGTTTTACATGCTATATAATGTGTTATATTTTAACACCCCCTCTTAATGACTAAACCGGAAACAAGACAAAGTTTTGTCCAGAAATTTTACATAAATTTCCTAAAGCCAGAATATGTTTAGTCATTACATTTGCAGGCTGTGCCATAAGTTGTACTTTAAAATCAGCAGTCCTTAACTGTGATGCAGTTGTCGAATGAAGACGAACGCAACAAAAATCTAGTCCCATGAACAAAAGATATGGCAAGTGGTCCACTGGTTCTCTGTTTCGTGATTCATTGACCAGTGATGAATCGCCAATGGCTGAGAGTGTCAGCCCCATCTCCAGAGTGCTGAAATCATAACCTATGAAAGATGTGGATTAGAAAATCTATTCCAGGCTTGTGTAGCCTGCTGGAGTCTGTACAAAGACTCAATTATCCTGTGATCGAAGTCACCTTGATCACGTCCTTGCACCACCATGTAGTGCTCATCCACTACTTTTCAAGAAGAGGAATGTGACCATTTGTGCAGGAGTTAGAACCAACTCCTCAATAGTAGGAGAAATAACCATCACCTCCGTCTCAGCAGTGGTCTCCGTCTCAACAGAAGAAATAACCATCTCAAATCTTATCTATTTGCTCATCTATCCCCCTCTGTTGGGAAAGATCTTTCACAACACAATGAGCAAACTGTTCATGCTCTATTGTCCTTCGAGCAATCATTTACCTCTGAGTGATCCTGGTTGGGCATGCCATCTCACCATGCATGAACAATGCATCTATGAATAGTGGAGTCTCCATGGACATGAATTTAATTCTTCTGATTTTGCAAAAAATCTATCCTCCCAAGGCATGTCCGCCTCCCGTACACCTAGTATTCTGGATATTGCCCTTCCACAATAGGTGCATTTAGGTTGACTCGTATCCAAGTCAATAGAACTGTGAGGAATGGCTTCCTCCCAAGGCATTGCAGCCTCCTGCACATCCTGAGATGCGTGGACCTGTCCTCCACACTTTGCACTCAGTGAACTTAACTCGTCTAGCCGGATCTTCCATGTTCTCATATTTGACCACCTATTTCAATACCAATTTGGCAATGATCTGTCTCAATGAGTTCACTTCAGAGACTCAACACACTTCTTTCCATAGCAACTTCCAGTAGTCCAATATCTGGTTTATTTGTCAGTCAATCGACGAACAGGTCTGAAAAATCTTTTGTAACTCATGTTCATATCTAACATTCCGTACCAGCGATTTCAAGTGCATTCTTCAATGCAATGCATATATCTAGTATCACTTGCGTACTGTTAGCGATTCTCACATCAGACCTTGGCACTTGTGTTGTCAAAACATAGCTATTTAGACGAGCTAAATGAAACATATCTCAAATCAATCCTACGAAAATCGGCAAGTCTAGGTGCTGCAGACTACTCTTGAGCCTTCTCGCATTGTTACCAGCAACTTTGTTTGCCACTTTCATTTAGAATCAATGATCCTCGTAAGATAGTAAAGAGCATACTCGTCATCCGAATCCCATTCTTCTGAAGGATTGGAAGCCACAAGTTCCTCATATGATCTTGATGGTTTCGTTCACAATGATTTGGCTCAATAGTCAATACAGATCTTCTTTTCAGTGATTTATCATTAACTACTGGAAAGAGAGGATATGTACAGCAATCTCGGAGAGATTGTTAATGTACAATGTAGAAGGCACTATTAATAAGAGGATTTAATTCCTTACAATCCAATGATGAAGACAACTGAAATGACACGTGATCTGCAGTGTGAAGCAATTTCAAAGCCTTCCTGCAGTTGTCATACCGTTCCTAGTCTGCATCCAGGTAGGAAATCACCTTGCTCAATCTACAGTCTCAATCACTACCATGGCAAGAAAGACCAAGGACGGCAGGAGGACCGCAAAGGAACAAGGTAAGCTGTTCAAAACCAGAGCCAAGAGATAAAAGTCATCCACCTTTGTATTGATACAAGATAACTGGTCTAAAAGGAGGTCTTTCAACAAACAGGTGATGGTGCTCAGACAACGATCCACCTTCTTGTAACTTTACGGAAAAGAGCATGACATTGGAGGTATAAGAACCTGAAAAATACACTGACGTCTGATATTTAGACCTAAGACTGGTCCAAAAAGTGCTTGCCACAGTGGCATTCCGCACTTCCGGGATCAGAATCATCCGACACCGATAACTTGGAGGAAGCAATTAACGCTTCCTAAAGACATTTGCCATTACAGTCCTCGAAGTTCGTCGACAAAGATCGACTTTAACTCAAGCTTCTTGAAGATATGATTAATCACAGAGCCAAGAGAGAGCCCACTATGCAACCCGATTGGTTATTCCTTATGATTTTAGCCATTGAAATTCATGATCGTTACACATTTTGAAATCTCCGGCATAGGATCAAGTAAGCAAATAAGCCATGCCAAGTAACATCAGCCACTGCAAAGTAACAGAGAATAATAAAATAACAGGACTTAGTAAAATACCTTTTCTTTTTTTCAGATCACAAAAAAATTTATTTTAATTTCTGCACCAAAGAAGAAAATTGATTAAGGGTGTTTGAGACATCTATGATCTCACATGCAAGTAATTACCTTGGACACAAGCTCCCTCCAAAACCATTACTGCATAATTAATTGAAACATCCATTGAATCTTATTCCTCCAAATATTCGTATTAGCCAATTGAGAAACTCACCAAATCTCCCAAGTAATAAAGCACCTTTGTTGAATTTAAGTATCATTGATTTTTCAAGTTTCAAGGAATTGTTCGACTGCCAAACATGGTTATTTTGAACCACATTATTGACTGTATGTGCAACATTTTTGCTGGTGTGCCGTTGCCCACGATTTTCCACGATTCTGCCTTTAAGCTGCTCATGATATTAGACTCACATTTTAATAATTTCTTTTTGCCCTAAAATGTCCGCGCTTTAGCGAGTTGTTCCCGAGTTCGAGTCTGAATCAAACTTTGGCTTTGCCAAGTTACTATGATTTGAATTGAAGGAACCACGATGCCGTCCCACAAAAAACGCGACTATATTCTTGGACGGATTGACGTTGGTAAGATTTGTGCCTTGTTATGCATTTAAAGACGTACGACCAAAGAGCATCGGAGGAATACATACACCACTGCGACCCGTCTTCCTCCAAAAATTCGCAAATCTGCCTTGGAGAGGCTTCCTCGATTATTTAACCATGAATACCTTACACTAGATACGGCAATAATTGCCACAAATTTACAACCCCTTAACGCTTTTATACCTATGTTAGATAATATCAACGTTTTGGAAGAAAATGACAGAGATTCAAAAACTGGCGCTAGACAAATAAATAACTGTGCAAAGGTTTATTTATTAAAGAGAAACGGTGGTTATAGCCAGTTACCAAGCACTGAACAATACATAACAATCTTACATGCTTAGAAATGTGTTAAAATTAACATTGTTGAACATTTGGCTTATTATATTTGTCAGACTGGAGATGTGAAGATCTGCAGTTAAAACAATGATAGTCAGTTGTTGGCAGGGGCATTATGTAATTATTTCCTTGAAGCCAATTTTGTGGTAATTCTAGCAGCAGGTTCAACGCATTTCCATTCACACCCATGACAAAAACAAAAACGTTTGTCCATAGTAACGTTCACAGATTTTAACTGATTATTTTTTTCCCACCCCTTGTTTGTTAAATTTATACCAATGGTAAGAGCAAAGCTGCTCCAGTAACCCATTCTCCCATTGTCAACATACAAGTCGAAATAGGCAGATCCTATTCAAACTCACCACGCAAAGCACCCCCTCTTCATCACATTTAGACTCTTGCAATGTATTTCAGCAGCCTGCACACCTTGAAAAAGGTGTTGGCTAAAGTCCTGCTTCCATGCTATTTGAAACTTTACAGACACATTAATATGTCTTCATGCCTCATTTACTCTTGAGATAGTATTAGACCTGCTAACAAATACCAAAAATGCATGCTTCAATTCCCAAAAATATCTCCAGTACCAATTTCCTTAAATTGGAAGTGGAAACCTTGCAAAGATATCTTCAAAATGAAAAAAACAAATATTGAAGTTAAAGTGTAATAGAATAAGGTAGAGATAACAGAGCTATGTCTTTACTTTATGCCAGATACTGCTCCATGGATATGTAAATCTTCGTTCTTAGGCTTTCCAATAGTTTTGAAGTTCAGAGGCTTGTTCGAAGCTGGGATATGAGATATTGTGTAAACATGAAACATGTTCAACAAAACGTACCAAATTTGCACTATCAAGATAGCAACCAAAATAAAACTGTTCAGATACAGCCTCTAACTTTTCCAAAAGAATTACGGTAACTCCCATTGCCGCGAAAATTATGTAAATTATGCATCGACGAATCAGGTTTAATTAAGAAAATTGATTCACCTCAATGCCTGCTTATTGACAACTAGAATACAGGCCTATACGGTTTTGGTTGCACTTTGGTGTGCTATCAACTGAAAATTAAATGGTCTCTTCTTTTTGTTTGATGACCCAGAAAGATCTCTTTTAGCTTGTGGCAACTTCTCCTTGCCGTCATGAGCTTGGACTTGTTTGTTCAGTTCCTCTATACTGCGGATCACTGCCTCGGATCGCTGTCAGTTTGCATTGATGAACTGAGCTACCCTTGTGTCATAGGAATCCACGATGGTCATGGAGCTTAATTTCTTGCCTTGAGTGTGGTTGCAAGAACCCCCCTTAATGCCTGATACGTACCAGGTACGGGTGTGATGGGCAAGTACCCAGGGGTATCAATACCCACATGGTTTTATCTTTAATGCCACGAGATAACTAAAACTTGAGGGCTAATGAGTGGAATTCAAGCAGCTGTTTGTCCCAAAGTTAGTGTGAGATTGAATCATTGCCAGTAGACATCTGAAGGTTACCCCCTCAAGATGAAAAGGACTTCATTTGGTATCACTTACTAGATTGGGTGATTTCTTGTCGCTCCTAAGGGAGGATCCAGTATCCTTCATTCACTTTGGAAGGCATGGAAACAAGTTTAGCACTTGGTGGTTGTCGAGTCCTATCTTCCCTTCATTTTTCTCTAGGTGCCAAGCCTACAAAGTTTGTTATTTTCGAATCTGGCCTATAATTATTTGATTTGCCTTGGCAAGAGTTCTTCTCTCTCTCCTTTGGAATTTGAGCTTGAATTTTCATCTTCATGACTTGTATAGATGTTGGGAAGCCTCTATGGAATTGATTAGGCCTGTAAAACTGTGTATAAGCAGAATAAAACTAAGTTCAGAATGTATAGAATGAGTCAAATCTGCACTACTGGCCCAATTATGGATGTGACAGAGTATGACTTTATGGGATACTATGAGGTGGTTAAAATTAGTTTTCAGTTTTCATACAGTTAGAGGCTAGTTTCAAACAACTCTGTGTAACTGATTGCCTTCTTAGTATAACCTATTCAACATCCCCTCTTAATGAATAATGGAATGTCTGTGAGCCCATAGCTAGTTAGACTCAGTAGATTCTAATGTTTTGCATGGTCTTCTTGTCTTTAATCAAAGAAATCTTGCTTTAGATATTCTTGATGGCTAATAAGCTTGTTCTTGGCTTCTAATATTGTATAGGTTTATGAGACTATAAGCTTGTTGTTTTCTATATATATATATATATATTGCACTTTTTATACCAGTATGTGGGTTGAACATACCCAGATCATTATATTCCACGTGGGAACCAAATCTATTGTCATTGTTCCGTCTAAAAGATGGAGACTTAGGAGAATTTCATTTTCAGATACCTCATTTATAATGAGATCTCGGGGAGATGCCGTTGTCTTTTAGGAGACTCAGGAGCAATGTTTTAAAAATCGGAACCGGACTCGGAACCGGTCGAGGGTTGGACCGGAACGGAACCGGAACCGGACCGGTTCAAACTCTATGAACCGGTTTACTAAAAAACACATAAAAATTACATTTTTAAAGAAAGAAATATATTTGAAAAATTAGAAACCATGATGCCAACAATTACACACAAAATGCGCAAAGTTTGCTCATGTATATAGTGATAGTTGGAATACTCGCACTTGGCAAATACTCGCAGACCCCAAAAAAACAAAACTCGCCAATATTCGGCCAATACTTGGGAATACTCGGCAACTTAAAAAATTCTCAAATTTCTTTAAAAAAACATAAATTTGCAGCCAAAACCATGTATTTGCAGCATTTTCTCCTCATTGCTATTAATGCTTTCTTTTTGTTGGGACCTTTACAATAGTCTTCAGTCTTGTGTCTGAGGATGCGCAAATTGGAGTTTAAACACAAAAAAGACTCTTAAAATAGCAAAAAAAAACCTATGCATCTGTTGATAACTTGATATGTGAAGTCAACATTTGAATAAGCAGGTCGCGACCAAGTTGGTAGGTGGGACGATTAGTCCGAGCACAGGAGAATACTCGCCGAGTTTTGGAAAGCTATCCAGTAATTTTAATTACTAATCTGTTTACAAGCAATCAAAGCTCATGATTCTTTCAGAAGATTGCAAGAAGTTGCTTGGTCCAAAAAGGTGCAAAAATAGATTTTATGAAAATAAGAAAAATATTGCCATCAATGCGTAGAGCTCGAGAAAATATGCACTTTTAGAGAAAATGACACCTGAAACGGAGCCACAAAATGAAAGTTATGGCACATGCAAGTTTTTGTTGCTACATCTTCTCGGACCCTTTCCAAAAATGGCAAATTTTATTCTATGCTTGTGTTTTTTTCACCAAAAATCCAAAAAAGGAAAGAAATGCTGTCTTTGGCGAATTTTTGGCGAGTTTGTGGCGAGTTTCTGGCGAATATTCCAACTATACTCGGCGAGTTTTTTTTTTTTGCATTTTTGGCGAGTTTTCCTACAAGTTACTCGTTTAGCATAATTTTTGGCAAGTTTTTCTAAACTCGCCGAGTTTTTGGCGAGTATTCTATCTATGCTTAAAATGACTCCAACCCTAGTCGCTCCCTAGGAGAGGGACTCCAAACCATACAAAAGTTCTTTATAGGTCTTCTTCTTGATGCCCTAGATATAAACCAGCAAGAGGATCTTCAATATTTTCCTTCACACCACCCAATTTGGAGAGTTTTCGTTCTCCAAATGCCACAAGGGAGGTTGTCAGCCTCCTTTGATGCCACACTATGGATTTTCACCCTTATTGGAGTTGGAAATAGAGCAATCAGCCCTAGAGTCCAAATAGATAAAGTATACATGCCAAAAGTGATGTGCAAATGAGCCCCTAAGACTCCTCTTATACCCTTTGGTTGGCACCAAGAGTCATAAGAGTGTAGACTGACCTCTTAAGCTTGCTTTATTTTCTATTTCCATGTTGGAAACTCTCCAACCTGCCGGCCTCTTAAGGAGCTTACTTTATCGTTTAATTTCATGTTGGGAGCATTATGACACAGCCGACCTGCCTTAGGGAGTAAAACACTAAAGAAAAACATTAATAAAAATAAAAGATAATAAAAACAAAACCCAAGGACTTCCCTTGTGCAATTCCTTCGTGGCCATGGGAAGAGAAATGGCAAGAAGTCTTCAATTGGTACTAGTTTGAAAAAGGGGACATTGCATTGATCTTGGAATAATCTTCACCTTGAGCTAGACTATTTCGGTATAGGTACGGGTACAGTACACTGAAATGGCAAATTTTTAAAAACTTCGGGTACGGTATGCTATGGGTACATATATATATAAAGAAGCATTTACATACCTATTGAAATTTAATATACATACGATCTATGTCACCAGGTTCGTATTCGGCAAGGATAAAATTCGAAACGGGGAAAAAAAAATGTCAATATATTCGAGTTATAAAATATTTCAAATTTTAAAACCTATTTAAATCTGTCACCGGGTTCATATTCGTATTCATGTTCGGAGAGAATAATATTCGAAACAAATTCGAGAGAAAAAAATTGTCAATATATTCGAGTTATAAAATATTTCAAATTTTAAAACCTATTTAAATCTCATACAATATTTTAAAGTAAATATTAAATAATCTAATTAAATTCCTTAAGCCTTCAACTTATCTAAATAAAATATACCTATATAAGCCTTTTAACTTTACATATATTTTAATTAATTTAAAATATTTAAAAAACTAAAATTAAACTCATTTAAAACTTTATCAAAGTCTATAGTAAAAAATTAAAATTTAAAAGAATAAAAAACAAAAGGGAGCCACCGCAAGTAGACTTACATGATAAGTGAATAAAGACAAAAATCTTCCACCGCCAAATACAAAGACTTATAAAAAAACTAAAGACCTAATATTAAACATTTGTGCTCCAAGTAACATTTTGGGAGTCTAAAATTGTCAGACTTCTTGGCGGTGCAGCTCTGCGGACAGTTTTGTTTCTGAATTAGTTTTACAACTCTAAAAAATACTTACACAATCTCTACGCAGCTCCACAAAGGGTGAAGAAAAATTTAGATGAAAAACTGTGACAGAGCATACAATCATTCATGGAACATGAAAACAGATTTTAAATACTTTGATAATTGATTTAGGGGATTTATTTTAAGTTAAGGGCTTTTATTTTTTATTTAATAATTTTAAATTATAAATGGCAGAACGTTGGGCTGGCTACACTGCAGGCATGTACCTGCAGGCCCCAACAAAGTCCCGGGTACACAGCCCGTACCTGTACCAGGTAAGTATCAGGCCTGGTAGGGGGGGGTACTAGGCATTTCCAGGCAGTCTAGACCTTGAGTATTTATTTTGATCATAAAGATATTATTGTTGGCAACATGTAGGGCCTTTGTATATAGGATTCCTAAGGTGTTTGGGAAACAAAGGTAACTCCAATGAAGGGATGAAAAAAGTAGAGATTTGAACCCTTCAGTATTTTGCATATTAACAATCAATTCTGAACACCCAACAGTGTTGATAGCGTTGAAAGTATATGTTGATTACTTTATCATCGAAACACCAAACATATATATATATATATATATATATATATATATATGCATCACAACACAACTGCACAAACATCCAACAACATGTAATGGTACTCATATTAGTCATTACTCAATTAAAGAAGTGCGTGCCATTAGGTTGAGATCAATGGCCCACGCAGATGAGTCACTTGGAGTTTAAGCAAATATTTCTGTATTTCTCTTAACCATAAACAATCAAATTAAATACAAGATGGCTCGTGACTGCAACTGCTCACCAAAGTAATCACAATCACTGACTAGAAATATGACTCATTAGATGTTCACTGTACAGAATTGAACAACGTGTTTGTTTTGCAACAATAATTGTGACTAAATTGACTATTGCTCTATCATGGTGACTCATTTACTGGGTTGTTGATAATTGCATCATGATTTATTACAGCTATTCTATTCATAAAACCCAAAATAATACATCAAAGTAAGATTCATTTGGAGTCAAAATCTACCCCTCCAAATATTCTTCAGCTTCCCCTCTCAAGAAAAACTGAAGCTCATACTAAGAGCTAGAACTATGCAATCAAAAACCAATGGATCATTTTTTCTGCTGCCAAGTAATCATGCAACTACTTATGAGCCAAGTAACAGGTTTGGATTCACAAGTGATGGCAAGTAATTACTTGTGGTTACTCTCCATTACTCACAAGTCCGAGTCTGTTACTAAGCTACTGGAAAAATAATACATCCCAAGGGAAAAATGTCATTTTTATCATACACTTGCGATTTCTGCTGTTTTTGCTCTGCTTAAGGCAAAAAAAAATTCTCTACATTCATTCTCATGTCACTCAACAGTGTTTTACATGTTACATAAGTTTATTTTATTAATTTACATGCTATTTAAGTAGCGATAAAGTTACCGAGTCCCAAGTTCAAGTCAAAATTTTGGCCTACCAAGTAACTGCCAAATACAATTTTTTGAACTGTCATAAACCACTAATGTGGAAACAGTTGAATATCAAACTCTAAAAGACAGTGGTGCTGGTGAGCTTGATACTCAAACAGCTAGTGTCATCTTTGATCCCATTTATGTAGTTGTTGATGCTTCCACGTGGAAGCTAGATGCATTAGCACGCAACACATCAAGTGTGCATTTCAATTTATTAACAAATCTCATCAACTATTCCTCCAAAGCATTCTTACAGAGACCTTCATATTACTATTCAAGTTGAAAAACATTCTCCTCTAATAAGTTTTACTCAAATCTTTCCTGCAAAAGACAGGATGTATTGGTCATCCTTCCCTCAATTCGCCTTCCTTTTTGGTGGTCATCTTTTGACCAGATTGTCTTGCCACATCTCTTGGTCATCTTTTGTTAGGTAGTCCTCCCTCTTAGCATCATTGTCTTCCACCTAGACATGCTATATTATGACATTGATTCCACTTAACCACCTTGTACCTTGGTATGGTCGTCTTCCTTTTGATTGTCATGCATCTTATCATGGTCATCCTACACAAACCATCATCACTCTTCGTGTAGGCCATCTTGATCCCAATAGTCTGATCAAGTTGGTACTCCCTCTAGGTTCAAGTGGTAAGGTTTCTCGCACCTTATTTGTTTTTTACTAATGATTGTGTTTTCCTATGTCATCCTCATGTTCAAACAAAAAGATGTTTTTATGGTCTAACATTTCTTCTTTACTTTCCAAAAAAAACAGTTTTACTATATTCATCTTCCCTTTCAATTGAAAAAATGGAAACACTCCTAGGTTGTGGGTGACCTGTATGTTGGAGTGAGTCTCCATAGAGGGTTGGTTCCCCTAGTGCAACACCTAAACTATTTCTATCTCCTAAGGCTAACTCTACTCTACCAAAACCGACGAGGAAAAGGGAGAAGGAAGGAAAAGAGAAAAAACTAAAAGAAGGTGGTGATACACCAGAATGTTTTGAGGATCTCATACTTATTTGGATCACACAGATGAAGCATGTGAGCCACACACACCATACACTAACTACAATTCACTGTATCAAGGCAAAAGTGATTCGTAAAAGGGTTTGAGATGAATTGTGACAAGACAAGAAGGGGCAACAGATCTCCACAACAAAATCCTGCAAACAACTTGTTAAAAAAAATCTATAACTTGCAAATTGACAGAAGAATGCATAAAGGCAAGAAGGTTAAACTAATAAAAAAGGATAACATGTATCACAAAGATGAAATCAGTTTAAAACAAATTATGCACTAAATGTAGATTGTAGACAAGTAAAAAATAATCCTTTATTGCTCCAAGAGGTGGAATAAGCACAAAGAATCACTCATGACCCTTGCTTTCTCACCTAAAAAGATTGAAATGCTCAAAAATATGAATGAAGAGGGAAGAATATTTTTTACAATGTGTTCTGAAGCTTTTATAGAAAATCTAAGAGAGAGATAGAAGGAGGAGAGCTCAAACATGCAAGTTTAGCTTCTAAAATAGGAAAAAAAATGCATGCCTTTTTCCTTCTTTAAAAATAGCCTTTCATGCGTGAATATGCATCCTGCTTTATCTTTATTTGTTCTAAAAATAGTCTTTGCAATTTGTATTTTATTTACTTTAGTGCTCCAAAATAAAATTGCATCCTAAAAATAGGAAAAACAGTTTTTTTGCATGTTTTGAATCGGTTGCAACTTTGCCATGCATAAGTTGTGCTAAAAAAGCCTTCCGTGTTTGGAGAAGAGCAAAATAAAGCATCTACGTGATTTGATTGATACGTGCGCAAATATTCCTTGCTTTAATTTTCCTTTTGTTGCACAGACATGCGTGTCTTTGTTTGTGGGTTTCACTTTTCCTTTGTTCCATGGCTTTCTATTCCTTTGATCCATGGCTTTTTATGCATGTCTCTTCTCTTCCATGCTTCAAAAATTTGTGTCCTTGTCAGCAGCTTGGCATGTAGATATTCTTTTGTTTACCGCTCTTTGTTATACGGTTATTTACCTTTTCTTACCCTTGCGGCCTCCCATTGATTGGTTTCTCTATCACATAGATTTGCACATGGCTTTACACATTGAATTTTATCCCTTTTGTCCTAATGACCTTGTATCATCCTTCCTTGTCTTTCTACACACAGACCTTGTGATTCTTCATTCTTTGTTGCACGGAGTTTCGCGTGGGCCTCTTCCTTGTACTTGATGCAAAATTCCATTGAATGTCTTCATTTGGATTTTACGCGTATTAGTTCCATGTGGTTATTCTTTGAGCGCATGGTCTTGCATAGTACTATTCAATTCTTGGCTTCTTTAGTCCTTTGTACGGATCTTCCTTTGCGTGAACGGACTGTTTCCTTATGTTATGTGGCATACTCTGTCACCAAATTTCCTTCTATCTCCCTTTGTGCGGATTTGGGGTGCGAATTGTGCGGCTTGTGCAGGCTTTCTTTGAAATTGAAGTGCTCCAAACACTATAATTCTTATCTATCTTTTCCTTCAATAAAAATCCTTAAGCATGGGTTGAACAAGTGATCTGAATAAGCATGGGAAGCTTATTTGGATAACAATTTGGTGACTTTTGGGGACATCTTCCTACTAGATGTAAGAAATCCAGTAGCCTTGGGGGCATCCATTAGGCATGGAGTCATGAAGTAACTATTGTAACTTCTTGGAAACAATATGAGTGTTGTAAATACCTTCCAGAACAATTGCGCTAAGAGCACTTATTAGACAACACAACATACCATCAAAGTGCACGAAGTACAAAAGAAAGGAAATTTCAAACAACGATGTGCACTAAGCACTTGGAGGAAATAAACACAACAATCTACTATGTACAAGGGTGAAACATGTCCTCAATAGAAAATTTTGAGGTATATCCCATTAACTGGGATAGGAAGCTCATCACCATTCAACTTAGAGAGATGAAAGGCATTGTTTTGTTTGCAACATGTGATCAAGTATGGACCACTCTTGAAGCTATCGAACTTCGTATGTCTTCCGGGTTTAGTTTTGTCTTCATCCAACTTGAGCACAATGTCGCCTCTGAATGTTCTTACAACAGATTTCTTATCAAAATACCTCTTGACTTGTGCTTGATGGAGTTCCATTGTTGTCATTGCTTTGTTTCTAATTTCTTATAACTCCAACTCTACAAATCCAATTTCCATTGAATTGTCTTCCATCATTTCCATCTGTTTAATGAGGTCTAGAGCTGGTAGTTCATCAGAAATAAGCAACCTTGCTTCTCTACCATGAACAAGCATGAAAGGAGAATTGCCAATTGATCTTTTAGGAGTAATCATGTTAGCCCATAAGGCTGATTTCAACTTCGTATGCCATGATCTCTGATTTTTTGCCATAGTTCATTCCATGATCCTAAGAAGATTTTGATCGTTGACTCAACCAAACCATTTCCCTAAGGATAGTAATTGGATGAGGTTGAAAGATGAATGCCTTGCTTTACCACCCATGAACAAATTTTGGTGCCAAGGAAAGCCAAAGCATTATCTGAGATGATTGTTGTAGGAACACCAAATCTTGTGATTAAACGTTCATAAAAGTCCAAAACTGAAGCCTCATTTGCCTCTTTCAAAGCCATTGCTTCTGTCCATCCTGTGAAGTAATCAGTGGCTGTAAGAATCCATTTATGACCTGCACTAGAAGGTGGATTAATCATACCAATAAAATCTAATCCCCATTGCATGAAAGGTTGATTTACTTGAATAGGTTGAAGAGGAAGTGCAGATAACTTTGTTTTTCTACAAAAATGGCACACTTGGCGCACTTCCCTACCCATGCATGAGCATCTTTGAACAAATTTGGCCAATAATAACCAACTCTCATTATCTTCAAGGTTGTAGCTCTAGGTGCAAAATGGCCACCAGATGAACCTTCATGGAATTCTTCCAAAACATGATCAATCTGATCTGAATCAATGCATATTAAAATAACTCCATTTACATCTTTTCTAAACAATATGCCATCAACAAGAACATAAGGATGGACTGAAATATGAAATACCTCTTTTTATTTTTCCAAACCTTGTGGGAATTATCCAGTCTGAAGAAAATGGATCATATCTTGAGTCCAACTTTAAGGCAAGGGAGGGGTAGTTGTGAGTCATCTTGAAGCATTAAAATCTGATTTTTATCACCATGTAAATCTAAAGCTAGTTGTTCACACAGTCCTCTTCCTCTAACAAGCTTAGTGACTTTTATGTCAACATCATATTCCATGATTTTTATGATCTAACATGCTCTCTTCTCATTCAAATCTTTACTCAAAAGAAATTCTTTTACACTTGGATGGGAAACCATCATATGAATCTTATTGTTAGCAGATATCTAAATTTCTTGAGGCTTCTAATAACTGAAAGAACTTGTTTCTCGACAAAGGAATACTTCACCTCATAATCATGCAATCCTTGAGTGAAGAAGGTAATTGGATGTTCTAACTTTTCATCATTTTGCTGCACCAACATAGCTAATATTGTGTTAATCATTCCAAAAGTATATAAGATAAAATATTTGTTAAAATTTGGGTTGGTAAGTGTTGGAGCTTGTGAAATGGCATGTTTGATTGCTTCAAATGCATTCTTTCCCTCTGTTTTCCAACTGAAAACCATGTTCTTTCTGAGCATTGAGGTTAGTGGCTTTACAAGATTTGAAAAATATGGAATAAATCTTCTGATAAAATTAATTCTTCCCAAGAAACTTTGCAATGCCTTTTTGTGATTAGGTAAAGACAAGGATAAAATTACACTTACCCATTCTAGATCAATTGTGAGACCTTCTTTGGATACAATATGACCAAGCAACTTACCCTCATGAACTGAAAATACACTCTTCTTTGGATTTAGTGAAATACCAAATTGTCTGCATCTCTCAAAAAGGTGTTTGAGATGAATCGTATGATTTACTACGCGCTTTGCGAAAACAGTTATATCATCCAGATACACAAGAACACAATTGTTGATTAATCCTTGTAATGTTAAATCCATTGCGCGTTAGAATGTTGCTCCTGCGTTTGACAATCCAAATGGCATCTTTCTATATGTATATGTTCCCCATTTTGTGGTGAACGTTGTTTTGAACTGATCTGATTCCTGTGCCAAAATATGATTGTAACCAGAATAGCAATCAAGCAATGAGAAATGTTTTGAACCACTTACCCTTTGCAAAATTTGTTCCGTTGATGGCAGCGGGTAATGATCCTTTAAGGAAGCTCTGTTTAGATCTCTGAAATCTACACACAATCACATTTCTCCATTCTTCTTTCTGACGGGATTGACCACCCATGATGAGTGCTTGATAGGAAAAATAATGTTAGCTTTGATTAACTTGTCCAATTCTTGTTTCATCAATGGTTCAATCTTAGGATTGATAGGTCTTTGATTTTTGCGGACTGGTTTTGTTTTTTGATCCAGGTCTATGGTATGTTAAGCTAAATCTAGATTAAAAACCTTCAAATCATCATAACTCCATGCAAAAACATCATCAAATTCTCGAGCAAGTTAAATGAAAGCAAGTTGTTCATCATTATTACATACCTTGCCCATTTTGAGTGCTTTGTCATTGCCAATGCTAATCACTTCATAATCATCTTGTTTTATCATCATATTGGACTTTTCTCCTCTGACTTGATCATCTGTACTAAAAATAGATTCAAGAGTAACCAATCCTTGAGGAATCTTGTTAGATTTCAGCTGAATAATCTGGTCATCATATTGTTGTTGCAATCTTTCCTAATTTATGATTGAAAACTCAACTTCTTCTTATAAGAAATTGACAATTTGTTGATCTGATTCAAATACTTTCCAATTGACATTGTTATCTAGGATAGAATGTCTTACCACTACCTTGATATGTTGTTGATCTTTATCCTTCTTGATCTAATTTGGAACATCAAATTGAGCACCAATGGAAGCTAACTTATCTACATGTTTGTTCTTCACTCGAGGAAAGGATTGAATATTGAAAGCATCGAAATCTTCAATTAAATCCCATACCCTGTTCTTATAGGATTTCAGTAAATTGTTTTTAGTCGCAGTTTGTCCTCTGATTTGGTTAACCACTAGCTCACTGTCACCAAAAACTTGCAATTGCTTCACTCTTTTCTTCCTTGCCCACTAATGACCATGCAAAGGAGCTTCATATTTTGTTCTATTGTCAGTGCAAGCAAACTGAAATCTCAGAGCTGAGAAATAATTTTCCTTTGTTGAGGAAATTAGCATGATTCCCCCACTTGCTCCATTTTTGTTTCTAGCTCCATAAAAGTATAGCTTCCATAAACCTTCTTGCTTATTTGCTTTGACAAGGTTAGGAATAACAGTATTTTCCTCATGTAAATAATATTTTCCAAGATCTGATTCTTCAATATAACCATGTGGATCAGTAGCATGAGTTTGAGCAGCCCATTCATCAAGCAATAAATCTGCGATTCCCTCAACAAGTGTAGTTGGCTCATGGTCAACTAGATGGTCGTCTTCGTCAATGTTTATGCAATTCGAGTTAGTGACACTAGGAACATAAGGTTGAGATTGGTACA
Source organism: Taxus chinensis (assembly GCA_019776745.2). Lineage (NCBI taxonomy): Eukaryota > Viridiplantae > Streptophyta > Pinopsida > Cupressales > Taxaceae > Taxus > Taxus chinensis. The sequence continues at coordinate 307,908,768 of CM034154.1, forward strand.
GACATTATGGTTACCTTGGTGCTATACCTTGTTCTAAATAACATGCGAGACCAGTCTGATGATAAGTAACCTCCAATTTTGGCCGTGAAATCTCTAGAAAGACACAAGGCAAAAAGAGGAGGAAGATCAATGATAAAAACATCTTGAGGAATGGAGAAGTTTGGGCATGCATGCAAGGTTAAATTCAGTCCTCTAATGACTCCAAGAGTGGTTACTGGTGTCCCATCAAGCTGAACTACTCCCTTAGAAAGAGGCTCATAATCTAGACCAAGTTTGTCAAAAACTTGCTTGGGCATAACTGAGCTAGAGGCTCCAGAATCAATCATACAATTGTGAACTAGATTTTGACCTATGATCAATGAAACATAGAAGGGAGGTGGTTTGACACTCTTGTTTGTTTGGGATTCTTTTGCATCAGAGTATTGGTCAACACAACCTTAGATGGTCCTTTGGATGGTTGTCTTTAAAAAGTGAGGTTTGATAAAGCTTCTTACAAAAGGTCTTTTTGTCTAGGAAGAGACAAAGTATCCCATATTTTCATATTAACTTTGGTTTTCTTCATATGCTCAAGGATATTAAAAGATGGAGTACTAACCTTCTGTTCTAATTTGACAACAGCAGCACTTTCTTGCATTGGAGGCATGGAGATAAGAGTATCTTGCAGATTTTGGGCTTTTGCAAACTGACTTTTTTTATTGCTTTGCTGATTTAAAACAGGAACAGCAGTTTGTAACATAGAAGAAGGTTGAGAATTGCTTTTGTTAGTAGGCTCATCTACTTCTAATGCCCTTTTCTTGGACCTTGTGTTTGTTGCCACAGAAGTAGAAGTCTGGTTTTTTCAGTTATCATGTTGATTTATTCCACAAAAATCATCTTCGTGTCAATTTAAGAATGTAGCATCTCCTTGTAATGATTATGTCGAAGCTTCTTGTTGTGGCGGAGCCTCAACTGATGAACTAGCAGTTGTTTGTACCGTGAGTGCCTGATTCTAAATACCATTAAAACATGAGTTCTTATTATGGGCTTGATTACATGGATAACACCACTCATAATATTGGATCAGATTATTTTCGACTAGAACAATTGCTTTGGATGTGCTAGCAACATTAGGATTGATCGTTTGGATGGGTTTGGCATTAGCAAACTGGTTCTGGTTTTGCAAACTTGGTTGGAAAGGGGGTCAATTACTCTGATTGGGAGGATAGTAAGGTCTAAAACTCTGATTTTGTTGCCTTTTGATAGCAACTATCTCATTCTTGAACTATTTTAATATGCCCTTTATCTCTTGTAAATCATTCGATTGGCTTAGAGTTGCACTAATTTCGCTCAAAGGCAGAGAATTAGGCATTGGAATTGGGGTTATTGAGGGTACTTGGTAAGAAAAGGAAGGAGGAATATCTGGAAAGATAGGCATCGGGGGCATTGGAGATATTTTCCCTACTTGTATAAGATTGTTTTCAGCTCTAATTGCTATGTCATAAGCATCAAGTGGGGTCCTTCCACCCATATCTTCTTTGAAACATCAGAATTTAAAGCTCTTCGATAATACAAAAAAACAAACTGAGGAGTAGGCCTTGCCAATTGTCGAATTCTGTCCTAAGTCCTTTAAAACATGCAGTTAAAATTAGGCATGAACTCTTGTGGCTCTCTCTTGATAGTAGTCAATTGTACAACCAACGAAGGATGATCTGATTTATCTTCAAAGTGCCTGCAAAACACTTCTCCTAGCTGATCCCATGTAGTGATGGAATTTATTGGACATCCTTTGTACCATTGCAATGCTTTGCCCTTGAAAGAAGCTACTAATAATCTAACTGCGACATCATCTTGAGTAACATGATAAATAGAGAATATATTGCCAACATCTTTTACATGTTCTATGGGTGTAATCTAATTTTCACTGGTAAAAAATGGAATGCTCTTAAGGGCATTGGCTAGAATGTCATTATGCTGAGCTACAACAATGGGCTACCAACATTGAAGGGAACAAAACCCTGATTTCTTGGAAGGGCCATATTCAGATTGGATTTGGCTATGGAGAATTTGGGAGATGAGATTGGCTTTTGTGGAGTGGGGAGAGTTTTAGCATATGGTTTGGAACATGAAAATCTGCTCCTTTTAGCTAAATTTAAAGGTAAATCAATGAAATCAAATGGAATACCTTTTTGTGGATGAATTTGTTGAAACCTTTGGCATGAAATATGCACTGAATTTCTACCAAGATGTGCTTTGAACTTATGGAGTTGCCAGATGTTGGATGATAGTGTTTGCAACAATGATTTTTTGCAGAATAAGACCTGGTTCTTTAGCAAATTCTTAATCTGTCAAAACTTTAGTACATCTGAAAATAGAACTTTGAATACTTATCCCACTGGGCATGCCAGAAATTGTTGTCACCTTGAAATGCACCCTTGGAGAATGGTCTGATAACTCTCCTTTCAATTGACCAAATGGAAACACTCCTAGGTTGTGGGTGACCTGTATGTTGGAGTGAGTCTCCAGAGACGGCCGGTTCCCCTAATGCAACACCTAAACTATTTCTATCTCCTAAGGATAACTCTACTATACCAAAACCGACGAGGAAAAGGCAGAAGGAAGAAACTAAAAGCGAATGGTGATACACCAGAATGTTTTGAGGATCTCAGACTTATTTGGATCACATATATGAAGCACAAGAGCCACACACTAACTACAATTGACTGTATCACCGCAAAAGTAATTCATAGAAAGGTTTGGAATGAGTTGTGACAAGACAAGAAGAGGCAAAAGATGGCTCCACAACAAAATCTCGTAAACAACTTGTAAACACAATCTATGACCTGCAAATTGACACAAAACCGCATAAAGGCATGAAGGTTCAACTGATAAACCAAGTATAGACATGTATCACAAAGATAAAATCAGTTCAAAACAAAGTATGCACTAAACACAAATTGTAAAAAGGTCAAAAATAGCTCCTTTATTGTTCCAAGAGGTGGAATAAGCACAGAGAGTCACTCATGACCCTTGCTTTCTTACTCAAAAACGCTGAATTGCTCCAAAAATATGAATGAAGAGGCAAAGATATTTTTTACAATGCCTTCTGAAGCTTTTATAGAAAATCTGAGAGAGAGAGAGAGAAGAAGGAGAGCTCAAACATGTAAGTCTAGCTTCTAAAAACAAGAAAAAGCATGTGTGCCTGTTACAGATATATAGTTGTTGTTAGTGCTCACATTAGTTTATTATGGATTATATTGTTTATAATGTGTGTGATGAGTTGTATTTACAACTCATAGTTTTGTAATATTATTATTAATAGAGTTGTCATGATAATACAACTCATTGATAATAATATAGGATTGTATTTATGTACTTGAGTTTATCTCACCACTAGAATAGGAGTTGTTGAGAGATTCTAGTGAGTTAGTTTAGGGATTTGAGATAATGTTTGACTCCATGGAATAAGGAGTACAAACTGCTATATAATGAAATTTTTATCAATGAAAAACATCCCAATTGAATACAATTTACCATTTTTATTGTTTATTTTGTGTAAAGCTCAGACCAAAATAATAGTGCCTTGTTCCTTACTTTAAATATAGCTTTCATGCATGAAAGACGCATCTCTGGTTTATCTATGTTCTAGAAATAGTCTTTGAAGTTTACTTTACCGCTCCAAAAATAAAATTGTGTTCCAAAAATAGGAAAAACAACTTCCTTGCATGCTTCGAATTTGTTGTGGCTTTACCATGCATAAGTTGTGTTAAAAATAGCATTTTGTGTTTGGAGCAAAGTAAAATAAATCATCTGCTTGATTTGATTGATACGTGCGCAAGGAATTCCTTGCTTTGATTTTCCTTTTGTTACATGGACCTGCACGCCTTTGCGTGCGTGTTTAACTTTTCCTTTGTTTCGCAGCTTTATGTCTGTGATCCACATCTTTCTGCGCACATGTCATCTCCTCCCATGCTTTGCAGATTTGTGTCCTTGTCGCGCTGCTTGGCTCACAAACTCTGCTTTTGTTTACCGCTCATTATTACTCGGTTTTTACCTTTTCTTACCCTCGCCGCCTCCCACAGATTGGTTCTCTATCACACAGCTTCGCACGCTAACTTTATTTCTTTGTCCTACAGACCTTGTACATCCTTTCACGGACTCGCGCACAGACCTCGACGGTTCTTTATTCTTTGCCACACAGAATTTCACGCAGACCTCCTCCTTGTACTTGACACATACTTCTGCAGAATGTCTTCATTTGGATTTCTACGCATTGTTCCACGCAGCTATTCTTCTGACACGCATGGTCTTGCGCACATCTTATATTCTATTCAACTTGGGCTTTTGTCCTAAGTCCTTTCTGTGGATCTATCATTTGGCGCATAGACTATTTCTTATGTTGCGCGGCATACTTTGTCACCACAACTTTAAGCGGATTCTCCTTTTGGTGCGCGAATTTTCGTGCAGGCTTTCTTGACTTATTTAAATTCGCAAAACACTGATAATTCTTATATCTATATTTTCCTTCAATCACAATACTTAAACGCGTAGTTGAACAAGTGTGGTGTCCCCAGATTTCACCTTGAAATCTGGGACTACTCCTTTTCGAAATTTTTTGTTCTTTTTAAAGTAACAAGTCGTTTTGTGTTTTTATTGTCTGCAGTTGTTTCCATTGCCTTAAGGTATTCCTAGAGAATCATATGAGCCAATTTCAACGAATACCCAGATGCTAAAACTCATTTTATCCCTCCGTCAGGTTTTGTCTGCGAGAATGTTATTTAATTATTTATTAAATAAATAAAGTTATGTTTAAATAAATTGTGTTGCAATTGAACCCTGTTGAAGATTTCCATGCCAGTATTCCCACCTCTCAATAGGGTATTCACCAGGGAAGAGTTTTTACTAACCAGTTATTTGGCAAAGCAATTGTCTACAACTTCTGGCAACATTTTTTCGTTTTTATTTATTTCTTTTGTGTTTGTTTTTGGTTTTCTCCGCAGTCTGTTTGTTAAAATTTTCTTGATCCGTTCTGCGTTCTGTGTAACCTATTTATTTGCCTGGAAATTCTAGAAGTCATCCATGGCCTCAGACAATGGAAGAAATTAATTATGGAGTGCTAACTTCTGACAAAAAAGAAGAATTTAAGCAAAATAAGCTTCTCCTATGCAAGTCGCACTTTTTGGAATGATGGCTTTAAAATGCTAATGGGAATTTTGGTAGTGGCACGCAGGTGGGAATTTTATGTCTGCCTAGCAAGTTGTTTTTTCCCATCAATAAAGACAAATCACTTAAGTTGCCAATGGGAATTTTGGAGGTGGCACGCAGGGTAAGAATTCCCATCAAGGAAGTTTATTCACCCATGCAAGTCACATTTTTTAGAAAGAAGCTCTATTTTATGCAAGTCGCAATTTTTTGAAGGAAGGATTTAAGTTGTCAATGGGAAGTTTGGTAGTGGCAGGTAGGTGGGAATTTTATGTCTACCTAGCAGGTTCTTTTTTCCCATCACTGAAGTGAAGGATGGGATTTTTGGAGCTGCCTGGCAGGGTAAAAATTCGCATTGCTTTGACTTCTTAATTTTAACACACCCTCTATCCAAAAAGTGCAACCCACCTTGGCATAATTACATGCATTAAATGATATTTATTATTGTTATTCCTAGCTAAGTTTGGTGCCATAAATAAAAGGAAAGTCAAAGCAACTTGATGAGCTAAAGAGAAGACAAAGATGCATGCTAAAAATAAATAAAAGAATTTCATAAAAAAGCAAGCAGAAGCATGCAAACTTGGGAGCCCAAATTGAAAGAAAGAACATGGCTTATTATTAATAATTGCCAAAAATAGGAGGAAGCAATTATTAAAAATAGCATGCAGTTAGCTATATAAGCATGGGACGCCATAAAGAAGAGATAATTAATTCTTTTTGATGGAGCTTGCTGCCCTGGAGGATTTTGGCGCCAAAAGGAGTGTTTTGCATTAAAAAATATTTTCCATTGCCGGGAAGCTTCCAGTTTTAGTGCCTAGGGTTGGCGAAGCTTTATTTTTACTATTCCAAGTATCTGCATGTTGGTATGAGTGCCCAGGTGAATTAAATAATATTTTAGCTTGCTTAGCATGCAAACAAAGTCTCAAATTTTAGGGCAGCAGGCTTTATAAGCAGATTTTGGTGATAAAAATTGAGTATTCATGCCATGGACTCCATATTTGTCTGAATCAATTGCAGGTATTCATCACAGGTGCTCATATTGGTGAAAAGAAGTCAAAATCAATGCCAGATACATTGAATATATCTTCTGAATCAGAAGAAATTGCAGGATCTGCACAAATTGATCCAATTACAAGGGATTCTGGAAAAACAAAAGAAAAAGAACTCAGACAAAGTTTATTACAGGCATGATGAAGCATGATGAAAGAGAAGGGTCAGTAAAATCATGCTTGACTTCTACGCTTACCGAAATCAATGATACAAACATGGGCCCTGAACCTATCACTAATTTGAATGATAGATCCAAGGCCATTGGTAGATCATCTCTTATGCGGGCAATAAAAAGCAGCGGGATTATTCAAGCTTCAGCGTTTCCAGTTACAACTCAATTGCCTGAGTTTGTTTTGGAGTGTGCAAGGTCTTATCATCCTCTTTCTAGGACAATTCGAGATGCTGCAGGGAAGACAATAATCAGGTTGGATGCACAATTTATTAATTATTGTCTTAAGCTTCCAGCACGGCCGTGGTGATTACAATTAGCATGCAGGACGCTCGTAACAGATGGGAAAAGCACAAAGCGGATTGCGTGGGTATAATGAACAACAAATGCATGAAGAAGACCAGATCACCATTGAAATTCCCGAGGACTCTTCCATGATCCAATCTTGTGCAGGAAGTTGATGATATCACTAAATTGCTTTGCAGGATAAATGGGGAAGCCAATACCAATAACTTCCGCTCATGGATGTATGTCTTTGTGAGAACCATTGAGATCAACAGAGCTGATTCAATAATTAATTGGGCGGAAATCATTAGTGACAATATTAGCGAGCAACTCCACAGTGTGAGGCAGACATTCAACTTCAAAATGACTTCATACCTTGTATATGCAGCAGCTTCTCAGGGGATATTTTCCAAACTGGATAGACAAGGCATATTGTCAAAAGATCATATTTATGAGAGTTTCCCGCAGTTGAGAGTCGTTGAATGTTACAAATATTTCAGGCTGGTTAACGATGGATTCTTCTACAGATTCATTTACAAGTTAAATGGTGATTTAAAGACCAGCAGAGTGAGCAAAGAGGTCTGTCAAGCTGTCTCCCAGCATGGTTGTATCTTCATCTAATTTGCGGACTTCACATATCTCAGGGTGAGTGATTTCTCAGGAGAACCAGTTAAGTTGCCAAGACACCCGAGTGATAAGTGGGTCATCATGGAGTTGTGCAAACAGCTCGTAGAGTTGCATGACTTACAGTAAAAACGGCACAAGTCTACAAGTAGCTTTCCAGTCACAGTGGGTCATTATAGTTGCCAGAGCATCCACAAAGCCAAAGGAATTGAAGCAGAAATGTTTGTTGGGTATGAGCATGAGTTCTTCCTAGCACGGATAAACTTTGACGCATATGGAATAGCAAAGAGGACGGTCTCCCAAGAATACTCACATGTTCCTTCACTTGAAGACTTTTGGATGAAGTGCAGGAGCGAATACGAAGTCAGAAAGGGAGATTTCAGCAGGTTATCAGCGCAGCAGGTTTCCGACTATGGTCTAGTGCGGATACCTGCAAATCTCGCAGATGATGGGCATGTGGTACTTGACACATACCATCAAATGGGAGGAGATAGAGCTGTTCTTCAGGAAAGTGTTGGCGGTTGTCAAACAATTGAAGAAAGGTCTTCCGCAGTTCTGGTTAACACTTCAAATTGGTTGTTGACAAAGGGGTATTGCTTGGACGAGGCTTTGATGAACTAGATCACAGGGAATTTCATTACAGGGGATTCCAGCAAGAGAAAACATGAAGGTGAGAGTAGCAGAAGGCCAAAGAAGCTCAAAGTGTACAAGAAGTCTCAGGTATCGGAAAAAGGCAAGCCTACATCCATTATACCAGTGCCACTTTCAGACGAAGCTTCTCCAGCGTCAACTCACAACACTTCCACAGCTCCAGGACCTAAAACAGAGGTTATTATTCCATTGTTGAATCCAACATCATTCGTATTTGCTCCTCAGCCACCCAGATCTTCACGTCCCCCTTCGGAGAAGTTGAAAGCAAAAATGGTAGAGTTCGAGAGAGCATTGTCTTTGGACAATTCAGAAGAGGGCAGCCATAACACTGTGGTGAATTCGGATGCAGCAGAGTCAGAGCATGAGATGGTGGTACATTCGGTGACTTCTCATTCCCCAAAGAGCAATTTCTCATCTTGGTTGGCTCTGCAGTCAATTCCAGAGGCTAGAGAAGAAATCAACTTGGAAGAGGAAGACTTGCAGTTGCTTATGAGCTTGGAAGGTAGAGGCAAAAGGTCTAAAGCTGCTAAAATAACTTCAAGGTTGATTATTGAAGAATTGGGACAGAAGTTCGTTGAATTATCAACTCCAGCTGAAGGGAAATAGAAAGGAGAGTTAACTACTACAGACATATCGGTGACTAAGGTACCATTGGGGAAAATCACCACGGAAGGATTAAAGCAAGATACACTGACACTGATAGACGCTTTATTCCTTAAGCTTGACAAGGAGAAGGCAAAAAAAGATAAGCTTCAGATGCAGATCTCCCAGTTATGTGAGATCATCACTAAGGTTGTTAAACCCTCTTCTCAGCCCGTGTTAGTGCAGGAACAGGTATGCAGCCGTTTGGTTGAAGAGATTGAAGATGCACGGAACCAGGTCAAAGCTATTGCTCAATGGAAAGAGCAAATTATTCACCAAGCTTCAGAGCAGTTCGAGGGAATACCAGCTGGCTTGGAGAATATGCACCGGGCATTATCTCAGCTAAAGGAACTATTGACAAGGATAGAAGATGAGAACATAGTTGTTGAAAGTCATCTGGATACCTTAGCTAAGATACATTCATTGCCAGAGGATGTGCTAATTACAAAGCAAATTGTACCTGATGGATTGATAGCAAAAGGGAAGCAATTAGAGATAGCAGTTTCCTTCCGCATGGAGATCCTCAAGCTTATGCTGAAGAGGATGCAGTTGTTGAAAAACGAGATGGGGAAAGTACTAGAGAACATTCCAGATGAATTGCCTACTTCTCATGCGGAATTTATTCTAGTTGTGCAGAAGAAGATTGATGAAACCGTCATGCCTTTCACGTTAGATTCAATTGGCAGACTCATAAAGCTTCATGTAGATATTGAGGGGTATGGGCCTAGTTTAGAGAAGGTAAAGGCTAACACTGTTGCTTTGTCCAGAGGATTGTTGCGGTTTAAGACTGAGAAAGAAGCGGTTGCTAATGCAGATGGGAAGTTATTGAGTCACATGTTTGACAAGTATATTCAGTTTCAGAACAAAGAAAAAGCGTAGACTATGACAGTCCTCATATTTGCTTTCTTCTTCCCTTCTCTCTCATATTCTTATTTTCTCGGACAAAATTGTAAAACTAAAGTAATTGGTTAAAAGTCATTACTTTTAGTTATCTGAAAAGGTCCTTAATTGAAAATAGGTGACAAACATGCAAGGCTTTGATTTAGTCTTCAGACGCATGTCATGAAGAGAGAAATTTCAGCGAAAAGATTGTCAGTTGTTTTCTTTATAACTTTCGCATGTGTCAGTTCAGTTATTGCTTTCCTATTTGTAATTTCCTTCTATACACTATAAATAGATGACGAACCTACGGGTTAGTGGATCAGAATTTGTAATTAGTATTCTTGAGTTCCAAACTTTGTGTTGAAACCCTTGATATCTTTTTTGAAAGCTGAGGAATTGAACAGAGGCAAATTTCCGGAGAACTTTAACCCAACGGTGCATTGGCTTCTTACTTCTGTGTAGATCTTTAGATAAACTTTGCATTATATAAGATTTAGATTAGAAGCTTTCCTTTCCTTTGATTTTGTATTGTGAGATCTATTTGTTTTATCTGTGTATGAGACCAACTCTGTAAACTATTGGTTGGATGACACATCTTCTTCTTCTTTCCGTATTCAACTATTCCCCTTCTGCAAATATTTCTTTACAGTTGCTTACTTGCTGCAAAATTGCTTAGCTATGCTTCATGAGCTTCGCAGTTAAAGTAAGACCCACAGATAGTTATTAGAATACATAATTTACATAAATCTTACACGGGAGCCTCACCGGTAAATGAGGGACATTTATCTCATGACTGCCTAGGTTTTAGCTATGCATAAAATCTAGCCAACAAAGCAATCTGAATAAGCATGGGAAGCTTATTTAGATAACATTTACTCATTGCAATATGGAATCTATCGAATGTATGTATACTTATGTTAGTTGGTAGTTCTCTAATTGTAACCAATTGTTCCAACTACATTGTAACTACTCCCAATATAATAAAATGATGGACACATTCATTCAAGTGTGCATTTTGATTTCTCTTCATTCTTTCTCCGTTCACTTCTAACAGAATCCTAGGTTCACAAATTCCATGCAAACCTCAATCTGTTGTCCATACATGAACTGAAATGGGGCATAACCAAATAGCATTATAGAAAGTTATGAAAACCGACAATGTTTTAGGGAATTTACTCTAGTGATATTTTTAACTATAGGGAGTATTTAATACTCAAGCCATGCTTCAATGGCCCATATTCAATCAGCATCCATTTCTTCCATGACCTTTCACTCGTATACATTGGAAATTATCACATTGTAAGGGGAAATACAAAGCACACAAACACCTCTAAGTGATGGTAGTACTAGAGAGGAGGGTGACACTAAGTTACACATCAGCCTGAGAACTTGCACCACAAAGTAATGCTTCCTCGTTGGCAAATCTTTTAGTGCATGTGACACCTTATAAAACTTGTCTCCCTATTATTAGCAACGTGGTATAATACATACCCAACATTGTTATGTTTAAGTAATTGGTGCTTTCACAGTTGAATATCATTTTGAGATTTTACTTGGCAATTTCTACGCTCAATCTATGAGATATTCACTACAATCTTGTAGAACAACTCTATTTATTTTTCCATTTTCCCTAGGATACATGCATCGCTTCCAACGGTTCATCATAAACCCCGTTTTTAATGTTATATCGCCTAGCTCACAAAATGTCCATGTCCACTTATCTAGGATGCTTCAGATTACACCCACTATCTCAACATGCAATAGACAAAAATATCCATTTCCATATCCTATTTCCTCTTGCATATTCTAAGAGCCTGAAAAACTCCAATCATTATTGTTTCATACTTCCTAAGGTAAGGTGGCTTGCAAAGGCATAAAATGAGCCACTATAGTCCTGGTTTCCCATTTCTCAACAAAACATATTGCATCCTCAAACAAGTTTAGCCATCATGGTCCTTCTAAGAGTACTTTCGCAGTTGGTTGGGGTGTCCCTACACAACATTATATGTTTAGTTGGTTTAACAAGCTGACAAATTATATTCATTTATTTACAGCTACCTAGATTAGTATGTATGCACCCATGGGTGATAAATCATATCATAATTGTTTCATATTTCCTTGCAATTAATTTGTAATTACATCCTAGTGACAGTGTGCTCCACCTTCCAACATCCATGTGATTTTCAAGTGCTAGTTGTGTTGCATTTTATTTTCGATTAAAGTGAACCAAGGATGCCTCCTTGGTATCAGAGCATTAACAGTTCCACGCCATATTTTTCGAAGTTGCAAATCTAGAAAAGTGGTACTACAGAGCATAGATTCAAAAATCGCCAAAAATCGCCGATAAATCGCGTCCAGCCTGCCACACGATAAAACTTGCAAAAAATCGCGATTTTCGAAATGGTATAAATTGCCGATAAATCGCTTTCAAAAACCCTCGAAAATCGTTGAAAATCACGTCTAAAATCGGCGAAAATCGGGGGAAAAAAACGCGGCTAGGGTGCAAGACGAAAATAAAGTAAATCGATTTGTTTTTTTTTCTCTTTCCACGGGCTACAGTCGACGCGTGAGAGCACTAAAATACAGCGCGTATTTTTTATCAAATCGTGTGGCATTTCTTACCTGTTCATGCGCGTTTTTCACCGATCCGTGGTCATTTTTACCAGTTCGTGCTCCTTCCTGTTCGGGCGCGGTTTTATACTTGTTTGGGCGCGGTTTATACCTATTTGCAGCGATTTTTCCCTGTCCGCGTATACATTTTTTACAGCGATTTTTCCCTGTCCGGGTCTACATTTTTTACAGCGATTTTTCCCTGTTCGTGGCAGCAGGGATGTGCATTGTGTATATTTAATATTTATTATTAATGCATGTATAATATGTAAAGCTTGTAATATATATTATAAATATTAAATAATAAATATTGTAAGTGTAAAGCTGAGTGTTTACTATACAGTGTACAGTGGTCACTATATACATATTACAGTGTATAGTGTATACAACTGTATATTAATATTAACAAATACTATAAGTATTACTATTAATATTTATAGTATTATTCTTCAAGGCCTCTAAATCTAAGACAATTTTTTTTTTTTTTTTTGTAGAATGGCATCAGAATCCGGTTCCCGTTCAGCGGCTCATAGTAAACCTAAATCAAATGAACCCTCTTGGAAGCATTGTGAACCAGCAGAGGACACTTGTGTTATATGCAATTATTGTGGCATGAAGATGAGTGGAGGTGTTTATCGCCTTAAGTTCCACATTGCACGGATACCAGGGAATGAAGTGACAGTGTGCAATCAAGCACCTCCTGAGGCTCAACGAGAGTTGTCTGCTTACCTTGGCAACTTATGCAGAGAAAAAAGAAGAAAAGAAGAGGAAAGCTGATGCACTTGCAGCCCTAGCAAATAGAAGGGAAGCGAGGGGAAGGTTTTGACATTGAGGCATCTTCTAATGCCGCAACTCCACGAGGTCAAACATTGGGACGGGGTTCATCCACATGCACTAATAGTAGTTCAGCAATGTTTTTTGTTCCTCGAAGTACCCCTGGTTCACAACCTTCACTCGAAGGTACTGCTTGGAATAAAGAAATGCACAATGAAGCAAGAAGAGCTGCGGCGAATTTTTGGTACTACAACAACATTCCTTTCAGTGTGGCAAAAAGTCCATATTAGGAAAATTTGGTCACTGCACCGACTGTTGTTGGGAAGGGGTTCAAGGCTCCTACTCCCCATGATTTGAGTGGCCCATTGTTGGAGGATTCCGTCGCACATACCAAAACTCTTGTAGAAGAGCAAAAAAATGTGTGGATAAAAAAAGGATTGCACCATTTTGTCTGATGGGTGGACAGATGGGAAAAACCGCACATTGATTAACTTCCTAGTGGCATCAGGTGGGCAGTTGGTCTTCCTGAAATCAATTGATGCCTCCCACCAAGTGAAAACTGCAATCACTTTGTGTGATATGTTAGATGAGGTGGTGAAAGAGGTGGGTGTGGAGAATGTCGTCTAAGTTGTGACTGATAATGCGGCAGCATATGTAGCAGCAGGGAGACTTCTTGAGGAGAGGCACCCTACACTTTTTTGGACCCCTTGTGCAGCCCATTGTTTGGATCTATTATTGGAGGACATAGGAAAGCTCTCATGGGTGAAAAATGTGGTCGAGGACGCAAGAAATATTACAAAATTCATCTACAATCACACTTGGGTGCTTAACTTGATGAGAGAGCACACCAATGGAAAGGAGCTTGTGCGATCAGGGGTCACACGATTTGCCACAAACTTCATTACATTGCAGAGCATTGCAACCTCATTAACATCCCTTAAGCAGATGTTTGTGAGCACGCGATGGTTGGACTCTCCCTATGCTAAGAAGACCGAAGCAGAAAGGGTGGTGAAGACTGTTTTTGATGATATGTTTGCAAAGCAAATGGAAGAAATCATGAAGGTAATCTAAACTTGAATATTTGTTTATTTATCATTTGTTATATAATTTTTTATTAATTTCAATTTTAAATATATATGTTATTTTGTTTTAGGTGTCAGAGCCGTTGGTTCGAGTTCTACGGATGGTGGATGGGGAGGAAAAACCCAATGGGTTATTTGTATGAGGCTATGGATGTGGCCAAGGAGGCCATAGCTAAATATTATGGGCACAATCAACGAAAATATGAACCCATTTGGCGTATAATTGATCGCAGATGGAACAAGACACTTCATCGGCATATACATGCAGCAGCGTACTACCTGAACCCGAAGTTTTTCTATTCCCCATCATTTAAGGCTGATGAGGAGGTTATGGATGGCCTTAATACGTGCATAGAGAGGATGATATCTAACGAAGATATTAGAGATGCCATTGTTGATGAGCTGCAGATTTATAAGACTGCAGAGGGGAAGCTCTTTTCTTCGGCTCTATGTGTGAAAAGAAGAAACACTTCTCAGCCAGGTAAAAACAAATTGAGTCATTTGTATTTAGTCTCATTACACGTAAAACTAGAAACTAGAAGTCTAGAATTCTTTTATTTATTCAAGCTTAGTTAACTTACAAAATTATAAATGTTTTATTTGCAGATTTGTGGTGGGAAGATTATGGTGCAAAAACACCAAATCTTCAAAAGCTAGCCATCCGCATTTTGTGTCAACCATGCAGTGCTTCTGGATGCGAACGTAATTGGAGCATGTTCGAAGCTGTTCACACAAAGAAGCGCAACAGGTTGACAACACAACGCCTCAATGACCTTGTCTTCGTGCGATACAATCTTCGTCTTCGTGTGAGACAAGTGGAGGGGGCACAGAGTTATGATGCAATCAACTTGGCTGACATTGATCCATATGATGACTGGATTGCTGAGCCTGATGATGCGGAGCCTATGTTTACTACAGAGGAGATAGCAGCTTTGGAGAGGGAGACTGAAGAAGCAATACCATCAGGGACATTAGAAGTTGGTGATGATCCAGATGATATATTTGCAGATGACAATGTTGGTGTTGCAGAGGAGGAATATTTACCTTCCACTTCCACGAGGCAGCCTCCAGTGCAACAGACTTATTTTAGGCGTGCATAAATGAAATAGAATATTATTGATATTTGATAGTGATACTTCAAAAGTCACATGTGACATGACTCTATGAGCATTTTTGTTTGCAAACTTTGTACTCTCTTTTTTGGTCAAAACTTAATCGAAAATATGCATATGGGCCTATGGCATTCTATAGAGTCACTTCTTGCATCATTTAACATTGTTTTTACATTTAATTTAAGTATATTTTATGAATTTAAATGTTTTTAAAAGTAGCGATAAAGTTGCCGATTTTTTGCCGATTCCCGATTTCCGATTCAAAATTTGCCCTGCCGATTAATCCCGATTTACGATTTTTTCAACTATGCTACAGAGGCTCATGCAATCTGTAGAAATTGCAGGTTTAGAAAAGTGATACTGCGAAGGCTCATGCAAACTGTAGAAATATGCCGCCCAACAATGATGAAGATAACTTATAAATGGACGAAAACTTGTCGATTACATTAAGAAATCGGAGCTTGATGGAGGACAAGGTCAACAATCTTCGAATTTCATTTGAAGAGCTAGAAAAGGGAATGAATTAGCAGGACACCAAAATCACCAATACAGACGAAAAAATTCTCACAGTGCAAAGGATTACACAAGGAATCAATGAGAGGATTATAGTTCAATCTAAGAAATGTGCGGCAGCATGACACCAAAGGAAGACACCAATAAAAAATCTATTGAAGAGCATTTTGAAAAAAAGTTGAATGATGAACATTAGCATGGTGATAAAACTCAAAGCGCAAACTGGCTCAAACCCAAACATTCAGATCAAAATACCACATTTCAGATTCCACAGAGAAGTGGTACCACATGTGTGGATGAGCAAGTTATACATTGCATTCCAATGGGCACAAATTAACAATGATCAATAGGAAATCATGACAGCCTTACAATATGAAGGGCCAGCGCATATCTAGCATCCCAAATGGAACAAATGGAACGTCAGAACCATCAATGCATTTAGTGACTTTGTCAAGAATTTCCATCAAAGAGCAGACAGAAATTGGAGTGATCCCTATACGGAAAACTTTCCCATTGCTTCAAAACAGCATGCATAAAGAATTTCACAGAAAGGTTCCAAACACTGAAATATAAATGTACAATTGATGTTGACTGGTACCACGCTTTACATCGAAAATATTTTACCAGACATTAAAGGTAGAGTTGGAGCATTTCACCCATTGACAATAGAGCAAGCAATTAATTGTGTGCACATTACTAATAAGTGTGAATCATTAAGAGGCATGTATTCAGGCCCCAAAGGAGTTCCCTTAAAAATGGACATCAAGAACAAAGGCATCAATACCAACAAACAAGAAAGTGCTTCAAGCATGATGGGCCTTACAGCCCCGAACATGTTTGTAACCCATAAAAATTATTTAGTGCAAAAGATGAAAGAAAGGAATAAAATGATCAGTTAACTAGGATAGATGTGGAAGAGCAAGATGAGAATCAAGGAAACTATACAGAAGCAGAATGTAATCACGAAGAACAAGCCCAACCTTAGTGTCTTTGGCTGCAATGACAGGACTTGGAAGAGTATAGATACAATCAAGACATATGGATCTGTAGATAAAATCAAGACATATGGAAGAGCAAGATGAGAATCAAGGAAACTATAAAGAAGCAGAATGTAATCACAAAGAACAAGCCCAACCTTAGTGTCTTTGGCTGCAATGACAGGACTTGGAAGAGTATAGATACAATCAAGACATATGGACATCAAGAACAAATGCATCAATACCAACAAACAAGAAAGTGCTTCAAGCATGATGAGCCTTACAGCCCCAAACATGTTTATAACCCATAAAAATTATTTAGTGCAAAAGATGAAAGAGAGGAATAAAATGATCAGTTAACTCGGATAGAAGTGGAAGAGCAAGATGAGAATCAAGGAAACTATACAGAAGCAGAATGTAATCACAAAGAACAAGCCCAGACTTAGTGTCTTTGGCTGCAATCACAGGACTTGGAAGAGCATAGATACAATCAAGACATATGGAACAAGATGAGAATCAAGGAAACTATACAGAAGCAGAATGTAATCACGAAGAACAAGCCTAACCGTGGTGTCTTTGGCTGCAATGACAAGACTTAGAAGAGTATAGATACAATCAAGACATATGGACATCAAGAAAAAAGGCATCAACACCAATAAATGAGAAAGTGTTTCAAGCATGATGAGCCTTACAGCCTAAAACATGTTTTGTAACCCATAAAAATTATTTAGTGCAAAAGATGAAAGAGAGGAATGAAATGATCAGTTAACTAGGATAGAAGTGGAAGAGCAAGATGAGAATCAAGGAAACTATACAGAAGTAGAATGTAATCACGAAGAACAAGCCCAGCCTTAGTGTCTTTGGCTGCAATGACAGGACTTGGAAGAGTATAGATACAATCAAGACATATGGATCTATCACGAAAGATTAGATTAGATTAGATGTGCCCTGAGTGGGCATAATGGTGAAGGCATGTGTGCTCCATAGAGGTCACATGTTCGAATCCTAAGGGGGTGATATTGTGCACCTTGTTGAACAATGAATAAGGTAAATGGAATAACAATCCTTTTGTTGACTTCCTCATGGGGGGTCTCATACACCAAATTAGTGCCTATAGTCTCACTTGGTGGCGACCTAAAAAACTACCTTTACCTTTATAAAGTCCTATTATTGGTGAAGGCAAGAAGTACTTTGAACATTATAGACACAAAGGCTATACGTAGACTTTATAGAAAAATTCCATATAAGCATTTCAGGAAATAATCACATTCAACGTGAGGATGTGGTTAAGAATGTAGAACACTGAATCAGCAACTATAGTATGAAGAAGGCTTTCTTCATCAAAAATGTGGGAGATGTTGATGCAGTACTCGAAGTCCATTTTTGGGCCCATATACCACTAACCATGCAAAATATTACATCTCCTTCAAAAAAATGGCAAGGAGCACACAATCAAGCAAATTGAACCTAAGGAAATTTAGACAGCTACCACCCAACAAATGAAGAAGTAGCTTCACAAAGGACATACTAATTTGCAGCAAGGCTCTATTGTACGGGACTCACCCCAACATTTAGCCATATTGAGAAAGAGGAGTCAAGTATTAAGGAAAACGACCCCATTCAATCTGAACTGGGGAAATTTAAAAGAAAATTTTCAATGGATTTTCAATAATTACCTAGGGTTCTTGTACCAAACATAGGTATGGCACTTAATATCAAATTGGATCTTACAAAGGGTCTACCAATGCTGAAACCCTATAGGTGTAACTTCGACCAAAAACCAGAAATAGAGAAATTAGTTAAAGAATTATTACAGTGAGGGATCATCACTGAAATTAAAAGTCCATACACAGCTCCAGTCATAGTATTAAAAAAGAAAGATGGCTCGTTTAGACTAGGCATAGATTACAGTGCATTGAATGCAAATTTGAAATCATCATTAAAACATATTCCTTGTGCAAAGAATTGAAGACCTAATGGACAAACAACAAGGAGCAATGGTTTCTCGAAAATTCACTTGAGATCAGGATATTACTAAATCACTATTCACCAGTAGGGTTGAGAAAAGACAGCTTTTTGCACTCATCAAGAATATAACGAGTTTCAAGTAATGCTATTCAGGTTGTGTAATGCTCCAATGACATGCCAGAACAAAGTATTTGCAAAATAATTGAGAAAAAATGATAATATTTAGTGACGATATTTTGGTCTAAAGCACATAGGAGAAAGAACATGTCGAAAATTTTGACAAAATCTAGGAAGTCTTACAAGAAAATATTTATATGCTAAAGAATCTATTTGTTAAGGGAAAAGCAACGTTGGAATATTTGGTATATCTAATATTATCAAAAGGCATTGCAATGACCCCAACCAAATTCCAGCCATCAAGAACTGCCCTAGTCTTAAGACATTGAACAATCTTATGGAATTTTCGGGTCTTGCAGGGTTCTACAGACAGTTCGTCAAAAAATATGAAATGATAAAACTTTCACTAACCAACCTCACTAACAAGGATGCCTTACATTGGAGCAATAAGGCCAGACAGAGGCACGCACAATCACACCGGATTTGGTAACCCCAACTTTAACAAATACATCCATCATCAAATACGAGGCATAGGGAAGAGAAATTGAAGCAATCTCATTGCACGAAGTAAGGCTTAACCCATTTGAAATTCGAAAAGAAAAGGGAAAAGGAAAAGTCAATGTCTACATTTGGCAAGGAAATGTTGGAAATACTGCATCAAATCCATAAGTAGAAACAATATCTTTGAGCTAACAGGTTCCTAGCAAAAATCAAATCAAAGCAGCTTGAAACTCTTGCTTCCCAAAGAACGAACTGCAGACAAACAAAAGAAATGTATCCAAAAACTACAAGCATTCAATTTAGAGAGTATAAGGGGGGGGGGGGAAGTAGTATCAAACACCCTTTCCCAACCCAACATTCAATGCCATCTCATTGAGCCAGCCATCATGGATCAAAGAATTACAAGAGGAACTAGGGGAAAATATCGATACAAGGAAAATTTTGGAGGATTATTGATGGAGCATAAAGAAAGTTTAATCATATTCAAGAATGAAAATGTTCTACATAGAGTCACCAAAAAAAAATATTGGTGAAAAATGAAAATGGATATTACTAATTCATAGCCAAATGTAAGTATGCCAAAGGAATAAAGAAGAAAATGTGAAGACACCTAGACTCTTTTATTGACTTAATATTCCTACTAGCAATGAGAGGAAATTTAAATGGATTTTACTACAAGGTCTCCCTGGTCTGAGGGAAAGCACAGCTTATTTTTGGTTGTATAATGTCTAAGGAAATATACACACTTCATTCCCAATAAGCTCAAATGAGAAACTCTGCGTTTGGCTGAATTATTCAAGAAAAATATATATCCGCTCCATAGTAAAAGAGAATAAAATGTGATCATGACAAATAGTTTACATGAAAGTTTTAGCAATAAGTATTTCGACTGGTCAGAAAAGAATTAATCAGACTAGCATACCATCCACACACTAGAGGACAATCTGATGTGGTTAGTAGATGTTCAGATGCTTATTTGAGAATGTATGCAGGAGACATAAATAAATGGGAAAATTGGATTTGTATGGCAGAATATTGGTATAATACAATTTACCACTCATCAACTGGCGTGACCCCTTCACAACATTATATAGGTATGATCCTCTATCACTAAAAGATTTGATCATCGAGTAATCAAAATTTTGACAGCTCAAAATCTGATCCAGGAAATGCAAGATATCACCAAGATTTTGAAAGATAATATGGTTGTGGACATTAAAAAATGAAGCAACAAGCGGTCCAGAATCAAAAAAAAAAAAGCTTTGAATTTGGGGACGTGTTTGGGTACCTACAGCCATATAAACAAACACTAAAATATAAAAGCAAGCTAAAACTTCATACTAAACTTAATGGTCCATGTCAAACCAAGGCCAAGGTAAGTGAGATAGAACCGGTGTTTTAAAAACCGTTCCGGTTCCAGTTCGGTTCGACCAGTTTGACCGGCTCATTAAAAAAAATTGCAAACCATTAGAAAAACCGAACCAATGACCGGTTCCATATGGAATCGGCTGATTCAATACCGGTTTAGTATTGAACCAGTCAAACCGACCAGTTTCATACTGGACCGGTCTGAAATAATTGATGGCCAAGTTTTGCCTTAAAACATTTTTTTTCAATTTTAGCTTTTTAGTTAATTTTTTCCAACCCTAACCCTAAAATGATGTTATATAGACCCCGTTTGGAACAACGGTTAAATGATCTCGTCTTCGTGCAATACAACCTCCGGCTAAGGCACAACCAATTACTAAATAGGATACCTAATACAGATCCCATTGTCTTGGATGGTATTTATCCAACCTCAAAATGGGTAGAGGAGAGTCACCTAGCAGAGTTTGATCCTGATGACTTGGGGTGGATGGCTTTGGATGATGAACCACTAATAGCACCGAACATGGCAAACACTAGCCGTGCTACTACAACTACTGCAGATGTCCCTAAGGATTTTGATGTGTCTAAGCCAAAGGAACCTGATGACAATGATGAGGATGAGGATCCCACTCTTAGCAGTGGTGTTGAGTTTGATGATTGATATCAAACATGTAGTAGCTTGTGGCATATTGTCTTTGGACTCTATAGACCATTTAGAGCCTCATTGTTTATGTATTTTGTTTCAGATATGTAGTGCACTCGGTGTCGTTTTGCTATATTTACCCTTACATGGTATATGCATGAGCAAACTTTGCATATTTTGTCTCTAATTGTTTGTAATCATGATTTGGAATCTTTTAAATTTCTTGTTTTCATTAAAATTGTAATATTTTATGTGTTTTTTTTAGTAAACCGGTTCATAAGTTTCAAACCGGTTTGATTCCAGTTCGGTTCCGGTCCGACCCTCGGCCAGTTCCGAGTCTAGTTCCAATTTTTACAACATTGGATAGAACATGCCCTAGAATTAGTTGAAAAAACGAGAACTCTTGATGTATTCCATGTATCTTGTCTTAAACAGAATCTCAAATCCAAAGTTCAAGTCTAGTGGAACTACCAGTGACAAACTACGAAGGAAGAACCATATTCAAGCATGAAGCAATCTTACAAGTCCAAGTAAAGCATTTAAGGAATAAGGAATTTGAGCTTTTTTTGATCAAATGTGAAGGACTGCCAAAGGAAGAAGCGACATGGTAACGAGAGGAATTCATCCACGATTTCCCATACTTGCAAAGGCTTTGGGGACAAAGCTCCCTGCAATAGGGGTATGTTGTGCCCTTGCACAACACTATAAGTTTTAGTCAACTTAACAAGCTGAATAATCACATTCATATATTTACAGATACTTAGATTAAATTTATGCACCCCTGGGTGATGAATCTAATCCATCATATGATACTTGTTTCCTATTTCCTTGTAATTAAATTGTAATTAAATCTTGCTAGTGTGTGGCACTTGAATAAACTAGGGTAACAGTGTGCTCCCACCTTCCAACATCATGTGATTTTCAATTGTTAGTTGTGTTGCATTTTTATTTCAATTGAAGTGAACTAAGGATGCAGCATTGTCCCCTCTACCCTCGCATATCAACATACAACTTCCTCGTGAGCTGCCTCAACACTGAAGGAGCTTCTTCCATTATTGCATGTCATCTTAGAATGTAATGTCACCCCAGCTTGAGTAATAACCCACCAAAAAAGTTGAAAGGGGCTTGTTTGCTGCACAAGTCATCTTCTTTTAATGGCATATACAAAGGAAAACACCTATTTATAAGTAATCTTCAATCTCTTGATACCACTCTCAGGTTTTTGTGACTTCAAAATGATTTAAACCTGAAAATTTATCATCATAGATTACAGTCAATTCATCCCAATATATAGCATGTACATAGCATACTCCAATTTGCATCTCATTATACGTATACAACACCAAACTCTAGGATGTATGTCGGTTTCAATCTGCTTTCTTGGGCAATGCTAATCTAGTTGCTAGTTAAGAAGACATCCGAATATGGAATACCTCTTTTTACCTCCCACTTTATATAAAGTCTAATATAGGTCTAAAAGCATAGAAAAGGAGCCCTTCATCACTAAAATTATATTTCTGAAACTTGACAAATATCTGAATTAAAGCAGGGCACTTCTTCAATATCGCCAACATCAATAAGACCCATTCAAAAATCTCCACCAGAAATGAACTCCAACATCCAACATTTTCTCAATCTCCATTTCTACTATCTCTAAAAATTTGTGATTAGACCAATACATTCAATGCTTTGTAGGCATAGTTCCATGTATTTATTGAATTCCATCTTCAAGGACTTCCCTAACCCATTCAAACATTTCCACCTGAAATAAATTTTTGCATCCAACATTTTCTTCATCTCCACTTCTGCTATCTCTAAAAGCTTGTGGTTAGCCCAATATGGTCAGTGCTTTATATGCATGGTTACAAGCATTTATTGGATTCCATGTTCAAGGACTTCCCTTGGAACCTCTTTTAAGCTATGTTGCCAGGATACGGGTTCGGTACACAGATACGTCAATTTTCAAAAACCCTTGGGTACGATATGTCTTGACTACGTCTGTACATATATATATTCATTTTACTCATTTTTTAGTCCATAAGAAATACAAAATTTGAAAAAAAAATAGTAGGATCAAGGTTCAAAACATTCAATATGCTTAAAACTTCCATATGCAACTGCAGAAATATGAAAGAACCCATATTCAATATGCAAGAGAAAAGTTCCAATGGTGGATTTTTTTGTTTTTTCTTATACAAACCATATTTTTCTTGCGTATTTCATCCCTAATTTTCCAAATAAGTAGTTGATTTTCTGGGCATAGCATTTTGTTATATTATATTCACTCACTTGGAATGCTGAAAATGCCCTGTGGGCGAAAGTAATATATGATGGTACTGAAAGAAGCCGACAATTTTCCTTTGTTACAATGAGCACTGTGGAAGAAGCTGAGGCAGCCATTCAAAGGTTTAATGGTTCTGTAAGTGAGGAGACAGCTCTGCTATAAATACAGCTCATTTGTCTAGGATTTGTATTCATTATTCAGGGACCAATTCAATTTTGTTTGATCAGACTTACTATTTTTGCATGATAGATCTAATAAACTTAAGCTAGTATAGAGAGTGCTTGGTAATATGGTATGGCTAGCATTCAATATGCAGAAAATTTCCATTTTCAAGGTTCAAAACAACAAAAATATGAATTATTTTAAGCAACTGCAGCGCCAAAAACGCACGGGTACATCCCGGATACGTACAGGTACACCCCAGGTATGTCCCGGGTACATCTATGATGTACCCGAGATGTACCTGGACATACCCAGGACGGATCCGTACCAGGTCCGTATCAGGGGGAGTTCACGGGGGTGGCAGACGTACCCATGCTTCACAGCTTTCAAGCCTTTATATGGCCAAGCAGATACATTTTTATACTCTATGAAAATTCTTGTTGCTTCCTACATAATTTCCAAACTCCATCTCATTCCCAGAATCATATTCCTTGGTTCTTCTTCTATTCCTACGTTTACCTTTGTAATGGGAGATTGCCTGATACATATTTTCTCCATATATCTGTATACTGATTCACCCTTCAGCTCTTTATCTCCCCCCATCTCCTCAAATAGGGGCTGTAGAAAATATTATACATCCTCATTGTTTGGCGCTTCTTGATTGGCCAAGTATTTCGTGTATATCGCTAGTTCATGTGTGTCTTTCAAATGCCTTTGGGAAACAGGCTTCTGCTGATCACCTAACTTTTCCACAATTTCTTAGCAACAAGAATTGTTCTGATCTATCTGAATATTGCTTTTTAATTGTCTTCATCTTCTTGACTATTTTAGATTTCCTGCATATTTTCCACTTGAATACCACTATATAGCATTCTACTCTTTAATATTGACGAATGAATGACTATCTTGCAAGTGTTCTTGTTGCAATTTTCAACCACTTATACATATTTTATTAATGTTATTTGCATGGAGCTCTGTCACTTTCCACAGCTACATCCTCTATCAAAATGTTTTGTATTCCTTCTTTCTTCCATGGCACTTGTCAAAATCAACACCTACACCATTCAATTACAAAAATTACAACTGCATCTTATTAAAATATAAGGCTTAGTTATTAGTGATAGTTTAATATTATTTAAATATTAACTAATAAATGGTTGAAACTACTTCAACCATTTTGTAACCATCTTTCACATAATAAAATGATGGACACACAATGACAATGTGTGCATTCCACTTTCTCTTCATTCTTCCTTGTGCATATTTTCCAACATTGGTATCAGAGCCCGAGGTACTTGAAGGACTCATTGTTCGAAATCTAACAGTCTCAAGTTTGTGCAACCCTCCTGGTATGATCTACTCCTGATATAGTTTGTGAAAAAGGCTCAATAAAAAAAGGTTTGAAGAGGAATATGGTCACGAAGGATTTCAGACGAAGTCGAAAAAGAAATCATTCAACAGTTGTGAATCTCCAAAATCATTGTGAAATAGTCGTGAATCTCCAGAATTGTAAATCTCCAGTCGTGAATATCAGTTAAATCTCCAGTCACGAATTTTAGTTAAAACTCCAGTCACGAATTTCAGAAATGGAATTTACAGTTGTAAAAGGGCATGCAAAGTGATTGGAAGGGCTAAAAATCTCAAAAAAGAAGCCACCATTGATTTATCAGTAGCAAAGCATAAATAAACCATTAATTTCTCAGTCGCAAACGACTTTTTGGACGAGTTTCAGTAATGAACGGTTCGTTGGACGGATTTCAGGGTTTTATAAACACACCATACGAGTTTCAGATTGTCTCAAACATTTTAAATACATCAACCTGGTCGAAAAAGTCATGATTTTTTCCAGTTTAAATACATATTTTTAAAATGGAGCTTCCTTTTCCAATAGACAAATATTCTGGGTTCAACTTCTACACCTGGAAAGTTAAAATCCAGATACAATAAATGAAGAAAAAAATGTGGAGTATACTTAATGGAAAAGAAAAACCACCCGCTGATGCTGCTAAATTGTTAGAGTGGGAAAACTGTGATGATAAAGCGAAAGCTATAACCGGGCTTGCTCTTTCTGACTCTAAACTCCATCATATAGATTTAAATAAATCGTCCAAAGAAATCTAGGATAACCTGAATAAGTTATTTGGGGCAAAAGCAATGAACGCCAAATTTTCTTTAAAGCTTCAACTATTTCAATTCAAGGTGGCCGATGATGTTACTATGTCCAATCATATGAACAATCTAAGATCTCTTCTTAGACAGTTGGCAAAGGTTAAAGCTCCAGTAGATGACGGAGACTCTAAAGCCAATCTGTTGAACAGTTTGCCCTCTTCATATAGCAATGTTATTTTAACTCTCAGTCAGATGCCTTCACAAAGCCTGGAAGATATGATTTCAGCTCTCTTGGCTAAAGAAAAGAGAACTGTGGACGATATAGAAGGCAATTCTTCACATGAAAGTGCACTATACTCCCGTGTGAGAAATAATAACAGAAAATCAAATATTAAAGCATATATATATATTAAAGCAATTAATAAGAAACAATATGAGACTAATCAAGGTCTAGAATGGAAGAATACTAAAGCAATTAACAAGAAACAATATGAGACTGTTGAATCTTTACTAGATAATCATCATAGACAGAATCAGGAATAACTGAAACACTGAATTGTGAAACCCCGTTAGTAGACTAGAGATCCAAAAGATATCAAATATTCGGATAATCAATATATGTAAGCAATTAACAAGAAACAATATGAGACTAATCAAGGTCTAGAATGGAAGAATGTTAAAGCAATTAACAAGAAACAATATGAGACTCATGAATCTTTACTAGATAATCATAATAGACAGAATCAGGAAAAACTGAAACTCTGAATTGTGAAACTCCATTAGTAAACTAGAGATCCAAAAGAAATCAAATATTCGGATAACCAATTTACAGTATAGAGTCTATAAAAGAGAAGCAGAAACATAATAAACAATCATACCAGCTGCAGAGCCAACTTTTCGTAGAACTCCTGGTTGATTGCCTTTTGAAATATTGAGGTACGCAACATTTGATGGAACTGCTAACCGTGTAATATACGACAGCAAAAGCTTGCGAACAAAGGGACCCACAAGCACACTCTCCTGAATGAACATATGAATTGACATTCACCAAACAAAACTAATTTAAGGTGTAAGCATTAGTGCTATAAAATTTTGAGAACAAGATGACAAATACAAGAACCCACATAGTTAACATAAAACTCAAGGAACAGAGCACTAAACATCATACCTGTACCATTGCAGCATCAATGAATGGGTGTATATCCTTTGGTCCAGGGGATGGCCCAGAATGAAGCTGGGTGGACATGGCCACTAAAAGTAAATTGACAACTTCAAGATGAAGAAGGTATGAAAACGGACTGCAAGACCAAAGCAGCTATAATCTCAGAAATAGGCATAAAATGCTCAATTTGCTTTAGAACTCTTCACTAAAAACAAAGATTATTTTTGTAGCACCTGTGACATTCAAGAAAAAAAACCATAAAATCAACGTTCATACATACGTGACATCTGAAGAGCCAATGAAAGCCAATATCCCTTGCATAAAAAAATCTGTGACACGGTGAACTGCAATGATTGAACCAAAATGATATGCACTAGTTAATAGTAGTTTAGAAAGAAATAATTAAATTACTAGTATAAGTAGGCTGAAAAACCTGCATGCATAAAATCCCTAACAAAATTAAAGACACAAAACAAAAATAAATTATTTATGACATCAAAATTCAATCGATGATTCAACAAGTTTGGTAAAGGACTTATATTTCGAAGCTTAATCTTTCGTAAGGGACTCCATGAAACCATCTTAAAAATGAAACAAGGAAAGAATTATTCCTCCGTACCAGGGATTAAACCACCTATTATATCGAATGTTTTCTATCCATCTGATCATATCAATATGTTTCTACCGCATCATCTCAAAATCACAAGAGTTAGCAGCCTGCAAGAAACTTGTACGCATGAGGACTAACCTTAGAGACTAACATTGGGAATGTCCGATACACTATCTCGAATTGACAAGGGTTGGTGACCTGCATGCAACTGGTTCAAGCAACATGGAAACAACCAGACCATAGGCAACTAACACTTGGGATGTGTACCACACTATCTCAAATAATTATGGATTGATCATCTGCACGCAACAGACTTTTAGCTGATTTAGGAGGCTAATATGATGGCTGTCAGAAGTTTCAACCAGATCAATTAGCCCCCCACCAAATGTTCAAACATATAACAAACCTGGACCAAAGTGGAACAAACCGGGTAATCATACCATTGGATGATATATAGTCATGACTCATGATAGTAAACTACCATTTACTAATAGCATAAGTACAAATGTCAAAAATTATTCTGATGTGATATGCATGACTTGGTATTATCTTTGTAAAGGACGGATAGTTTTTGTTCAAAACATTATAATAGACATAGCTTTTCATATCACTTGTATTAGGAGATCATCATATAATTGAAACTTGAAAGGTTGAATCCAGTCCTGACTCAAATTTGAAAGCCTTAACAGAAAGCAAAGAGCATGGCTAATAAGATGTCACTAGCATTAAATGAATATTAATCGAGTAATGTAGGTCTGCATATTTTTACATGCACTTGTTCAAAATTCTGTGCTTTTCCATGGTATTTAGCTTATCACAAATTGTTCGTGATGAGATACACTCCTTGTAAGTTCAATCTATTATTATAACCTAAGGCACAGAATTTGCAGAATTCCAAAGAAAAGAATCGGAATTCAGTGATCATACCCCAAAAGAATTGCTAAAATTGCCAACAAATTAATACATTACATTTTTTTGATTTTGGCAAAAACAAAACCTAAAAAATGCCTCAAGTTCAGTGAATAAGAATTAAAGAAATCCGTTGATTCCTGCGAATCATCTGTGTGTTTGTTTTGTGTGGATCTGTGCTCCGTGAAGAACATGGAAGGGTGGAAGGGTTTGTGACTCTGCATCTTAGACTGCGGAATTCTGGCATCTGCATCTGCATCTGTAGATCTGTAGGCTCTGTAGCACCATTTTTGTCAACATGAATCCAAACATGCTCCTGTTCATCCTCACATACTTAGTCTTCTTGGAGCGGCCTATATCGCTTTCTGCAAGCATCCACCACTAACCATTGATTTTCATGTCTCGACCATTGAACTGCAGCACCAAAGTATTTAGCTCGACTTAAAGTTTAGAACTTAGATTTCTTTTTCATCTTTTTCTGTTTACTTTTTAAAATACATTAATGTATGGTTATTTAGTAGCACGTAGTTAGTATCTGATCGTTATTAGTTATTATTTAGTTGATATTTAATTAGTACTAGTTTATAACCTCATAGTTAGGATTTAATTTCCATTTAGCAACATATAGTTAGTAATTAACTAGTATTTGATCATTTTAAATTATTATTTAGTTGATATTTAATTGGAACTAGTTTATGGTTAGTATTATTTAGTAGTTTATTTAATATTTAGTTATATTTAGTAAGACTATATAAATAGTAATTAGTATTTGATAAGTATTAGTTATTATTTAGTTAACATTTAATTAATTTTAGTTGGTATATAATTAGTATTCTGTTAGTATTATTTGGTAATTCAGTTAGTGTTTAGTATCATTTATAATAATTGAATCACATTTTTTCTCGAAGTTTATGGGTTCACAAATTTGTTTCAAATTTAATTGACGCCGAACACAAACACTAACCTTGTGACATAGATTATAACTAACTAAATTGTAATTTCTCATATATATTTATAAAAACCACTGATAGTCCAGGTGGTCCATCAGACCTCACCCAGACTTTGTCCACCTGCTTGCACAAGAGTTGCACAATCAATCACAGTAACAAAACGAATTTCATATCAACCTAAGGCAACAAATGGCAAGCATTTTTCAAAAACTTATGGCCCAAAAACAGCAGACCACCAAATCAATCCTTTCTGCCATCCCAATTACCTACTCCAATTTCAATGCACACCAAGATATCTGTTTCTCGTATTTCAAGACACATCTCAAGGAGCCATAGAAATTCATGATAGCCAAGATTAATCCCTCACCTAGTGGCATTCTCGTGTCTAATTTCTAGCCGCAATAAATCAGCCAGCCATTGACATTTGGAAATTCTTCAAAGAGATGACAAGGAAGATCTATTAGCACAATGGCTCCATCTCAGTCAAATATCTGGATACTCTGTCCAGTAATACATTGCCCAGTTCAGTTGCCTCTCTATCCGGTTAGAGATACAAAATGCTGATGAGGACCTTCATATCGAACTTGTCTCAAGGTTGTTTGGTTGTTTTCTCATCTCTGCAAGGAGTTCTGGATCTTCACCATCACTTCCTTGGAGCACGCATATTGGCTTGCTTAAAAGGTGGAAGCTAGGCAATAGAAGGGACCTCCAAAGCCTAACCAATCCTTTATGGCCTAAAAAAGTGCACTTCTTCTGCCACCTGAGAAGCATGGGTACGTCCCCCACCCCAACGAACCACCTAATAATTCCCAGTACAGATATGTTCCAGGTACGTCACAGACATACCCGGGATGTATCCGGACGTATCCAGGACGTACCAGTACGTTTTTGGAACTCTTGTTCCTAAAAATACTTCGTTTTTTTTTGTCTCAGTCAATGCATAAAAAAATTAAACCCTAAACTCATAAATGAATTAAAAAATCAAACCCTAAACTCTTCTAAAAGCTATAAAAAGGCACTCGAACATTACCAAAACACACCAACAATTCATTGTTGGTTTTTACTAGTGTAAGAGTAAAGAGCCAAAGAGGGATTGTAGAGGAAGCAGCCATTGCAAGGAGGACGAGAATGGAGGCTGCCATTGCATGCAAGGAGGTCAAGTTTGTTCAAAGGCAACTATGTTGCCAAGATATGGGTACGGGTATGGGTGCGATACGCGGATACATCGATTTTAAAAAACCATTGGGTACGATGCGTCATGTATCCAAGACGCATCGTACCCAATGGTTTTTAAATATATTACTCATTGTTTAGTCCATAAGAAATACAAAAATTGAAAATTATAGTAGGATCAGTGTTCAAAACATTCAATATACTTAAGACTTTACATTTTCATTGATCATGTGGCTGCCATACATATGATAAGTCATCAAATATCATGTCAACATGTATACAAACAAAACTTGAAAAATATACTAGGATCAATGTTCAAAACATACAATATGCTTAACATTTTACATTTCATTGATAATGTGGCTGCCATACATATGATATATGAATATCATGTCAACATGAATACAAACAAGTCTAGAATATATCATCTAGATTTTCCTCAAAATCGAATTCTTGCATGCCACTTGCGCTAGCTCCACTCTCATTCGTTCCGCTCTTCACTCCTTGTGAACTCCCTTGAAGAAGATGCAAGTTGGGCAAGAGTGGCTGCGGAGGCATCCAAGTTTGTGGTCTCTGGAAGAAGATCCCAAAGTTTGTGGACCTCTAACATAGTTCTCAGACTTGTGTGACAAGAGGCGCAAATTGGAATGCACATATACCAAATCCTCACCTTTTTAAGATGCCAACTTGTTTCGTTTAGCTGAGTGGATAAAAGTATAAGTATCCAATTCCGCTCTGCGCAAGAATTACTAGCCACCTATTATAAAAAAGTTCGTTAGAAAATTCAAATTAGTAACATACTAAGAATGTGCGGAAAAATATCCTACTAACTTAATAAATTTAAAAGTTTCAGTGATAATAAATTTATAAATGTTATACCTGTGAAAGAATTTTGATGGCAATAGGTTGTAATTATTTGGCATCATGGCCATGTACACACCACCATTTGGTTGGGCTCATGGTGTACTTGTCGAAAAGAGCCTCAATCTCTCCCATGTTGCCTTCTGAAGCTACAAACATGCCCATTTCATTTTGGACCACATTGGCTCTAGATGGATCAGGAAAAAATCTTTTGAATGCTGCCCTAGTTCCATTTGCAACTTCAGAGTCAAAGAATGGTGGTTTCTCGTTAGGTAGCCCAAGTATTTCAAAGCTATTATACTTTGGGTTCAATGCATAAGCAAGGAGATGTAATGGTATGGTTATTTTATTCCACCTTTTCATGACCACATTCTTGACATCATTGTAAAAGGTCTCTTCTGGATCTTACTCTTTTGTTTGTATGACCTCTCTCATACGTTCAAGCATAGAATCTATTCCATCATATATCTCTCCCATGCATGTTGCATCAATATCTACGTATCTGATCATGGAGAGAATGGGCTCTGTAAAACTAAGGAAGTATTCAACCTTGGCCCACCACTCATCATCAAGGACCAATGATTTTACCTTTGCAGCTTTCTATGTATTTGACTATCTCCACACTGTCCAAACATTGTTGATTACCATACAACTTAAAGCCTCTTTCACTTTCACAAGTCGTCTCAAAACAAGTGTGTGAGAGGCAAATCTTGTTTTTGCAACCTTCAGCAACTCCAACCTTGAGAATCTCCTGAATATGGCCTGTGACATAGGATGGTTTGTGATAATCATTTGAATGTCATTTGCCTCGGTGTAAATTTGTTCAATCCACGATATTTTCCCAATCTTTTGGAGCATCAAACTAAGGGAGTGGACAACACAAGGGGTCCAAAATATGTGCCCGTATCTAATTCGTTGCTTTACAGTTTTTAGCATTGCCCGTGATGACTTGGACAACATTCTAGGGACCCACCAACTCAATAGCCTCTATCAAAATGTCTGCAATAAATTGTGCATCTTTAACTTGCCCTTCACAGTCAATGGCTTTTAGGAACATTACTCTTTAGGGCATACCGCAACAACATTTATTAGGGGTCTATTTCTAGCATCTTTCCATCCATCTGAAATGATGGAAACCCCTAAATCCTTCCACGAATCTCTAATTGGCAGCAAAGAGGTGTGAATGTGTCCCACTTCCTTTGCCAAGAGTATGGTTCGAACCTTTTCATAACTTGGGCATTTGTACCCTTGTGGAGCTTCATTGATAGCCTTCACTATCTGATGCCAATATGAAGACCTCAATACATTAAAGGGCAGCCCACATGCATAAATACTTCGAGCAACCACCTCATCAGCAATATTCCCCTTGTCATTATTAAATGCTTTTTCCAATGTTCCTTTTCATTTTTTTCGTGAGGTCTCTTGACTCTCTTCATCAAAAGGGGTATCAAGTGGTTGACTTTGAGTTTGGATGAAAGGATTAGTAGCAAATTTAGGTGT
This sequence comes from Taxus chinensis, assembly GCA_019776745.2. Lineage (NCBI taxonomy): Eukaryota > Viridiplantae > Streptophyta > Pinopsida > Cupressales > Taxaceae > Taxus > Taxus chinensis. The sequence continues at coordinate 307,941,634 of CM034154.1, forward strand.
GGGTGGTCGTAATGAAGACCATCTTTGCAATGGAATTGTTTTAGATGTATTTCTTTCACATTGTCTATTAGCCTCGTCTTGCTCTCTCAAGTAGTCTGTCATTTTCTCTTTTGATATTTTAGGGCACTTCTTTATCCCCACACCTCCAAACCTAGTCAAATGGATTTTCAGTTGACTGTATGAGGATTTGTATTGAGCATGATAACCATGACATATCCAAATCCGACCCCACCACAATCAAGGCATTCTACCACTATCACATATCTCCAAAGAGGAGAATTAGGATCATGTTTTACAGGAACTTATTTGTTTTCAAAAGCTTGTGGGCCTTGCACTCCACCTGAAGAAGAACTTGATGCCATAACGGCGCGAGGCGAGAGCATAGACAGAGTTAGGATGTTAAAAAAATTAAAAACATTTTTCCTTTACATAAATAATAAATTAAAAAATAATGGCTTACTAATTTCTAAGTGATGTCATCCTAATTTGTTTTTTATCACCAAGATCACCATAAAGGTGCAAGGTGAGAGCATACACAAAGTTAGGATGTTTAAAAAAAAAACATTTTGCCTTTACATAAATAAATTAGTTGTCATCCTAATCTGTTTTTGATCACCAAGATCACCATAACGGCACAAGGTGAGAGCATACACAGAGTTAAGTTAAAAAAAAAAACATTTTGTCCTTAGATAAAATTTAAAAAAAAATAACTTGCTAATTATTAATTTAAAAGTTTCTAAGTGATGTCATCCTAATCTGTTTTTGATCACCAAGGCCACCATAAATGTGCGAAGTGAGAGCATACACAAATTTAGGAAGTTAAAAAAATTAAAAAACATTTTGCCTTTACATAAATGATAAATCAAATGATAAATGCTAAAATATTAATTATTAACATTGAACATTGCATTTAAAAATTAAAACTAACGATTTTTACTATTTATTAATTTTAAATTTTCTAACTGTGTCATCCTAATCTGTTCTTAATCGCCAAGATCACCATAAAGGTGCGAGGTGGGAGCATACACAGATTTAGGATGTGTTTAAACTCTAATTTTTTTTTAAAATGCAACAAAATTTTAAAAAAAACGTAAAAAATAAAAGATACAAGGCTTAATTAAATAAAACTAGTAAATACATGTAGTGTAAACAATGGTAGCAATGGTTCAGTAATGTCCCTTTTTCCTACTTGAGAGCTATTATTTGGTCTTTTTGTCATTGCTTCTCTGTGGCAAGGAAGAGAAGAAGATGGAGAACATTGAGCTTCCATTTAATATGTTTTTACTAATTTTTAATATGCTATTTTAGTGTTTTCTTTCTTATAATAGGTCGGTTGGGTTTTAATTAATTAATTTTTAGTGTTTTCTTTCTTATAATAAGTCGGTTGGGTTTTAATTAATTAATGGAAGCCAATGAAGGAAAAAAACATCTTTAAGAGGTCGATCTTGCTATTCCAAGCCTTGGCGCCAGAAGGAGGATATAAAAGAAGATTAGAGGCATCATTTGCATGTAGACTTGGCGCATTTTATTCTATTTGGGCATTGTGAATTTGTTGCTCCTTGTTCATCCACTTGAGGACGAAGACCCTCTTGTGAGGCTTCATTGAAGGACAAAAACCCTTCATGTGGCTTGGGTTAAGGACAAATACCCTTCATCATTGTTTGGTCTTGAAGTGAAGAGCTGATTTGAAGATCTATTTGTAATTTCCAGCTAGTAATTGAATTATTTAGGGTGGAGCGACCTACCTTGGATAGGGTTTGGAGATATTGGTGAAGAATTTGAGAAATATGGTTTCATAATCTGATTTTTAATATTTTTAAAGCTCGGAATCTGAAGTCTGATGAATTTAGAGGGTTTCTAGACCCATATTCCATATTTTTGTTGTGGCTGCAATTTCCAGTTCATATTTAATTTCCAACAGTGTGTTCTTCAACATTTCTTTGTGATTTTGGCTTCTAATATTCCATAAAATATATAAAAAATATTGACAAGTTGGTTTGTGGTGTTTTGAGATGATTTTTGGCATTTTTGGTGATAGTTCAAGTCGCTGATTTTACTCTTTCAATCTGCTGCAATTTAAATTTCAGATCTGCAATAGGTGTTTTTGGTTGAAACCCTCAAAAGGGTTATTATTAGTTGCCTCCAAACAAATCCTCTCAATGTTTGCCTCTTCTTTAATTCCTCTTTGGCTCTTTGCTCATACACTTGCAAAAACCAGCAATGAATTGTTTGTGTGATTTCAAATGAATGGGTGAGTGCTTTTTATAGCTTTTTGAGGAGTTTAAGGTTTAAATTTTATTAGTTTAAGTGTTAGGGTTCATTTTTTGGTCATTGACCAAGTCAAAAAAAAAACTTTTTTTAAAGCTTTTTGGCATCCAACCCTGTGGGTTCGCCGTGGGTGCATCTTAGGTACGTCAAAACGTACCCGAGACATACTGAGACGTATCCACGACAGATCCATATCAAGCAGGGTACAGGGAGCAGAGGGTCAAACCCTGGTAACATAGAAGGCAACCATTGTTTAGAGGCAATCATTGTTTCATTGCTCATTCAAAGGAGGAAACATCACGTTTAGAGCCAACAATTGTTTGGGTTTCATTGCAAGAAGGATCTATGTTTGGAGGCAGGCATTATTTATTTTATTCAGCCTTCAAGGGAGTTCACAAGGGGCAGAGAGCAGAACTACTAAAAGTGGAACTAGTGGAAGTGGCATACAGGAATTTGATTTTGAGGAAAATCTAGATGATATATTCTAGATTATTTGTATTCATATTGCCACATGATTAATGAGAATCTTAAATTTTAAGCGTATTGAATGTTTTGAACCTTGATCCTACTATATTTTTCAAGTTTTGTATTTATTATGGACTAAAAAATGAGTAAAATGAGTGCATGTGTGTGTATTAAATTTTTTATTATATGTGCGGATGTACCCAAGGGTTTTTTTAAATCAATGTATCCGCGTACCGAACCCATACCCATATCCTGGCAACATAGTAGTTTTAAATATGCCCTTTCACCTTCGTTGATGCTTTCTCTCCCCGACTTGCACCAACCATTTGAGCTAAAAACCGATTCTTCTCATTATGCATTTAATAGAGAGGACATCTAATGGATTATCAATCAGATGTTGCGTTGCAAGCCAAGCTCAATTATAGCACCTAGATGGAATTCTATACCCTTGACCAATAACTCAAGAAGTGGCATCATTATCTTCTTGGTAAGGAGGCCATCCTACAAACTAATCACTAGCCCCTTCGATTCTTCAATTCTCAATTTGAGATTTAGTAACATTGGCATTTCAAGTAGGCACTTATATTTAGCAATATAATTCATTATGCAAGTACAAGAACGGCATCACCAAAAAAGTAATGAATCTTCTTAGTCATCCTCCTACACAAGTACTTATCATCTTGGATATTTATCCCACAAAACTTTGATGAATGGAAAATATTTTACTCGCTGAAACCTCAGTTTGGTCCAATTGTTGATGCTTTTCAACAATACACAATGATTAGCCTAAGCCACTCTCTTCAAGTACAACTTTAAGGCTAAGTTGTGTATACTCGCTCAGTTTTATGTTCCTACTGGTCCCTCTCACCAACATCTGCTAAAGAAGCCTCACTCATCCTCCTATGGTATACATTTTGGCATATAAAAAACCTTACAACTTCAACACTAACTTTTATTTCATGTCAATGCAGAAACAGGTTGAAGATTTCATTTTTCAGTGCTCTCTTTGCAGTCAATTTAAGCCTTCTAATCGAAAGTTTGGATTGTATCAACCATTACAGTACAATCCTCACAGTAGTTTGCATAGTTGCCACATAGTCAGTGATTCCCAAGTACTTGCGAGAAATTTTCATAAACGCTTATTTTTTACCCATACTCACTGCCAAGTCTTTGCCGAGTTTTGGGACAGTAGTGCCACAAGTACTCGGCAAGTCTGTGTCAGTATACTCATAATATAGACAATTAAGTATAAGAAAGTAACTTATACCTTAAGTTGTATTTTGTGTATATACTTTCAGGACGTTTGAGAGTGGTTTCAGACAATCTAGAAACTATAATGCAGATTCATGGTTTTCGAGGGTCCTATCAGAATTCGGACTTAGCCAGATGTCAAGATTTCAAAGATATATTTCAAGGTTTCGGGATTTCAGGATTTCAAGGAGACATCATAGGAGGTATGAAGATAGTATGAAAGAACAGAAAGGTATAACAGAAAATCATATGGAAATCTCTCCTAAAATACCATGAACCGACTTGACCCGTTTCGCGGTACATTCCTTAGGATGTGCACCTAGGGGGTAATTCATTGATGCACCAATGAGTCATGCAAGAGAGATCATCAATAACTGAAAAATATAGGTGTAAAACTGTATAAACACATTACATGCAATGGCAAACCTAGTAATCATCCTAAATTCATAGCAATTATCAGCTGGCTGTTGTATTCGCATGATGAAGTGATTTTGTACTCTATTTGCATTCCAATATAATAGAAAACACTTCCCAACGTTTTACAGACTTATTTGATACATTTTGTGATTGTATTTTATATTAAATTTATGCTTTTTTAAGAAATTTAAGTATTTTTTAAGTTGCCTAGTATTCCCGAGTATTTGCCGAGTTGAAAAAAAAATTAGTCTGTGGAGTATTGAACGAGTACAAGTATGTGCACTATGCTCCTGAGCATGGGAATCCATTTCCATGGGTTTCATTAGTGGTATGCCCAAAACCAAATGCTAAAATGGAAGCATCTTTGTGATTACATGTTGGTTTTCCAATATCTCAATCTTTATGCTCTAAAGGTTGTCAACTTGTTCTCAAAGCATGTTTAAGGAAATTTTGGACTACCAGTCCCTATCATTTCTAATTGTGGCTTATGCTTCCTAAGTCACTAAAGGTGATTGTTGTGCAAGGTTCTTGGTTGTCAGTTGAACTTATCTGCTTTGTTTCATTCCACAGAATGAGGTTATTAATCACACCTTAGTTTACACTCTCTGCACCTAATGTCAGTGGAATAAGCAATAGGACAATTTTCCTGCATATTAAGCAACACAACTACAATCAGTGCAGCATTCTATTTCTTTCCAACCTCTGGTGCCCTACAGGATTTTGATTACTTTTCTAACTTCAAATATACAGACTTGGCACAAGGATTTTCATCTAAATACGGTGAAAGGTAATCACCAAAGGAGATACCTTTCCAAATTAACATTAAATACTTTTAAGAAGATTATTGTTCAGCATTGTAATGAAGCAGTCTACTTAGTGCTAATTTATATGCAAGATGCGCCCAAGTACCCCTTATGCTGCCAACTCTACCTCCCATAAGAAGTAATCAATCCTCTAACTGGCTAAACTTGATTTTATAAGGCAGGGTAATGCTGCTGATTGGTAGCGTGCACTATCACCAAAGTCAGTTCATTTGAAGTGTTCATTTCTTCATACAACCAATCAGGTGGAAATTCTGTTATTTGTGCAAGAACATTTTGCATTGTTTCTGTCACCTCTTCCTGCTACCTTCCTAAAGTTTGTCAGCCCTGTAATCCTCCAGACCCTTGAGATTATGAAGTGGTATTCTTAATCCCTTCATCAATTCCGCCCATGTAAGGCATTGTATCATATCAGCAGCAGTCAGCATGGTGAATGCAAATTCAATACTTAGCAGATTCACAAAAATAAATGATTTCTGCAGCTTCTATGACCCAACTATCAGGTCTGCAGTCAGCTAAATATATGCAGTATGTGAGACTGCAGCTTTTCTTAGCATAACATTCTGCTTTTCTGCAGTATTTTGCATTTATTGTTTCACCACCAACAGTTATTTTATTTACTGACTGAATTTCACTTTTTCCCTATCCAATTGTTCAGTTTCTGCAGCAAGCCTTTTTATCTTTTGTTCTTCCTTCACCCATTTCCACCATACCAAATCCATCTATTTCTGATATTGTAGTCCCTCCATGTACAAAATTGTGTCAATAACGACAATTTCTTGGAACACTAATTGAAAAATTCTTGTGACCTTTTGTAATATGAGCCACAAATTCCAGAATTTCCTTCACTCTCATCAGCTGCTGAAATTCCCCAAATCTACTACCAACCTTAACCTCATCACTGAATCCACCACGTCATTAACACATTGTTGTATAGGCACATTAGCCGTTTTCTACAGACTCCAACCCATGATTCATGACATCAATTCCAACCTCTACATGTGCTGAGACTTCAAAATCAAGCATGTTCTATTCAAAATCTCCACCCTCATCTTCAAAATCCTAAAATGTCAGTACATTTGTTTTTTTGTGATGATCCCCCCACCTCCATGTCATCATCCATACTTCTCAGTGGCTCATAGTATTTACGTGTTTGCTCCACATCAAGGTTTTTTTTTTATACAGGCAGCTTTAGATGCAGTACAGGCTGCTTTAATACATGTGTCTTGGAACACATGCTTAAGAAGGCTCTCGTTATCACAGGTACCTATCCCAGCAATTCTCATATGGGATTTGAACTCAGGTCTTCATCGTGGTAATCACTCTACCTGACCACACATGTATGCCTGCTAAGTGGTATGGTTTTGACTCTTGAGCATAGTTCACCTATTCATATTCGGCGAATATTCAGCAAACCAAAAAAAAATTGACTCGGCAAAAACTCGGCAATACTCGGCGATTATTCGGGAATATTCGGCAACTTAAAAAATATTCAAATTTCTTTTAAAAACATGAATTTTATGCAAAATATAGCTACAAAATGTATCAAATGAGTCCATAAAATGTTGGAGAACTGTTTTCTATTAGATTTGAATACAAATACAATACAAAATCACATCATCAAGTGAATACAACAGCCGGCTGATAAGTGCTATGAATTTATGATGATTGTCATTGAAAATTATCATCATAAATTTCGCATCTATGCAAGTTACAATATACAATAAGTTACATTTTCCTCTTCCCCGCTCTAGAGAAATATTAGGGAGAGGGTCTAATGCCTCTACTAGTCCCCACACTCAGATGCATCTCCTCACTCCTCCTAGACGGGTGTGACTCCGGCTCCAACCTGGTAGTAGATGGTGGTGGCTCCTCTACTGCATGTTCGAGATCACATCAAAAGATGTCATCCAATCCAATATCTCCTACTCATGCTTCTCCCTCCATAGCTTCCCTCTCGAAAAAAGCAATCTCATCCTCTATGAACGTAGGGATTTCCTCTTCCTACCCAGTCCACTCGTTGTATGTATGGCCTCCACTTTTCTTGTGCAAAGCCGGAGATTGTATTGCACAAAAACCAAGTCGTTGAGCTGTTTTTTAGTCAACTTGTTGCGCTTCGTGTGAATGGCCTCAAACAAACTCCAGTTGCGTTCACATCCAGAAGCACTACAAGGTTTAAATAGAGTTATGAGGGATAGATTTTGAAGATATGGGGTATTTCCTCCCCAATCTTCCCACCAAGAACCTACAAACAAGATAATCAAAAGTTTATAAGTAATTAATAAAATCAAATTTGTAACTAATAAGTAACTTAGTAAACATTCTAATTTTTATTACCTGGTGCCTGCGTGGTTCTCCCTCGGATAGCTAACTCTGAAGAAAAGAACCTCCCCCAACATGTTTGTAATTTTGCAGCTCTAAAATAATGAGGTCCCTCGTCTCAATCTCTGGTATCATCCTCTCAATACATGTTGAAAGGCCCTCCATAACCTCTCCGTTCACATCTGTGAAGCCGTCGGAGAAAAAAATATTGGGGTTGAGATAGTACCCCGTTGCATGAATAAGTTGGTGGAGTTGATTGTTCCACCTCCGATCAATAATCTCCCAAAAGGGACCAAATCTAGCGATATCCCCCCTATAATAGTTTTGGATAGACTCTTTGGCCCTATCCATGGCCTCATAAAACTACCCCATAGGGTTTTGCTCCCCATCAACCAAATGCAAAAACCTCACCAACTGCTCTGACACCTATACACAAATTAAAATGTAAGGTTACAAACTTACAAATAAAGTAAGAAAATAAATGACAACATATTTATAAGTCTTAGGGACAGGGGGACAAGGAGACAGAGGGACAAGGTTCAGGACAGTAAAAAATTCCCAAATTTTGGGGACGGCAAGGGGACAGCTATTAAAATAATATATAAAATATTAATATTTGAATATTTTAGCTTTATTCAAAGAAATTTACGGATTTGAACTCTATTCAAGTACTGTCAAGATTATAATGTAATGTTCTTCATAAAAATAACAGCTGTTAAAAGTAAAAACATCAAAAGTTTTTTGAAAGATTTAAAAAAAAATAGGGAACGTCCCCTCTAAGTTCCCAAATCCCCGAAACGTCTGGGACGTCCAGGACGTCACCAAAATCTAGGTGACGCGTCCCTGCGTAACACTGAAATAAAGGAATCAATTTGAAATATAAATCGAAGTTTGAAATATCTTTATAGCTCTCTTTGCAAATATATCATCAAAAACTATCTTTGCAATCCTCTCTCCATCAACTTTCTTTGAATATTGTGAGTTTAGCCATGCTTGACTCACAAACATTTGCTTCAATGATGCCAACAAACAAGAAATACCTTGTGACACTAGCTCAAACAAGCTCTTTCCCCTGTGTGTGTTCTCTCATCAAACTCATAACCCAAAAATAATTATATATGTATTTTGTTATGTTTCTTACATCTTCTGCAACTGGCCTCACCCAATCAATTTTGCATATCCTCCAAAAGAAAGTCAAGGCAATGAGCCACACATGGAGTCCAAAAGAGTGATGGATGTCTCTCCTGCAGTAGTCTCCTAGCTGCCACATATGCTACTACATTGTGTGGGACAACTTGCACAACATTTTGTATACCCACCTCTAATACAATCTTCTCCAACATAACACTCAAATTCTCTGCATTTTTTACTATGTTAGAGGCATCAATAGACTTCAAAAACACCATCTCACCATTTGAAGTCGCTAAAAAATTAATGAAGGTGTGGTTCCTTCCATCCGTCCACCCATCTAAAAGAATGGTGCATCTGTATTTGTGTCATTATTTATTTTGATCTGTTGAGATTGTAGTGGCATCTACAATTGCACACTTGAGCAATTTTTCACTCAAATACTTTGGAGAGGCTACCTTGTAGGCTTGTACCCTTTCCCTACAATTGTCGATGTTGTTACCAAGTACTCCCAGTACGGGTTCTTTGCCAGATTACATGGAAGGTTGTTGTAGTACTAGAAATCGCACATTCTTTATCCGCTTTCTCGTGCATATCCTTGTTCCAGGTTGTACCTTGCAATGAAGGTTGTGCTCCAAGTATGTTCCTTGGCACAAAAAAGTTATGTATGTCTTTGCTCGAACTCGATGAAGCAGATGTGCCTCTTCTGGTTCATATGCGTGGACCACAAGTAGAGCCCACAATTGTTTCTGCAACATCCTCTGAATCCTCTTTCATTCCAACCCCAGGTTCCCTCTCTAGTTTCAACTCCTCTAGCTTTGTCAACTCTGCTTTCATCTCTCGCTTTGTCTCTTCCGTAACATTGGGGCAAACCACAGCGTCCCGGCAAACAATACATGCAAGACGATACTTCAGACGATTGATGCCTCCAAAAAATGTTTTTCCACAAAAATTACAAACCATTGTTCCCTGAACTGCTCCACGTACAGCATACTTCCAAGCGAGGGTCTGAGCATTCGCAAGAATGGTTCCTGTTAGTGATGTTAACCCAGATGCCGACCCTGATTCCTTTGTTAAGCTCTAATCTGCAACACAACACACATTTAAAAAATTAAAAAACGTAAGCTTAATTAAATTTTTTTTGAAAACATGCCTGAATAACCATATTTCACCGTAATTTAATAAAAATAACATACCTGCAGTTGCAAATGAGTATTAAAAATTTAAAATAATTCGCAATCACATTGAACGCATTTAAATTTACAAAACATGTTCGATGAATCAATTACAATACAAATATATAAAGTTCAAATAATTTAGAACAAATTTGCGTTTAAAAAAAACATACCTCTGACTACAAATGACTATTAAAAATTTAAAAGCATTCGTTGTTACATTAGATGTATTTAGAATTACAATATGAATATATAGAACTTAAATAATATATACCAAATTTGCAAAAAGTTGAAATAATTTTTATTCAAAAAACTTACCTCCAAATGCAATTCTCCAAATTTCCTCCTCGAATTCGCTCAAAAATCCGTTCAACACATGCAATGTAAGACTCAATTGGTTGTGTGAATGAAAATGAAGTGCTTTGGGGCCTTATAAAGGGAAAAAACTGCGTTTTTTTAATGTTTTTTTAGTGTTAAAGACATGTTTGCGTGTACAGTCTACGTTGGCGAGTTTTTAGCTCGGACTCGCTGAGTTTTGGCAAATATTCACCAAAAATCGACGAGCCCGAGTGGCGAGTTTTCCAAGCCATTATTCGTTTCCAGATTTCTTTAGCGAGTACTCGCCAAGTATGGTAACTATGGTTTTGAGTGTTACATGGTCAAAATTATTTCATATGTTTTCAATCATCTGATTTTATCGAGAAGGTTAACAACATACACTTAAGGGATTCAGACCCCCGCCAACAAAGTTGGTAACAATCCCACGAAATGGAGCAAGGGATTCTAGAAAATGCACTAGAATTTGTGGGTAGATGTTATGTTAATCAAGCAGTTACAAAGAAGACATTTCAAAATATATTAAAAAGTAGAACAATCTATCAATAGAAGAAATACTTTGGAAAATCAGCCGTTGATCCCAAGATGGATCTGGAAGTGCGCAATTTATGTAATTCTCTAGTTTAACTTGCAATATCCCCTCTTTTATGTAATTTGTAATGAAAAAATGGTTGAGTTAGTCTAAAGGTAATCCAGACAGCTTTTAGTGACAAGGCCAGAATTTTTTGTTCTGAGAAGGAAGTTTTGGCGGCAGTTGCATAGCAATTTTGTGGCATATATGTAGCAATTACCAAAAACATGAATGTGAACAATTGCAAACATTTGCACTTCTCTAAACAGGTGGTTTCGCTTCCTTCTTCCTTCCTAAGCAAAGCAACATTAAATACAAGTGGGAGAACACGTCCATGATAGTGAAAAGAGTGGTTTTGGGTGAATCCAAGTCTGGGGGCTGTAAACAAGAAAATGCCAGTAAGAGAGGTCTGAACCTTTCGTGAAGGCCATACAATGGCAGTAAGCTTGTATATATTTTGAGAGAATGGTAATACGAGAAGGAGAGCAATTGCTCACCAACTAGAGTTTTTCCCAATTGGATTTCTCTAGGATAATTCCTTGTCTCCTTGTCTCTTGTTTGTTGATTTCTAGTTGGTTGTGTGTTGAAGTTGCACTTTTATATTAAAATTGGAACTCTATATAGAAAGGACACTCATTATCACTGTTCATAGGATCTGTTATAGCTGTTTATAGTCAATTTACGGATTATATTGGTATCAGAGCAGTTAAAATTAAATTGTCTTTGTGTGGTTAACTTGTGTTGACATTGCAATTATATGCCCCTTACCCGGAGAGGCAGTGGAAGCGGTTAAGGTATCCTTCTACATTTTGAAGCAGAGACTTCCGCAAGAAAGTGGAAGCAAGGAATCTTAAGCATGGTTCGTAGTGGTGATGAAGATGCATGTGAAACTAAAGAGAAACATTTCTACGAGTTGGAGGTCGATGTGGGAAGTCTGTCACAAACTATGGGCGACATTTTCTTGTCTATGGGAAACTTGGAGTCTATCACGGGACTGCTCATGGAGAAGCTTGGTATCCCCAAGGAGGCACTAGGAGATCATAGGGAGGACACTCCTGAATATGAGGAAGAACAGCCCCGTGCCAACCCTGCCCCTCCTCCATTCAAAGCTGAGGCAAAAATAGAGATTCAACCAAATGACGAAAACGTAAATGCCGAGAAGTTAGACCGTTGGCTAGTGCAATTAGAGGCATATTTCAATTTGCATCAGATTAATGAGAGTCAGCATATTTCTTTTACAAGGTTAAAATTAACCAATCATGCTCTAACTTGGTTTGAAAGTTATGTTCACACTTTGGTTGTTAAGAAGCTTCCTCTTATTTCTAAGTGGGATGAATTTAAGATGCTAATCAAAAAGCATTTCTATCCTATTTGTTATGAGGAAGAGAGGTCCATGTATTGACAATATCTCAGGCAAAAGCAAGGCCAAAACGTGCAAGAGTACACCAACGAGTTCTGGAAGAAGGTTGTCCAAATGGGCAAAGATGTAGCAGATCGGGATATCTTGATGAAATACATTGGTGGACTCCATAACCACTTGAGAAGACCAATTCTCTTGGCCAAGTCGGTGAACGTAGATGAGGCTTGTTCTCAAGCCCACTACCTAGAGATGGACAAGAAGAAGAGTTCATTTGCCTCTCAAAGTGCTTCAAACAAACAAAGTGACACCAAGCAAAAGGAAAAAGGGAAAGGGAAAGGTAAGAAGAATGCTACTTCCATTTCTAAAAAGGATACTAAAGTTCATTGTGGTCATTGTGATGTTGACACTCATTCTGAGGATAAATGTTGGAAGCTCCACCCAGAATTACACTCCTTCAAGCAAAAAAAGAACAAGAAGAAGGCCAATGGCTGCCTTTGAAGGGGAGAAATTAAATTGCAACGATGAGGTGGATGAGACAATGTGTTGTACCTCTTATCAATAGAGAGGTATGTTTAGGTAGTAGTAACGGTGTTCAAGAAAATGAACGTGTTAAGCTCTTTCATATTAAAATTCAGTTGAAGAAAACCAAAGTGGATGCTCTTTTTCAATTTTTGATATTTGTTCGCAAACGAATTTGATAAGGAGAGAGTTAGTTGATAAGCTGAAAATAGAGACTTATCATCGTCCAAGCCCTTACTCGTTGGGTTGGGTGAAGAAGGATGTAGACATCAAGGTTACCAAGTAATGTAAAATCATGTTTGGTGTTAATAAACATTTCATTGATGAAGTTACCATGGATGTTGTTCCTCTTGATGTGTGTGGTGTAGTGTTTGGCAGCCGATACTTGTATATCAAGGTTGCCATCTTCACGAGGAGAGCCAACCAATACCACTTGGTGAAGGATGGTAAGAGCTACATGATTTCAGCCTACAAGGGAGATTCAAAGATCTCTTTGGTAAGTGCCTTTGAAAATAAGAAGCTTATTAATGCTAGTGGAGAATTTACCTTGCTCCTTTTGAGAGATATTCAGGAAGAGAAAGTTATTGCATCTAAAACCACTTGTAGCGTGTTTACTAATAAAGAGCAGAAGCAGATGAGATAGTTGGTACAGCAGTTCAAGGAGGTCTTCCAAGAGCCTACGGGGCTGCCCCCGGTTAGGCCTATTGAGCAAGATACATTTGCTACCCAATAGTCTGCTTCCAAACCTTGGTTTGCACAAGCAGTCCTTGAAGGATGCCTACAAGGTAAAACAACGATTACAATCTTTGATTAAGCAAGGTATAATCCGTCCTAGCACTTCTCTGTGTGGTTCTCCGATTATTTTTAGCAGAACTTTTTATCAGCATATTAACCATTTGCATCAAGTTTTGCAAGTTTTAAAGGAGAACCGGTTAGTGTTGAATGAGAAGAAGAGTGAGTTTGCTCAACAGTCACTTGTCTTCTTGGGGCACGTGGTTGGAGATGGAGAATTGAGAATTGATCCGGCTAAGATAGAGGCCATTTTGAATTGACCTATACCTTCTAGTATGACCGAGACAAAGAGTTTTATTGGTGTGCAATTCAGTATTTGAAGAATTTCATCAAGAACTTCTCTTCCATAGCAGCGCCTCTACATTTTGTGACAGCAAGTGGTAAGGTTTTTGTTTGAGGTAAGAAGCAACAAGATGCATTTAAGACATTTAAATACAAGATTAGTCATGCTCCAGTTTTAGCTTTGCCTAACTTGCAGCTTCCTTTTGAAATAGAAACAGATGCTAGTGATTATGCTATGGGAGTTGTCCTACTTCAAGGAGGTAGGCCCGCATGTTTACCATTCTGAATTGTTTCATGGTGCAATTCTGAATTATTGTACATGCGAGAAGGAACTGTATGCTCTTGTTCAAGTGGTTAAGAAATGGAAGACTATCTATGATGGCATATAATGAAGGTTATGAGCAGGATCCGGATTTTGGAGAGGATATTCCAGCGTAATGCCTCCAAGTGCGGGCTTTGAGCTTAAAGGAGAATATTACTTCTGAGATGGGCTGCCCTACAAGAATGAGAAACTTTGTGTGCCTAAGGGGGAAAGAGTACAATTGATGAGAGAAGCACACACTTCTAAGGTTGTCAGTCACTTTGGTGTTACAAAGACTGTTGCACCCTTACAGAGGAACATTTATTGGCCAAATATGCAAGCAGAGGTTGCTAATTTTATCAAAGGATGTGTTTTTATGTAGTACAAGGAAGGCTAGTAATAGAAAGTTGGGTTTATGCCATTACCGGTTCCATTCTAGGCCATGAGAAAGCATCTCCATGTATTTTATGGGTTGTTTGCCTATTTCCAAAAGAGGATATTATTATATTTTTGTGGTTGTGGACCGGTTCAGTAAAATGTGTATTCTTACTCCTTGCAAGAAAACACTCAAAGTCAGTGATGCAGCTGAGTTGTTTTTTGCTAATGTGTGGGTTCATTTTGGTTTGCCCAACTTTATTGTTTCAGATAGGGAATCACGGTTCATTGGGAAGTTTTGGTTTACTTTGTGGGAGAAAAAGGATACCAAGCTAAAGAGGTTGACAGCTTTTCACCCACAAACTAATGGGAAGACCGAAGTAGTAAACCGGACATTGGTTCAGCTCTTGCAAGGGTATAACAGGAAACATACTAAGACTTGGGATGAGAATTTGGTGTATATTCAGCATTCTTATAACAAGACAATTCATGCTTCTACTAGTAAGACTCATTTTGAGACTTGTTTTGGTTATTTGCCTAAGAGTGCATTTGATGTTGTTTTGAAACTACCATGTAGAGACAATGGGAGAGTGGATCCAAAGTCCACAAAGAATAAGTTCATTGATAAATTTCAACAGATACACTTCCATGTACACGAGAGGTTTAAGGAGTCCAGGCCAAGTACAAAGCAAGGCATGATCAGCATAGAACCGAGCATTCTTTCCTTGTTGGTGACAAGGTATGGTTGTAATTGAGTAGAGAGACTCCAAGGTAAAGCTAAGAAACTCAAACCTCTTAGATATGGCACATTTGAAATTCTGGAACAAGTGGGCAAGAAGGCATTTGGGCTGGATTTGCCTCCTTATATGATAATATATTCAGTTGTTAATATTGAAAACTTACGTCTCTTTGGGCCCTCTATGCTAGATCATGTAGAATAAGGGATGTTGTTACCACCCATTGAAGATCTTTCCCTAGAAAATCATTTGGAATTAGAGGAAAATGTGGTATTGTAGAAAAAAGAGAGGACCACAACAAGGAGTGCAACACCGGTGGTTTGATTGGGTTAAAAGGTCAATTGCCGAACAAGGCCAAGTGGTATTCCAGAGAACGGGGATGTGGGGAAGAAATTTCCTCACCTCATTAGTTCCTAAAAAGAAGCTTTCAAAGACTTAAAAGCCTCAAATTGGGGAGGCATGATCCAAAAATGGTATTATGAAAGTGCCCAATTTATGTGATTCTCTAGCTTAACTTGTAATATCCCCTCTATCTCATGTAAATAGTAATGTAAAAATGGTTGAGCTTAACTTGTAATCCTCTGTTAGTCTAACGAAAAAAGGTGATCTGATTCAGACAACTTCTAATGACAAGGCCAGAAAGTCTATTTTGAGAAGGAAGTTTTTATGGCATCTTGTTGCATTATGCGGCAGTTACCAAAAACGTGAATGTGAACGGTTGCAAACGTTTGCACTTCTCTAAACGGTTCATTTTGCTTCCTTCTTCCTTCTTGAGCAAAGCAACATTAAATACAAGTAGGAGAACACATCCTTCATAGGGAAAAGAGTGGTTTTGGGTGAATCCAAGTCTGAGGGTTGTAAACAAGTAAATGCAAGTAAGAGAGGTTTGAACCTATCATGAAGGCCACACAGTGGCAATAAGCTTGTATTTTTTTTTAGAGAATTGCATAGTGGAAGGGGGCAATTGCTCACCCACTGGAGTTTTTCCCAATTGGGTTTCTCCAAGATAATTCCTTGTCTCCTTGTCTCTTGTTTGCTGATTTCCAGCTGGTTGTGTGTTGAATTTGCACTTTTATATTAAAAATGGAACTCTATAAAGGACACTCATTATCACTGTTCATGGGATCTGTTATAGCTGTCTATAGTCAGTTTACGGATCAGCCTTTTATGGATATGCATCTTTCTCTCCTAATGCTTTTAGGGAAAAATATCTCAAGCGAAAGGGGATACGTTATGAACCTAATAATATTATTAACTACTTGTGTGGATGTGCCCCTTCACAAGTACCTCTATGGTGTACCTATATTTAACACCCTAACATATTGCATTCATCACCCTATTTGTACATTTCATATTTATCAATACAGTATTATACATTTTTCAATGCACATACCTCATGGTTTGGAGAATAGATAAATGTCAACACACCGCAAGAGAAATCATGTACAGTCTGAACCTCCTGGTTATTACAATTGATTTTCATGCTAACTTCACTCAAAGATGCCCAATCCTATTTCATGCTGGACCATATTCGTGGCAAATATTTTTCCTTACGTACAATACATACATACAGAGACTAATAAGTGACATTTTTTCAGCTCGATCATACCTTTTGCCATATAACAATCTAGGTGCCGAACTTATCTTTCACAAGATATCGTGCAATCCTATCATGATATAAATTTGAAGACATGCATACATACGTAAATTTGTGTAATACATACATACAGAGATGTATGAGTGCCATTTTTTAGCTCAATCCCACCTTTCATCATAGAGTCATCTAGGTGCCGCTCTATATCATTCACAAGATAGCATACAATCCTATCATGATATAAATTTGTAGCCCTTTCTCTTGTGGTTGCTTGACACCGGAAACACAGACCTCTATAGTTATGTTCGGAACTAGTGATAGCACCTCTTGGTACCAAGGTTACGCCGATAAGGATTATTATAAGAACAGAGAGAAAAACACATTCACAGGGACATTTATTGGGAAAATGGAATCTGCATATATGGAGATAGATGGAACGGAATTAAAAGTTTTTTTTATGAAAAAACAAACCATACAACATTAAAAAATTATTCATACGCCAAAAGCAAAAACAAAAATACATAAATAATGGAATTAAAAATTTGCAAAGATTTATACTCTGAATTGCATGGACAATCAATAGTTTTCTTCAAATCCATGGGAGTCAATGCCAAATGGTGATTTGAACTTGTCTATATGGTTTTCTCACAATGAAACCTCATTTTTATTGATCCATATTTCAAAAATATTGAGACTCTTGCTTTTCCTAACTGCACCCAATTGAAGGGGTTAATCATGAATGCCATAGCATTTAATTGATTTATATCTTCCAGCCTAATAGTCAGTCAGATACATATCAACCCATCAACTAATTCACCATAAAGACACAACTACCAGACACGGCAAACTCAGTGAAAGCAGCTCAAACATCACAGCATCAACCTGTATATCGATAACGTGTTCAAGTCCTAGAATCTTATAAATATATCTTGATAATGGAATTAAAATATTGTCTGACTGGCAGAACAGGAAACATTTTAAAGAAACCTGCAAATCCATTTGGATCCCTTTTGCACTTTCTTGGAATTGTTCCATGGGGAGATATGAGTCACTTTTGCATTTTGTAATTGATATTTCACGGACAGGTCAATTGAGCAGACACTGCTGCCAAATTTTAAGAATCAAGGTCTATTGGGAGTGAACATCTTCCTATCTTGTGATCAATCTCTGCAAAGAACAATACTAGGTGAAGAAAACAGCTATGGATACAATAATTACACAAACAGCACAATGCATGTGTTTCTAATGATATAGAGATGCAACAGAATCACTACAAGACATCTTTCTGCTCTGGTTTGAGGCTGAAATGATAGAGTCCCTCTGAATCAAACTGCATTAATTTCCCATATAACTACTTTTACAAGTTGAATTTGCATTGGGCAACCTTTTCCCACCTATTTAGGTATGAGGTATTTTCACCGACTCAGCTTGGAACAACCACAGTAACCTCTTTTTCAAGAAAACCACAAGTCCATCGGCAATCTAAGTCGAGACACAATAGCTTTCCAAAGCCATTAAGATGTTTACAATGATATTCAAGACACATGAAACCACTAATCACGACTTACATCTAAGATCAGCATATAAATTTTTACCATAAATTTAATCATTTAATGTCTTGAAATTCAAGAACCTCATTTAGATATAAATTCAAATCAAGAATATAAATTAAGAGAGTGACAATGAATGAGGTATATTGATGTCACTCTAATTGTTCCAATGTACCTCATGCACAACCAAAGGGCTGACTTAAAAAATACCATGAATCTTGAAGATTGATTTGCAAACTGCTAAGGTAATAATTAGAATGTGTGTTTTCCTATGATGTTGATTAAGAACTCGAGTACAAACTTCCAAACATTTACAAGTTATTTTATTTTAGAACATACAAGTTACCTTCTGGAAAACCATCTTTTTTGGCATCTGTATCTGTCAAAATAAGAAATAGGGATTCCTCAAAGTTATCGCCATTTGAATTCTCTATTAAATATTTCAGAAAAGCTGAGGAGAGACGTGTGGCATTTATGGCCTTTGCATAATCTGCCCGCGCCCCTGATGTTGCAGTAATAGTCTCCTGAAGGCTCCATACTAGGTGAACCAAAAGTTTGGCAAGATGCCTCGTGTACCTGTTGTTCCGAGCTGTAAACATACATAAGAAACAGCAGTGTCAGCATCAGTCAGTCAATTGCACAAACACAGTACTTGCTTGACAACACAAAAAGGATCATAACAACAAAATAGAAAAAGACGACGACATGTATAACACCAGAAGAGAACAAAGTATGAAAACAGGGTTGAATTATTTTTAGTTCAATCATTTTCTTTCCCTTCTCATCTGCCTGTATTACTAAAATCCTTGTTAAATGTGAAAAAGAGCACATGGATATTAATATAGATTGAAATTAAACGTCTTTATATTTTCCTAACAATCAACTAGTTTTGCATCCAAAAAAGACTTAGCATCTAGTTATAGTCAAGAATCTGCTAAATAATCAAAAGTAAATATAATCCAAATTAACATTTATTTTTATTTTGTTGCTTGAACACAAACACCAACTTGCCACCACCCCTCAGGATCATAATTTCAATCACTTTGCCAAGCTCCTAATGACGAATAATGTATGGACCCTCCAAACGTAACTTATCACTTGGTACTTGGACTCTCAGAGAATGTAAAAGACTGTTTGTTAAAACAAGAAGAGCTTCCTTGGAATTGACCCTGAGACCACCTTTGTAAACCTGCAAAGCCTTGCAAGCGCCGTTTGCGTGCTTGGGTGTAACAGTAGCCACATTTAGTAGTTTTAAACCACCTCCTATTTCCTTCATAAAGCACAACCCTCTATGCTCCCTCCACTGTTGCTTGTTCCACGCCTGCTTGTCTTTGTGCCCTTGGCAGGCCTCTACCATGGACGGTAAAGCCCTTTAGAGGCCTACATTGTTCCTTCACACCTCGCACGCACTCACTTCTCCTCCACACTTGCCCCTAACAAACATCCTCTGTTTGGTATGCATGCGCCTCTAATGAGACCTAATTTTCATTCATCATTATATATTTTTAGTTTTATCTTACCTGATACATTGATCCTTTCACATACTGCTTATCGATATTGGATGGCTAGAATCTTTGATTTCTGCTGATTGCATCTGATGTTGGATCGTTTCTTGTCTAATTGTTAATGCTTACACATGCAGACAGTTTATTGTTGTTTATCATTATGGATGGTATACATGTCTTGGATTCATGACGATTACATTCAGTTATTTAAGTACCCTATGAGTAACTATGAGCTTATTACTGATTATGATCTTGTTAATGTGATTGAATGTATCCATTTTCCTTGCACAGTATATTCTTATTCATATCGTCATGTTAATTAGTCATATACATATGCACATGTGTTTGAACATTTTGAAATGTGCAATGAGTGCAGGTGCAGGTTTGGATAAAAAAACCAAAAGGGGAATCCCAAGTGACCCCATCTCTACCACTACTATTTTTCCCGTCTCATAGTTGTTTGGATGTCGGTCACACCTTGACTAGTCTACTTACGTCTTTTGAGGTCTTACTTGGGCATAGCACTTACGGGGGTTTGCTATTGTTAGCTAGACAGCTTGTTGGGTAGGTGTTGGACCATGGTGGCATTAGTCGCCTTTAGTCACCCTTCAATTTGGAAAATCAATTAGCTTTTTTAGCAAATTTTAAAGTGGACCATAAACCTATTTTCCATGTCTTTTTGGGTACACTTGAGTAGGGACCTAGTAGGGTATGGGTAGGTAAAGTGTTTAGGTCAGATTTAGACTTTCAATGCTTGAGATTTTCAAAAGGTGTCTTGAGTGTGGCTAAAGCAAGACGGCCCAAGGGGGGCGGACATGTCATTGGCAGCTTCCTTGGTCCCTCTGTGTGAGGGAAAGATTTTTCATTCTTGCACACTCGACAAATTTGAAAAGAGTGAAGTGGGAGGAAAAAGGAGGGTAACAAGATTTCAGATGGTGGGGATAGAGGTAGGATCACATGCCAAGATCTGTTTTTAATTATTGTTTTCACGGCTTGCAATTGCTTTTTTCAATGATCGTTTGAGTTGTTTTCTGTTTGTGTGAAGCCGCCTATTCAGGCCCTGCTCCTCTATTTGTTGGAAATTGGTGTGTTATTTCATGATTTTCAATGGGTAATTGTGGGTTTTAAAGTTTAATCGTTATTTCATTTTATAGTGTTGTGGTTGTTATGTGGTTAAATTCTGGGTTTCTTTATGCTGTCTATTTGGAGTAGCTTGTGCACTATCATGTATGACGGAAAAAAGTTCCTATGATGAGCATGGGGCCTAAGGGTAGACTGCCTTTTGGCTCACCCAGAGTTAAAGCCGGAATTTGGGGCCAAGGTTGGGTTGTATGCTTACCCCCCTCCATTTCTATTAAAAAAGGCATCTGCAGTTTGGAAATTATGTGTTGGAGATAAAATATGAACTGTAATTTGGAGGCATGGAGCATGACTGTTCCTCTTCTCTCCTCCCCCGAGTGAGTTGCCACGTTGATTCTCAGTTGTGTTTTTTTTCTGATTGTATGTGTGTATCTTGGCATGGAAACCCCTAGTAAGCTATCTCTTGTCAGAATAACTATTTTCCTATCTCTAAGCCTGCACTAGTTATGCCAAACTGGAACCTTGCTAAATATAGAAGTGCAATGAAAGTTCAAGCCATCCAGGAAACATGAGGGGTGTTCACATCCCTACCTTTGACATCCTAAGGCTATTAACCCTAGACAATCCCCAAGCCCAAAGGGGTGTCCATAACCCACACATCCACCACTAGGTTTAGACAGGTCAGCTAGTTTTAGAGGCAGATTTAGTGCAGGCTCGGAGATAGACATATAGTTACAGTCTGACCACAGATACTTGCTAGGGAAAAACAGATAGGGTTTTCCGTGCAAAGGCACACAAATACAATCAGTGAAACAACACAGCCAAGAATCACTCTGGTGACCCATTTTACGTCACACACGGGGAGAGGATACATGCAATAATCATGCACATGTCTCCAAATTACATTTCATAACGTTATCTCCGATACATAATTTTCATACTGCAACCACCATATTTTACAAAAAATGGAGGGGAGTTAACATGCAATCCAACCCTGGGCCCCAAACTCTAGCTTCAAGCATCAATCAGCCAGTAACCAGCCTACCCATTGGCCCCAAACTCTAGCTTCAAGCATCGGTCATCCAGTAACCAGCCTACCCCTAGGCCCCAATCTCATCCTAAGCACCCTCTTCCTTTCCCCACAACACTACATAGGCTGCTCCAAATGGACAACATAACAAAACCCAAAATTCGACCACATAACAATCCACAACATAATAAAATGAAATAACCGGCAAACTTTAAAACCCATACTTCCCATTGAAAATCGCAATATACCACTCCACTCCAACTTTCAGCAAACACAGTACGGCCTAAAGAGGCTTCACAAAAACAGAAAACAACTCAAACAATCATGGAAAAGAAAACAATTGAAAGTCATTAGAAACAAAGCTTGGCGTGTGACCCTGCCTCTATCTCCACCACCTGATTTTTCGAAAGTGTGCAAAGTATAACAAATTCTAGACTTAAATAGAGGGGCTGAGGCAGCTGCCAAGGAATGGTGGACATGTGGCCATTCCCTTCGGCTGCCTTGTTTCTGCCACACTCAAGGCACTTTTTTAAATTCTCAAACATTGGAAAGTTAAATTTGGCCTAAACACTTTGCCTGCTCATACCCTACTAGGTCCCTACTCAAGTGCACAGTAAAAGGTGGAAAATATGTCTAGGGTCCAGTTAAAATTTTGCTCTAAAAAGCCAACGATTCTCCAAAAGAATTTTGCCCAGGCAAATGCTTGTGTACTCCATCATTTCAAAAAGAATAATGTGGCCCTTAGATTTCTTGTTTCATCCCTCAAGGGAAAAGCACAAGAGTGGCTCAAGAATTTGGCACCATAATCAATATCTAGTTGGGATGAGTTATGGGAAAAACTTTACAAGCAATTCAGAGAGAATGTGGATGTTTTGTCCCTGAGGACATCAATCGGCGCATGAAAGATTTCAACTTCATATTTGAGAATACTTGGAGAAAGATCCCTACTGAATATAGACCCCTACCAGGTACCGCACTCTTGTATTATTTAAAAGCTTAAGAATTTGATATCGCAGACATGATCCAATCTCTAGCAGGAAGAACTCATCCCCAAGCTTTTGACCTTGTTGTGCATGCTGAATTATACCTTATATAAGTAGGCCAAATCATTCACATGCCCATAGAACCTTTTATCTTTTTATTTTTGTGTTATCCCAGATGCCCAAGCCTCAACTAAGCAAGCCATAATTCCACACCAAGTTGAATCCCAGAGTCCTAACTCACTAGCTGAGATTAAAAGCCTTGTTGCAAAGTTTTTTAATGAGTTATCGACCTTCGGGGACTAGTTGACCCTCCAAATGGCTCAAAATCAACTTCTATTCTTAAATTCTCATAAGCAAAACAGGCTTGCTACCACAAGTATTCCCAATCCGACAGGGAAGCTTAATCCTCAGCCTGAACCCATTCCCACATGCTCTTTGCAAGAAACAAATGTCTCTTATGTCAATATACGTCCCTCTCAAATCATAACAGCCCCTAAAATGATACGAGATTGGAAACTGGTTGAAAACCCAACTTATTTCACGAACAATGAATAGGTTAACAGTGGGATTTTCATCCACCATAGAAAAGTGCCAGATCAACAAGGAGGCTGATATGGATGTGTTGTCACCTAAAGTTGCACCATTGCTGAAACTAAGTTCAGCACCTCAATGAAACATGGGATGATCTCTCAATGTGGGACTTGACTGTATGAAATCACCCTCCGGAGAAGGTCGGCTTCCTCTAC
Source organism: Taxus chinensis (assembly GCA_019776745.2). Taxonomy (NCBI): domain Eukaryota; kingdom Viridiplantae; phylum Streptophyta; class Pinopsida; order Cupressales; family Taxaceae; genus Taxus; species Taxus chinensis. Next base: position 307,965,242 of record CM034154.1, read on the forward strand.
CTATCTATTCGAACACTAACACTACTCCTAAGCTAAGCTACTAAACTGCAGGGGAAACGGGGAAGGAGAAATGCATGAAAATGAAACTAGGCTAAGGGAATGGAGATGGTGCCAGAACAGAAAGGGGGTCTCTTTCCATGAGGGGAAGAACAGAAAGGACACACATGAGGAGAAGGCAGACACATGCCACAGACCAATACCGCAAGAACAGAAAGGACACGCAGGAGGAGAGGGCAGACACATACCACAGACCAAAACCGCAAGAACACAAAGGACACGCGAGAGGAGAGGGAAGACACCTGCCACAGACCAAAACTACATAAACCATTCGATACTACACATTATAACCACACAAAAATGGAAACCATGCAAATATAGTCCATACAGAACATAAAATGGAAAGAACAAGGAGGCAAGAAGACAATAATCTATGCAAAAGGGTAGATATGAGCCACATTCAACATATATTATTGCTTATAAGGATGCATAATCCATTACAGTCACTCATAAGGCATTGGATGCATTACAATAGCTCAAAACAAAGGTTTCCAACTCGTGAAACCACGGCCACCGTTTTGACATGGTGACTTTGCTGTCGAGAGAGGGATATTTTACAATGAATATTGAATTGCATTATATAGAAAAAAAGAGAAGGGAGAGGGAGAAGGTCAGATCGCACCAGCATGACAGGCCTTCGCGATTTAATGCTTGCAGACAGGCATGGGCGTCCATTTTGTTTTAATCACACGCCATCAGATTACCAGTGCAAGAAGATTGCGCCATAAAATTCTGATTATTGGAGTGGTTTGCACTGTTGAACTGAGTTAGGCGCAGCTTTGTTGTGCTTCGCAGAATTTAGATGATCCACGACCTTTTCCTCTGTCTTCCGCAACTTCAGATGTTTCTATTGTGATCAACGGCCTTGTTATTTGTCTCCATGGTCTTTCGCAGCTTTTAACAACATTTGCGTGATCCGCGAGCATTTGTCTTCCACGGCTTTCTGTCCTTGTTAACGAACTTTTGGTGACCCGTGGCTATTTCTTTGACCTCCGCCTTGATCCGCATAGCCTTTAACCTTTGTACCATAGACTTCTTTTGAATCACGGGTTTTCTTCGTTCCGTGGCTTTTTTAATTTTACCTTGTTCCGTAGATGACCGTTTGTTTCGCAGACTTCTTAACCTTGTGCGGCTTTCTTTACTTCCTCCACACTCAACTTTTCTAACGTTCTCGCGCTCTGCTTTGCCTTGTCTCGAGGCAACTTTTCCACTTATTCTTGCTTGATCCATGACACATTACATCATTTTTGACATTTAGGTCTCCTTGGCTAACGATATCACCCCAGGGCGATGGTGTCGGTGTTAGATTTCCCTTGGCCACCACCATCACCTGAGTTGGGTATATATACACACGGTACACCACACCCAGACATTCATAAGGAAGAAAGATCATAAGAACTAGCCATCTGGTCTATTCTTTTGCACCATCTTCGCATCTACTCACTCTGCTCCCGGTTCATCTTGCATTTGACTTAGATTGGACACTCTTCTTGATTGTTGGATTGCTTGCACTATTGGGTTATTCTATTGAGTCTTGGATAAGAACGATGTTCCCCTTCTCCACCCATAGCGATTATCTCTCAGTGTGTTGCTTCTCTAGAGAGATAGATGGATCAACGACCACCTTACAGTTAAGTGTTCTAACCCTCTTTGTCATTTTGTATAGATTAGTTCATTTCCCTTCCCCATTGCTCTATGTTAGTTTAGTATTGTATGTATATCGATGCTAGTTAGCATAACGCTCTTATATGATCAACTCCTTTGATTTCCTTTCAATTATATTTCATGTAATGTAGATTGTACATGTTTGTCCTATCATCCCATCGATCTACACCTCTCCCCCATCTACCGATATCCTAGAAGGGTACTCTCCTCTATCTTGACTGCGGGCCTTGGAAACCCTAGGTTGACCTAGTGTAGGGATTACTGCCCTCTGGATATGCGACCTTAACGCTCGATGTAGCCCCTTTAAATCAATCAATTGTGTGTCTCTCATTTCTTGCCTCATACCCTTGTAGAACGGAAGACTTAGGAGTGCAAGCCATTGAGACACATTCTTGGCCCGCCATACACATTCGTTCGTCAATTTTTATTGCTTCGGCATATGCAACTGCCAAGGTATTAATATTCTGCGATCTTCTTGAAAAGACTGTAGTCATGGGGTCTAGCACATTTTTGTAGATCTCAAGCACTAAATCAGCTACGAGTTTGTATGGATCAATGGCTAGGCTATACATCTTCTGAAATCTTACATTGAAGGTTCTAATGGGTTCTTTGGTATCTCTTCTCAGGGTAGTGAATTGTTGATAAATGACCTCGGGGCTAGTAATCCTTTTAAATTGTGCAACAAATATATAATTGAATTCCTGCCAACCTGTAATCGAATCCTCAGGCAAATTCAAAAACCAGTCATAAGTAGCATTACGAAGTGTGAATGAGAAAAGCCTACAGGCCACATCTTCATGTGTGACATTCAGAAGCCTCAAGGATGACTTAAACGTTCTAAAATGCTCTTCGGCAAATATGCTCCCTGAAGGATCAAACGCGGGAAGATACTTATCAAGATTTATGGGTAAATCATGGACAGGACAAGGGGCATATTGAAGACCCGACGAACTATGCCATTGTTGGTATAAACAAGGAAGGTGGGTTACCTAAATTTGGTGAACTAGGCAATGTTTTTTAACATTTCAACTTCCCTTTATCAGATCGGAGCTTCCTATGGAAACTTAATGATACATGGGACAATTCTGAATCAGAACGAGGCCTTATGTCATTCTCTAGATGCTAAGGTGTCTTTGACTTTATCTCTATCTTGGAAGCAACTGTGAAGTGCGAGGAACGAGCTTTTGCAACTGCGAACTGCAAGGAACAAGCTTTTGTAATTGTGAAATGCGAGGAACAAGCTTTCATAATTGTGAAGTGCGAGGAACAAGCTTTCGCAACTATGAAATGCAAGGAGCGCGCTTTCACAAATGCAAAGTGCAAGGAGCGAGCTTTCGCAACTGCAAAGTGCGAGGAACAAACTTTTGCAACTATGAAGTGCGAGGAGCGAGCTTTCGCAACTGTGAAGTGCGAGGAACGAGCTTTCGCAACTATGAAGTGCGAAGAGTGAGCTTTCTCAACTACGAAATACAAAGAACAAGCTTTCGCAACTACGAAGTATGAGGAGCAAGCCTTTGCGACTGCGAGGTGCGAGGAATCCATTTTGTTCACTGCAAGGAAAAAGTTATACATTGTTAGTGAAAACCACTAACTGCAAAGAACAAATTTTCGCAAATGCAAAGTGCAAGTACTTGAAAAACTTGAAGTGCGAGCAACAAAGTTAAAGTGTGAGTACTTGAAATACTTGAAGTGCAAGCACCAAACATTGTTAAGGTGCGAGTACTAAGCAAATTTGAAGAGCAAGTGTTAAGCAAAAGACGTGGGCCAAAAAAAACAAGAAAACACTTCTGCAAAATACAGACAACTATTCACATATTGCCAACTTTTTGAAATCAAAGTGGGTCCCTATTTTTAAAAGGAGTTTTTTGAAAATGGGGGGGTGTTAAGCAATAACACATCTGATTAAAGAAACATACTGTCATGTTTACTTCTTCTCCCTAATATTTGTATCGTGCTCCTCTACTATGTATCATGTACTGAGTCATCTCCACGATGGTTCTATTTCACGTCTCAGCCATTCCATTCTGTTGTAGGGTATACAGGATTGTCAATTGACAATGAATACCTCCTTGCTACAATAATCCTTGAACTGCTTGGATGTGAATTCACCCCCATTATTAGATCTCATTGTTTTGATACATTTGCTTGTCTAGATTTCCACCAACACCTTAAACTTTTCAAAGAGGGTAAAACATTCAAACTTCTTTTTCAAGAAGTAGACCTACATTTTCCTAGAGAAATCATCCAACAACAAAAAATACCTCAAACCGAGTATTGTGGGTGATTTTTAGGATGGCCCCGAAAGATCTGCATGAACAAGATCTAAGATCCCCTTTGCCTAACTAGCCCCTTCAATCAAAAATGGTGTTCGCTTTTGCTTTCCAACCAAACACCCTACACACAAATCTTGTTTTTCATAGATAAATGGCAAACCAAGACCATGTTGGCTCTACTAAGTTTGGCTAGGTATTGAAAGTTGAGATGTCCAAATCTCTCAAGCAAAAAAATGTTGGTATTACCCTCCATAACTAATACATGTAAGTTGATTGTGGCAAGATCAACAAGCCTATACAAGCCACCTTGCCCAATGCCTAGGGTTATGACTTTGTTTTGTTCTACATTAGACACTATATTTCTTGCCAAAGAAGTTTACAGAAATGTTGAGATTTTCAATTTGTTGACTAATATATAAGAGATTCTTGTTCATTATAGGGCCATGTCTAACATTTCTCACTATGAATTTTGCAGCATTATTTAATATAATGTAGATATCCCCTATCCCTTTTATTCAATGTGATCTTCCATCACCTAATGAAATTGAATCAGAAAAACATGTATTTGCATGAAAGTCTACATCGGTCCTTTTGACACATGAAGTGTATGGATGCTCTAGGTCAAAGAACCAACATCTGGTAGCACTTCCATCCGAGCATAATGCCATGCAAGCATACTCCTCTTAAAACTCTCTTTTAGCTTCAAGTACTGTCGTATTTGCTTTTCCCTTCTGCTTTTTGTTATACGAAAGAGCATACCATCATGTTCGGCAATCCTTCTTAACATGCCCAACTTTATGATAGTAGTAGCACTTCACTTGGTATTTGGAATATGATCCTTCAAGGTGACATTTCCACTTCCCCTTCGATTGAGCGGCAAATGCACTTATTTTGTCTAAAATTGGACTCATGTATTTGTGTCTGTCTCTATTCTTTTTGCATCAAATAGGAACTTGATCAAAAGTCAAAGTTTGACTTTCAACCATCAAATGTAAAGCTTCTACCAAAAACTCATATGAGGTTCACAACAAGGGCAACCAAGTCGTCATCATCTCACAAGGACCCGCCCCCGTGCATCTTTGCTGAAAATAGCAAATTCTTCAAGTACAAAACCCGACTTCTCTTTGATGTCAGTACTTGTTCTTTAAATTGGTCCATAGCACATTTTGCTTAATGGCATTCTAGACCTCGATTATCAATTCATTTGACATAGATAATTTCAATAACAAGGCCTCCTTATGACACTTGTCATAATCCACAAAATCCACAACACGCCTTCCTTCAATGCCAATAACAATTTTATCGCAGTCCAAGTAATCCGTGAACGTCAATATTTGTGACTCCAAACATTGTAACTCTGGCTAATCAATTTATGTACCTCTGACAAAACAGCATTTGAATATTGACCATTTTTCACATAATACTCGATTTTCCGATGTAGAAATCAATGTAACAAGAAAAATGCACAATCTAGATTATGAATGTTTTTCTTTTGCACAAAATCGATGCAACAAAAAAGGAAATACAGTCTGTATTATGAATCTCTGACTTCTGATCTGCATATCGCTGCAATAGAAAAAGGAAATGCAGTCTATATTCTGAATTTATGACTTTTGACCCACAAATCAATGCAACAAAAAAAGGAAATATAGTATACATTCTGAATTTGCTTATACTGCATGCAAAATAACTTACATGTGCTGAAAAATGTACTAGCTCCTGTTGACCAAATCGTGTGCCCTGGAACTACAAACTCATTACTGCACCAAAAATATGAAAACCTGCAGTTCCAGACATTTTTGGAGAAACTTCACGAGTAACTTGTTGGCGAAATAATTTGTCGCAAGGACAAATTAGTGAGTTTTCACCAATGCTCCGGCACTAAGTCCCTCATCTTGGTAATGGGGAGGCTCCCATTTATTGAATGCAGAAAACAAATAAGTGGGTGGTCGTGAAGCTGGGGATCACATAGGAATACTCCATTAGACCTATGGCAAATTGCTTGCACCTAGTGCAAGGGAGAAATTTGCTTAGTGAAAGGAGGCAAAAGGGAGTAAGAATATAGGTAAGAAGAGTTAACTTTGTGAATAGGCACTAACAGATTTCCACAGCATTAACCAGAATTAATCCACACTCAATTAGAGGAATCCAACCTTGCTAACAATGATAAGACTAACAAATCAAAACACATAATTCTATTGATTCATTTATCAAAGGCACCAACACCTTTCTTGGTTTTACAAGGTCATCATGTAGACACCTAAATCTAACTACAGCAATTTTAATACTAAAATTGCACTAGTTATCTTCTTTCCCGTCATTTTGTTATAATTAGTAGTTTTTCCGCTAATTAGTTAACATTCCCCTTCATCTTGATCAATTAATGACACTTCGTTAATTAACTAGCCTTCCCCCCATTCTGGATGCCAATTAAAGACACTTCGTTAGTTATAATCCTCTTTTAATTAATCAATTAACCATTATTAATTAATTGAGCCTTTTAATCTTCTATTTAATCAATAAGCCTTTTCTCTCAAATCTTATCACTATCTTCATTTAAATAAACTTGTTGCGAAGACCTTCTGGCCGTAATTGTTAACATTAGCCAATGGCGTCATTGCAATCACTTCCACATCCTTCCATCAAGCCATCTATGGTTCTTAACCCTTTATCAAAACAATCGAGAGAGCTGAAATAAGTTATCAGAAGAAAAAAATCAAAAATCAAAAGCAAAAAGCAAATCAATATATAACTCTCTCTTTGGGTAGTTCTAGTATCTTTATCGGGGCTATGGATGCCTGGCTGGTAGTAGTGCAATGTTGCGACTAGAATCAAAAACATCTCCGTTGGGGCTATGGATGCCTAGCTGACAACTAAGGAATGTATGACTCTTCTTCCACCCTCCATTCTCAAATCACCTTTCAAAATAAATCATTCCTACTCATTGGCTAGTTTATCTTCAATTATAGCCTATCAAATCTTCACTTCAAGAAATTATTAATTTCCACGTGCGCACACTAGATCTTAATGAGAAAACAGGGCTAGTATGTTACCAGGCATCGTTTGGACCTTGTTCAAACTCTTGCTTTAGTCCATATTTTGTCTCACGATTTGTGCCTTAGACTCATGACCAATCTTCTAGCTACATTTTCCATATCCTTCCTTAGCATTCACACTATTCTTCTGCTTTGTTCAGAAAATCCATGTGTATAAGATTTCCTTTTTACCATGTTTGAGGGAAACTTTGTCCCCTTTCAATAAAAAATCTTCTACTTCTATCTATCATTTGTTTCTTGGCCAGTTTGCACTGGGGGCATGCTCGCTCCTTCCTAGCTCTTCATTGGCTTGAGTTCATCATGATGTTGAACCTATCCTTCTTGGCCTTGATCCGGCTGATTTCTATTCTTGTATATATGCGTAGAATTCACCCTTGTATATTCCCACCTCTTGCTAGGGGCATTTCTGCATCTTCGTTTTCCTATACATAGTTTCATTAAACTTTCAAAAAACCCTAAAAAATCATAAACTCTTCGAAAATCCAAATGCATTGGTAAAACCTTCGAAAATTCAAAACATTCGAAAATGCAAAAAAAATCAAAACATTCGAAAATCCAAAAACATTCAAAACCTTTAAAAATCCAAAAGCATGTGAAAAACTCAAAAATTGAATACTATACCACAAAACATCTTACTTTAGTGCTTGTTTGTTCTAGCGCATGACATGCGGATCATATTGTGATCTTCCTTCATCAACAAATTTGGTTTGTTTGCTATGTTTGTCTTCCCAACATATATCGTTGCTCGGGGCAATATACTTCCTTGTCCTCCGTATACTTCCTTGCTTGGGGCATCATTTCAACCCTTGTCAATAACTCGAACATTTGGGAACTGAAGCTGCATAACAAAAACATTTGTACAACTTTCTTGAACGTTGCTTGTTTGAGTATGTTTGTTTGTGCTTATTTGTTTGCTTTCCTACTTGATTACTTTCTCGCATTGCATTGCTTGTGTATTTTGCTTTGAGTCGGCCCTTTAACAATGAACAAAAATCAGTATTTTAGCTCTTCATGTCATTTTACCATTTTGTTGTATGCTTATATCAAATAAAAGATACTTCCAAGCCAAGATGGTGCATATGTTATGTCACGATCTTCCCTATCCGTTCTCTATCTTATCTTCCATTCTAACTAATTTTCTACCTATCATTTTCGATTTCTTCTATGCATTCTTCCCGAGACATGGTTATCACCGTGACTCGTTTTCCCTCCCTCCCTTGCTTCTCGCGATTGAGGCACAGGATTCAACTCAATCAATCAATTTGAATAATGGCCAACCCAGCGCAATTTGACTCCCTAACGTCGCGATGAACTTTTATACCATCGTGATTTTTTTCTCTTCTTTCTTTCGAGTGTCTATCGACCTCTTCTATCACCCTATCGACACTCGAGGGGACATCATCCACCAAACTAATTTTTCTTCTAATCCTTAAAATCGTCTTAAACTTGTCTACTATCTTTGAAGTGGCGTTGTTTGCGCTACACCACATCAAAGAGAGGCAAATGTAGACACCTAAATCTAACAACGCGGTTTTAATACTAAAATTGCACTAGTTATCCTCTTTCCCGTCATTTTGTTATAATTAGTGATTTTTCCGCTAATTAGTTAACATTCCCCTTCATCTCGATCAATTAACAACACTTCGTTAATTAACTAGCCTTCCCCCCACCCTGGATGCCAATTAACGACACTTTGTTAGTTATAATCCTCTTTTAATTAATTAACCATTATTAATCAATTAAGCCTTTCAATCTTCTATTTAATCAATAAACCTTCAAATCGGTTAAATCCCCCTTTTAAACCCTTCAAATTCTATTAATTTTCCTTTAAATCATCTCCAAATGGCTTCTATAAGGTTAATTTGACCTATTAATTAATCCTAGTCAATTAATAAAATCACCCCCAACTCCCATGAGTTGCTAATCACTAAATAATCTCCTTTAATCATATTTATCCCTTGTAATTCTATTCTACCTTAATCCTACATTCACTAGGATACAAGCTTCTCTAAAACTAGAAAGCTATATAAAGAACCTAGCACACCATGTTTCAATTCATACCATGTCCTTGTAAGACATTTGCACTTGATAAGAGCATTTTCATGTCATTGGAAAGCTTTGTTCAAAACCCCTTTTTACTTGGCCAAGAGTAGTAAGAGAAAAACCAAAAATGGCAATCAAGCCATATTGGTGAAATCTCTTCCTCTTCCTTGGAGAAGTTCCTTAATCGTGCATAGTTGTGTTCAGTTCACAAAGGAAATACCTACAATATAAAAGCACATATAACAATCAAAGGAGGTTTGCATTTGATGTTTGATTTAATGTTTAATGCATAGTTAGATAAGTTTTCCTTTATGCATTATCATGATGTTTTTGTTTGATAAACTAAGTTATGAATCTACTTGGTGTTACGTTCATTTCGTTAACTTAGATTAGTTTCACATGCATACATATTGTATTTACAAGGTTGAGCATATAAGGAAATAGAGGAGAGAGACAAAGAAGAAAATAGAAGAATGGAATCTCTTGCTTGTATTTAGTAGTGCAAAGCTATCTACTAGAAACTCACAATTGACAAGCCCTTGAAATGGAGAAGCCATTTCAATTTATAGCCTTACACAAAATCTTTTCATCTACCCCCCATATGACTTTTCACTTCCCCTCATCACTTGTGACCTTTCATATTCCTAGGAAACAAAAGTAAGTCTTTTCTCATTAATTAAAAAGTACTCATTACAATGTTAGACTATAGATCACTTAAGTGAATAGGACAAAATAGTGAAAAGTACCTTCCTAATAAAGAAGTAGAACATGGAAGGAGGAAGGAAGAAGAGGAGAGATGACCATGCCGATGGAGACGAAGTCTCTGTTGATGATGAGCTAACCACCGATGAACCTTCTGGGAATGCTCCTGGAGAGATTTCTTCACCTTTGAATTCCTTACTGAAGTGGGTTGTTGTGGGTGCTACTATTTTTGCCTGAGGAATATGAAAAAAGCTCAAAGCACAGATCCAGGTTTCCGAAGTACTACTAATGTTCTTGCATTGATTGAGCCAAACTTGATGATCCTTAGCAGTATTGGAAATTTTACATCTGATTTCTGCGAGAGACTCCAAATCTTTGTTGAATGAGAAGGGATCTCCCGCCTCTTTCTTGACCTCGAATGGTTTCAAAAGCTCTTCCACTGATGAATTCTCACTGATTGAAGGTGACCCAAGTTTTTGCACATTGTTGTTTATATTTTCCGAAATTTGTGATGCGAGCTCTTCACAAGCATCAAGCTCGGAGATAACATCATTCAACATTTCATACCGGGTACTCGTTGTGCGAGACCAAATAAGAGACAAATTCTCAATTATGGAAGTGAATACATTTCTACCCACCAATACAAAAGAATCAAGATTACTCACTTTTAACACCAATGGAAGCACATTGTCCTAATGGGCTTTTTCCTTCTCAATCTCCTCCTCGGTCATTTTTACTTTTGAAGCGGTGGCAAGAGCAAACTCGAACAATGAGAGGATCTCAAGCAACAAAGTTTTCCCTTTTTCAAGAATCTTTTCAACCCACCTGTCATTGGCCCTTCCCTGCATTGATTAACCTTGAGCTTTCTTGATAGTTTCGGGGTCGAAGCTACTGATAGGAGTGATGGCTTCTGTGGGAGGAGGTGGTATTGCACTAGGAACCAAAAACACTTGCACATAAGTAGTGAGAGTTCTCACATGCTCCTCCAACTGTTCCATTGTTTACTTGTACTCTTCATTTGGGTAAAATATGCAAGCAGCAGATTCTTTGAACATATGTGCATCACCCTCGTGTGTAGCTTAACCCAATGAAATCCTTGTCATCTCGTAGTCACCCTGAGTCATTTCCTCCATAGGTTTCACAACCTTGGGTCAGGCAACTTCTACATAGTGGTCACCAAAAGCTCCACTAAAGAAGCGAGAGGTTACTTGTGCTTTCTTGCCTCACTTGGATTTCATGATCTTTGAGATAGCTCCAAAATTGGGTGTCGATGCTTGCTGCATTGTCCTTGATTCACTCCCAATCAACTCCTAAATCCAAGGGAAGGTCTTCGACGGTGTGGGCTCAATATTAGGTAAGGGAGCACTTTCAGGTTCATGGTGGGGAATCACATCTTGCACATGATGGAATGACTCAGCTATCAAAAAAGACACTTGGGAACCGATGCAAAATTAGAGACTATGAAGGGTCAATCTCACCTTGTTCAAGAGGCTCAATAGGCCTCTCGGTGACTCTGGCTTTCTTGTGAAGCCTCTTGGGGTGAGAATCTTCCATGTTTTCATCCTTCATACTCTTTCTTTTTTAGGGTTCTTCTAAGTGAGTTGAGTTCATGCTCTTCTCAGATGTCTTCATAGAAGAAACGTGCAATGCTTGTCTCAATAGAGTCAGGAGGCCACCGGACTTAATGAAAGCACTTCTCTTTCTCTTGAACCACTCCCTTGATCTGTGAATCACCGAAGCGGTTCTTTCCTTGATGTCACTTGATTCTCTTATGTTTCATGACATTGGGGGAAGAGGTGAAGTCTTCACTGCTTGATATTCGAGATCAAATAGGTCCAATCCATCATCCTATATTCCTTCAATGAACCAATCAAAGTTGATACCCCTCATCTGATCAATTGTCATCCGCATATGGTCTCTCTTTCTCACTTCAAAATCATCCATACAATTTGCCCAGTAGTCTTCAACTTGTCGTGTGTTATGCAATCCAGGAAAGGTGAAAGTTTCAGGATTTCTCCCTATATCAAAATCAGGCCTAAATACATAGGAATAGAGATTGAGGGAAGCAAAGGAAGTTTCAATGTTGGAAGCATCTGCAACATTCTCACATGAATAGATTCCTAAACAGATAGGAAATGACACACCCTTTTTCTTGGTATTCCTACACCTGGTATGAACTTGAGCAAGTTGCCTACATAATTTAAACATTACCATTTAATCACTAGGGTACCTGGGAAGCCTGCGAGGAGCAAGGTCAAAGCTCGAGACCCTGATGTACGTGAATGTTAAAAACTGAGTGAAGTAGCTCCTGCTTCTCTCGATCAGCACAGCTACTTGATAGGAGATCCTAAGCTCTAGATTGCCCTCGAAAAGTATGATGATGAACATGGTGAATGCATCATTCATTCTGGTAAAGTGATGGTTACTCTATGAGTGAGCTGGGGATACTTCTCCTAGACAGGTGTTTTTTGGGAGACATTTAGAGCAGTAGTCGAGCTCTTGAACTGTCTTGTGAAAGCGAGAGCATATACCAGGTAGGAAGTCATGGTGAACTTCCTAGTGCAGGGCAACTGAAGTAATATCTTATGGATGTTATCACTGATTATCTGCCCCCAATCAATTACTTGGTTCCCTTCAGTGGCAACAAGGATGAACTGGGCCATCCAATCCTAAAATTATTTCGTCATTTCCTCGCCCATTACTCAGTAGGATGATAGCATCTGAATAACCTTCATGAAATTCACTCCTAGATAAGTTCTTTGGAACACGAGAAGGTTTTATTTCCTGCTTGAGCCATGATCCAAGCGCAAGGCCTTGCAAATAAGAATTTGTCTTTGCCCACTCTTGTGATGCAAACTCCTTGGTGATAATAACCATATTGCTGCTAGTGGGAATTCGCAGGCATTGAGAAATGCCTTTGGGAGTGAGAACAACAAGGATGGAATTGTCATCTGCTCACGCTATCCTGGAATCAGATTCATAGTGTTGTGCATAGGCCAGAACCAATTCAGTGCTTTAAACAGACAATTGATGGCCTCCTACTAAGAATAACCCACTCGAGAAGATCTCTTCCACCAACTCACAAGGTCTGCCAAGCATCCTGTTTTTCAAGTTTTTAAGGTCCATGTGAGTGACATCAATGTCTCCCACACCAAGATACTCAGCGATTAGGGTTGAATGGGTTCCGGACTTGAGTATTTAAACTTCATAGTACTGAAAAGCAATGACATAAGCAGAATAGGAATCACCACAAACTTTCTACACTCAAATCCAAAACTTTCTATTTTTAGCAGGTCCTATCTGGGACTGCTATTTTTAGTAAGTTTCCATTGTTCTTAATCTTTGATGTTCCTAGCTCATTTGGATTATTACAGATGTCGAGTGTTTGTTATTTTTAGAAACTTACTATTTTTAGATACCCATTCTTCTGAATGCTGTTATTTTTAGAAAGTGCACTGAATTCTCCCTTTCTGATGTTTCTTGCTTATCCGGGGTATCACAAATGCTAAGGATTCATTATTTTGAGAAACTATTTTTAGCCACCCACTATTTTGAATACCTGCTATTTTTAGAAAGTGCACTTACAGGTGTCGGGTTGCAACGAAACCACTTTCAAAATTTTATGTTTTGCACCAGGACCATCTGCTTCGAATTTCATGGTTTTCCGTCCGCTGGATCTCCTTCGTAAAATTGAAAAAACAAGTTTAGGGTTTGGAAATTTCAGTTTGCTCCTATGTAAAAAATCTGGGGCATCAATGGATTTGCTTTGACAGTCTTCCCAAAGGCATTTTGGAGAGGAGATCACTGACAAAATTTCATGGCAAACGAGTGTCTGGATGAGAAGTTATGATCAAATCTTCGTTTTGATGGCTATGGATGTCTGGCAAAAATTTGGCAGCATGCCTGGACAAAAATGAGGTTTTGGAGGATGTTGCAGCAGCACATTTCATGAAAAATGGTTAAGTGTTGGGTAAATGGAGAGTTAATGAAGTTTTGTTATGATTCTTAACTCACCTACTAACTACACAACTTAACCGGGGTTTGAGTGGAGTGAATGTGAGGTTGCACATGGTGCAAGGGGGACAGAGGGGACACCAAAGTGTGACTTGCACTATATGGTGACAAGTGGTAGCTTGTCGTGTGTGGTGGATGAGATGTGGGGGCTTGGAAATGGCACGGAAGGAGTAGAATGTGGTCACATGGGGGTCCAAGAGCTGCATGCATGTTTGGGTCACACTTTTGTGTCTCCCTTGTCCCTTGGAGGATAGAGGAATACTTTGGTAAAATAGGGTACACCAAAGTGTGACCTAGGAGAAGGAGGGAGGTCACACTTTGGTGTCACCCTTGTCCCCCTTGCAGCATGGGGACCAAGGGGGCATATGGGACACCTGGGACTTGGGTGTCCAAAGTGCAACTTGGGGAGGAGACATAGGTCACAATTTGGCGTCCTCTTATCCCCATTGTCACTTATTGGATAAAGGAGACACATGGGTGTCCAAAGTGCAACTTTGCCATTCTGAGAAAGCAGATTTTGCCTTAGATGTCCAAATTTGGACACAAGACTTGATTTTTTCACCACGAGAGCTTAGGAAAATGATTTGGGGTCAAATCTTATATTATTTTGACTCCAAATGACATTTTAAGATCAATGGAACCATTCTCAAAAGCCAATTCTGCCTGAAACTCAAAATTTAGGGCCTATTTCATTTTGAACTTAAAGGAGCAGCTGCACAGTTTTGAAATACCTTACGAAGTCTTTGAGCCTTGGATCATTTTGAGCCTTGTAGAGATAAATTTTATAATTCCCACCTTGTAGAGGATTCCAATAGCTTTTTGATGCCTATTTGTTTGCCTCCTAACTCCTTCTAGAACTCCCGAAATCATCCGGAGAAGTCAGCTTTCACCGTTAGGACATTCATTCCCTGTACCTAGAAGAACCGGTCTTGAACAGATTGTTCCTCAGTGAGATTTTCTTTCCTAAACTTTCCTAAATTGCTTCAGACATCTTCAATATTCTCTAACATCACCCTCAAATGCTTTAGATTTTCCCTAAACGTTCCCAGAGTGTGTTCAATTGGCTGTTGAATGGCCAAAAATGGTCTTTTTAGGCCTTCAGAGGAAGTTGTCTCTCATCGAAACTTCACTGAGTTCATCAATCATCTCAAATACTCTTCCTTGCACACTAAAACACACTTAATGATGTTGTTAACACTTTCCTTTGAGCTTGGGTGAGGGTGGGGACTGAAGGCAGGCTGGCCAGAGGAAGGATGCACAGTGACTGGGAAGTCTAATTTTCAATTAGGGGCTTGGTTGTCATGCGTCAAATTTTCAAATTTTCACGCTAGCTATTTTGCATGACAACATTACTCTAGATTTATGCCTTGTCAAATCATATCGGCTTGAGGAAGAGGTTCCTATGTTGATCAAAAATTCCTCCAAAAGTCACTTTCTTGATGCACTCATCAATTCTATTCCTAAACCATAATATATCAATCACTCCTTTCATCCTAACCTCAAGAGATGTCTCTTAATGTTTTGACTAATTAATTTTGGGACAACAGCTCCAAGAACATTTTCTTTGAATATGCACAGACGACTCAATGTCTTCTTTGGTGTTACTCAGCGGGGCACTTTGACGATGGAAAAATCCTGAATTTTCACTAGAGAAATACAAAAATAGTCTTTCCTAACCTCCACTTCTTCATCTCAATAGTCCCAATAATCTTCAAAGCATGGAACATGCATATGACTATTTCACATCACAGCCTCAATTTTCTCGTGGCCATCATAGAACAATTTCTACCCCGTTATCTTAAAATTGTAGAAACGTATCTCATTTTCCAAATTACTGGCACAAGCAATATTTTTACACACATACTGAACAATTTGAAATGGTGCAATAAACCCCATTTTTATGTCTACCCGACAACATTTGATGCACATAGGCTAGCTGTCTCGTGTCTACAATCTTCGGATATCTTCACTAGTATACTTCAAAAGCATATAAGGACAACCACTAGATCCACTCTCACAAATAAAGGTGAAAGTAGGGAATTGTATGACCAATCAGCCCAAACATCGATTACTTCAATAACTTCCTTATAAACCCGCTTGGAGGGGTCCCTCAATATCCCAAACACAAACAACAAAACCATCATTGAGCCTACCAAAATGTTTAGCCTCGTCCTGCTGCTCCAACTGGGGGTAGTGTCAACAATGGAGAGTCTTTCCCTAATCAATCCAACAAACACTTATTTTCTTGCCCAAGCTTACACTAAAATATAAATTATAAAGAATTTACTACTTGATTCGACCTCAAACAACTGACAATGATTGGAATCATTTATCTCAACAACCCAATCCACGTAGTCAGTGTCCAAATGGGAGATGAAAATTCCTTGAAAATTCTTGACTTCTCACCTCTGAGGATCATGTCTTAGCGCAAACCATCACAAGAAATGTTTTAGTGTTGACTTAAGAGTTACCGCAAATCCTCCAAATCAACATGGCCAATTTTTGTGTCTGCAATATCCTCAAGCTCAGAATTAATGGAGTCATAGGGATCTATTCCTTTAATATTTTATCTCATGGGTAAGGGCAGAGACTTGGTTCTCGTCAAGGAAGTGAAAAATTGTGTTTGGTGGAGAAAAAGGAGAAAGGAAAATGGAGTCTAGAGTTACAACCAAGGCAAATAAAATTGCAACAAGATATGATTTGCAAGGCCCAAAAAGTTTACAAAAACCTTTTGGCACATGCGAACAATTAATAAGCTCAACACACAGTCTTTCCTTTCAGGAAAAAAAAAAATGGGTATTTTAGTGTGTTTGAAAAGGGAAAACAAGAAAGACAGGAAATGGGTATTCATCAAATGATGAATATCGCCAGGCTTGAAGATCTACCGAAGCTGTAGAGACCCAATGGATTCTATTATCATTAGCAAAGGGGGCGGGAAAGGCAAAGCTTGGAGGAGAACATTACCAAAAGGAATGAAAGCAAGATAACATCATTGACCCTGTTAAGTCTATCAAAAAACAAAGAGAAAGTGTTTTTGTTAGAAATCGGATGGAAAAAACAAATGATAATGCCAATAAAAAAAGGATTCTGAAAGTCTATCAAAATATGAAGGCAAAAAAATTTCTTTGGAGTTAGGCGGGGAACATGAAACTTGAGGGATGACAAGGTATATAGGAATAATAAGAACAAAGGTCAGCTCATTCCGCAGAGTTAAAAAGAGAATTTGATTTCTTTAGCAATCGTTCGAGGAAAGCAAAGTTCCAAAAACAAAGTGGATTGTGGGGAAAGATGGGAATGAAGGTCCACCGAATCCACTAAGTCTCCTCCAATTTGAAATGAAAAATTACTTACTCCCAAACTTATGAAATCACTCGATTGGAAAAAAACAATTTCGTGACTTTATACAGACAAAATCATTTGAAGACATAAATGACCTAGACAACATGATTTAGAACAAGGCTAGATTATTTTGACGTAGTACCCTCAAAAATTGTGATGCAATTTTTGGGGGTAACAAGGCTTGACACAATTCTCTAAGTTATGGGTCCCAACACGTTTCTCTTAGATCTCCCGACTCACCTTAGCATCCACTGTGTTGTCAATGTAAGCCAGCTCTAGTTGGAGGAGTCATCTCACTTGGAGGAGGTTTTCATCAATCATCTTGAAGATCCAAATCCCAAATTTTCAGCAGCCATTGGTTGATGATGATATGCTCAATAATCATACTCACACCAATAAAAAGCAAACCGCTACTTACTTGGTTGCTAACAAAGGCCAAGTAGTTCTCCGAGTCAACTTTTGAAAAGAAGTTTCATCTAATCTAAAAGGGGGACAACTTCAACTTAGCTTGAAAGGAATGATGAGAAAGTCACGTATAATTTTCCTATTTTTGAAAATTCAAAAGGCACATGTAAAATTTATATATTTAGAAATTCAAAAGCTACATGCAATATTTCTATGTATAAGAAGTCAAAAGTCACAGGTAGTGATTCTTTTAGAAAGTCGAATATCGCATGCAATATTCCTATTTTTATATAGTCACCTATCTTTCAATTTTTAGAATCTTCCTTCTAGAAAGTTCCTGGTATAACTATAAAACTACATAATACATTGAGTGTGCAACAGGCACAGTTGTGGCAATCCTTGTATCTTGCTGTTGCAATTATCTCCCTTATCCCATATCAGTAAAATTTTATGCATCAGTGTAAACGTAAAACTAAATTTTGAGAACAGTACAAGACATTTCATTCGGTTTGCAGATATATACTTTATATAAGCATTGCATATATAGTTATACATAGATATATTCATATGCATGCTCCTTTGTCGGGGCATCTAAGACTCAATCCAGTTACAAAATTTAATTGTTTAACTTCTGATTTATTACATTTTACAGGTTCATTCAAAAGAGGTTATGGCTGTATCAAGTACTGTACCACTAGGCATTGCCTTTTCCCTTCTTGGATTGTTTAGTTCGTTACATAATTGTTAAAATTAGTCTATATTTTTTTCACAAAATTCTACATTGAAATAGCTTTTGTTTAAGTAATTCTTCTACTTTGTTAATTTGTTAATGAAGCTTATGAATACCACAAAATACCTCGCTGCTGAAAGGGAAAAACAATAGTCTGCTTTTGACAGTTTGCAATTTTGGAGCATTGTTTATGCTTCATTACAATGAAAAAGGTGCAAACTGATCACTGCAGCTGATCAGTTGAAGCTTGTATGACAGCAAAGTGAGATTCCGATCTGTATAATTGAATTCAAATAGGAACTCAAAGCAAAGCTGCTGCTTAAGATACAGACAAAATTACTGCAGAATCTAAATAGAAATAAAAGTTTCTTTTTTCAATTTTATTATGCAAGGAATGGCCGCAATTGAGCTTCAACTTAAGTTGATAGCTACATAGGTTGAACTCATTTACATTCAGATCAATGAAGTGACGTGATCAATTCTGGAAATTATGAACATTCCAACTATTACCTCTTTGCAAAAGATCTCACATAATAAGATACGAAATTGAGACCAATATTATTAGAAATAAATGATATTATGTGACGGATTCCTAAGACTACTACCAAACCAGCTAATCTTTAGTCCTTGCAAAAAACATATGCATTGATTGATTATTTATGGCTATGATCTAAACCACAGAGCTGAAACAATATGCAATTTCAATGCATACAGAATTTCAAGTTACATGCTGAGATTTCCTTAAGGGAGTGCAAAATCCTTTACATGAAATAGGTTTCAGAAGACTTATAAGTTACTATGGTTGATCAGTTGAAGCTTGTACGAGAGTAAAGTGATGTTTGGATCTGTATAATTGAGTTCAAAGAGGAACTCCGAGCAAAGCTGGCATTTAGGATATAGACAAAAATACAGCAGAACCTAAATAAAAAATAAAAGTTTCTTTTTTAACATTTATTAAGCACAGCTATGGCAGCAATTGCACTCTGACTTAAGTTGATATCTGTATTTCATGTTGAATACGTTTACATTCAGACCAATGAAGTGAAGAGATAAATTTTAGGAATTACAAACATTCCAACTTATTAGCTCTTTGTAAAAGATCACACACAATAAGATAAGAAATCGAGACCAACATTATTAAAAAAACAAATGATATTATGCGATGGACTGCTAAGACTACTACCGAACCAGCTAATCCTTAGTCCTTGCAAAGAACATATGCATTGATTGATTATATATGAGTAAGATCTAAACCACAGTATTGAAGCAGATATGCAATTTCAGTGCATACAGAATTTCAAGTTACATGCAGAGATTTCCTTAAGGAAATTCAAAAGCCTTTAGTTAAAATAGGTTTCAGAAGACTTATAAGTTACCTCTTTCAAAATAATGAATGATATAAGATTTATAGCCAAACTATGTTGACTAAAGCCTTGAGATTTATACAGGTAAACATTTTGTTGTATATATTTGGAATTGCCTGCATTTTTTTATTTTATACCATTTTATTTCCGGATGTTTCAGGTCTAGCTTCCACACGCCTCTTCAATGAGTTTTTTTTTCCTTTCCCCCTAAATTGTGGCTGCCTGCACATCAAATTAGTGTTCGGACAAGAAGCTCCCTAAAAGTTAACAATCCCAAAGAGATTGCATTGTACTCAGCAAAAGAATTCCAATGTTTTCTATGTTAGTAGTAATGAAAGGATGAATCTGTGTTTAATGTGTAACCCAGGCCACAGAGGTATAAACTGGTATATGACTTACAATTCTGATTTCAAGCTGTGTCCACCACATAGATGTGTCTACCTTGTGGATTATTCCCTCCAGCTTGAGTATTATAATGAGTTAAGAGTTTGAATTGTATTTCTTTTAGGCTTGTTTACACTGGACTATTGTACCTGCAATATTCCTGAGTAACTATTTTGGGCACTGGCAGAAAATAATACATTTCTTTTCTTTCTTTGTAATACGCATCGTACCCCTAAATTAGCCAAATTTTCCTAAGCTGTGGGAATAATCGTTATGGATCTTGAATGGCGGAGGGGGGGATCTTACAGGATTGACATAGAAGTATACTCAAATGGGCTGCCCACTTGATAGATCACTCTAACCTTGTAAAAAATGTCTGAGGTTAAATTCCCTTTAGTGATATTTTGTACCCCGCGTGTAGGCGGATTGGGCACGTTCAAGGTTACTACTGTGAGCTTGGTCAATTTGGTCAAAACCTAGGAATACAGAATCCGTGAAATATATAAGGCAAGCGGAAAACAATCCTCGTGTGCCCTTCCACAAGGGAGTCTCATACATAAAATTCGTGTCTCTTTTGACAGTAAATCGAAATAGAGAACCCTAAATCAGCAATGTAGTAACTAAAATGCAGGAATTAGGGCTAAGGAAATATAAAAATTCATAGAAAGAAAGGCTTACCGAGAGATTGACAAGCTTCGTCAACCTTGGATTGCGGCCAGTAAGATGGGGGAGGTAATGAGAGTAAATTTTGCCAGAATTGTGAAGGAAGATCCTGCGCTTTATTCCCTACAAACGTCCCTAGCAAATATTCAGCTTTCTCGTTGGGCTCTGCATCTCCCCGAGGCGTGGATGGAGCTGCTCCCATGCCGTCTAATTACTACTTTCCCACCAATTATGCTGCATTTATCTATAACACCATCGCCGATTAAACTCAACTTCACTCAAACAAATTTACTGTGAAAGGATTCGCAATTAGAATTAGTTTTCCTTCTTATTCAAAGACGTGAAATAAATGCATTCCCGGACAAGATCCGTAGACCGCGAAGAAATTAAGAATTTTGCATTTGATCTTTCTCCCGGCCCCCGCGCGCGGTCTCCACTGACCCGTCGTGGGTTCGTTTTGTAGCCAGGGGTTACGCTCCTATTTGTTTGATTACGATGGTTCATCTATATTTATGGGCATACTCAACAATTCTACGTGACCCGTCCTATCCAAAGGTCATATATATATATCTATATATGAGTTGTTTATTCTTCATACAAAAATGCTATGGTTTATATTATATTCATACAAATATATAAAATATGTATCTTTTTCTCAATTACTTCCTTGTAGTTGATAGTGGGCCTGTTAACTCTCTAACGCCTGTGATTTAGAAAGTTGGAAAGTTGGTCTGTTCGAGTATGTCATCTAACATAATCACCTTGCGATGTAGTATGTCTAGTCAGCATTCTTATTCAATTGAATTTTTAACGTTGCATTTTTAATGTCGAAGATAGCAAATGAATGGAAATGTAAGCGATTAGAAGCAGTTTCAAACTAGGCGAATTGTGCATGCAAGGTATAAAAAATGAAACTAGGTTTATAAGAGTAATGTCAGAGACATCGGGGTTCTTTTGAATGCTTTATGAGGAGTCAGGTGAGAGTAGAGGACACAGCGACAGACACGGTAAGCATGAAGAGAATCGCATTTAGGAAGTCACCATGAATGTGGTTGCCCCTTCTTTGTTTTGTGTTGTGTCGAAGTATAGTATCATCAGCAATTTAGTAAAATAATTGATCTATACCAAATGACAAAGTAGTGTGTGTATTTCAACAAGGAAATAAAGTGGAATAGAGAAATGAATATTTTTGGTGTTCTTCTTTTTGTTCTTGCTTTGGAGACCCAATATTTGTTTCATCATTTTGCATTGTTTTGTTAGTTGGATGAGGTGGGATGGGTTGAAAGGTAAAAACAAATAACAACAATATTTAATACAAAGCAGACCTCGTGAAATCCTACAACCCACAACGAAAAGACTGAACATTCCATAATAAAAAATGATATAATTAAAATGCCATGTGAATGCATAAAATGCAACAAAGAAACATTTTTGGAAATACTAAAACCCACAAAAATTTATATTATCAGCCATTTTTGTGTATGTATTTTCGGGAAGCAAAACAAATGAGATTAAAAAGAAATTGTATGTATTTTCTCTCATTTAGATCAATTTATGTCATGCATCCATGCCCATTGTCGTAACTAGCTCGTTATTGATTGTCTATCATATAATTCTTATAAATCTTACAACCAAATTTGGTTAAAAAACATAGTTTGTTTTTCAATTGTATGTCCTTTTTAACCATAATTTTGTAATATATACTTTTTTGGTGAATCCTACAAATATTTAAACCCCCGTAAAAGTAAATCTTTAACAATTTAATAGAGGGTAGGGTGATCATCAACCTGCCAGTTTTTTAAATTTTCAAGTGGTTATGTCTTTCTACCAACTATGTTTTCTAAGCCAGCCACTTTTATTACATAGTGTTGTAAATGTTACAGTCATTTCATGGCCTTTGCTTTTAAACTCGTGAATAGCTCTATGTGAGGTCAATACATGGTAAATAAAGAACCACTATACATTTATTTCATAAATGCTTAAAGATAATTCAAAGTATTTAGTTTGTATTTTTACAAACCATGATTACAAATAATTTATTTTCCGTTATGCCATATTTTCCATAAGTAGTGTCAAATGGTGTCACTATAGATACAATAATGAGTGATACTTGAAAACAATGTTGCAACCAAAAAAGCACTGCCAAATGCACCATGTAGATAAGTTGTTTTTGGTTGTCTCTATCGACATTTTAAATACCCAAGACTTTCAAGTGACTGCCAAGTGGGAGTCAAATGCAAGATTGGAAGTAAAAGTTAACTTTATTTTTCTACCAGTTGTGTTTTTTAAGCCATTTGGTATTATTTGATGCTCTTATAAATCCTATAATTGAAAATTGTTGAAAAACGCTCTTTATTTTTCAACCATATATGTTCTTTAGTCATTTATCTCTTCCGCAAAAGGTTTGTTTGTTGGAAATTTACAAATATGCAAAACTCCATAAGACCAAACCCCTAACAAGTTTGCAACCAAAAAGGATCCCAAATCCACCACGTCGACAAGTTGATCTATTTTATCTATCGACATTTTCAAAAACCAAGACTTCCAAGTGACTATGAAAATGGAAGTCAGATACAAGCTTGTATGTAACAAATATTCTATTTTTGTTCTTGTTGTATTTTTTACGCCATATTGTATTATTGTTTGCTCTTCTAAATATTACTAGTAGAAATGATTGAAAATCATTCTTGTGTTTTCAATCTTATGTGTTTTTTAACCATCTTTCTCTTTTGTAAAAGGTTTTTGTTGTTAGAATCTTACAAATATATAAATCATGTGTTTTTAAACATGTTTATATATTCCTAAAGTTATTTTGATGGACCCTACAAATATTTAAATGCCCATAAGACCAAACTTGTAACAAGGTAAAAGAATAGGCAATGTGGTCATAAACTAGCCTATTTTTTTCTAGTAGTTGTGTTATTCTACAAACTTTGTTTTAAGGCAGACATTGTTATTACTTTGGCTTACTAAACTTACAACCAAAGCCAGTTGAAAAAGGCAATGGGTTCTTTAACCATGTACACTAGTTGATTTATTATTCCTTCCAACATTTTAAAAACTATTACTACCATCTGACTATGTAATTGAATTCAAATGCAACTTATAAGTAAATTTTATTATATTCTTCTACTAGTTGTGTGTTTCAACACCTCTGATATTATTTCTTCCTCTTGAAAATGTTGTACCCAAAACTAATAAAAATCACAGTGTACTTTTCAACAGTATGCGTTTTTTTACCAATTTTCTCTTATGCAGAACCATTTTCAGTTGGATTCTTACAAATATATCAACCCCCATGAGACCAAACCCTAATGAGTCCACAACCAAAAAAGGGCTCCCAAACACACCATGTATACTATCTAATATGTTATTCCTACCAACATCTAAAAAACCAAGAGTCTTAAGTCATTGTGTAAAAGAAGTCAAATGTAAGCTTGTAAGT
Source organism: Taxus chinensis (assembly GCA_019776745.2). Lineage (NCBI taxonomy): Eukaryota > Viridiplantae > Streptophyta > Pinopsida > Cupressales > Taxaceae > Taxus > Taxus chinensis. Next base: position 307,989,382 of record CM034154.1, read on the forward strand.
AAATGGTATTTCAATCTTCTACAAGTTGTGTCTTTTGAGCCTACCGATATCATTTCTTCTTCTTAAAAAATTTACACCCAAAACTAGTCAAAAATATAGTGTATTTTTCAACAATGTGTGTGTTTTTAGCCATTTTTTCGCTTATGTAGAATGTTTTTTGGCTAGAATCTTACAAATATGTCAACCCACGTGAGACCAACCTATAACAAGTTCACAACTAAAGAAGTGCTCCAAAACACACCACATACACTAGTTAATTTGTTATTCATATCGACGTTTTAAAAAACCAAGACTCCTAAGCCATTGCATAATAAAAGTCAAATGTGAGCTTATAAGAAAACATTATTATATTATTCTACTAGTTGTGTGTTTTAAACCTTCCAGTATCATTTCTTCCTCTTGAAAATGTTACACCCAAAACTGGTCAAAAAATATAATGTGTTTTTCAATGGTATGTGTTTTTAGCCAGTTTTCTCTTTTGTAGAATGTATATTGGTTGGAATCTTACAAATAAACCAACCCTTATGGGACCAAACCCCTAACGAGTTTACAACAAAAAAGGGTTCATAAACCTACCACGTACACTCTTCGATATGTTATTCTTGTCGACGTTTTAGAATACCAAGAATCCAAAATCACTACATACTAGAAGTCTAATGCAAGCTTCTAAGTAAACAATATTTCATTCTTCTACCAGTTGTGTGTTTTGAGCCTGCTGATATAATTTTTTCCTCTTGAAAATATTGTACCCGAAACTAGTCAAAAAACACAAAGTGTTTTTCAACGGTATGTATTTTTTAGCCATGTTTCTCTTTTATAAAACATTTTTAGCTGGAATCTTACAAATATGTCAACCCCCACGAGACCAAGCCCGTAATAATCTCACAACCAAAAAAAGTTTCCCAAACCCACCGTGGACACCATCCAATCTATTATTCTTGTCGACATTTTTTAAAAAAAGACTCTTAAGTCATTAGGTGATGAAATTAAAAAGAAACCTTGCAAATGTCATTCCATTCTTCTATTAATTGTGTGTTTTGACCCTATCGATATCATTTCTTCCTCTTGAAAATGTTGTACCCGAAATTGGTTAAACAACACAATGTGTTTTTAGCCAGTTTCCTCTTATGCAGAACATTTTTTGGCCTGAATCTTACAAATATATCAACCCTCGTGAGACTAAACCCTGACAAGTTCACAACCAAAAAAGAACTCCCAAAACCACCACATATACTATATGATTTGTTATTCTTGCCGACGTTTCAAAAAACTATGACTCCTAATCTGTCGTGTAATGGAATTCAAATGTAAGCTTGTAAGTAAATGTTATGTCATTCTTCCACCAACTGTGTGTTTTGAGTTTGTTAATATCATTTCTTTATCTTGAAAATGTTGCACCCAAAATTGATTGAAAAACACAATGTATTTTTTCAACAGTATGTAGTTTTAGCTATTCTTATCTTCAACAGAACATTTTCTAGTTGGAATATTAAAAAATATGTCAACCCCAATGAGATCAAACTTATAATGAATCTGCAACCAAAAAGGGGATCTCAAACCCACCACATACATTAGTTAATCTGTTATTTCTGCCAACATTTTTTAAAACCAGCACTCCTAAGTCACCACATAAAAGAATTCAAATGCAACTTTATAATTAAATGTCAATCCATTCTACTACCAGTTATGTGTTTTGAGTCTGTTGATATCATTTCTTCCTCTTGAAAATGTTGCACCCAAAACTAGTTAAAAAATACAATGTGTTTTCAACAGTGTGTGTTTGTTAGCTAGTTATATCTTATGCATGATGTTTTTGGATGAAATATTACAAATATATCAACCCTCATGAGACCAAATCCTTAACAAACCCACAACTAAAAAACGGCTCTTAAACCAACCACATACACTAGTTGATATGTTATTTTTAGTTATATTTTAAAAATCAAAGACTGTAGACATAAAATATATGCACTTGGGTACATTTCTAGGTCCTAAAGCATACTAATGTATACATGATTCCTAATCAAGAAAAATAGTGGTTGACAACTCCTTTTGTCCTTTTTATTTTATCTTTTGCTTTCTTTCTAGTCTTACACATCTTATAGCCCTATCGGAATTTGACTTATTTATCTTTTATGGCCTTGGACACTAACGCCTAGATAAGACAGAAGCGTCTAGGTGCTCCTAACCTTCTTTATCCTTGTTGGGTCTCTTTTACTTCTTGGGCATCTTTCAATACTTTGGGTCAGCATTTTAGTTGTCAATTATAAAATTCAAACAAGGGAATCATGTACATAGTTATTGCACTCAAATAAGGGGCCAAGTACTAAGCATTATCTGCTATCACCTAAGCTTGCATCCAAAGCACAAAGAGCATTACAAATAATCCATCTAGCACATCCATATAAGGGACAAGGGTTGCATCGCTCTACATACACAACATAGGACGGGAAGTTCATTTTATTCCATATCACACAGTTACATACTTGGAGCAATCTAGATCTAGCCCGTTATCATAATGCAACTTGCACAAGGGCAACCTAGGGCATCATTACACACACATACACACAAAACTACATGGATTATGAGATATAATGTAATGCTCAGTCATAAGATCACTCTTCGGATGACCATCGGGGTCAGTCTGAATCCCCATTCTGCTTCTTCTTTATTAGGTTTGATGTGGTTTGTGGGCATATGTAGCTAGGTATATATTTTGTAGGTTACAGGTACGATCGACAACATTTAAGCAAAACCAAAGTGACAAAAGAGAATCAACAATGAAGCTCTTCTACCCCAAAAAGGATCATAACCCGAACGTCTGAGTGGACACTAGTGCCCAGGTGCTCCTATCCTCCCATGGGTGCTTCTGTCCTGCACATTTATGAGTTCTAGAACCACTAGTGAGCCTTGAAGACACTCTTCCAAGTCTGTTCCAACAATTCTTCAGCTCATATAACTTCTAAATCACTCAGAAATTAGCTAAGTCACCATCTCTCAAGTCCTATTGTTTAGGGTTTCATATTACACATGTTTATTTCTTGTGTCTTACTTTATTTTATCATCATAATTTCATTACCTACAATAGTTACTCTAAAATTAGATTTAATTTAATTCATATTAAATCATTTGGTGAACCCTAACTCTTGATCAGACACTTGGATCCTTATTTTTCATAGTCTACCAGTTTAGTTCTTCTCCAAACCCAAAAGCCTAGTTGCATCACTATTTTTATGCAAATGTGCAACATGAAAATTCTCAATTTTCAAGCATGATAATGGACCCCAATGTCAAAAATTTTGGTTGTAGGCCTTTCCAAACACTTTCCCAAGTCACCCTAATCCCTGAGTCAGTCCTATTTCCCCCTCTCTGAGAAATTAAAGGTGTCATGTCAGTGGGCCCATAGTAAATTTAGGGTCACCTAGTCATTTCAAGTGCTTCCCAACCAAAATTCATCAAGATAACCTTTTTGGCAAATGTGGAAAAGGTCAATTTCTAGCTTTTCTAAGGTTCGTCTACACCCCTCGGAGCGGAAAAAAAGGACTAAATACATCATGGAGGTGCATCAGAGATATGAGAACATTTTTCAAATAGTTTTGGAATGTTTTGTAAGGTTTCACAAGTTTTGGAGCAACTATAGCAAAAGTGGGTCTTCCTAGGCAGTGCACAGTGCGAAAATAACCCTTGAGCTTCAGGAAGTGATTCTGAGAGCTCTAGAAGGAGTTAGGAGTCAAAAAATATATCGTCAGAAAGGTAATTCAAATACCTACGAGATGGTAGAATAATATTTTTCACAACACCTAGGATAATCCTATCTACAACTAGATTTTAGTAGACATAACCTTCAAGCCAAAACAAAAGTCCTATTTTTCAGGGTGTTTCAGGAAGAACCAGAGGATGAAACCACTAACATTGGATTGAAAAGGAAATTTCCAGGCCTAATCATATAAAATTTCATCAAAAAAACTCCTCTAGGAACTCAAGTTATGGTCGTGAGAAGTCACTCTCTAAGGCACAAGCTTCAACAATTAGTCATTTTTTGGGTTCGAAATCCAACCAATGGGAGAGTGTCACACTTTTTTTCACCAATTGCACAAAATATTTGGTGTAAAAGGTGAAATAAAATTCACCCCTAACCTATTTTATCCCCTAGACCCTCCACACAACCACAATTCAACACTTTCTCGCTAGTTAAGTCCCCCAGGCTCCATTTCCCATCCCCCACTTCGTGCAATCACGCTCTGCCACTTATCAGGACATGATGAGGGCACATTTTTGTGTCCCATGTGCACTAAATATTTGGGATGGTTGGACAAAAAACTCCCTATCCCTCCCGTTTAACCTCGACAGCTGCTTAAGGTGTAAATTTCAGCCCCCTCTCTCATCCCCAATGGCAAATTACATGTTGTCAAGTGGACCAATAAGGACGGGGAACAATTTTTTACACCAAGTGCTCCAAAAATTCAGTGAAATTGGTACACAAAAGTTCACTTCTCCCCAATGCATCAAAATATTGCAAATTTACTAACTGTTGGGTTGTCACTAGTTGTTTCCCTTCTTCCTGCACGCACGCACAATTTTTTTGCAACTATCAGAATCTCTTCCTCTCCTCCATTGTTGCTACTTCCATGAAATTTACATCACCTCCATAATAATTTCTCCATCACTCCAAGCTGTTGCATTGTGAAGAATGAGGATTTTCAAGCTAACCTCATGACCAAGAGTTGTCAAAAACCCTAGGGCATGAAAATCACAAATTGCTCATATCTTCCAAATCGTGCATCCGATTCTTGTGAGATTTTGAGAAAATATTCCTTATCCAAACACCTTGGGGAAGAAAAATCAAAAATATATGATACATCCTGGATCTTTTACAACAACTATTTAAGAAATTCTACCCTGGAGCTCTTTTTCTTTAGTTGTTATCAAACTGTGCAACGGACTGACCTGAAAATTTGAACAGGAACATCAGAAGAGAAAACCCAGAAAAAATATGTAATTTTTTTGTTAATCCGAAACCATGATTTTCATCTTCTAAAAATATTAAGTGTCGCTAGTTTGCACTTTCCATTTTTAGTAAGTTTCCAAAAATGGCTAATCCCTCCAGAAGAGCAAACACTCAAAAATCATATAAACAGAAAACTAGGGCACGTGGGTCGAAAATGTCAAAAAAGTAAAAAAAAAACTTTCCAAAAATGTAAAGTATTTTGAAATAACCCCAAAACATCTGTAAACATGCTTGGAATGTGAGAGAAACACCTCAGTGTAACGACATGGCCAAAAAAGTAACATGCCTGAAATAACAACTCCTGGAACATGGTTTCTAAAAGTAGTAGTTTTCAGTTCCAAGTGCAGAAAGTTACAGATGACTTCATTTTCACTCATCTCACTACCTTTTGGTCTCTTTGTGAGGTTATATGATGGTTTCATGGTTCAAACAAAGAAATGAGAACTCCACAAAGATTCTGAAAACAACATCTTGAGTCCAATTGTTTCCTGCAGCAAAGCGAGGCATCGTGGTATGCAACACGTGGATCCATCTTCGTCACTCAGGGAGCCAGGTGATTTGAAATGAGTTATGGTTCATAAACCAAGTATCAAAGAGGATCATTATGAGTAATACCTACATCCATCTGATGCAGGAGCATCATCATGGTACTTATGAAGAACAATAAAATTTGAATAAGCCTTTGAAAGGCATTGAGCATGTATTAGGTGTTAGGCTCTTTTCCCTCCAAATTGGTAGTTGAGAAGTTTGACTTTGTGATGTAACAAGCTCTTACCATGAGTGTAAAATTATAAAATAGGTGTTCTAGAGGTGAAAGTCAAGTTTCTTGTGGCGTATAGTACGTTGGCAAGAGGTTTCTCAATTATAGGAAGCCAACATGATCTTGACTAAACTGTTTATAAGTTAGAAAACCTGATTCCTTGAATCTTGCATGTATAGTTGAGACAAAATCTCACCTAATTGAGATTTAGTCCTATATAAGATTCACTACGAGCTAGACCAATACTAATTCAAACTATTCGTGATGAGAGAATTCAAGAAAACAAATCAATTATCCTCTAAGAAACATGTGGAAGAGTGGATTCCTTGAGATGAAAGCTTGAGAAGTGAAAGAGATACATATTTTGTAGGAAAAATAGTAAATGTATTTTTTAAGAACTCTATTTTTGTGATATGAAAATCTTGTTTTGTCTATGAATAATACTGAGATTGAATTGCAAGATGTATTACTTGGTCATGTTGGTGTGAAATGCTCTAATTCCTTATAAAATATGTATCTACAGTCGTCAATAACTTAGATTGTCTTTGTTAGCTCATGCATGGAGGGCCTTAAGGCATGGAGACTTTGTTTTCTGATAAAGGATGACATGATGAGTTATTTTGAGAGAAAATGTGCTTGTGATTATACCTTTCAAAAAATATTCTTACATATAGCAGTCAAGTGAATGAAGTTTAGATTGAGTGTTTGAATACTTTGTTATCTAAGAGACATTCCATGACTGTGTAATGTAATGTGATTGTAGAATTTGAATAGTAAACATACTGATGAGCTAGTAAATGATATCTTTGCATTGAAGCTAAGTGAGATTAGGTTATCGATGGTATACTTACATCATTAAGGGTTTATGCCTTGTGTGTTTGAACAAAAAAACATAATAAACTTGTGCATAACTGTGCATACAATGTTTGTGAAAACATGGAATCGTTGATAGTAAAGGGAGTGTATGGGTATGATTATTAACCTTGAAGGTTTTTGTATATTCTTGTTTTAAGTAATAATGAATCCTTCTTTATGAATGAGACTCAGATCTCCATTTTTTGAAGCTTGAGGGTTTTGAATACCTTGTCTCATAAATCTACACAGTTTCTTACAATAACCAAATATGATGGCCAAGACCTTGAAGGCTTCCACTATCGATTCAAACTTGTTGGGTATGCTATCAAAGAACTTAAAGCTAGATTTTAAGTTTTGAAGACAAATATCAAAATATTTACTAAGCTTTGATAATTCTCAGGTAGTTATGTGAATGTGACTAGGGTTTAGAATTTGCTACCCTTACACTTTGAGTTTGGGACTAATTTTTGGTAGAAATAATGTAGAGAAGGTCCTTGAATTGATTGTAAAGGAAATTTAATAATTCAATGGAGGATTTTTGAGTTCTTCTTAATAGTATACTGTCCCAGTTGTAATGCACAGTCCAAACCTCATTGTGTAGGTACATTTGCAAAGGAAGTGTCAGAATCCTTGAGAGTTGGACAATGAAATTTGGTACATATCTCAAACACCTTAATGGGGATTCAAAATGGTCATTTTTTTCTTGTTCAAGCCTTATAGAATTTCTATAGTTCAAGATAGTTTCCTTCCCAAAAATTGGAATTTTGGGAACATGTTGATCAAGTGGAAGGTAAATTTATTAACCTAATATAAACTTTTATGAACTTGTGAAAGTCAATGTGCATGGTGACTTCAAGAACATGGTCTTAAGGGACTAGAGAGGGCAACTTTACTCAAAAGGTGAAAGAGAGTGTTTTGACATCTTGGGATGCATTTGAATGAATGTTCTAACATTGTTGAGTGTGTTATAGCATGATTAAAGCTTAAGAGACCTAAGGGAGACCTACAAGTTCAAGAATGCATGATAGAACTATGGAGAGCCAAGTGCATGGAAGGTAGGTGTCAAAGCGAAAAGTGAATATGTTGTCATTTGAATAATTGATAAGCTATTTCTAGACTGTAGTAGACATTGCAGGAGGTGTGTAGGTAAGAAAAAGGTGAAATTTCATGGTAGGTCTCTCGCAATTCTATAAATTGTTTATCTGCATTATAAAACTAGAGGCCTAAAGGAGAAGGGTAGTCTGAGTTAAGACCGTGAATGAATGTTTCCCTTGATTTTGGACTAAAGTTGAGAACCAATTATAGATTTTGGAAAGCCAAACAAAATAAATTAGACAAAATTTGTATTCTTAAGCCAACTTAGTCAACAAAAAAGAACTTCATTTTGTTGAGAATGAGAAACATGATGATTTTCTCTCTTGAATAACTGAGATAATGATGAACATTGAATGAGCCTACACCACCCTCCCAAGCTCACATTGGAAATTCTCGAAACAATGTTTCTCAACACTCATTTCGTGACCAATATGTCTATGCATCATGTACCAGTGGGGAATTGTGATCGTCATTAGCGGGACAAAGTGTTCAAAATGCATTTCATTAAAGATTCCTAATGAGTATAAAAGTGCTGTTATGTAGCATAAGTCATCAGATATAAGTTGCAATCCTCAAGCTTCTTCAAAGTGGACCTCAGTGAGCAACACCTACGATCACTAAGGAAATCGTTTGACAATGTTTCTAAACACTTATTTCAAGGTGTTCATGCATTATCCAAAGGAGGTTTCTTATGGTGTAAAATTTTAAGAGAATCAGAGTTCTCCACATTGAGATGTTTCATCATATCAGTCGGGAAATGAAGTGAAGGCAACAAGGCATCATCTTCATCGACATTCCTTCTTTCTTCTTCTCATTCATTCTCTTATCTCTTCCTCCTTTCTTTTAAATTATTCATTGTGTGTAATCATTGTATTTTGTCCTATTCACTTAAGTAACATATTTTAAAATTGTAAAATTATTTTCTCAAAATTATAAGAGAAATACTTAATTCATGGAAAACAGAAGGTCACGAGTGGAATATGGAAATGAAGAGTTATATGAGGGAGGTAAAAGGACAATTTAAATTGCTATAAATTGGGATGATATCTCCACTCCAAGGGATTCCATATTTTGAAGAACTATCACTTTGTAGCAATAGTGGATTGTGATTTGTTATTGAGCTTTGTATCACCAATGCACATGAAATAAAAGCTATAATTTTTTCCAATTCTTCTTTTCCCTTGCTTTGTAAAACTTGTGTAAAAGTCAATCAAGGAATAAAGTTTCTACTTTCGAAGATGTATGATTTTGTGCAGCTTTGTATGCATGGTTTCCTCTCGTCGTTGACATAATAAGAATAGTTGGTATGAGCATCTTTTGTTTCTTCCACTTCTCTCATTTATGCACTTTGCAATCATAATGATGCAAGAGATTTGTATATTCGGTAGATGAATATGAAGATTTCATGTTTTAATTCACCAATCCCACTAACTTCATCATTACTTTCTTGTACATTGAATGTGAAACTATTCTGGTTACTGGGTGTGAGCTCTGCAATCTACTCATGGTAGTAACCTTCCTTTCCTAATTTCTCTTCTTCCCCCTCATCACTGTGATTTTCCTCCCTTATACCTTGTACAAGCACTTTACCATAGGTTCAATGGAGTGTTCCTGTGTGATCCCTGACTAATTTTTCCACCCACAACATTTAGATATGATTAGGATTAATTTACTTTCAATAATGGGAGATGTACCATTCAATTCAGAGGGGCGTAGACCCATGAAAATTGGTGGAGACACCTGATTTTACATACCGACAAATTTTCTCACTAAAAATCATGATTCATCTTTCCATCCATTGTCTATCATACCTCTGATTTGCATATGTCTTCCTAGGGTTTTATCCTTGGTCTTATCTTTCCAAGGCTCTTATTTCACACATTACCTTTTCTTTCATGGCACATAAGGTTACTCAAGTCTCTTTGTATCAATTACTTCAAATACACTCACCTTGCAAAGATGTTCTCCAAAAATCCGTAGACACTATGTACCTCCCTCACAATACGACATCTTCACAAGTAAGTGCCATTTTCGATCGTCTCTCTGACGACCTTATCAGTCATGATACCACAACTAATCAAGCAATCTTAGAGTCAATTAAATATTTACACCATGCTTTTCAAGATAAATTTCAAGTTATGGAGACCATGGTTACATCCCTCAAAGTTGAAATACAACATCTTAAGGATGCTTCTCATGCCCATGCTAGTTCTTATTTTACATTTCATCTAGATCCCATATCTATTACATGTGCTCATACAAGTGATGTCAAGGTCTTACTACAACAAACACCTCTCCAGTTCGATCAAAATGTTAGACATCATGATATATTATTTACGCTACTTGATAATCACTTAATTACTTTCTTACCTAATCATTACCACCCTCCTCATCATGTTATTTAATACAAAAGTAGACCATTTTGTAATTACCATGGGATTAATGGACATTGTGATGATAATTGTTATTATTTAGAATAAAAAATCTAACATCTGGAGCTTAAGGGTCTCATTTCATTTGCTACACATCATTCTTCACCATGTTCATCCCCAGTTGCCAAACCCCAATGGGTTCCCAAATATGATCCCTCTACATCTAGTGAGCATCACGCCATAATTACTTTAATGTTCATTCTTTGGTAATTCAAGAGCCACCTATCCAACTGAATATCATACCACCTTTAGAAGTACCCACCTCATTACCCTCTCATATTAATTCATCTAAAATGTCGCAACCAACATAAAATCAGAACAACTAACTCACTTGACACAAATTGTGATCCATCGCACACTTACATCTCCTTCGGTAGACCCAAAACATGATGTTGGTCATATTATTGCTTTTACCTACCATTGGGATGACCATATATTTTCTTATGACACATTTCAAACTCCACCACCATGGCATGGTATTTCTCAAGTCATCACATAGATCTCCATCACGCGCACACTTGGGGGGCATCAAACTCCCCCCTCATAGTCATGCATTCTAATCAGTAGTTGTTTATCCATACTCCTCATATACACATCTTTTTCTTTGTAATTCATGTCACTATTTCTAGGAGTAATTTCTCTTATCTACACTCTGAGCACACCCTGCTACATCTATCTATGTTCCTATGTTACTCCGTACACATTTTACTAGTCATGCTTACTGATGAATCCTTTTACTCATGATACAAATACTACTTTTTATACGTGGTTTACATCCTTTCATGCACTATACATACTCTGGGTATTATTGCTAACAATGATCATATATATTTACCAAAAAATCCTAATATACACACTTTGGGGCATTGAGCTTTCCCTCCCCCTCCATCACTATTGGTTTTCTTTATTATCTACTTATAGATTCTTTACTCTTCACACTTCGTGCTTCATTTCTATCTTTCTAAGCATTTTTCACTGTCATTACCTGATGGACACACTCTAGTTCCACGATTCATCCTTGATTGTTGAGGGTCCAATTATCAAATGAACCCCACATCATATATGCTCCAAGCTCTGTGCTTCATGATATATCTTCTCTAGCATCTACTCTCAAACGCATACAACACTTTTATTACCCGATGACACACTCTTGTGCTATGGTTCATACTTGATTGATGAGGGAGAATTCCTAAGTGAACCTTATCCCACACACATTCGAAGGGGGAAATGTTGATCATATCATCTTCACATCTTACACATTGCAACACACCATCACACTCACACAACATTTGCATATCTTGGTTACATTTACTCTTGTTAGCTTATTCTACCTACATATTACACTTTGTTTCCTATAATCTAGTTAGATAATTAGTATGTCATTATATTTTTCTATATACACATGTGCATTCACTTGGTATCTTTAGGTGAATACAGGACCTTTCGCATATTCATACATGGTGCATGATGTTCGAAACTACTCTTTATCGGTCACGACGGGGCTCTTGAGGGCATCTACCTTTGCTACTCTCCTACTACACATCACAAGTTTTGTCATCTCAGTACTTACTACTTCTTACCATTTAATTTTAGTTGATCTCACATGATTTGACATAATATTTATCTTTATAACATGCTAATGGGTGGTTCATGTGTAGCATTTACCTTGCGGAATCTATATAACCATAATTACCTATCACTTCGTGTTTTCTATTATTTTCTATTGTTTGTGGGTTATGCCATATGTCATGCTTGTTCATTGTTTGCTATTTTTTGCTTAAGCCCTAATTGTCTTGTGACATTGTGAGTAATGTCCCATGTATGCAACCCACTTTTCGCGGTTCATCGTTTCTTTATGCTTGCTTGTTACATGTTAGCTTTGTTTATATTAACACTTGTTACTAACCTATCGTGTTTACATGTGCCTTGGTTTCTACCGTGCACATCCCCTACCCTTGCAAGTATCCACTCTCATATATGCATATCAAATTTAGGTCCTCTTATTTGGGCCCCATCCTCCTACATTCCTCACATGCACCCCAAATGAGGGGGGCATCTATTGGGTGAGAAAAATCACCCTTGCAACATCTCAGAGCTCTGGAACAGATTAGACAAATACAAAATTAACACAAAAGCATAGTTACAAAATAGCCCAAAATTAGACTTGGACCACATTTACAGAGTAAACACTAGCACCTAGTCCTAAACAGTAGTAGTCGATGTTTATGTCCCCCTGGACGATTGTGTCTTAGGGGGAAACTAGTTAATTTATGAGTTCAACACAATCTCCGGTAGTTTACAACACAGTTCTCCAGTATCAGACACTTGCCTCCAGTTACAGAATATATTCTATCAGTTACAATCAGTAACAATAGGTTTAAAATAAGGGATGTACCATTTGCAGTGGTGCTTATCTTGGAAGCATCATGAAAGGAGAGAAAAACCAGAAATCTTAGTGTGAGATCACCAAAAAAACTTGCTCTTGGCATGAGATTTCCCAAAAACTCACTCTTAGGCATGAGATTACCCAAAAATGTCACCATCAGCATTCAAATCTAGCAACTCCAAGCAAACAAGACAATTTTCTATCTCATACTCTCTTATATATCAAGTGCACTCCTTCCTTTTACATGCTTTTACACTATTTACTTATTTATGCATGTATTACTCTGATTTTTCACATACGAAACTTTTAATACTCTCTCTCTCTCTTATTTGGTAGGTTTGTCCTTAATACACAATAAGAAACAAATCACATCAACAAGCACAATCTCCAACAACATGCTATTGTGCACACACTTCACCCCTAAGGTCTACTTCCCTTTCCTAGTCTCCATGCTTCACATTGCAATCACTTCACACTTCAATTGTCCACTCGACACGTTATGGGCAACACTCTTCTCTACACGATTACAAGGTATGCATCTTCTATCTACTTTAGGTTATCAATAATTTACTCAATAACATAAAGTGGGGGCAAATGTAGAACAAAATATATGCACTTGGGTACATTTATAGGTCCTAAAACATATTAATGTATACAAGATTCCTAAGAAAGAAAATTAGTGGTTGAAAACTCCTGTTGGCCTTTTTTCTTTATCTCTTGTTTTCTTTCTGGTCTCACACATCTTACAACCTTGTCATAATTTGACTTATTTATATTTTATGGCCTTAGACACTAACACCCAGATAAGACATAAGCATATGGGCACTCTTGTCCCCCTTCGGCGCTACTGACCTTTTTTATTATTTTTGGGTCTGATTTACTTCTTGGGCATATTTTAGTACTTTGGGTCAGTCTTTCAGTTGTCAATTACAAAATTCAAACAAGGGAATCATATATATATATATATATATACTTAGTTATTGCACTCAAATAAGGGGCCAAGTACTAAACATTATCTACTATCACCTAAGCTTGCATCCAAAGGCACAAAGATCATTACAAAGAATCCATCTAGCACATCTATATAAGGGACAAGGGTTGCATCACTCTACATACACAACATAGGAGGGGAAGTCATTTTATTCCATATCACACATTTACATACTTGGAGAAATCTAGATCTAGCCTGCTATCATAATACAACTTGCACAAGGACAACCTAGGGCATCATTACACACACATACACACAAAACTAAATGGAGTTTGAGATGTAGTGCAACACTAGGCCGTAAGATCACTCTTCGGGTGATCATCAGGGTCAGTCTGATTCCCCATTCTACATCTTATTTATTAGGTTTGATGTGGTTTGTGGGCATGTGTAGCTAGGTATCTATTTTTCAAGTTATAGGTATGAACGACGACTTTGGAGTGAAACTAGAGTGATAAAAGAGAATCAACAACAAAGTTCTTCCACTCCAAAAAGGATCATAACCTCAGCATCTGAGCGGACGCTAGTGCCTAGATCATTCACTAGTGCCTAGGCACTCTTGTCCTCCTATGGGAACTTCTGTCTTGCACATTTTTGAGTTCCAGAACCACCAATGATCCTTGATGACACTCTTCCTAGTCTGTTCCAGTAGTTCTTCATCTCAGATGACTTCTAGATCACACAGAAATAAGCTAAGTCACCATCTCTCTTCCTATTACTGAGGGTTTCATATTGTATAGGCTTATTGCTTGTGTCTTACTTTATTTTATCATCAAAATATCATTAGTTACAACAGTTACTCTAAAATTAGATTTAATTTAATTTAGATTAAATCAAACACTCGTAAGTCACTGCATAATTGAATTCAAATGCAAACTTCTAAGTAAACATTGTTTCAATTATTATACCTAAATTGGTAAAAAAACATAGTGTGTTTTTCAATAGTATGTATTTTTAAATAAGTTTTCTCTTTTGCAAAGCATTTTGTGGTTGGAATTTTACAAATATGTCAACCCATGAGACCAAACCTGTACTAAGTTTGTAATAATAAAGGGCTCCCAAACCCACCCCACACACTAGATGATAAGTGTTTTAACACCCTTATTAGATTATAATATATTAGTGAGTTAAGCACACTAAAAATATATAAAGAGGAGATACAAAAGGTTATTTTGATTAATTAAATTCTAACATTAATTATGAAATATAATATCAATGCATTAATTCTTATAGCTAATGTATACGATATGATATGGACTTAAACAAGGGGATGAGTGCATTTAGCTTATTACAAATGGTTTTGGGAAGTTCTGGGTGTGTATTGTTGGAGTTAGGATATCTAAACTTGAGTGTGCTTCATTCTTGGAACTATAGCTAGAAAATGCCCTGGTGCAAGACAGTATAGATTTGTGAAGACCATTTGTTTGGTTTTACACCTAGTGTATGGTTTTATAACTCCTATGAATCTTTCTCTATAACTTTCTAATATTATCATCTACATGGAAATTTTTGTCACTTTCAAACCCTAGTCATTGCTCATGTTATGAAGACCTCTGAATTTCTAAGTGAGATCCCAACCCTAGTTGTGGGTGGGAGACCCTACAAAATAAAAATTTGTTGGGTTGAAGTATAATCCTTGCACCGTCGATGTCGGAACTACTCCGAAGATACCTCTAACCATACATTGGTCTTCACCTATCATGTGATATCTGAATGAATGCAACTTAATTTGGAAATTGAAAACTCATTGGCAATGCTTGAATTGAGTTTGGTTCTTGCTAATACTTGAAATGGGGATGTTTGAGTGCTTACAAATGGATGAAGTCAATTTCTTGACTTGGTAGAATGTTTCAAACTTTATTAATTGTTGTCCTAATGATTATGCATGAGCTTTGGTGAGATTTATGGAGTCTTGGGTGCCTTTTGTGCTAGATTTTTCAATAAGAGTTCATCAAAATGATATATTGTGTCATGTTTTTAAATGAGACGAGTTTAACTTGCTTATATATGGTTCTAAAGGTAAATTATCACGTAAAGGCTGACCTATAGAAAGTAAATGACTCAAATAAGAATTTTAAATTGAAAGTAAAGATGGAGGATATGTCACCTCAAAGATGTAAAATTCAGCTAGGATTGGATTCCACAAACCAACCAAAGTGGGCGATTTTACACATGGACGAGAAACATAAAAACTAAAGGTTACATAAAGTTAAGTTGATTTTGTCTATGGATTTTATACATTTAACCCTCAGAATCTGTTCACATATCTTTAGACGCTCAAATTTGGCAATTTACTCTTTGACACTGTTAGGTTTGACAATGCACTCTTGTTAAGATAAATACAACCTTTCCATTCCCACTTAGTACATTTTTTAGGTCTCTTATTTAATTTATTTATCCTTTCACACTGACATGTCATCAAATTTTGAGAGTACGATGTGTAAAATCCATATGCAAACATTATTTAACAAGTTACAAACTTTAGATTTAATGTTTTCCATGCTTGCTTAAGGTCGTATAGTTTAGTCAGGATGTTATATCAGATCACGACCGACTCGTACAGTCTTAGACCAATGCCTTCTCCAACTTTTATTTTAATTTATATTCTTTTTTGGATCTTATAATCTCTTTGGGTCAACCTTTCTTCGATAAATAATCTACGGACCCTATATAAGCAAGTAAACACTACCTCATTTGCTAACCTAGAAATCTTATGGCACTACACTGATACCCTCACTGCCAACACTTATAAAAGGCACTCAAGGCTCCCTAAATCTCATAATAGCATAACTACAATCATTAAGGCATTAGTCACTATAGCGTTGAAGCTTTTTACCATGTTAAGGAGTCAACCCATCTCATCTACAAGCACTCAAACATCCCTTCTCCAAGTTTTTCGGCAAGAGCCAAACTCAACTCAAGCATTATAAAAAAGGGTTGTCAAATATAGTTTCATCCATTCAAATATAATGTACTAGGTGGAGAAAAACATATGGTTTGATGCCTCTTCAGAGTAGTGGTAATGTCAGCAATACACGGGGGTGCTGACAACCCAACTAATGTTTGTTTTACAAGACTTGTCATCCATAATTATAGTTTGAGATCATGTTCAAAATATTTTAAAAAGATTTAGACCATGAGCGATAACCAGGGTTTGATAGTGACAAACAATTCCAGACAAGTGACAGTATTAAGAAGCTCTAGATCCATGATTCAAGTAGGTCCAAGACCATACAAAAGGGTCAAGACCCTACAGATGGTCCTGACATAAGTATATGGTCCTTCCTAAGGTCAATTTCCAGTTATAGTGTCCAAGATGAAGCATCGTTAAGTTCCAATCTTCCTTATTTAGTAGTGTATCCTCCTAAAACTTCCCAAAATCATCTATAATCAGCTAAGTGCACTCATATCCTTGTTTTTTCAAGTTTTATCTTGTTTATTATATTAGTTACAAGCATTGATGTGATATTCTAGTATTGGTAATTAATGTTGGAAGTTAAGTAATCAAAATAATCACTTATTGCTAATGCTTATAACATTTAATGTATTCATTCCACTAATTCTTAGATTTAATATATATCTAATTAGGGTGTGACATTATTATTGTGTGTGAATTAACATGTCAGGATAAGAGACCTTAGGATGTACTAAGCATGGATACAAAGAGTGTGTTTGTCTTGGAAAGAGTGTCTTGTCAAAACCAACAATCTCAAAGAGTAAATTGTCAAATTTGAGTGTCTACATTTTCCCCCCTTTAAGTATGAAATGAAAATTTCATGTTTAATAGAAAAGATACTTGATTGTGTAAACACACTTTTTCTTCTCTCAGAGTTTGTTTCGTAGTATCTCATTGTATTGGTATTAGCATGCCCCATGATGAAACCTTTAACATGGACTTTAGTAATTGTCCATAGTAAATAATTGAACTTTAAATTTAATATAAAATATAATATGTATAATTTACATTTGCATAAAATGAAATAAAGAAATGTAAAATGTGGAAGGAACACACCTGCTTATTTTGTAGAGGGAGAAGCTCTCATTCCTTGCTTATACTTGGAGATTTGAAATTGTTGAACTTGTTGAAGGACTTGGGGTGATTATTCCTAAATTATGCCAAAAATAAACTCGTGTGTTAGGTGCATACAACCCAACACAAAAATGGAGGAGAGAGAAAAAAAGAGTAAGATATTAAAGTACTATGTGAAGGAAGAAGAATATGTATCAAATTTATTTAACTATGATATCTTCTCCTTTGAATGTAAGAGGAAAGGAAGGACTACCTACAAAAAACTTATCTCCTTCGATATATTTCATAACCCCACGAACCACACCCCTGTAGACAGATCTCGACCTAATTTTGTAGATAAGGTAACGCAATACTCATGCCCTTCCTATGTTCTAAACAACTGAATAAGAATTATAGTGTATTGAAGTTTAGATGGAGAAATGAGACCCATGCCCCTGAGATCTCTAAAATTGTAACTGAAATTGAGTATCATGGTGAAGGAGTGAAGTACTTCATGCCCCCTATAATTGATCTAAATTGAGTGCCATGGATTTTAATCTATGTTAAGAAACTATACCTGGAGGTGGAAATATAAAATTGTTGAGAAAGTTAATGTAAATATCCTTGGGAAAAACCATGTGAAGAGGTCAAAACCATCCATATAATTCTGACCAAGTTGTACATTTTTTAACCTATACATGATTTTTTGGATTTTATCTTATTTCTTGAGTACTTCTACCTTGTGTATACCTATGTCTAAGCCAAGAAGTTTTTATGTGTCTATTGTAGGAGTACAATATACATAGATGAATTAGCCCTCTTTTGAGGCATGCGTGATAAATCATTTTGAGCATGCTACTCAAATGAATAGATGTATAACAATGTTTGATGAATTTGATAGTCTTCATGGAAACACATGGAAGGCTATAGTGGTGACCATCGATGATGTGATCAGAAACTTGAAAAAGGGATGCACATGGTGGAAACCATGATGTGTAACAAGAACAATAATAACAACAATAGAAATAATAACAAAAATAATAATAACACGTGTATAATAATACAAGCGTAGAGCAACAATAACGTCAGAGTCAATAATATGCAAATAATATCACATAAAAGGCATACATATGAAAACATGGGACACCCACGGTGTCATAGGATAATCAAGGCTCTAAGTCCTACAAGCATGAGAATCAAGATCACACAAGATATGAATAAATCTTAAAACATGGGACACCCATGGTGTCACAAGACAAACAAGGCACTTAGGCCACAATCAGTGAAGTAAGTATGTAATAATACACATAACTAACATGCATGTATAGAAAACAAGATTTTCACAATGTGATGAAATAATATAAAAATTGATATAGATAGAAACATGTGAATCAAGAAGTTTTTAGTGTGTGACATAGATGATCAAATGATTGAAAAATTTCAAATATGATTGAATTTTGCAAATGAGGAAATAAGCTTTATGTGAAGAGATCTTATAATTCACTATCAAACAAGATATTTTTCATCTTAGTAAGCATCATCTTATATCATAATACATAATCATTGATAAGTTAGTTAGATCCTTGTCATATTTTTTGACATGTGCATAAGAAACTTTGTCCCCATTGTTGATATAAAATTGTGCCAAAAAATTGACATGCCAAAGTAGTGAAATAACATACAAGGTGTGTGGGGAGATCATAGAACTATTGCAATGAAAATTCCCTAAAACTTATAGGGAAAAGCTTGGTGAGTAAGATGTTGTGAAAAACATAGTCAAAATAAGCCACGTGGAATGATCGAAGATGTTCTATAAGCCCCCCTTTTCCATCATAGATAGAGATTTTATGAGAAACAAAACCAAGAGGGAAAGGATGAGAATCCATGTTGAGTGCAAGTGGGTTGTGAAGAAATTGAGTAGAATCCATAACATGAGGAAAAGTGGATGCACCTTGTTGTAATTGTACTATTTGAGATTTTAGTGTATGAACAACGGTTTTAAGAGCCCAGGTGTTAGAAGAAGAGACATAAGAACCACCATGATTGCATATAGGATGTGTGCAAAGTATAATAGTTGTAGGAATAAGCATAGAGACATCGTGCATGGAAAGACTAGGTTCCCCTAGGGATGTAGGCATCGTATATGTAGGAACAATAGACGTTTCTAAATGAGATGGTGAAGCATGTTTAAGTTGATCTCTTTCAACATATAAAAGAATATTGATGTTAGTGGTATGCTCTTGTAAGCAATGCATAAGATGTCATGCCTCATCTTTGAGAAGGTCCTAAGAATGGTTGTCAGAGTCATTATTTAAGCCTTCACCTTAGACAAGATACATGAATAATAAAAACAACATTGAAAAATATATCATCAATAGAATAAGGTTGAGCATGATGAACCATGTTTGTATGATTAAAAGAAGGATAAAAAATGGGTTGCCATTGTGACACAAAGTTGAGTATGCATGCTTGTGGACTTTATTATAATGTCATAGAAAATTGAATGTAACAACATGACAAGGTAAAGTAGAAAAAAAATACAACACTAAGAGTGAAGAACAACATAAAGAAACCCTAGGACAACTATGATTGATACAAAGATCGAACCATAAGTCAAGGTCACCAAATGTTTTTACACCCTTATTATATTAGAATAAATTGATTAGTTAAGCACACTAAAAGGATGTAAAGGGGAACGACATGAAGTTATTCTGATTAATTAACTTCCAACATTAATATTGCAATATCAAAACAACACATTAATTCTTGCAACATAATTTATACAATATGATATGAACTTAAAAATAAGGGGATTATTATACTTAGCTGATTGCATATGGATTTGGGAAGTTCTAGGTGTGGATATTTCTAGAATAAGGATATCTAAACCTAAATGTGCTTTATTCCTAGAACTGTAGCTAGAAAATTCCTTTGTGCAGGACTATACAGATCTACCAGGACCATATGTATAGTTTTGTACCTACTGTACGATTTTGTAATTGCTTTGAATCTTTCTCTATAACTTTATAATACTGTTTCCTTCTAGGAAATGTTTTTCATTATCAAATCCTAGTTATCACTCGTGTTGTGAAGCCCTTTGAATATTTTGAGTGAGGTATCAAACCCAAGACATAGGTGAGATACCTTACAAAACAAACATTAGCTAGGTTGAAGTGCAATCCTTGCACCGTCAATGTCGTTGCTACTCCAAAGAGACCTTAAACCATAGGACGTTCTCCATTTAGTATGTGATATCTAAATGATTCAAATCGATTTAGAAATTGAAAATTCCTTGATAATGTTTGAATTGTATGGCTCTTGCTAATACTTGAAATGGGGATTTTTGAGTCCTTGCAAATGGGGGAAGCCAATTATTTGACTTGGTAGAATGCTTTAGACCTATAATGATTGTTGCCTTTATGATTGCGCATGAGCTATGGTGATATTTAGGGAGCCTTGGGTGTTTTTTATGATAATGTTTGCAATAAGAGTGTTAGGAAATAAGGGATAAAATATGCAGAATAATCCCTCACATAATCGCAACAGTAGAAACTAATATGCATAAATTATTACAGATCTCAAATAAAAGTGCAGAATAAAATAACACAACACAAAGAGACAATATTTAACATGGTTCACCCAATTTGGGCTACGTCCACAAAGAATCACTTGCTCAGATTTTATTACAAGCCACTGCTCTCTCAATACAATACCCAGATCCGTTTGGAGCTATGCTCAACAAACTCTACAGAATTCACAAGCGAATTCAAAACACATATGCAATGTTTACATTATATCTCTATCATATACATAAAACCATATAAATAGACAACTGCTTAAGCAGTTTTACAAAACCGTGGGTATGAAAACCATGGGCAAAAACCGTCCCATAAACCTATGGGTCAAAATCCCACCCATATGAGAAAATCACGTTTCCTGATATATCGGGCACGTTTTAAGGCCCAAAAAAAAAAAATTCAAGGGCCGTGCCCTCAGACCCCCACTCAGGGCCCAACCCGGCCCCGAACCTCGACGAGGATATATGAAAAGTGTACAATACTCTTAGTGTACAGTCTTCAACACTTTCACATATGAAAACAGGCTCCACGACCTAACAAAGAGTTCATGAGAATGCTAGGTTGTGTCATGTTCTTAAACTAAGTGAGCTTAACTTGTTTATATAGGGTTGCGAAGGTAAATTATCATGGAAATGCCAGCCTAGAGGGAGTAAATGAGCTAGTGAAGAATGTTAAATTGAAATCAAATACGAAGGATATGTCAGTTTCAAATTTTACAAATTGGTTAGGACCAAATTCCATAAATTGACCAAAGTGGATTATTTTGCACATGGATGAGAAACATGAAAACTAAAGGTTACATCTTGTAAAGTTGAGTTTTTCTATGAATTTTATGCATTTAAATTTAAAATTTTGGTAACATATCAGTGTGTGTCAGTAAATAAGTTAGATAAGAGACCTTAAAATGTACTGAGAGGGGATAGAAAGACAATGTTTGTCTTAACAAGAGTGTATTGCCAAAACCAATAGTGTCAAAGAGTAAATTGCCAAATTTGAGTTTCTATAATATGGTATTGCTATTGACATTTTAAAAAACTAAGACTCCCAAGTCACTACATAATGGAAGTCAAATACAAGTTTCTAAGTAAACCTTATTTCATTCTTCTATCAACTATATGTTTTGATCCTATAGGTATCATTTATTCGTCTTGAAAATATTGCACCCAAAATTACTCGAAAAACATAGAGTTTTTTCAACAATATGTTTTTTTAATCTAATTTTATCTTCTACATAGTGTTTTTTGGTTGAAATATTACAAATATGTCAACCCCTTGAGATAAAACCTCTAATGAGTTTGAAACCAAAAAAGGGCTCTCAAATCCAACACATACACTAGTTAATCGGTTATTCATATCAACATTTAAAAAACCAAGACTCCCAAGTCACTATTTAATGGAAGTCAAATGCAAGCTTGTAAGTAAAATTTATTCCATTATTTTATCATATGCGTGTTTTGAGTCTACTGGTAGTATTTATTCCTCTTAAAAATGTTGCACCCAAAACTAGTTGCTAAATAAAGTGTGTTTTTCACCAATATGTGTTTTTAACTAGATTTCTCTTCTATGGAATGTTTTTCAGCCAGAATCTTACATTTTTGTCAACCCCCATGAAAACAAACATGTAACAAGTCCACAACTAAAAAGGGCTCCCAAAACTAATGGATGTACACTAGTTGATCATTTATTCCTGGTGAAATTATGAAAAACCAAGACTCCTAAGTCACTACGTAAACAAAGTCAAATGCAAGTTTCTGAATAAAAATTATTCCATCCTTCTACTAGTCATGTGTTTCACACATGTTGGTATCATTTATCATTTATATGTGTTTTTAAGGCCAATTTTCTCTTATGTAAAACATTTTTTTAGGTGGACTTTATTTTTTAGCTAGTTATGTTATTTTACTAGCTCTTCTTTTCAATGCAACCATTGTTATAAATTTTTCTTCCAAAATTCACACCCAGAGATAGTTTAAAAATATGGTATATTGTTTAACCAATTATGATATTTAACTATGTTTTTCACTTTTTACTACTTGTTTTTATTTACAGGATGGGACAAATGTGAAAATGCGAAAGTATGTACAATCTCGAAGTGCAAGATGTAGGTGATGGAATACCATATTAATCGAATGAAGTTCTAGAATGGAGTCCTATTGGAAAAGGAAATGGGATGGATCTTTGTGTAGCAATCACTATTGCTAGAATTGAGACCTTAGTAAAGGATGAAGGCTTGTTTCATAACACAAAGACTAAATTCATCCACAATAGTCATAGGATAAAAGATATTGTTACTTATAAAGAACATACAACAAAGATGTAATCATGTTTCATAACTAACTCCATTTTTAGGAATATTCCCTCTTTTAGTTATTTGAAGTTGGCACTAAGGATGCCATGTAAAATTGCTTTCTATTTAATTGTAATGTCTCTAATAAATATGTTGTGGTTTTTTTGTTACAATTATTGGTGTGCATTTGGTCTTGACAACAATATGAACACATCTTGGCAAAATAAAAATTTATGAGGTTTAAAAAAAAGGATTTTTAGTGCCACTTCATTGTTAAATTCATGTATGGGATACGTGATGTGGAAATAATTATATACAACGATTTGTTTCATAATGATTACAATGAAGATTGTTTTCATGGTGTAAATGCCATGAGTAATGAGCCAAAGCTACATTTACTTCTAATTTACCTCATCAATGAAAAATTTACATCAAGTCTCTTATATTGATGGATGTGTCTATCAACATAATAAATGAAATACATAGCTTGATCTTATTGTGGTTGACAAGTTCAACAAGAGGGATCAATGTTTAACCTGAAAGGATGTCCTGAATGTTTGGGAAAAGGTGCATTGAAAGCGAGCTCAAAAACACATTAATGATGTAATGAGTGTCAATTTCTGACACATAGAGAAGAGGGGTACAATTTTATATTTTTCATCAGTCTCATGGAAGTTACATACCATTTATTACAGGAATTTAAAATCATCACAATTCCATTATCTTAATGGATCCTACATTTTCCACAAAAATATGTGGTGTTTCAAAATTAAAGATTTGATAATCTTGATTTGATGTAACAAATACAACTTTAGGTCCTATATATGATAACTATTATTCTAATATTTTATTCATGTAGTACTAATTATATTCTTTTCCTGTCTTTGATGAGCAAGAGGTTGGGGTGCCCATTGCATTTTTTGTAATGTCATACAATAAGGTTAAAAACATATATGGGTGGTTGATGAATGTTCATATACGGGGACAAGAGCTATGAAACAACTAAAAATTCAATACATTCCTGATTGATATTGTGAAAACTAAAATTCAAGTCGTCAAAGTAAAAAAATGAATTGGTTGACCTACTATATTCAGGCCCTGAACTAATTTTTAAACTTTCAATATATTTGACCCATTTGTAAAAAAATGCCATATCTTTACAACCATAAATCGGTTATCGTTTTCAAAAGAATCATCATGACTATGGTCTTGTAAAAAATCCAAAATTATACAACTATTTTTTTCTAAAAAATTCAAATATTATGTATTTTTAAGCTCGTAATCCTAACCTCCTCGATTCATGTTCATGCCTTATATCATCATTTTTCTTATTTTTTATTTCCAAGCCTGCTAAACCAGATTCCTCACATTGATGCACCTTATATCCTATTTACATTTATAATTCTTATTCATGACCTACTTTTATCTCCCTTTGGATATTAAACCCCATCTTATCCTTTTAATTTCTCCCAATTCTATCATCCTTCTTTGTTATCTCATTAGCTTAGGGTTTACTTTCTTATTTTTCTAATTTATCATCTAGTGTTTTTTAGTTTTGTATTACTTATGTTCACTCAATATATCTTTCTGTATTATGGCGATCCACTATGTATCCACACTCATGGGAAGGTAAGTATATGGTATGCATGTTTTATTTGAGTTCATTTATTTATCAATTATACCTCTCATTTATTTCAATCATTATGGTTTTATTATTGTGTTTTCTATTCTTAGAGACTATCTATTGTTGAACATTTTGTGACACATGATGATATTTTGTCAGGGCTTATGTAATGCACCTCATTTTCATTTTTACATACTTCTTTCTTTGTAGGCATTATTTGCGCATTATCCTCCCTTGAGTGACATATTATAGAATATCATCGAGAGTTGGGTGTATTAGTTAGTGGTGGTGCTTGTGAGATATATTTGATGTCCAATTTATGATACCTTAGATACCATACATTTTATATCTCCTAAACATACTTTTACAACCTTCATATGACATCACCTTATTATCGTCTTTCCATCGCCCACATATCCACTTACATCACCATTACGCCTCTATCAGATCAATTTTTATGAGATTTGGAGTTTCTTTTCCTTTCCGTAAGACTTCCACCTAGGACTCCACTATATGGTATTAACTAGATTTGACATCATCAACCATGGTTAATACCATTTTGATTTTATTATTAATGGTCAACTATATTAACCATGGTCACTACCATCAATTATAGGGAATTGCAACATTTAATCATGTACCCTTTTTATAGGAAAAAATTTGAGTGCATTTAACATCACAACATCGTAAACCATTTTGTATGCTTGTAATCACTATAATTATCTTATAGTTATTAAATGTTTATAATTTTGTCCCCTTTTTTAGTCTACTCTTGCAATATCAGGTCTAGGACACTCAAAAATAAGAAATTCAATTATTATGGTCTACTAATCCTCTATATTCCATAATAAGTGATTTACATAG
This sequence comes from Taxus chinensis, assembly GCA_019776745.2. Taxonomy (NCBI): domain Eukaryota; kingdom Viridiplantae; phylum Streptophyta; class Pinopsida; order Cupressales; family Taxaceae; genus Taxus; species Taxus chinensis. Next base: position 308,015,268 of record CM034154.1, read on the forward strand.
GTCTTATTATATTTATCAAGTGGTCCCTCACATCAACTCTCTCAAAAGATGCTACTAACTATGGGGAACATACTAAAAAACGCTTTTTTCATGAAGATCAATATCTCTAACCTCACTTTTCCTATATATTGTTTCAAATATGACTCATTATTTGATTGGTAATATATATAAGCTAAAATAAAGTAACAAATTCTTAATATATTGCATTATTTTCTATTAGAATTCCTTATCTTAAAATATTTCCCTTTATTTTGTATAACATATTTATCCCTAAAATCCATGTTTACTAGTTTATCTTAGGTATATTTGTCTTTTTTATGATCCTCTATAACATATTTATAATCAATATACTTATAAGAGGAAACCCTTTATCCTAGACTTAGGATATGGAACCCCTTATATTTTATAGAGAGTGGACTAACATCTTCTACATTTATGGCTTCAAAACTTTATAACCCTTTTTTTTGTGGCCCTAAATTCCCCCCTTCTTCTCATATTCTATATTATTGATAAAAGGAGGATGGTATTATATAAACGATTATTATCTTGTATACAAAAACCTTGTTAATCATACTCATATTCTAAATAAACTTGGAGTTCTAACTTAAGAGAAAACTATCAGCCTAAATTTTATCTCTTAAATGGTCTCTAAAATGATTTCAGTTGAGATATATCTACAATTTTGGCATTAAAAAATAAGGTATATTCTACTTGATTCTCCTTATCCTTGATGTATAATATGTCTATCTCATGATTACACATGAACTCCATCCATCTCTTTTTCTAGAATTCAAATCTAGTTTGGTGAAGAGACATGTTTATCCCTTATGGTCCATTCAATGTGTAAAGTCTTCCTATCATTTTTTTGACACCTTTTAAGTAAGATAAACATAAACTAACTCTAGACCACGAGTAGGATACTTGAATTCACGGGGTTTCAAATTCCTAAACTTGTAAGAAATAACCCCTTTGTATTACAAAATCACACCAAAAAACCATTATAATAAGGAATATGTACATACTTTAATCTCTTTTATAATATCAACTACTTTTAGACTTCTTAATAAAGTTAGAGCATTCATGAGGTAATGAACCACAAGAACACACTTTTAAGACTGATCAAACTTTACACTCTTGTGGTGAAGGGAAGTTATTGGGTTATCCACCTAATAAATATTTTTTCAAAAAATCTTCTTTAGTTTCCCATTGATCCAATGAAAATTATCACCTCATTGACCTCCTCCAGAGACAAACGATACACAATAGCTCTTAAGAATTGATATCATTCAAATCTATTATCGATGTAATATGGTGTGCATTTCTTAGCGAAAAACATCTTATGTGTTTCAATATTCGATGGAACTAACAAAAATGAATCCAAATCACTTAGAGTATTTACATATATGAAATACATCATGTTCAAAATCCCATAAATTAAATACCTTTATTATACATGTATCTTTCATTTCATATAAAAGGATGAGGCAATGATTATTTTTCTGTCACAACCAAGTTATAAGAAAATTTATCTCGCATGGAATTCCCACAAGATATTGTACCAAGTGGAAGAAATAAAGTAAAAAAACGAGACTCCCGAAGAAAGGAGACAATGAGTGAACAAAGAGTTATAGATACATATATGTCTTAAAAATATTCAAACTTACAAAATAAAAGAAACACTAGTTTAGAGAATATATTACACATTAAGTAATGTTAATTAAAAAACATCAGTTTTTGGAGAACCATCATGAACTTGTATGTGGACATTTTTTTAACTCTAGATAATGTTTTCTAACATTGGGAATGCAATAAGTGGAACATTTAAATATTCTAATAAAATATATCCCACAAATCATTGATCATACACACATTGTTTTGTTCCTTCTCAATCCTAAAAAAATACCCCAATAATATGCACAACACATATATAATGACAATACGACATACAAGGAAAAATAATTCCAATACTCTACTACACATAACCTCCCTATAGCCCATAAAATTTAAAATATAGTTACATCTTGGGAAATTCACATATAATCTGACATCATACACAAAATTGATTGGTCATGATAATAATGAGTTTGGTGTTGCATGATCCTGTTGATTTTTATTCACTTTCTTTTTAGTAGATAGACCTCTTAGTACACCCATAAACGATGAAGGTGATGTTATGTTAAAATATTTATGGGGTTTGACTTATAACTCATGATATGGAAAAACTACCCCATAACAATGGGACCAACATTGTCATTTGTGAGTCGCCCCAATTTTCCTTTACTCTCACATTAACAACAATATATAGATAATTGATCTTCACATCACAAAAGAGATGTATATGGGCCACTGCCCTCATATGAAGAGGAATATAATTTTTATTCCTTAAAAAAATTTTACCAAACATTTGGTCACCCACTAATTTGGAATTAGATTCAACTACCACAATGTTAATAGCACATTTTGTAAGAGTGAAAAGAGCGTAATAATACCTACATGATAATATGCATTCATTTTCTTCTATCATTGACTATAGAAGACTTAAAGGACACTTCTTTACTTGGATCATAGATAATATATGTGTATCTGAAGCACTCCAAACACGTATTATAAGATATGACAAAACACAATATGTATATTTGGTCCATGTTCCTAAAAACAGAAAATAAAAAAATGATATGCAATGATCCACAATGTTATAATAAATTGTAACAATGAAACAAAACTAAACAATATAATTATGTAGACACTAAAATTTAGTAACTTGTCATTTTGCAATGCCAAGTTTGACCTTGTATCCTTAATAAGACAAATTCTCACATTCAAAATCTAATCTCTTCATCTGTCTAACTATTCTGCAAATTATTTATTGTTACACAATGTTTTGTAAAAAAATCTAGGAATATTATTTCATCAAATTAACATAAAACATATGATACTCATGACATGAATTATAGTTTAGATGTTTCTCTCTCCTGTAAAAAAACCATACAAAAGGTTCAAGATGTGGAGTCTGGTACTAGCCAACTTATACGGTCCTTCCCCTTCAAATCATCAGTTTTTATTTCAATTCTATATAATTCTTTGAGTCACATCATCTTCTTAGGGTTGTTTTTATTAGAATATATCATCTACAAAAGACTATATAAGCAATTCATATCACTTTAAAACTCACATGGAATTCTTACAAGCTCCTATAACAAACATCCTTCAAAAATAACTCAAAGGGTTCCTAAATCTACTCAAATCAACTACACAATATCTAGGGCCATCCCTACTATAGGCCTGAAGCACTCAACTACGTCAAATAGTCTAGTTTAATCCATTTATAAACATGCAAAGATCATAGATCCATATCAAGTAACATGAGCAAAGTCATCCCAAGAATTGCACAAGGGTTTCAATAAATAAAGGGTTAGGTCACATAGTTGAGGCAGACCATATTTCACTATAAGCGCAATGGGTATATTTTATACCATGCAATTATTCCATTATCTTGGTGTTGAGAAACATGAGTGCACCCCTAGGGGTTGGTTAGCATTACACAATTGCACAAGCACTTAGGAAAATTACATGAAGATTTATTTTTGCAGAGAGGATATGTAGTACAACACTTGGATTGGTTCAGTAGCTAAGAGTCTTACCTCTAAGGGCGGTCTGTGATCAAACACACACACATGTACACACACACACACACATGTTTTTCTCCTTTTATTTACTAATGCTCCGATGAAGGGTTATGCAGGTTGTTATGGATCTACTTTGTTGCAAATCATCACAAGTCAATCCAAAGTTGTGCGAGTAAGAACAACACAAAAGGAGCACTATTTCAAAACATGTAAAGTACACATAAAATTGTAGATCCATACTATATCAGGGTCTAAAACTATATAGTCCTTGTTCTTGATTTACATCTCTTGCCTAAGTCATACATATTCTATATTATCTTGAACCTGCTCATGTTCCATTTCTAGAATCTTAAATGCCTAATCCACAACTCTAACTATTCCTTTTCCACTACCCTGCACACCCAAATCACTTTTGAATAATCTTAAACAACTAAGTTTATCTCTCCCCTTGCTTTTTGAACTGGTTATAAACTATTAATCATTTTTATCATTTCAATTTGAATGAATTATTCTAGTCATGTATAATTGATGTTAGAAGTTAATTAGATTAGAATAATAAACCTTTTGCTAACCCTTATACCATTCTCAGTTATTATATAATAACATTATAAAATATAACTAGGGTGTAAAAATTTAGCGAACCTAACTCTTGAATTTAATATCTTGTGCCAACCCTAGTCAACCTAGGGTTTCTTGTTCGGAGCCTGAAATATTCTTGATCAAAATTCCTCTTCCTTCAACATTTTATAACCATCATTTCAAACCTATAGGGCCATTCCCTAATTCTATTATGGTTACTATCCCTCTAACTAGGTCCATTCCCATATCACGTCTAGTAGGGGGCTCTACAATTGTTCTACTAAGTTCATGACTGAAGAGGATCCTACATACATTGATGTGTAAGATAAATATATTCCTCATAAATAACAACACCCACCTAATTTTACTTCTTCTATGGTTGTTGATATAAACCTTGTCATAACTTGTCATGTTAAGCAACCTATTTGGGAAAACCCACCCTTTCCTCCCCCACTTATATCCCTTACTACTAAATCTAGGGTATTTCTTAGGATTTTAAATTTTAGATGAATTAAATAAGACCACCACTAAAACCTCTTTTCTCAATGTTGGTGAAATAGTTTACTACAAGAAATATTAATGGGTTTCACCAATGATCATAGGGTTGAGTGCCTCCTTCTTGGGTATGGAGAGGCTCCCATTTATTGAATGTAAGGACTAAATAACATTGTGGGGTTATTGTTAGGCCAGGGATCACATAAAATACTCCACTAAACCCATGGCAAAGTGTTTGTACAATATACAAGGGAGGAATTTTATTGGAAAGAGGTAAAGTGAAATATGAAAATAGAGAGAGGGTGATCCATAGGGATCCAAAACGACTCTACTTCATTAGATTAGTCAGCACAAAGAAGGAAAATAAATACACGGAGGTTCTGTATTTTTAGTAATAGGACCACCGCTCTATGTAGAGCGGTGGTTATAGAACTGCCCCCCAACTAGGGCGGCGGTCCTAGGACTGCCAGTCTGCATTGGGTGGCGGTCTTGGCTCTTTTGGACCAAAAACAAAAAACATGAAACAAACAGCCCCAGAATTTGAAAGGTTTTCCGTGTCTCTTCTCCTCCATGACCTTTCCCATTCTCTAGTGCACGAGAGGACATGAGAAAGGCTATAAATACATGTTTGTAGAAGAGAAAAAGATCATCGAAGCATGAAAGCAAGTGAGAAAGAAGTTCTTAGTGCTAGAATCATGTTTTATAGAAGAAAGGAGTGTTGAGACAGAGCAATCAAGTAATTGGGAGGAAGTGTGATATATTATCTACTTCTCTTTCATACTTATTGTTTTGAATTGGCCGATAAAAGTGGGAAGAAAGAGAAATTTCCCTTCTCGACTGGTTTTTCCTCCTTTAGAGGTTTCCAGGATAAAACTTGTTGGTGTTTATGAGTTTATATTCTTTCCTTTCCTGCAATTGTGGATTCTAAGCATAAGCAAAAATTCATTCACTAGCTATCTTTGTCATTTTATAATAGAAAGTAGAACAACAATGTTTAATTTGTGATTATGTGGATAATTCCAAAGTTGAAGAGTTTATAGATCATTTTGGTATCAGAGATAACAAGTATCCAGGATTGTGGTATTCGTTCTTTGATTTGTATGACAATGTCGAGATCTAAAGGCAAAGAGGCTTTACCTTGTGATCCAGAAATTTCTACAAAGAAGTGGAAACAGAGAATTCAGGGACAAATGGATGAAGAGAACTTGGTCCGTAGAATAGAGATGCTGGAGACCATAATGGATGGGATGTTTAGAAGGCAAGAAGAGCTTGCAGATTTACAGAAGACAACTTATGTCAAACAAGACTCCATGGACTCAGTGGTTCAGAGGCTTAGCTGAAAAGTTTGGCCTAGGGAAGGAGCCACCATGAGGAAAGATTATGGGGGAAGAGCATGAAGAAGAGACTCCTAAGTGCACGAGAAAAGGTAAAATCCGATCATACTTCTTTTAAAGTTGAAATGAAAGTTGATATTAAAATGTTTTGAAGGACAAGTAGATGCGGAGTTGCTTGATAAATGGTTAAAATAGTTAGAAGTCTACTTTAGTGTCCATAATGTCACTGAGGCACAGAGGATCACCTTTACACGTCTCAAAATGGAAGGACACGCTCTGGTTTGGCAGGAAACCCATTTAGCCACTTGTGAAAAGAAAAAGCATCCTATTGTGAAATCTTGGCAAGAATTTAAAGAACTACTTAGAGCTAACTTCTATCCTATTGGCCATAAGACTGACCAAATGATTAAATCACAGTATTTTAGACAAGGTAATGGTCAAAGTGTGCAAGACTATACTACGGAGTTTCAGAGGCAAACCATGTTACTTAACATGGACTTGGAGGATGAGGATATTCTGACCAAGTACTTGGGAGGACTTCACACTCGCCTTCGAAGAAAAGTCATCTCCATAAAGCCCCAAAGATCTCAATGGAGGCATGCGTACAGGCGTACTACATAGATGATGAAAAGAAGCAAGGAGAAGCAAAGCCAAGGGTAAAGCAGTCAACAAATCAACAGAAGAAAGAGTTTGGGCAAACAAGTAACAAGGGTAAGTGGAAAGGGAAAGGTAAACAAGCTGCCACTACTTTGAATACTTGTAAAGATCCCAAGAATTTTTGCAAGAACTGTGATATCAATGGTCATACTGACGCTACATGTTAGAAGTTGCATCCGGAGTTGCATCCGAAGAACCGAACCAAGGACTCGAAGAAGTCCATGACAACTGTGAAAACAGAAGGGGAGGTGGAAATCGAAGATGACTTTGATGTAGACGAGAGGCTTGGATGCACGGCCACCAACATGGATAGCCAGGAAGAGGAGATGAGTAGACTATTCTAGATCAAAATCCAGATCAAGAGAACTAAGGTAAACGCTTTGGTTGATACCGGTTCTCAGTCTAACTTGATTTCTGAAGCATTTTTAAAGAAGCTTGGTCTTGAGACTTACGAGCATCCACACCCTTATCCTTTGGGTCGGGTGAAGAAGGGTGTTGAAATTCAGGTAACAAGAAGATGTAAGGTCAAGTTTGGGATAAATTCCCAGTATATTGATGTTTTGGAAGCTGACGTTATTCCACTTGATGCTTTTGATGTTGTATTCAGGAGTCCTTACTTGGATATTAGGGATGCTATATTTATGAGAAGGGAAAATTGGTACAAATGGATCAAGGATGGGATCGACTATAACATCTGGGCACAACAACGTAAGAAACATCTTACTATGGTGAGTGCTAACTAAGCAAAATGAATTATTCAGGCAAATCATAATCAATTTTGTTTACTTTTGTTAAAGGATAAACAAGATGGGGTAGAGGTTTAAGAGATTTATAACCAAGGAAATCATGATTTGGATAGTATTATTTAGTCTTTTCAGGAAGTATTTTAGGCTCCCAGTGGGTTACCACTAAAATGAGAAGTAGAGCATGAGATTCAGCTATTGCCAGAGTCCCCTCTACCAAACATCGGGTTGTATAGGAAATCCTTGCTTGAGAGTACTGAAGTAAAGAAACAACTCCAGGAAATACTAGACCAAGGGGTGATACATCCAAGCACCTCACCATGTGGTTCGCCTATTGTGATGGTGCCAAAGAAGGATAGTTCTTGGACAATGTGCATCGACTACCACGCTTTGAATAAGATCACCATAAAGAATATATATCCACTTCCCCTCTCTTGGATCAAATTTAGCATGCGAAATTCTTCACGAAATTGGATCTCAAGTCAGGTTATCACCAATTCAAAATGAAGGAGGAGGATATATGGAAGACTGCCTTCAAGACAAAACAAGGTTTGTATGAATGGTTAGTACTTCCTTTTGGGTTAAGCAATGCACCCACTACATTTATGAGATTGATGAATGATGTATTGCGAGATTTCATAGATTCATGTGTCATTGTATATCTAGACAATATCTTGATTTTTAGTGCCACATGGGAAGAACATCCAACTCATTTACAACAAGTCTTGCAAGTTCTCAAGAAGAAACAACTGCTTTATAATATGAAGAAATGTGAATTTTCTAAATAGTCACTTGTCTATCTTGGGCACGTGGTTGGAGGAGGAGAGCTACAAGTGGATCCAAATAAGGTTGAAGTGATCACTAATTGATCTAAGGAAGAAAGACTTCTATTGATGAGGGAAGCACATACCTCGAAAGTAGCGGGACATTTCGGTGTTGGTAAGACCCTAGCCCACTTGCAAAGGTACGTTTATTAGCCCACTATGCAAGAAGAAGTATCAAAATTTATATGTGGATGTAAATTTTGTTGTACCATCAAGCCTAAGACTAGGAAGGAGGGTTTGTATATGCCTTTTCCAGTACTTACTTGTCCGTGGGAGGACATTTCTATGGATTTTGTAGGAGGATTACCTATGTCTAAACATGGCCATGACTATCTCTATGTTGTTGTTGATAGATTTGGTAAGATGTGTATTCTTATGGCATGTAAAAAGATAGTAAAAATACACGAGGCAACAAATCGTTTCTTTGTTAATGTATGGGTGCATTTTGGTTTACCAAAGTCTATTGTTTCTGACAAGGATTCTAGGTTATTGGGAAAGTTTTGGACTACTTTGTGGGACAAGATGGATACTAGGTTACAGAGGAGCACAACTTTCCATCCACAAACAAACAGACAGACAAAGGCGATGAACAAGAATTTGGTACAGTTGATCAGAGGGTATAACAACAAATACCCAAGGACTTGGGATGAGTCCTTAGCCTAGATTTAACATTCCTATAACAGGGCCGTACACACATTCACTATGAAGTCATTGTTTGAAGCATGCTTGGGATATCTACCTACAAATTTTTTAGACATAGCAGTTGGGCAGGAGGATGAGTTGGAGACACGAGACACAGAGGTGACTAGAGAAAACAAATTCATTGAGAGGATCAGACAAATCCATCTCAAAGTCAAAGAACAACTAGATAAATCTCAAGCCAATTACAAAGCTAGGCACGATCGACATATGAGGGAACATAAGCTTCATGTTGGAGATAGATTTTGTCTTTATTTGAGCAAGGAGAGACTACAAGGTCAAGCATGGAAGCTCAAGCCACTACGATATGGGCCCTTCACCCTATTGGAGCAGGTTGGAGAAAATGCCTTTTAGCTTGATTTACCATCATTTATGAGGATGTACTATGTAGTAAACTATGAGAACTTGCACCTATATGAGCCATCCATGCTAGATGAAGATGAAGGACTACAGTTGCTACCTTCCATTGAGGATTACATCTTGGACTCACGCGGTGAATTAGAGGAAGATGTAGTGTTGCAGTAGAAGGTTAGAGAGATTAGGAGAGGTCCGCAGGAGTCTTAGTAGATTGGACTGAAAGGAAAGACACCAAGGCAGGCCCGATGGTACTCAAAGGAGCAAGTGAGGGAATTATTTCCTCATCTACTCCCCACTAAGATTTTGTGGGACCAAAAGCCTCCTAAGTAGGAGAGGTGTGATCCATAGGGATCCAAAATGACTCCACTTCATTAGATTAGTCAACACGAAGAAGGAAAATAAATACACGGAGGTTCTATCTTTTTAGTAACAAGACCACCACTCTATGTAGAGCGACGGTTATAGAACCGCCATCCAACCAGTGCAGCGGTCTTGGGACTGTCGGTCTGTATTGGGCGACGGTCATGGCTCTTTCAGATAGAAAACAAAAAACATGAAACAAACAACCCCAAAATTTGAAAGGTTGTCCATGTCTCTTCTCCTCCATGACCTTTCCCATTCTCCAGTACATGGGAGGACATGAGAAAGGCTATAAATACATGTTTGTAGAATATAACAAGATCATCAAAGCATGAAAGCAAGTGAGAAATAAGTTCTTAGTGCTATAATTGTGTTTTGTAGGAGTGTTGAGACAAAGTAAACAAGTAATTGGGAGGAAGTGTGAGATATTATCTACTTCTCTTTCATACTTATTGTTTTGAATTGGCCAATAAAAGTGGGAAGAAAGAGCAATTGCCCTTCCCGACTGGTTTTTCCTCCTCTGGAGGTTTCCTGGATAAAACTTGTTGGTGTTTATGAGTTTATATTCTTTCCTTTCCTACAATTGTGGATTCTAAGCATAAGGAAAAATTCATTCACTAGCTATCTCTGTCATTTTCTAATAGAAAGCAAAACATCAACGTTTAATTTGTGATTCTGTGGATAATTCCAAAGTTGAAGAGTTTACAGATCAAAGGGGGTTAAGATTGTGAACAAGAACTTGCAAATTCTCACCAACATTAACAAGAGTAGGTCCAAATTCAATAGGAAGAAATCATGTTAGTAATAAAAAGAATAATAAATTAGATACACAAAGTTCTATGGATTCATTAATCAAGGACATAAAGTTTCTTCTTGGTTGTACATGATTATAATGCTTGTAAAGTTGGAAAGTAGAGAGAGTAGAAGAACATATGCAAGGAGATAGAAGAATATAGTTTATTGTTTGTAGTAGTAGTGAAACAAATGTTAAAAACTAACAACCAATAATTGATAACCCTTTGGAATGTACAAGTCATCTCAATTTATAGCTTAAAAAAAGTCTTTTCATCTCCCCTCCATGTGTCTTTTCATCCTCCCACCACTTATGACCTTTCACATTCCAAATAAATGAAATTAAGTCCTTTTCTTATTTTTGAAAAGGGAATTTTACAATGCAAAGCAAGGTCACTTAATTGAATAAGAAGAAAGAGTGAAAAATTACATTCCTAATGAAAAATATAATGATATAAAGAGAAGGAAGATAAAAGAGAAGAAGAGAGATAAGTGGAAATACAGAGATGAGGAATTTTCTATTAATGAAGAAATTCTGATGAACTCCTTCATTGTTGAGATGAATGCTACAACTATTATAATCTTCCTCTGTTACTTTTATGATTAGAGGCTTGTGATCCTATCTTGTCATACTCCTCATGACCATTTCCTCAATGCCTTGGCTCTCGATAAAGATCTTGATGTTTAACACCCTCATAAGCTTCATGATGCTCTTGTGTTCACCTGTTGTCCAAGTGGAAATATTTTACACCCACTACTTCATTTTGACATGTTCTTAACCATAGTATGATATTATGATTTTCCACCTCTTGGAAAGAGAATTGAACATAAGGTTGGAGTTGGAATGTGGAGATCATCACCTTCCTCTTTGTGACCCCCTTGAACTTCAAAATTCACCTCTATGACAAAGATATCCCCTTCTTGGATGGAATAAACCTCAGGAGACCCAAACTCCTTCTTATCCCCCCATTCATCATTATAAATGCCTTCTTATTTATAGATATTATTTCATATCACTTTCCTTTCATAATCCACATCACCTATCATTCCAAGTTTGATTGGTGGAAAACCAAGATGTCTAAGACCCTTATATTTTCCAAATAGATAAATTGTTCCCATACTCGACTAAAAGTGCATACTGTGAAATTTTAGGTCCGTCAAGTCACCATGGTGTCTCATAATTGGCTTAAACACATCCATGTGTTCTTCCATCAACATGGATAACTCAACATCCTTGTTCCTTGACCAATATCCTGAAACTTAGCTATTTTTTGTAAGTCCTTAAAGACACCAAAAATTGGTATCGCTACCTTTGTCACTCTACGTTTGATTCTTTTCATCATGGTCATCTATCTCGACCCTTAATTTTTTATATTTTATTAATATTCCCATCTTCCCCATCTATTATCTCATTCATTGTTAGTATTCATTAATTATCTTCTAATCCTCATCTCATTATCTAATTATTCCTAAATCCTCCCAATCAACCTCTAATTCTCCTTTTAAGGTTGTTTATCATCCCTACACTACCTAGTTGCTCATCCTTAGGCTCCCCTTAGCCTTTATTTACTCCATTTCATCCCTCACCTACCCATTTCATCTCCCTATACAACCCTAACCCACCTAATCCTCCTAAAACCCTAATCCCACTTCTAATGGGATTGATGCCTCGAGCTAGGCATCCTCCCACCACCCAAATGGATGGTTCCCTGTGGTTAGCGGTAGACCCACCTAGGTTTCCATTGAATCCTATAAAGCTCCATTCACCCCTCCTTCCAAAAAGATGCAAAAATCAGAGATTTCATGAGTGAACTTGTGATCTTATATTCATGCTTGAGCTTCTTTGCAGTTGTTTTAAGTCTTCTTGGAGTCTCTTTGAGCTTACTTGCATCATTTGATGGAGAATTTTGGGGAGATCATATTTTACCTTGTGTGATTTATTCAAATTATTTCTATTATTACTATCAGCTACTATTTTTATAATTCCATCTACCATTAGAGATTGATCCATATCTAGCCTTCCCTTTTTTATCCATTTTGTGTGCATGTTATCAATCTAACCCATCCATTTTCTGTCACATCTAGGTCAGCCCATGTCACCATTGAGCCCTGTTGCATGTCAACCTATTCTATCACCTATTCTTCCATCTACATCCATATCCATTTTCGTTCATTCTATTTATGTTTCTGATCCCACTTAATTCCTTGAAATGTCATTATTATTTTGTCTTATCCAAGATCCATCTTTGTCCAGTCCCCAGTCACCACAAATTCAACCTAGTCACCATTGACCCAGATCCATATTTTCATCTTATCTCCTTAGATACCCATTTTATTTCATCCTTTATGTTTCTCCTATTTTAGATCTTATCTGTAGGTTATTATTAGTCATCATAGTGTTGCATCAAGCTTTAGATATGCATATAGAGCTTTTCAAATCTACATTTTTAGTTAATGTTTTGATCCATATGACCCAATCACTGTCGACTAGACCTCTGTAACCTAGCTCACCATCGACCTAGCCAATTATATTTCATTTTTTGTTAATATAGATTATATTTGCACTTTCCTTTCATTTTTCGTAATTTCATTTTCTATTTAGTTCAAATTCTGCATGTTATTCAATTTTCTACCATTTATCCTATCTTCTTTTATCAATACGAGGGTTGACATCCACATAAGGAAGTTCATGCTTCTTGGAACCAATTCATCAGGAAACCCCCTCATCTACTAGCTAATCGATTTTCTTTCTAGTTTTCTTTGTTGTGCATATCCATTAAGCTTGTAGTGAGGAGGAGTTCTAAGCTTTGTACCCATCCTTCATCACCATCTTATCCCAAGGTACCATAAACCCTTGCATTTTTTGAGTTGCTTTATTTTCTTTAGTATCTAGCTCACTAATTTGAGTAGGAAAGATAAAATTTTATCCAAAATTCTTGCACGCCTGCTGGGAAAACCCTCATAGGTGAGTCTCTTGCATTTTGTTTCATTTTTCATTTTCCATATTTCTTCTATCTTCCACTAACATTGCAGGTAGAGGATTTTCTTTTACTTGTTCTTGTTGGGATTTTGGATTGCTTGGATATTTGACTTTTTTATTTCTTTATTTTGAATATCAGATAAAAAGGAAAAGTGAAAACTAGGTATTCCCCCTTTTTTCTTAGTTCCTACTTTTTGCATTCCATTTTCCATTCCTTGTGTGGTTTCTCTCATCAAATATTCATATTTGGTGTTGGGTTTAAAACGAACCTCTTTCATTCTTTCTTGCAAATCTAGTGTAATTAGGGGTTTAATTAGTTACATTTCACACCATCTAAACACACTAATCAAATTCACACATCGAAACAATCCCATACCAGGTGGACCTAATTGGGATTTCATCACCCAATAGGAAAGCCATCACGGTGTTCTGGCTGCGTTATAAATCCTATATAGACTTAGGCCTCACATACCTTCGGGTATATCGAGGACTCCCTATCCAAAACTACTTGAAACCAACCTTAGATTACCATTTCTTATGTACCCTCATTATCCACTTCCCCCTTTTCTTTTGCACATCTTTTAATTAATCAAGATAAGATTGCATGCTTGACTTGTTTGCTTTAATTAGTATAGTCATTGTTTTCTTGTTTTGTTTCATGCCCATTATCACACACTCTTTAGCTAGGAAAATGGAACAAAATCTTGCATCAAACAATCCCATCATGCAATCCCAATTAACTTCCGCTTTGGCCATTGTCTCATCAATGCCTTTGGTCACCTCTTTTATGACCATCCAATCTTTGATTATCAATCTACCTCATCAAGAGACTCTTGTTAAAACCATTACCTTTGATGAGACCAATCCTTTTCTACATCATCAATCCATCCCATTTAGGCCAGGCCAGCTCAACGCTACGTTCGGTCAAGATTTGGGCCTCATTATCCTGGAAGTTTGGAGTTTCAAGAGCTCTCCTAATCCATTAGTGGCTCTCCATGATTACCTTATTAGGAAACCAACCCAACTTCCTATCGATGGGCCACCTATCCAACAAATCTATGCTTATCACTCCAATCCTGAAACAACCTAGGTTCTTTATTCATAGCTTGCAGTGTTTTTCCCTAGATCCATGGATGAGCTCGTTATGTCCCAATATGAGCTTGATCCATCTTCTTTCACTAATCCTCAACCTCATCAAACCACTTAACTAGTCAAACCCATTCCTCCTAATCTACCTCCCATTAAAACGACTATTTCTACCTCCATTCCTATCATTTCTTCATCTACCATCATCACTAGTATCCCCATCCCATATTTTCAACAATCCCAATCATTTCCTCTCATATCCAAACAACATAGTCAATCTTTACCTCTCACCTCCCACATTCATGCGAATGTCATCACTTCCCAACCTCTTCCTAGAGGTGTTTACCATTACATGATGTCTAATCCACCTCATCAACATTCTCAACCCATCAACACTCATATCCCCACTCATCATATACCTCAACAGGTAAACATCCCTATCTCCCAACAACCCACTCAATCTCAACAATCATATCACATTCATATTTCTCAATGTCAACCATTCTAAAAACCCATCCAATCTCAACCAATGACCTACATTCCTCTTCATCAAGCAATTCCACAAACACCCACTCATTCACAATCCTATCAACAACCCTATCAAGCTACTTCTCACATCATACAACCATCTACGTCTCATCCAAAAACTTCAAATGACCCCATGCATGCTTTGATGAATAGGTTTAATAGCCTCAAAGCCGTGACCCTGGGACCCAAGGTCACATTCTCTTATGAAAAAATCTGCAACAAACGTATCAATCCATTAGTCCCAGTCAAACCCTATCCTCCTCATTGAGAAATTCCAAAATTTACCAAATTTAACAGTAAGGACGATCCTCAACAACACCTTCATACATTTAGGCATGCATGTTATCTCATTTCCCATGATCAAGACCTCATGCTTTACACTTTTCCTATGTCCTTGGCCAGTACCACATTGGATTTGTATAATGGCATCCCCCAACACTCATTGTTCTCCTTTACATAACTTCATTTGCTATTCTTAGAACATTTCTCTATGAACGTTGTGCATAAAATCATCATTACCGACTTATACACCATTCGAAAATTCAATGACGAGTCTTTCACAAACTTTGTACATGATGGTGGTGAATCATAAATAAATTATCATTTTCCATTTCATAGACAAAGCTTATAAAATTATTTTCATGCTCTTGTGCAAAGCATATCCCATCCACCTTACAAATCCAATCATTTCAAACATTTGAAGAAGCTTTCACTATGGCTCGTAAACTTGAGACTCACGCCCTTGAGCAAGGCCAACTTAATCTTAGATCAAACAAGTCAAAATCTGAGTTTACTAAACCATTTACACATAGTGAAAAATCTAAAAATGTAACCAATACAAGAGTGGTTAAGTCTTCTTCCATGTCCACTTCTAATGCAAGGCCTCAACAAAGATCTCCTAGACTGCCACCCAACTATACTCATCTTGGAGAATCATATAACTCTATATTTGATAAATTGATGGTGTTCCATCTCATCACGCTTCCCCCCATTCGACCATTCGATAAATCAAAACCTAAACCAACATAGTATCGTGAAGACCACTATTGAAAATATCACCAAGTTTGTGAAAATGATATAGAAAAGTGTCGAGCCTTCAAATATCTTGTGCAAAAAATCATTGACCAAGGTAATCTTCAAGTGGATAACCCTAACGCACCTCCCAATCAACCACTTGATGTTTTAAAACAACTATTTTTTAATCATGCACCAACGAACCAAACCACCCCTTCTACATCTCAACCACTGAATGCTCACACCATAAACACTATCAACACCATTAATCAAGATATCACCTCATGAATAACTCCATCGACTTCACCAACCACTACATCTACCCCTTCCTTAGACATTGTCCCTATATCTACACTTCTACAAACACCCATCCCCACCTCCACACCAATTATATATGCACCTATATTAAATTCTACCTTTGAACCTACATCCACATCCACTTTATCACATGTAACATCTACGCTAGATTTGACAATACCCACTATATCACCCACATCTATTCTACCCCCACCTATCACATCGGATCCATCCTTAACATCTATCCCGATTCCCATTTCTACACTTATGCCCACACCAATCACATAAACTATTGTGAGCACATATAATTTTTCCTCTTCTCCTACATCTACCTTGTCCTTTGAAGAGTTTTTGAAACCATTACAACTCGTAATGACTTCAAATGATGTCCCTATCTCATCCCCAAAGTTAGACATCCCCACATCAACCCATCTACATCTCCTTTAGACCTCATTAAACATAAGTTACTTCCTCCACTAATATCAACCCTTACACCACAATCTTTAGACCCTTCAGTTGAGATCATTGTCATCCTTCCTAGGGGTACCTCTTTACAATCAAAATATAAGACCCTTGGCATGCTTCCTCAAAGGCCTCTTTCATGTCCTCACAAAAAGATAGACATCCCTCCACCTAAGATCAAGTAATCCAATGCCACATCATCTGTCTTAGGACTACCCCCATCTCTCTTTGGGCCATCCCCTTCATCCAAAACACCATAACCAACCAATCAATCCAAATCAAAATCAACCAACCCCTCTCCAAAATACGACATTTCTTCTAGGGCATCAACCATCACTAAATCTTGAACCTAAGACATCCAAACCTCAAAACACTAAGACTCAAATTTCAACATCCAAATCATCTCTCACATCCACATCTCAAAAAATCCATCTCTTCTCCTAAATCCAAACTTGAATCTAGGACTCCTACCACTTCTTACAAGGAAAAAGTGCCTTTCCACACTTCACTCAAATCATACGTGGAATTCCTTCAAGAATTGCTTCAAATGTTCACCATCACACATCCTCCTATAAAATCCTTTGACCCACATAGTAAGAATCCATCATGGTTTGACTCCAACCTCATTTGTGATTATCACCATAGCCCTGGACATGACACAGAATGTTGTAAAGCACTTCAAACTATTATCCACAACATTATTGAGGAGGATGACCTTCTTATAGAAATAGATCAATCTCCTCCTTCCACCTCCTCATCCATGACCAATTTAATATCTACATCATCCAATCTATCCACTAAAGTACACAAGTCCCCATATTCATCATGAAATTTTGTTACCATCCCACCACCAAATAAAGATTCTTCTAAGGGTGTTCCCCTTTTATTCATTAATGTTGTTTGAATAACTACTTGTTTTGGCCTACATGATTCCAAACCAGAAGCCCTATCAAAACCAAAGAATTTTGTTTCCATCCCTCCTCCTATGGAGTTTAACTCATCCACATCTTCATCAAAACCTAAGGTTGTTGTCGCCGCTCCTTCTAGTGATCCCAATTCATCTCCATGGACATCTTCGTCAAAACCTAAGGTTTCTATCTTAGCTGCCCCTTGGCCTATTGAACAAAGCATTGTCAAACAACTTCATCACACCACAGTTAAGATGTCACTTTATGAGATTATCAAAATCTCTCTAGATCATAGGCAGGCTCTCTCCGAAGCCTTGAAACGTATCTCGACATCTAATGATGAGATTCAACCTTTCACATCTCTTGTGGGAACACTTACGACTTCTACTTCCGTCTCCTTTGACGATGTTGAGATCCCAGACATTTCACTCGAGGACCATGAACTTCCCCTTTTCATCATGGTTATAATCAATGACTTCTTCATTCGACAATCCATGATTGATAATGGAGCAAGTATCAATATTATTTCATCACATACCTTTGATCAGATCAAGATCCCTAACTCCATTATCACACAATCACTGACGGTCCTTCACGCATTCAACGATGCTATCACTCCTACCTTAGGGACAATTGTCCTTCCTATCCATGTTGGTGAGAAGATCCTCCATGAAATCTTCTATATTGTAGAAGGGGAGTTTCAATAAAATGTCCTTCTTGGATGACCATGGATTTGTACCATGCGCTGTGTCCCTTCCACACTTCATCGTTGCATCAAATAGGTGAATGAGGGAAATATCTTGACTCTCCCCGCTAATGCTCCTCCCTTTAAGGCCTGCAACATGACTTATCGACCCAATTTTGTCCTCATTCCCAAGAATGATCCATCTCAACCATCCACTATTTCATCCATCTCTTCATCCAAGTTTCCCAACGACGATTCCTTAGACAAGGTCATGAACAACCTTACGCTGGGGGAGTATCACCTTCTCATACTCAACACCTTCTCTATGCATCATCACCTTGATAAACCTAAAAAATCTCCAATGTACTAACCTGATGTCAGGGATATCACTCCTTTCAACCAATATCATTTACGGTGGTATCGACTCTCCTTCTCACATCGATGATCATCCCCACGCTAGACCATATACCGACAGTTTTGGCTTCCTCTAAAAACCATATTTCACTCACACATATCTTCATCATTTTGAATGGAAAGGATTTGGCATGGGATGTTATGAACATGACATGCATGACCTTATCATTGATCAATGTCGCAAACCTCACAAAATTTTTGGACTAGGTTATAAAGAACAATCCACCGATCCCCTTACACTATCTATGATGCTTATGGACATGTATTCTCCATCTTATCTATCCCATGAGGCTATGGATATACATGACATCATTTGCATCTCCTCTATATTTTTTTTAGTCTGCACGATCACATTAGGACTGTTCAATTAATAGCATGAAAGTCAAACTAGGTCCTTTCCTCTGATATAGTAGACGAAGAATCTTTTACTATTAACATTCTTCAATGCAGTGACAACGATTCCATTCTTTCCTACATGGTGGTAGAAGATTCTTATCTTCATAAGTCCTTACCTCCTAACACATCCACTTTTCTCAATGATTCCACCATCGATATCAACATCGGGACTCCACATGATCCTCACATGCTCAACGTGGGTCAATCCGTTGATCCACACAAGCTTGTGTCTTTCACCGCTTTTCTTTCCAAACATATCTAGGGCTTTACATGGTCATACCCTGACATGTCAGGACTTGATCCTTCTATCGTTGTCCATAATATTGTCACCTTTCCCAATGCTAAGATGGGTAAGCAAAAACTTCTTCGTATGTACCCACAAGTTTCCCTCCTTGTCAAAGAGGATTTACAATGCCTTCTTTAAGACAAGTTCATCATTCCTATCGACTATCCTAAATGTGTCTCTAATATCATGTCCATCACCAAATCATTTGGAAAGTTTTGTATTTGCATTAATTTTTTAGATCTCAATCTTGCTTGTCCTAAAGATGATTTTCCCCTTCCCAATATCAATCAACTCATGGACCTTACCACTAGCCACGAGATGCTCTCTCTTATGGATGGATTTTATAGTTACAATCAAATCCTCATTACACCAGAAGACCAACATAAGACTTATTTCACCACTCCTTAGGGTACCTTTTGTTATTGCATCATACCTTTCAGTTTGAAAAACACTGAAGTCACTTATTAGCGAGCCATGACTTACATATTTCATCATCTCATCCAAAAGACGGTACAGGACTTTGTCAACGTTCTTTTGGGAAAGTCCAAAGATCAAAGCGATCATGTTACTATCCTTAAAATCATATTTGAGTGTCTTATTCATTTCTTCCTTCACCCCAATCCAGCCAAGTGTGTGTTTGGAGTGTTAACTAGAAAAATCCTTGGCTTCATTGTATCCATCAGGGGTATTAAAGTTGACCCGGCCAAAATCAAGGTAATTTTTGAGATGCCTCCTCCTTCCAACTTGAAGTAGATTCACAGTCTTTAAGGTCATCTTCAATCCATTTGTCACTTCATCTCGCAACTTTTAGATCATTTCCATCCCTTCCACCATCTTCTTTACAAAGACAAAGAATTAAATTAGGATGATAACTTCCAAAAATATTTTGATGATCTTAAGCAGTATCTCCTATCTCCTCTAGTGCTTACACCTCCACGTGAGGGGGAGCCGTTATATCTATATGTATCTATTACTGATCATACCCTAGGGGCCATGTTGGAAAATTGTGATGATCAAGGCCGTAAGTAGGCTGTTTATTACTTTAGTCGCATCCTTCATGATTATGAGACTCATTACACTGAAGCTAAGAATATGTATTGTGCTCTGTTCTTCACCACTTCTAAGCTTCGACATTATCTTCTCAATCACAAGAATTATGTCATCAATAGCTTTCATCTTCTCAAAACAATGCATTCTAAGCCTTTTCATAATGATCACATCACTCAATGGCTCATGTTCATGACTGAGTTTTAACTAGAGTTCATCTCTCAATAGACTTTCAAAGGGAAAGCTATTGCAGACCAATTAGTTGAAGCCCATATTCCTGACATTCATCTTCCTCATGAGAAATTTTTGGACGAATCTATAAAAAATTTCCATCATGAGTATTCTCCTCTTAGGATGAATCTCTTTTTCTATGGCTTTAAGTGTCAACAAGGGGGAGGTGCTGGTGTCATCATCATTCCTCCTTGGGATAATCTTATCCCCATTGCTCAAAAACTTAATTTTGAGTGCACAAACAATATGGTAGAGTATGAAGCCCTTATCTTAGGTCTTGAAACCGGTGTCTTCCTGGGGGTTCAAATCCTTGAAATTTATGGGGATTATGAACTCATCATCAAACAAGTTACAGGTGAGTATCAATATAAAAATGACATTATTCAGAAATACAAATACATTGCCCTCCTTCTCTTTGAGGCTTTCGATTCTCACACTATCCAAGTGGTCCCTCAATCATCCAATCGTTTTGCAAACACAATGGATTCTATTACATCTCTCATCCCATGGATGACAGATGATTCCAAAATTTCTATTATTTTTCACAACTGTGATCAACCATCTTTGAGTTACCTCACGTCAATGTTATTACATCTAACGCATAAGATCTTTCATACTCTAAAATCTTCGATTATCCATCCAAATCCATCATCCCCTTCAACCTATCTAAGAATGGTAGGAGGACATTTCTTCAACATGCTAACCTCTATGTCATCCTTGGTGGCATACTCTAGAAGCGTGGATTTGATGGTATTCTACTTCAATGCCTTAAATCCCATGAATCTACTCGCACTATCTAAGAAGTCCACGTCAACATTTGTGGTGGAAACTTTAGTGGCTTAGCTATCGTTAAGCGTGTCCTTTTCCTTGGCTATTATTGGCCTTCACTCAATCATGAATGCTGTGAATACATTAAGAAAGGTGTCATGTGTCTGCAACATTCCAGTATTATCCACATTCCTAGCCAAGCATTACAACCAGCTCAGGACCTTTGGCCCTTCTCGCAATGGGGCATTGATCTCATCAGTACCATCAATCTTTGTTCTTCACAACGTCATCATTCTATCATCACCGTGACTGAATATTTCACCAAAGTGGTGGAAGCAATTCCAATCACATCAACCAAAGCTAATAAAATCATTAATTTTATCTATCATCATATCATTTTCCGCTTCGGTGTCCCTCACAAATTTGTCACAGAAAATAGAAAGTCTTTAAAAAACAAATATGTCAAGAAGATTTGTGACTCATTCAATATCAAGCCTAGCTTCTCCTTTCCTTATTATCCTCAAGCTAAGGACTAATCCAAAGCAACTAATAAGATTCTTCATAACATTCTTGTTAAGACAATTAACAGATTAGGTCGTAATTAACATCTTCACATCCCCTTTGCTCTTTGGGCTTATCAGACTAGCATATGTACCTCTAAGTGCATCACTCCCTTCTCTCTTGTATATAGGTTTGAAGTCATTACCCCCCTTGAAGTTCAAATTCCATCCTTACGCGTGTCTCTTCGTGACTTCATTTTCAATGAAGATTATCACCAAGAACATCTAACATAACTCAAATTGTTAAAAAAACATCACCTTCTTGCTCTTGAACACCACCATGTTTATCAAGAGTGCATCAAGCATGCTTGGAACAAGTACATTAAAAAATCTGACTTTAATGTCGATGACCTTGTCCTTAAAGAAAATCAGAATGTCACTACTCTAGAAAGGAGCCAACATGGAAATTTTTCCCCCAACTAGATTGGAACTTACATTATCACGCATAATTATGGGCCAAGAGCCTATCATTTGGCCTCCCTTGATGGTAAACCAGAAGTGGAACCACCTAGTGCACTGCATTTGTGACCATTCTATTGTTAGCATACCTACCAGTGAGAAATTAGTCATATCCTTAGATCATTCCTCCATCATTTAGCCTCTTCCATCTATCACTATAATGATTTGGAATTATGTGGTATACTGCCATCTTCCTAGTCATGACCTTAAAAATGGGCACCATGACTCTGTCCATGGCATTTTCCTTATGGATAGGTTCTCCCTTTTTGGTGAGAACTTCATGGTCATTACATCCATCACCCTCTTAGCTACCTATTGGAACCATGTAAAGGATCTAAAGGTGTCTCTTGTACATCTTCTCATCCCCTCCTAAGTGGTCTACCTAGCTATACCTAGCTCTTCCCCTTATCAAAATCTCATATGATCGTATCTAAAAAATAGACTAATACCTCAAAGGATATCTTTTCATGTAATGTACAATTAAAAATAGACTGATCCCTCAAATGATAACTATCATGTATATCTTATCCTGCCATTTATAAAAAAAAAGTAGATCACTACCTTGAAAGATGACTACTCTATCATGACATCAAAGGCTTCCCGCATTGATCAACATTCTATATATCCAAAAGAAAAAACATATAAATAAAATAAAAAATAAGCATCCTAAAAATCTTCCTGCATCGATCATCTTTCTCATATATTGCAAACTTCTCGCATTGATCATTTTGCACCATCTTCCCTCCTCCTGTAGCTGAGGGGCATAGTCATATGAAAAACCACCTATGGATAACCCTCTTCCTGCATACAAGCTACATCTAAACTCCTTTTTCATGGCGAAATTTGGTTTATGGGCTCATTTCATCCATAATTCCTTCACGATCTTTTATATAACTAACTATCGTTGGTGATGTGTTAACATCATGTTTTGGTTGCATGTGCATTACGTTACCTGGACCCATTTCTTATTTATCTATAATGCGATTGGAGGCATCATTTCCTTGTGCATTCCTTGATATGACGTAGAGTCATTTGTACTTGTAGATCTCCTATAATCGAGTTGTGTTCTATTCTAATTTTCCACATCTATCATTTATTTTCTCTTTTCTTTACCATTTATCACATCAAAAACATCTACATCCTATCTATAAAAAAAATCTCACATCTAATCACATGTTCCTATCTATCTTTATCCATCGCATCTATTTCCAAATTTCATTTTCTTATCACATATCATTAAACATCTAATCACACATCTACATTCACCATCATCATCAAATATTAAACCAACATATAATCATCATCATTTATTCACATTAACATAATCATCAACATAAATAAAATAATCAAAATAATATGTAATGATACATGCTAGAACACAAAGAAATAACACACACACACACACATATTTATCATATGTCATCAAAATAGAGTGTCTCAGTACATCATTGACCTCTAAGGGTCCTATCTCAAAGCTGAGACCATAAAAATCGGTAATTTAATATCAGATAGCCTCAAATATTTCCCCTTGGGGAAGGTGCCTCTATATGTTTCTGGGCCTCATATCCTCCGTCCTCACCCTCATATTAATGTGGCCGCCACACTCACTACGCTCTTAGATGGCTCTTCTATAACTACTCCTCGTCCCTACAAATGCTCCCAATATCTCAATGCCCGTAGTAACTTATGTACCATTATCTTCTCATAATATCTATCCTCCACAGTTAGTGATCTATATTGATCCATCCACATCATGCCAGAAGGTGCCATATGTCCTACTCCATGTGATGATACCGGTGCACCACTCGCTGAATTTGAGGCTACTATAGATGCAAGGTCTCCAAATCAAGCTTTATATGACTCTCTTTACCTCTTGTATCGGTCCATATTCTGGATAGACGTGTCTCTCTTGAGTCACTTTATCCATCTCTTGATGTACTATCTCAATCTCCTACCTCGTAGCATCTCTCTCAAAGGTAGTTGAATCTTGCTCTGCATGCAGTTGCACCATCTCTGCCAAATCTCCTTAATCATCATCTCTGCCACCTCTAGGAGCCATCTCGTCCTCAGCCTATATCTCCTCCCCCTCATCTATTCTCTTCACTCCCTTTTTGGCCATTCGAGCCGCCCAAGTAGTAGTCATCCAAACTATGAACTTGACACCAACTCCCACATCATCCTCATCATCCTATGGATCTGGTGCCTCTTCTAATGGATTTGCCATGCCTGGACTAGGAAAACCACTATATATCTCCTCTCGCCTATAAATAATGGGCTCCTTGGGTACTGTCTGGACGACACCAAAATGTCGTCAGACTCTATCAAACTGTATGGCCTCAATCATTTCTGGTCTACGGCCCTATACATGCCTAGTCCTCCTCATACCAACCAAATCTACATTTTCTCCAGGCAATGTAGGGAAATATTGATATGGTTGTCATCTAATTTGTGCGAAACTATCGCTATACCAATCTGCATCTCAGACTCCTCTAACCCCATGATCCTGATCGGATCGCCATCTTAGAAATCCAGTTGCAAGCTCTATGTGATCCCTTGTGACCCATGGTATCCCTGGTGGTCTAATAACTACTATGTGTTTGTAATCCCAATAGTGAACGAGGAATCCTACATCCAGTCTTGTCCTCCTCTCTGATCTATACATCACCAACTCATGATATAATTGTACTAGCAATGATGTCCTAAATGAAAACATGGTTTGGTGATCTACAATGTCTTCTAGAACCCTTGCTAGTGTGCATGGAAATCTATCTCCCCATGAGTCAGGTAGTGCATAACATGATATCTCCATCATCACTAGGCATATTAGTCGGCTCCGTGGTAAACCGTGCTTGTATCTCATCTCATATGAAAAAGAAACTGAAACAAATGTGATATGATGGAAATCAGATCCAAACAACCATGTCAAGACCTCCAATCTGCTATCAACTATAATAGGAACTATTTGCTCCTCTTGTTTTGGAAATTTGAGAATGTGATATACATCATCTAGGGTGATCGTCATCTCACCTGTCCTGAACCAAAATGTGCATGTGCGCACATCCCATCTCTCCACCAATGTGATCATCAACTCAAATCTCATGGTATCCTCTGATAATATCTAAATCCACCCAATCATACCACTGCTAAGTGGTCCCACTCAGTGTCTGTTATGTCCCCTCTGATCTGATCATATAAGTTCGAGACTCTATCTCTCGGGTACAGGGTCTCTTTGGCCTACTATCATAAAAAAATCAAACATATATCATATCCTTCATCATTACTTTCATCCAATATTCTATCAAAAATAATAAATTAATCAATCAAATCCATCTATCCCATCCTTGGTTAACATCGAATCAGGTTGGGTCAATGTGTCTAGGTCAGGGTCGATGCCTTTTTAGGCTGGGTCAATGGTGCCCATAGCCAGTTGTCACTAAATGCCCCTAAAGCCAATCCATAGTTTTTTGAAAAATGTAAAAAATAAATAAAACATAAAAATAAATCAAAACAGAGACAAGGACTTATTACTCACCATCCTACGTATCCTCTGGCGCTTCCTTGAAGTTCTACCGGTATCCATCTTTCTCCAACTCTCAATATATTTTTATAACTCAAGTTCTCAGTCGTCACTTTGAGGTGTGCAAATGAGTATTAGTCAATTGAATTATGGGCTTATATAGTTGCTGACCATAGTCTTCGCTAACCCCTTTGGGTCACCATGCTACTCTCCATGGTCACTTTCGACCTACCCTGGTCGTCATCAACCCATGATGTTTTCCTTCATTATACCGTATTTCCTTCCATCTTATTTTTAGTGTGTAACCCATAACACACTGTTCCTTGCTATTTTTATTTTTTTCCATCACCATTTCCTATTTATGCCTTTTCAGCCATTGTTGTGTCCTTTGCTGGGGCACCATATTATTATCCATATCTTATTTCAAGTCCACTTTTGTAACCATATTTTTGTTCCCTATCAGGGCCATATCACATATTTTTATATTTTACCTCTCTAGCCATTTTCGTGCCCTTTGTTGGGGCACCATTATTCTCATCCTCATCCTTTGCGAACACATATTTTCACTGATTCCTCATATACGAAGGATTTCAAATTATTTTCACATTTGGTTATGAAAAATTTTAATGGTGTGCCTATGACCCATTAGTCCTCATGGCTTGCATCAATTTGAGTGGTTTCCCATTAGATTCTCTCCATTTCATAGTGATTTTTTCCAACTTATAAGCCTGTAGGACATTGTCGTGGTCTCCCTGAAGACCCTGCCATTTTTTTCTACCAAAGTGAATCCTAAAATCATCGCCATGTTTTAATTTTTTACTTGAATCATTCTTTCTTGGGGCATATTTCCTTGCCTTTTAAATCTCCCATTCTTCCTTCCCACCCGCCCTTCTTCATCTATCTCTTTTAAACTTGAGATCAATTTTTCTTCGTTTCATCGATCCCTAGTTTGAGGGGAGATCACATCATCAATCCTCCATCATCCATCATCTCACCTCTCATATCTCATCATTTTTGTCTCACGGCTTGCTTACATAAACCACTTGACAAAAGGGGGAAAATGTAGACACCAAAAATTGGTATCGCTACCCTTGTCACCCTGTGTTTGCTTCTTTTCACCATGGTAATTTATCTAGACCCTTCATTTTTAATATTTTATTAATATTCCCAATTATCCTATTCATTGCTAATCCTCATTAATTATCTTCTAATCCTCATCTAATTAACTAATTATTCCTAAACCCTCCCAATCAACCTCTAATTTTCCTCTCTACGTTGTTTATCATCCCTAAACTACCTAGTTGCTCATCCCTAGGATCTCCTTAGCCTTTTTTTACTCCATTTCATCCCTCACCTACCCATTTCATTCCCTATGCAACCCTAACCCACCTAAGCCTCCTAAAACCCTAATCCCACTTCTAATGGGCTTGATGCTTCGAGCTAGGCATCCTCCCAATTCTCAAATGGATGGTTCCCCATGGTTGGCAGTAACCCACCCAGGTCGTCGTTGACCCTATAAATCCCCATTCCCCCTCCTTCCAAAGGGATGTAAAGTCAGAATTTTTGAGTGAACTTACAATCTTATCTTCGTGCTTGAGCTTCTTTGTAGACGTTTCAATCTTCTTAGAGTCCCTTTGAGTTTACTTGCATCATTTGTGGAGACTTTGGGGAGACCAAATTTGACTTGTGTGATTTATTTAATTGTTACATTATTATTGTTTCTATTGTAAGCTACTAACATTTTGCAGGTCCAACTACCACCAAAGATTTAGATCTAGTCTCCTCTTTTATCCATTTTGTATATAGGTTGTCAATCCAACCCATCCACTTTCGGTCACACCTATGTCATCCCAGGTCACCATCGACCCTGTAAGGTCAACGTCGACCCTGCCCCTATTGCATCATCTATTTTTCTATCTAGGTCCACAATAATTTTTCATTATGTATATGTCTCCACTCATTTATCAAATTTGTTAGTCTATTACTTTGTCATCCTAGATCCATTTTTCTAGTCCTCGGTCATTGCCAATTCAGCCCAGTCACCGTTACCTCGATCTATATTTCCATCATATCTCCTTGGATCCCCATTTCTTGCATCCTTTGTATTTCTCCCATTCCAGATCTTCTCCATAGGTTCTTATCAGTCATCACAGTGTTGCATCAACTTCAAATATGCATTTTTGGTTGTTGTTTTGATCCATCTACCTTAGTTGCCATTGACTGGACCTCTGCAGCTTGGGTCGCAGTCAACCTAACCATGTATATTTCATTTTGTGTTAATCTAGATCAGATTTACACTTTCCTTTCATTTCTATAATTTTAGTTTTTATTTAATTCAGATTCTGCATGTTATTCAGTTCTCTACCATTTATCCTATCTTCTTTTATCAATATGGGGTTGACATCTGCATAAGGAAGTTCACACTTTTTGGAACCAACTTTGTTGGGAAACCCCCTCATCTACCATCTAATCCATTTTCTTTCTAGTTGTCTTTGTTGTGTAGATCCATCAAGCTTGCAGTAGGGAGCCTATTTTGCACCCGTCCTTCATCACCATCTTATGCCAAGGTACCATAAACCCTTTCATGTTTTGACTTGCTTGATTTTATTTAGTATTTATCTCACTAATCTAAGTAGGAAAGATAAAATTTCATCCAAAAGTCTTAATTTAGTAAGTCTATTTTTAGTTACCAGTTATTCAATTTAACACCTTTGAGTATTCTTGATGTAGAAGGGGCAACGACAACTCAGAGAATGAACTATTTAAAATAATTACTATTTATAGACTTTGAAGCTTGATACAACTTACTATTTTTAAAAGTGGGTCTTCCTGGTGTTAGAAAAGAATGAGAGTGGTCTCAATTTTTTTTATTTCATGAGGATGCTTTGCTCAAATTTTTAGAGGATTTCAATCATTAAAACTCTATAGATCTAAAAAATGAGTTTTTATAAATGGAAACTTCATATAGTAATTAAAAATGATGTAGACCACCATTAGATGCAAGGATGGAATCATTTTAAGCACATTTTTGAGGAGTTGTTAAAATTTCATGGGAAACAAACAAGGGGTTTGTGAGATACGAGAAACTTTCTATTTTTAGTATATGAGGTCTCAAGAACATTCCAATGACATAACAACAAGGATAGTGATCCTGGGAGGGAAAATATGCATTTGAAAACATGAAAAATGGTTAAGTTCTTGATTTCAACCTTTCTCTCTCACATTGCACACCTTAACTCATTCTTAACCCAACTAGGGTCAAGTAGGATCTGGTGGGGGTTGATGTGGAGTTAAACCCTAAGAATAGGGGATAAGAGGAACATTAGAATTAAATTTACTGCCAAGAAGGGTTTTCATGAGAGTGAGATGCAGAGTGCTGAAAACTAACACTCGAGGCTCAACTGTGGTTTTACAAGTGATTTTTTTGTACCTCATTTCCCTTTTCACATTAGGAAAAATAAAGGGGATATAAGCAACTCAAAAATGTTCCATGGGTGCATGCATCATGAGGAGGGGGCCATAATGGTCTAAAACATGCATTCATAACTTCCTAGCACACCAAGGTTGTCACTTTAAGTGACGAAATAAACCAACTCATATGTGAGTGCAATTTTGTGTCCCGCTTTTCCCCTTACACTAAGGGACATACAACAATTGATAACACACCTTGAAAAATTTGCTAAGGGGTCCAACATCATGAGAAAGGGGCTTGTTTTCATGTTTTCCCCTTGCCTCGCAGCCCAAGTCACAAGTGTTAAGTAAGGAAACTAAAACTCTTATAGGGGGAGTAAAATTTTATGTTCCGTTGTTCCCTTACACTAAGGGACAAGGGAAAAGGATAAATAGGGTAAAAAATTATGCTCAAGCCTTTAAGTTATGTTGATGTCATCATCCTAATGCAAAAATAGAGCACAAAAGTCACTTTTTCTACCCTGGGAGAAAACCTTGGTGTTCAGAGGTGAAAAATTATATTATTTTGACTATACACAACTTAATGAGTTCATTCGAACCATGACCAATACTTGATTTAAATTAAATTTTTATTTATAATCCCTATCACCATTTTGGCATGAAGGAGGAACAATAGTGACCCAAATTACCACGAATATTGATAAGGTTAAGGGTCAAAATTAATGCATCCACCATGTAGTGGACTATGAGATCTTTCCATTGACTATTTGATTAGATTCTAACTCCTTCAGGAACTACCGAAACCTTAAGAAAAATTTGAATTTCTCTATTGAAGCCTTAATTCCATGTGCTTGAAATAACCTAGTTTTGCTTGAATTGTTCTTGACATCATTTGCCTTCTTAGATTTTCCCTAAACTTATTTGGATCAATTCATTTCTTTTCTACACAAGTCCCATATGGGTTTATCCTTTCTAGTCATCTTTTGGAGGATGTCCTCATGTTGTAATATGGTTAAAAATAGCCAATTTAGTGCTTCAGAGAGCATTTTTCCATCTCAGATCTTAGTCTCATCATGAAATCAACTTAGATTCTTTCCCCTACACATCAAAAACTTGAAAACCATGTTATGATGTTCCTCTTAGCAAAAATGAGGATGAAATAGACTTAGAGGAGCTGCATGAGCTGATGGGATGGTCAGAGGAAGGGTTCACAATGACCGGGAATGAGGATTTCAAATGACAGGCTTAGTTGTCATGAGCAAAAATTTCAATTTTGCATGGCATAAATTTAGCATGAAAACACTAAAATTACTACAAAAACCACCTATCTACAAAGACATATTAAATGAAACATTACAATCTATTACATTACCTTCCACTACACAACTTGTTGCTTTTACTTCTATCATAGACATAATCAAATCAATGGATAAGGCCATAAATTTTAACTTAACGTAAATCCCACCCACAATCAGTAAGGATTCATGCACACCTCTTCTGATTACAACATAAATTCATTGTTTCCTTGTTAAGAGATATTAATTGATTATAACTATGGTGTCGATATTTTCCCTAGTTCTTTGCTTAAGAAAATGGAAATCTCTATACACTTGATTGACACAACTATTACTACTATGCAAGGTTTTAATAAAATTACATGTTCTACATTAGGCACTATCACTCTTGATCTCCTAATCTACATGTTATGTTAAAATTACATCACCCCCCGATTTGCATTGTGTTTGTGTGGGCCAATCAGTGTAATTATGCTAACATGGGGTTATCCCTCAAGATGTGGGACTTGTGAACTTGAGATAACCCTCTAGAGAAGGCTGGATTCCTCTACCTAATCCTAATGTAGAAAATACGCCTAACTATAGCTATCCTAACAACGCCAAGGAGACATGGGGAGAGAAAGTGCATGAAAAGGGAAATCCTACACTAAAAAGGGGTGATAACACCATAAAAAGGGGTAAGATACTCTGTTGAGGGAGGAAGAAGAGGGAAAAATTGATCTGGGAATGGTCAAAACAATAGTGACACAGACCCAAACTCCATCTTCCATCTGCACTCCGTGAAACACAACATCTTACACCTGCAAATGTGAAATACATGCACAGAAAACAAACACGGAATGGAGAGGCACGAAGAAACTAAAAAACATGATAAAGGGTTGAGAAACACCACAAAAACATGATTTTATTGATCTATAAGGTGCGCAAACCATTACATTAGTGCTCAGAGGCATAAATACATTTGCCAGGCGTAGGAGAAGGCTTACATCTCAAATGGAGTCAAGGGAAAATTTTGCAAGAGTTTCCCCAGCTCCTAGAATGTCTCCTAAAAAATGAGGTGGATTTTACAATATATAAGAAATGTCTCACACACCTTCATTAAAGAGGTATGGGCACCCATAAAAATTTGGTTCCCGAGGGTACTTCTGTCATATGAAGAGATGGGTGTCATACTGCATTAAATCTAGTTGTTGAACTGTCATTCGTTCACCTGCTTTCACCTATTTGGAACTCACGGGATGCCCAATCATGTAACCTATCCAACCAAGTCATACCATTGCCCAGGTGTCCAAATTCATGACCCGTCTAACCATGTGTTTCCTAACTTTGACCATCCAACCCTGGGGGATTGGATGTCATCCAACAATGCAGGCCGTACATTTCTGTGGACGCCAACCAACCCAAGTAGCCGTCTAACCTAGGGACCCGACGAACCTCACTGTACCATCCAACCTTAGTGATCTAACCAACCTAGGTATCGTGAAAATGTGAGGGGTGTGACAGGTGTCTAAAACTATTTGTGGGCATAAAAAAATATGACTCGAACAACCTTGTTATACTATCCAACCTTGATGACCCGACCAACCTGGATGTTGAACAAATGTGAGGGGTGTGACAGGTGTCTAAAATTGTCCGTACACATAAAAAAAGTGACCCAACCAACCCACCTGACCAACCTAGGCGTCCAACCCACCCGACCAAACCCCAAGTGTCCAACACACATGACCAACCCCCAGTTGTCCAACCCAAACCAACCAACCCCGGGAGGTCAACTTCCAAAGTCGATATCTTGAGCTCCCAGATGAGTTTTGGGGTGAAATTTTATATGATTTTTCATGGAAACAACCCATTGAATCCAATGGTGGTATAATAAAGATAAAATTTGTACTTTTTAACCTAGAAATGTCTCATTATTTCTCGGAATTTACGGTTGTATGCCCGAAGAATGAACTGCCTTGGGAAGTGTATGATGCTTCAAGATGTCTCATAATTTCCACCATGTAAGGCATGAAAAATGGATTCCATAATACATTTTTTGTAATTATAATTCATAACATGGATATAAAAATCTTCCATTGAATCTTAGGTCCTCTTTCATGCAGCAAACTTCTTAAGGCCTGAAAGCCTACTTCTGATCGATGGCCCCAAGACCTCCAAAACTTACTTGAATCACTTGCCATGCTTCCCAAAAATTGAAAAATTAGTTGTATCATTCCACATTACTCCATGAATCGCTGTCCATTTCTCAAACCTAACCTCCCAAGTTGTCTGTTTTACTATGGGGCAAAAATAGATAACACCTGACGACCTCTTGCGAACATCTACCTACTAGATGTGAGACCAGCTGTCTGAAGCATCCATTGGGCATGGAGTCGGTTTTAGTACACTTGCAAAGTGATCCTAAAATATGAATTCTACCCCTAAGACATTAAAAAACTGACGCTTGAACATGGAACTTCCTGACACTACTTGAATTTCCCCTCTCATTTACAAAATTATCTGAATTAAGGTTTTGTGAGAGTCAAAAATTTCCTTGAACCTGGAATTATATTTCTTCTACAAATCTAATCTATAGGAAAAAGGTTGAATCCCCCTTGAAACTATCCTTAATATGATTTCTTCTCAAGTATGAAATAAAACCAATTGATGATTTGTTAACAAGCATAAACACTTTAGAAGTCATGGGAACACAAGCTGATTCGAAGAGGCTGGGCCTGTTGTTAGAATATGATTTTTCCCATGAAAATATGCCCCCTCCAAAGAATGGATTGTGCAAGAGAAACCAACACGCCACAACACACACTATGTATAAAATGGAAAATCATACATACCCCAAGTGGAGCATGCAGAGTGTGCACGAACACTTCTTCTACTGAAAGCAAACCTACCTACTCTATGTTATCCAAAGGAAAAGGGAACTCAAACAAATCCTACAACTGATAGGGAGAAGTAGCTTCCCTTTCTCAAAATAGGCAGCCATGTATATGATTTAGCATTGAACATGGCTGTTATTATGAGTGAAAAGCTGACAAGAGGATAATCCTCCACCCAAATCACCAAAGTATCAACATCAATAAAAAATACCTCCTCAAGCTGATTGACATTGGACACTTGGAGGTGTCGATGGTGACCCTTGGTGCTTTGTATATCATCCTCATGCCTTGAAATGGACATGACTAGTTTTGGCTTCCCCCTTGGCTCCAATGAAGCCAAGTACCTGATTGGGCACAATCTGATCCGATGGGTGTGCCCATTATTCTGAAATTTAACTCCAAAAATGGAGTCTTCTTGCGGACCTTCCTAAAAAAAGAGGCTACCTGCATGCTGATTTTTCTTTGCATTGCTTCTACAAATAACTTTCCCTCTAGCCTTGATGACTGGTATTGAAATGGTGTCATCATTATTTCCTTCCTCCTCCTTTTTTGGTGAGACGCTTAGAAGATAAAAATCTTCCAATCTTGGCTCCTAATGGCTACCATGAGATGCAGATTACTGTCCTTGAATGCTATCCTCCATGGCAGTGGAATCTTGTTCCTAGAAGGTTTATGATGGAGGAGAAAATGTTGTGATCTCTATGGGATACTTTCTAGCAAAACAATCCTCCAAGTTGGACATATAATATGCCTCCTTGTTGTCCAGTTACATGTGCTCGACCTCCTCCATGGTATCCTATTGATCTGCAACTTGTTCACCTTGGTTCCCCTCATCTTTGAACATGGAATTTGAAAGCTCAAACTCTTCTTCGACATTAGAGCACGAAGGGGATGAATTGGGAGGAAGGACTGAAGGTTCTTGTATGGCATGTTCTATACTCAGTGCCCTGAAACTACATGGCTCTCCTACATCCAGAATTTCCTCCTCTTCCTTTGGATTTAGATGTGGCCCTCTTCCTCTATTGAATCTTTAGATGATGGTTGATCAATGATATATGAAAATAGAGTGCCCTCATGGACACTACACTCTAGACACACTGATTATTGATCTTCTTCAACCTCTTCTTGCTTTTCTTCCACTGCAACCAAAACATCTTTTACCACATGTTCTTTTCCAATCTTGGCCTCCTCCGAAGGCTTAACCAGCAAGGGAATTATGTCCATTCCATACTTTGAAGCCCAATTCCTTAAAAAACTTATCATTTCTTCTTTATTGGGTTGTTCTACTTGTTGATCCTCCTGACTAGTTTGTTGAGTCTCTCCCTAACATGAATTAGGGAATGGAAGACGAATGGTGGGTTGGGGTTCTACCAATTTCTGCATTGTTGGTGGTGGAGGTGATGGAAGGATTTTTATACTTTTCTCTTATGGAGGGGACTTGGATTTGGAAGGGAAAAGGGTAGAGAAATTAAGATGGGATGGGAGACTAGAAGATGGAGAAAAGGATTCCACACTAGAAGCAGTGGATGGGAAGCTTAGAAATTGAGGCTCAAGCTGAGATGGTGCTGCTTGGGGAATGGAGGGAAAATTACTATATGATGGTGGGACTTACCCATTGAAAAGGATCCCGGGTACCAAGTTTGTAGGCCTCTATCTCTTCGGTCCACTGTGTAAGTTGAGGTAACATATCTCAACCATGAAATCAAGCTTCTAATTTGGGCTGAAATGTCTTGACATAGGGTTGACCCATGGACAGGGTGCCCTATAACCAATTATGAATGCTTTCATTTGAGCTATGGCCCTTGACTGCACCATACATGCTTCCATCTTTTGAATCCTATCCTGTAAATCAACATTCTCCATGTAATTTATTTCACTGCATGCATATCCCTCTTGGCAAGTTCCATAGCTGAACTAATCTTGGTACTGCTCATAGGGGTAGGCATAGTGATTTTGGATTT
Source organism: Taxus chinensis (assembly GCA_019776745.2). Taxonomy (NCBI): domain Eukaryota; kingdom Viridiplantae; phylum Streptophyta; class Pinopsida; order Cupressales; family Taxaceae; genus Taxus; species Taxus chinensis. Next base: position 308,050,912 of record CM034154.1, read on the forward strand.
TCTCATAATGTTGATCTGGAGGAGTTGAGAAATACATTGGAGGTGGACTGCATTGTTTTCGCTGTAAGTGTGAATTCCATGAGGGGAATGAAGTCATGATTGCACAACTTCATGGAATGGAAGAAAATGAATGATGTGGAAAGAAGAACAGGTGGAAATGAATGGAAGGAATGTCTACAACATAGAGAATGTGTTGTTGACAAGATGGAGTCACCAGATGTGCTTTGCATGTGCCTCTAAAGGATGAATCTCACCAAGAACACATCAACTATATGAAATGAAGTGGTAAGGTGACTCAAACCTATCCCATTGGGTGTGCCAAAATTGTTATGTCAAAATTACAGCACCCCCTGATTTGCTCTGTGTTTTTGTGGAGCAATCGATGTAATTCTGATAACATGGGGTTATCCCTCAAAATGTGGGACTTGCAAACTTGAGATAACACTCTAGAGAAGGTTGGATTCCTCTACCTAATCCTAATGCTAAACTACTCCTAATGCAGAAAATATGCCTAACTATAGCTATCCTAACAATGCCAAGGAGACAGGGGAGAGAAAGTGCATGAAAAGGGAAATCCTACACTAAGAAGGGGTGATAACACCAAAAAAGGGGTGAGATACTCTGCCGAAGGAGGAAGAAGAGGGAAAAATAGGGCTAGGCAAGGTCAAAACAATAGTGAAAAAGACCCAAACTCCATCTTCCATATACACTCCATGAAACACAACATCTTAGACTTGCAAGTGTGAAATACATGCACAAAAAACAAACACGAAATGGAGAGGCACTAAGAAACTAAAAAACATGAGAAAGGGTTGAGAAACACCAAAAAACATGATTTTAATGCTCTATAAGGTACATAGACCACTACATTGATGCTCAGAGGCATAAATATGCTTTCCAAGCATAGGAAAAGGCTTACATCTCAAATGGAGTCGAGGGAAAATTTTGCAAGAGTTTCCCCAGCTCCCAGAATGTCTCATCAAAAATGAGGTGGTTTGATTACATTATATAAGCAATGTCTCACCCACCTTCAGTAAAGAGGTATGGGTACCCATAAAAATTTGGTTCTTAAGGGTACTTCTATCATATGAAGACATGGGTGCCATACCACATTAAATCTAGTTGTTGAGCTGTCATTCGTTCACCTACTTTCACCTGTTTGGAACTCGCGGGCTGCCCAACCATGTAACCTATCCAACAACATCGTACCACTACCAAGGCATCCAATTTCATGACCCATCTAACCATGTGTTTCTTGACTTCAACCGTCTAACCCTCGAGGGTTGGACATCATCCAACTATGCGGGCCACACATTTATGTGGTCACTAACCAACCCTGGTACCTGTCCAACCTGGGGACCCGACCAACCTCATTGTACCATCCAAACTTGGTGACCTGACCAACCTAGTGTGTTGTGAAAATGTGAGGGGTACGAAAAGCATATAAAAATTTCTATGGGCATAAAAAAATATGACCCGACCAACCTGGGTGTATTGAAAATGTGAGGGGTGCGACAGGTGTCTAAAATTATCCATAAACATAAAAAAAAGTGACCTAACCAACCTACCCAACCAAACCAGGCATCCAAACCACCCGACCAACCCCTAGGCGGCCAACCTACCTGACCAACCCCCAGCCAACCAACCCCCAGCCGTCCAACCAAACCTACCAACCTCGGGAGGCCAACTTCTGAAGGCAATATCTTAAGCTCCCAGATGAGTTTTGGGGTGAAATTTTATATGATTTTACATGAAAAAAACCCATTTAATCCAATGGTGGTGTTATAAAGATCCAATTTTGAATTTTTCACCTCGAAATAGCTCCTTATTTCTTGGGATTTCTGGTTGTACACTAGAATAATGAACTTCCTTGGGAAGTGTATGATGCTTCAAGATGTCTCATATTTTCCACCATGTAGGGCATGGAAAATGAATTACATATGATTTTTTTTATAATTATAATTTATGACATGACTATTGAAATATTCTGTTGAATCTTAGGTCCTCTTTCATGTTGCAAACTCCTTAAGGCTCGAAATCCTACTTCTGATCAATGGCCCCAAGACCTCTAAAACTTCCATGAATCACTTGCAATGCTTCCAAAACTTGAAAAGTCAGCTGTACCTTTCATGATTGCTCCATGAATCACTGTCCAGTTCTCAAACTTAACCTCCAAAGTTGTCTATTTTACTAGGGGGTAAAAATAGATAATAATTGGCGACCTCTTAGGGACATCTGCCTGCTAGATGTGAGACCAGCTGCCTGAAGCGTCCATTGCGCATGAATTAAATATTGGTAGACTTGAAAAGTGAACCTAAAATCTGAATTCTACCCTTGAGCCATTAAAACACTAATGCTTGAACTTGGAACTTCCTGCCATTGCTTGAATTTTCCCTCTCATTTACAAATTATCTGAATTAAGGTTTTGTTAGAGTGGAAAATTTTCTTGAACTTGAAATTCTCTTTCTTCTGCAATCTAATCTATAGGACAAAGGTTGAATCCCCCTTGAAACTATCCTTAATCTGATTTTTTGTCAATTATAAAATAAAACCAATTGATGATTCCTTGAAAAGTATAAACACTGCAGAAGTCACGTGAACACAAGCTGATTTAGAGAGGCTGGGATTGTTGTTAGAATCTGATTTTTCCCATAAAAATATACCCCTCCAAAGAATGGATAGTGAAATAACCAACATGCCATAACACATGCTATGTACAAAACCAAAAATTATACATACCCTAAGTGGAGAATGCAGAGTGCACCCAAGCACTTCTTCTATTGAAAGCAAACCTACCTACTCTATGCTAATCAAAGGAAAAGGGAACTCAAAAAAATATTGCAACTGGTAGGGAGAAGTAGCTTCCCTTTCTCAAAATAAGTAGCCATGTATATGATTTAGCATTGAACATGCCTGTTATTATGAGTGAAAATTTGACAAGAGGCCAATCCTCTGCCCAAATCACCATCGTATCAACATCAATTGAAAATACCTCCTCAAGCTAATTGACATTGGACCCCTGAAGGTGTTGATGGTGACCCTTGGTGCTTTATATATCATCCTCATGCCTTGAAATGGACATGACTAGTTTTTGCTTCCCCCTTGGCTCCAATGAAGCCAAGAACCTGATTAGGCACAGTCTAATTTGATGGGGGTGCCCATTATTCTGAAATTTAACTCCAAAAATGGAGTCTTCTTGCTGACCTTCTTGATTAAAGAGGTTGTCTGCATGCTGATATTTTCTTTGCATTGCTTCTGCAAGCAACTTTCCCTTTAGTTTGATGACTGGTATGGAAATGGTTTCATCATTGTTTCCTTCCTCCTTATTTGGTGAGATGCTTGGAAGATACAAATCTTGCAATCTTGGCTCTAGATGGCTACCATGAGATGCATGTTGTTGTCCTTGAATGCTCTCCTCCATGGCAACATACTCTTGTGCCTAGAAGGTTAATGATGTAGGAGAAAATGTTGTGATCTCTATGGGATCCTCTCCATCAAAACAATCCTCCAAGTTAGAAAAATAATCTGCCTCTTTACTGTCTTGCTGCATGCGCTCGACCTCCTCCATCGTGTCCTCTTGATTTGTAACTTGTTCACCATGGTTCCCCTCATCTTCAAACATGGAGTTTGAAAGCTTAAACTCTTCTTCGACATTAGATCTCGAAGGGAATGAAGTGAGATGAAGGATTGAAGGTTCTTGTATGGTCTGTTCTATGCTTGGTGCCCCTAACACTACATGGCTCTCCTCCATAGCCAAAATGTTCTCCTCTTCCTACACATCATACACCTCATACACCTTTTCTTCTCACTAAATCTATGAAAATAAACACTTACATGTGTGAATGGTGATTTACTACCCTGAACTGGTCTGTGGAAGACAAAGTATGCACATGCAAGATTCAAACATACCAAGATTACGTTCATATGAAGATGTTTGTTGGATAATCCTCTTCAACATAGTGAATACACACTTGTACTTGACATTAAAACTTCTTCAAATCTTCTAAAGCACATATAAAACTTTTAAAGGGAAATCCTCACTCATAGTCATAAGTTTTGGCAATCTTACATGCATTTAATAAGCTAAGTATCAGTGGTTAGAATACTCCATACCAATGTTGAAAAAACACATATATAAATTCTACCACATAGTTATCATCAAAAAAATTTCTACCACTAATCTCAAATCAGTCACAACAAAGGATTTTGCAAATCCACTCGCATCAATTTTATACACAGTTCACTGTATTAGGTTTTTAAGCTAGGAAGCAAGGAATTTTAACTCATCCTTCTACTAATCCTACTACAAGGATTCAAATGGATTCTCCAAATACAAATAATGAAATTATACCAATTTATTTTACTACTAAACTCATAAATATGTATTATAAAGACAAAATCTCATCACCAAAAAATAGAGGCATCACTGTATATTAGCTTTATTTACTTACAAAACTTCATAGTACTTCATCCTTCATCTCCTCAGATCTTCAAGGAGTTCTTCTCTCCTCGTCTCTTTCCACTCTATAGAGGATAACTAACTTTTCCTTCGAATTCATCTTTTCTTTTATCTTCTCCATATGTAAAGACTAACTAACTTTTGACTTAAGAACTTTACACATGGCCATAATAGGCATTTCCTATTTCTGTAGTCACTTATCAACTCTTACCTTCTCCTAGGACCTATGACACATACTTAAACCATAAAGTATCTCTCTCATTCATGCATAAGCCCAAGACTTACTGTTTACAAACTTAACACATTTAAATTTATGAATTGGAGGGAATACAAGAAGTTGAGTTTTGAACCACTTGACCACCTATCTCTTTCTGTCTCATGACCTCAAAATAATTTGACATGTTTAGATTGATCTCCATGACCATGTTTAAATGAAAGTTTGAATTTTTTGAGTTCTTTTGATGATGCTCCTACATTAATTTTTCACCAATGCTGTAGGTGAATCTAGTCATAATGCTAACACTACTAATTAAGTATAACCACTACTTCAATTCAATCAAGATACATCCTTGCATAACAATGAAAATGATTCCTCTAATAGTGATATTGAAACCATTGAGTTTACGAACATTAACCTTCGTCAATTCAATTTTAATCCTATCGATGAGGAAAAATCTAATATTAACTCCCTCTTGACATCTAATAGTCTTGAAAATTATAAGCTCAAAGCTACCCCATTAGACATTCCTACTTCCACCACATTTCCTAGTCATGATACATGTCCTTTAGTTAATTATGACTTGCTATAACATGTTGTTAACACACTCAATCCTATACCAATTATTCATTTTATCACCATTTCAGCTAGCTAGGACACTCCATAGGAGTTTCTATATATCATATCAGATATTGAATCAATGCCTTTACCATCTCTACGACATCAGTCTACTCGAAATTTATCCAAACAATCAGGCCATCCCTTTTTATGACTATCACTATATATATGGACATGACACTAATAATTGTAAAGCTCTTATTGTTAATATTACTATGCTAAAGGATGCGGGTGTTATCACCATATTACCAAAATAATTCCCACAATTGAAACATTCATGATCATTGGAAACAACCACTTCAAATAAATTATGACACCACAATGTTCCTACTAACACACATCTTGTACATTTACAATATTAGACAATGGATACAAACATGCACATCACTACCTCTGGGGGTATTTCCCCCTTAAAACTTATTGATTTTATCCTTGACACAAATGATAACCTTGATGAAGGCTAAGATCTTGTGCTACCCCCTTCTTGTACATAATTATTTTCAAGACACTTTAAAAAAATCAAATATTCATATAAAACAAAAACATTCAAACCTGAGCAAAAATACAAAATTAGGTCCTCTTGTAGTTTTTTTGGATAACATGTTACTTTATACATGATGTTTGTCACAGATTTTATACATAACATATATTATTTACTCACATATGTTCATAAGCTATCTTGAGCTTCATGCATGACTCTCACAAATTGTTACCTAATGATTACATGCGGCTTGATTCATTACACTACTCTCTGAGGGACATCTCCCCACACTATATAAGTGTTGTTTCATTATATGCTACTTTACATGTTCCTCATATTTTTTGATTACAGACATAGTGTTTATTTCTATCTATTAGATTAATGAGACTAACACATGTGTTTAGGTATAATGCTTATCTATCTTATATATGTTGTTACTATTACTATTTGCTACACTTACTTTCTATGTTGTTATCACTATTTGTTTATATGGATTCATTCCTTAATTCCTTAATGCCTGGATTCACTTGATTAGATTCTATGATTATGATACAATAACTATTTGTTTTATATGGCATAAGGGCCTTACTTGTCTTGTGACACTGTGGGTGTCCCATGTTTGTGGCTTCATGCCTATATTATATATATATATATATATATATATGTATATATATATATATATATGTATATATATTGGTTTCTTTGATTGTGGTACATTGTGCCTTATAACATGACTATCTTATGAGGCACAATGTACCACAATCAAAGAAACCAATATATATATTGGTTTCTTTGATTGTGGTACATTGTGCCTTATAACGTGACTATCTTATGACACCATGGGTGTCCCGTATTTGTAGCTCTATATCTATACATGACTATTCTTCTACGTGCTTTTATTTATGTGTCTATACACTATTGTTTTTATTACTCTAATGTTTATAACTTACACTCATGCTTATATAATTATGTTTGTTATGGCTTCTAACATAAGTACCATGCTACTTATATAATTGTTTTAATATGGAGTAGGACATGATTGCTATTTTTATTTATTGTATACTAGTTACTTTACACATGCATGCTTCATTGATTGCTTGTTGTATGCTATTTTTTCACCATGTCATGGTTATCACCATGTTCAACTCGTTTTACATGTACAAATTCTCACAAGTGGCCACCACTTAAATCTTCCACGTGACCCTACGTAGATTATCAAATATATAGTTCATGGTACATCTATATTCTTTTGAGACACGTGCTCAAATGTTCTATCACACGTTACGAAAAAAGGGGGCATTCAACAAGGTATTTCTATAACCATAGATAAACTATGGGATATACAAACAATTTTTCACATGGTTCAAATCCTCATTAAAGATCATAAATACTAAAATGTGGTAGAATATAAAAAAATTAAAAACTATAGAGTTTAGTCAATACTATGGTACGGTCTTGACCTTTCCATACATTCCCAAACAAGGGGAAATTTCACTTAAATTTCTAGTTTCAACATATTCTATCGAAGGTTTACTGAATTTTTACATAGTTATAGATACATATACAAATAAAAAGTTTAGAGTATGTGTTTACACCCTTTTTAGATCAGTAAAAATGTATGTCGTTTGTTTAATCTATATTTTATCTAGTGAGGCCAGATTTACACTACATAGATGTAGGTTAGATACAAATGATTAATTTATTTAATTAACTTCCAACTTCAATTATATAATATAAAAATATCATTTTAAAGCATGTAATATAAGATATGAGCTTGGAAACACAAAAGAATGGGTGTAATTAGCTTGTTATAATTTTTTTGGGAAGTTATAGGAATGTGCAATACTAAAACAAGGATATATGAACCTGAAAGTGCTTTGAAAATGAGACTGTAACTACAAACTATCTGTTGTAGCTCATAATTACACCCTAGGATTTGATCATGGAAGATCAAGAATTTTGGAAAAAAATGGATGATCTCAAAAATGTGAGACTTGCAAATTGAAATCAATCTCTAGATAAGGCTGGTTCCTCTACCAAAATAACCTAATGCTAACACTACTCCTACAAGTAGAAACACAACTATCTAAGCCTAAACTAGTCATTCACAAGGACTAGAGTTAGAGATATTGAAGGAAATGAAATCCTTAGCTAGGGGCAATGATAACATCAGAAGAATGGGTGATCACTCTCTCTTGAAGTCTTAGAGAAGAAAGAAGATCCAATGCAAGGTTAGAGGGGAAAATGCTTGCCACTTTCCAGCCCTGCAGCTAAATAATCTCAAAACCCTATTTAAATTGACACAAATGAAATGAAACTTTATAAGACACAATTGATACACAATAAAAAATGAAAGAGTAGAAGGAAAGAAGACAATAATGCAAAGCAAGGGTCGAATTCAAGCCACATTTGACATTATATTATTGATGTAAGTATGCAAAAAATGCTACAACCATTCAAAGGGTAAGATACATCATAAAACACATGTTATGGGTCTGTAACTCCTTAGATATGTCAAAACTTTAGCATATTCAATTTTTTATACGACAACCTAGCCCACATTTGAAAATCCCCCTCCTAGTTAATGTAAACTTGTCCTTTAGCTAACTTAGTTATTGTGTTACCCTCATAATGGCCAGGAGGAATGTGCTAATATGATTTTCAAGTGTGTTTCATGTGCAAGGGATCTTGTTCAATCTGATTCATGAAGATATATAGTTCTAGGAGAAGATACGTGCTACTGGAGGCTCCAAAAGGGCTATTTTGGAATTTTTGCACTTGATAAACACCATCTGGGAATGTACAAGAAAAATTTAAAACACCCAAGAAGTGTGTGGCAGAGATATCTATAAGTTTTGGGTAGCTATTTTGGGTATTATTCGGTGAAGGAAGGTATCTATTTTGGGTAAAAGCCCAATTTTGCACCCTTGGTGTCCCTTTTTTACCGTTTAATAAGTCAAAGGGGACATAGGGAACACAAAATTATGCTCTCCCATCAAAAAATAAGTTGTGTTACTTATAGAACAACTTGGTGGCTAGAATGAAGTCTTCATATCACCTAATCCCACCTACCTATCTCCATGATGCTGTGAACCTTGGATTTTTTTTAGAATACTCATGTCCCTTTGTCCCCACATCAGACATCAGGGAAATAAAAATGCATCACCACATGAGAAGTTCAACTTGTGTCACTTAAATGGAAACCTTAGTGGTTAGGCATGTTGTTTTCACCCTCACAAACATAGTTTTCCATGTCCCCCTCTCATGTTTCCCTCACCCTTGGTGAATTTTTGAGAGGTTTGTGTCCCCATTTCCATTTTAACCCTATTTTTAAGGGGAAAAACCATAGTGTGCTTCCATTTAGATTGGGTTTAAGGTAAGTTAACTAGGTTTCAAGAAGGGAAATGACTGAGGGATGGTATAAAGGTTATCCTTAGTAAATTTTCATCCATTTTTGGTCATTTAAAAACTCTCTTCACATGATCCCTTGCTGTTATGCTTCCAAAATATCACCAAAAACCCTCATGCTCCAAAACACAAATTTGTTCATTACTCCCAAACCCCTGCTTTGATTGCCATGAAACCTGGACTGTAGAATCCTTGCTAAAATGCCTTTAAAGGGAGTATCTACATGCCTATATCAATGCTCCCTTACATTATATATATAAATATTAATTTTTCATCTAAAGATATCCATTTTTTATATCTACATAAACCTAGTGATTGAAATCCTCTGAAAATTAGAGCAAAGGCCCAAAATGCAAAATAAAACTTCCGCAATTGGTTTTATTCGAATCCAACACCAAGAAGACTACTTTATATTTTTAGCAAGTCTCTATTGGAGCAATTACTAATTATAATAATACTGAGAAAAAAGTGAATTCGGATACCTCATTTCATTCCCCCATGTTCAAGACACTCAAAAGGATGTAGATTGATGAAATTGGCAAAAACTGGACAATCATGTTGAACATGCTAAAAATAGTAAATGGATGAAATGATCTCAAAATGATCAAATATCATTCCTTCATAAATTTTCTAATGATACTGGCTCTTACAAGATTCTTTCTACTAATTCTCAAGTAAATTCCCGTATTCCCCGATGTGGTGCGCATAAAGTGCCTAAATGAAAAACTACCAGTTTTGTCCCAAGAACCATTTCACTTCATCTCACATAGAGTGCATGGTCATAAGATGGATGAAATTTATTTTGGTCCCTTTCTCTTTCCCTTGCTCTAAGGATTTGGATTCATTCTTCATTCACCATCAATTCTCTCATGGTGACATAATCATGATCATGGTTATGTGAGCAATGTAGTCTTATTTTACCCACCAAAATCCCAAGGCGCGCTGACACTTCACCCAGGAAGAACTTGAGCACTCACCCGAAGCACACAAGGGTACAAAGTCCCTCTTTTATGTGAGACCTACTAAGGAGTTAGCATGATGGGAAGATATTTATTCCATATTTATAACAAGCATTCAAGTATATTGCAAAATCTAAGCTAGATCTAGATCATAAGCCTAAGATTATCTCATACAAGTATCAAGATTAATTCCACCATGCAAGAACCAGTAACAGAGGTGTCTACAACTAGTATCCAACCATAAAGATTCATTATATTAAGTATTGTAAAACACAAAAATTGGTTACATACATATGAGTGTCACCATGATTCATGCACACACATATTCTAGCAGCATAACTCTAATACAAAAGTGGTGATACTAACCTATGCAGATATATATATATATAGGGGTGGGGAATTTCCCTTCACCACTCATGCATCCTCAAAATAGGCTGTATGCTAAGAATAACCATGCACCGCTACATACTAACTAAAAAAGCATGCAAGATTTCCTAATAATAGATCTACTACAGTTAACTCTTAGTTTAGATCCTATTATTAGCTCAAAACTATGTATATCGCCTAGTCTTCCATTCGCCAAAAATAGCTTTTGATTGAACTAAAAGTCTCCATGTTATAATATTATCTTTAAAACCTTGCTTGGTCAACACTCCAAGTCTATATTTAGATCCACATCTCAAAAAGTGGCTAAGTGTTGATTTGTCTCTTGCACGCATTCCTGTCTTGTCTCCACGTGCAAACCCTGTCATCCTCACACGTGTTGCCTCATGTGCCTTTCTTCTATAATTTCGTATGCTAACCTTTGTTTAGGGACTTAGTCATTTTTCATGATCAACATTACCCCACACTAATATGATGTATTCATTCATGAATAAAGAATAAAGAACCTTACAACCCCAAAGAATAAAAGAACACCAAAGAATAAAAAAATTATCACTGTGTATGGAGGATAGGAAAATCTTTATTCAATGATGTTTCAATTTCATTCCAACTTTCCACCTCACTCTATGCTTATTTGAATAAATCCCCCATCATTGTATTGGCTTCCTCAAATGTAAGCTCTTCACCCTTGGCTTTGAATGTATCAACTAAATTCTCCAACTATTTGCCAACATCCGTTAGCACATCCATTCTGTGCATTACCTGGGGGTAAAATTCCTTGAGCTCATTCTTTATAGTGGTCCTCAATATATCAATAAAATCACTCTTCTTCTTGAACTCAACAAGAATCCTATCTTGTTCCACCCTGTTGTCTTTTTTCTTGGCCTCAAAATCCTTTAAATCCACCTCATGAGTGGTAACTAGAATATTTACCACCTGATCCCTTTCCTCATAGTTATCATAGACAACTTCTGCCATGTGAACCACTATTTTAATGGATATAAGAATATTTGTATACTTGGTTATGGTTACCTCTAGCTGTTATTTTTCCTGCTTCTTTTGGCACACCATAACCTCTTCTGTAGAATCTAGTGCAAGGGGTGGCTGCTACATTGTAATCATGCGCATTAGATCCTCCAAATAGTGGAGTGTTGATTCATACTTCTGTGAAGGGGGATCTAGATCTAGGCACTTGAGTATGATTGAATCTACAATTGTCTCTGCCTTCTTATATGCCTTGGGAAACCTCCCTTTTTGCTCCCGCAACTCCACTTTCAAATGTGTAATAGTTTGTTCCTTCTCCTTTATCTCCTTATCTCTCAAAATAATTTCCTTATTCTTTTCCTCCAACTCCTTTTCCAAATCCTTTATTCTGTTATTCCTCCCAAATTATCATGCCTCTATCTCCACCGACACCTTATTCAACACATTACATTCTTGTTCATTAGTTAGTTGTTGAGAATCCACTACCGGGTTCACTGCTGTAGTGTTTAGTGAAGCTTGAACATCAAGTAAGGATCTCACACTTACTTAGAACTCAGGTTCATCTAAGTGGGACTCGAATGACCAAGATAACATCTTTCTAGTTTGTGGGAATGCACTTTCCTTATCAAAAGATGACAAACAAAAAATTTGGTCTGCCGGTACTGTACTTTGATAATGCACACACAAATCTTTGTTGGGATCACCATCATATGACATGATAGGTCCTTGGGTTGTGTACACATAGCTACTTCTTATGCACACACCCTTTGGAAAACCTACTACCAGACTGGTGTCTCCACCCAGACTCCCACCTTTCTCCTTTTCTTCTTCCTCAACATTGCACTCTACCTCATGATCAAATAAGTTCTATATAATACCTGTTACCTCTTTCTCCATAGTGTCCTCTACCTCTTTTCTGGAGAGGTGTGGGGTCTCATGTACACTTGTGCCAAATTCTTCTTCATTTCCTTCTTCCTCACGATCATCATCTAAATGCGCGTGTTTCACCAATAAGTTTTATGATTTCCAGGATGAAACAAATAGAAGGTAAATGGTTAAGGAGGAATACATGTGAGACGAAGGTGGAAGGTAGAATGCACGCGTTGTTGACATTATCCAAGATGATTGTGGAGAATTCCTTTTTGTCTGGGAAGGACTTCTTGTAGATGTAAAACAAGACCAAAAAAGAGTATTAAATAACATATGACAGTGGATTGCCTAGTGTATGCTAGATCTAGGAAGCATGGTGCTTCCTAGAGAGGCTGTTAATCCACTGTTTAATAAAAAATCAATGTGAATAATAAAATGAAATAAATAGGTCCTATTTCATTGTAATGATTTAGGTTTCTCATACACACAATACAATAGATTTTATTCTAGATATTAAAATAACACTAAATCTAATTAGAACTAGGGTCTGTTCAGGTCAGGCAGGTCTGTCAAAGGTCTAGGGCTGATTGGTTGAGGTTTGGGTTTGTTTTGGGTGAGTGGGAAGTTTGTTGGTCTAAGAATATAAAATGACACAAAGATTGATATCGGTCAGGTGACCGATGTCAGTTTAGGGATGAAACCAATGATGGTAGGGTAAATTGACGTTGATAGGGGGAATTGGAAATAACTTAATAAAAATGGTTTTTGGGCTTCTCTATGATTGCACAAAGAGTGAGGAGGGTGTGGTTAGGTTCGTAATATAACTGAGAAGACTCAGGAATACAGAGGGAGAGGTCACAAAGGGTGAATGAGCTTGAATTGGCTGGGTTGATGGATTGGTGAGAAGATGGAGATATCCAGATAACAGTAGAAACTGAAAATAATGAAGGAGGAAAGAGATCTGCAATAAAGGAAGCACACATGATTAAAATCACGTTACTTACCTGTTGCTATGAAGATCTCAAGGCTAGATGGAGGTTGGTGATTGATTGGTGAGGTGGTATCTAGTTCAGCTCCACAGAAGTATGACCTATGTGTTCCTATGAATGCTGCAATGATCTAATAAGGAATCCTTAGCATGTGCTTCTCTCTGGTGGTGTGTATATGTCGTTTGGATGAAGAAATGGCTCTGAGATCTTTTCTTGATTGTAATAGCACTCTCAAAACTCCAAATGACCAACTTGGGATAAAGGTTGTAAAATTGTATATAAAGGAACCAATGGTGGTTTAGGTGACCGAAGTTGGCTGAGGATAAACCGACATTGGTTAGGGTGAATTAGTCCAAGTTATCAAAAATAGCCTGATATTTACTATTTTTGGCATGATTTTGATTGCTAATCCCAGTCTCAAGTGAGGGTTGGTGATCTATAAACTCTTCAACTTTGGAATTATCCACATAATCACAAATTAAACATTGTTGTTCTACTTTCTATTAGAAAATGACAAAGATAGCTAGGGAATGAATTTTTCTTGTGCTTCGAATCAAAAATTGTAGGAACGGAAAGAATATAAACTCATAAACACCAATTTTTTTTTATCTTGGATACCTCTAGAGGAGGAAAAACTAGTTGGGAAGGGAAATTGCTCTTTCTTCTCACTTTTATTGGCCAATTCAAAACAATAAGTACATAAATTACAATAAGTATGAAAGATAAGTAGATAATATCTCACACTTCCTCCAAATTACTTGCTTGCTCTGTCCCAACACTCCTTTCTTCTACAAAACACAATTCCAACACTAAGAACTTCTTTCTCACTTTCTCTCATGCTTTGATGATCTTGTTCTCTACTACAAAAATGTATTTATAGCCTTTCTTATGTCCTCCAGTGCACTGGAGAATGAGAAAGGTCATGGAGGAGAAGAGACATGGACAACCCTTCAAATTATGTGGCTGTTTATTTCATATTTTTATTTTCTATCCGAAAGAGCCAGGACCGTCGCCTAATGTAGACTGGCAGTCTTAGGACCACCACCCTGGTTGGGTGATGGTTCTGTAATCGTCACTCTACACAGAGTAGTGGTCTTGTTACTATAAAGAAAAAACCTCTGTGTATTATTTTTCCTTCTTTGTACTTACTTATCTGATGAAGTAGAATCATTTTGGATCCCTATGGATCAATTAACACTTAGATAAGTGGGAATGTTGTTGGAGAAGGAATAGGAATTTAATTTTAGGGTTAGACTAAGTACCAGTTGGTTGGGATAAGTAGGGACCTAGTCTTAATTAATTAATAGGCTAGGAATAAGTCCATGGTGATGTGTAAACTAACTTAATTAAAGTAATTAAATTAATTGATAATCTGAGGATGAAAATTAATTAAATTGTAAGTAATTAAATTAATATGAATGGGGGGTAAGGGGTCATGGTTAGGTGAATATGTTAGGTTAATTAATTAAAGGGGGCCAAGGGGAGTGTGACCCAAATTTGGTGTGTACAACACACTCTGCTCTTCATTAGATGCATGCACATTGTATATGGGGAGGCTCTTCTAAAGTTCTCGTTCTTCCTCCTCCCCCTCTATTTCTTTATTCTTCAAGCTCTCCATCTTCTCAGAGTCAGAACTCTATATCACCCTTTACTTTTTCTTCATTGGAGACACTTCATTTACTAGGGACTCCTTCCTTACTGGAGACTTCTTCCTACAAGTATAAATACTTGTACATGCACTTGTCTCTTGTGTCCCTGTGGTTTGGAACACACACATGCTTGACACCCTTCTCATTGTAGGAGTATCTTCCATATATCTCTTCTTTATCTCCACCTTCTTTATTCCTAGAAGGTCCTCAGGGATGGAAACATCATCTTCAACGTACTCTCCCTTCTCAAAATTTGGCCTTAGGTGAATATACACCCTTGTTGTGGTTTTCCCTTTAATTGGTATTATAATGGAATTGAGAAAATTGATGCCGTGGGAGACATAATTTTCTACGTACTCACATTTCTTGGGATAAAAAAGTGTTCGGCGCAGCACACGATGCTTATGGTCCACTTCACTTAGATCAAGTTTTAACTTCTTTGCTTCTTTAAATCTATTCACCATGCTTTGAAAGTACTGCATTGTGAAAACAAAGGGCAATTTTTACCACATACTTCTAGTGCCATCAGTAAAAGTAAACCTGCCAATGCAAAATTGTGGATATACTACAAATTCAACCTTATCTTTCACCAAGGCTAGTAGTTGCTATGGGATTCTCCATTCAACGATGAAGGCATCGCACATCCTCTTATTCCAGTTATCCAAGCGTGCCTTATACGCTGGTGTCATAGATTCACAAGTATAAGCCACGAACCTCTTAGTAGGAGAGGGGTCCTCATCAGAGTATTCCCATATGTTGTTGTTTGGCCCATTGGGCACTCCAATCTCTGAAAAGACAATCAAGAAAAGGATATTCCCATACATTATCTTCTCTCCATCACGTAAAACATCGATGATATCTTCTGTAATGAAGGACGAGATGTTATAGATGGTCCCTTCTGCTATCTTTCTGCAAACATTTAACCATCTCTTGTTAACTTGGGTCCATCATTCTTGTTCATTCAACTTTGTAAACAGATGCGTAACCATCTTCATCACCAGATCATCGATCTTTACCATATCAAAGGTGCACCTGCATTTCTTGTACTTATACTCCTTAGCTATTTCTTTGAAAACCTCATTGTCACCCAAGTCATCATCAAATGACTCTTTAGTGCTGATAAGTCTAGTGTACTAGAGATTAAATATGCGGTTATGCACATTCTCCTACCAATGAAGTAAAAATAATCTTTGTGCACATGCGACATAAGCCATTGGTACAATCTCTTAGGCTTATCGAAAAATGGGAGTTTGTAAAGTTGTAAAATTCCAACCTTTTCCAAAGTCTTCTGCACTGAATCATCATACATTGGTTTATCATCTGTCATCCTCTCACTTGTGGGTCGAACTAGCTCCAATGTCATATCCTTCTTTGTTAGGTTAGTTCAATGATTATAATCATTTATAACCATTTTGTGCACATGGGACACCCATTCCATTCCCATCAATTCCACATCTAAGTATTGCATCTTTGAGTACCATTCTTCATTAAAACTTATAGCCACACCTGGTTTATCTTTTCCCTTTCCATTTTTCTTAGGTGAAATGGTTACTACCCTTCTTGGTGCCATTCTCTTGGTCTAATACCTGTTAATTTATCTTGTGATTTGTTTTCCTTGTGCTCAAACCCTCAGCCACAACCCTTATGCAACAATTCTACAAACCGTGCCTTGGTACTTCAAAGCCTAACTTGAAAACCTTTTCTCCTTCACACCACAATGTTGAAACTCACAAAAATGATTGCACAAACTTGTTCTATGCACGCCCGTGTTCCTATTTGTAATATGGTTCACAAAATCCTTAAATTTACATATAATTTTGGGTAGTTTCTCACAAGGAGCCCTAGTTCACAAGAGGTCTTTCAAAAAATTTCGCGAGGTAAAAATACTTTACCATGACCCCTTATTCATAGTTTTTCAATTTTTACCCACATTTTTTACAATACCACCTACCTCCATACTACCACATTGAATTCAGATTTTCTTGCCTTTTCATGTGCATTTCCCCCCAAACATCCAATGCACATCACACTTTTAACATTATGGCACACAAAACTACATTGACCGTAAACCTCCTTCCTCATGCATCCTATGCTAAAGTACATCAACCACTACGTCCTATACCAAGTAGTTCTCCCTATCACTGCCTACCTCACATTGCTCTGTGTGTTCATTATTGTACATGGATTTTTCCTTGGTATCATCCTTATTATCACCATATTACTTGATACCTTACCATCTTTCAGTAACCATTATCACCACCGCTACACATGCCCCTCTGATACTTAGGATTTTCTTTCATACCATCTTGTTTTTCCAAGCCACTGTAAACATCAAATCTTATGCTTGCCTTTGTGTGTACCCTACCCCACACTGAAATGTAAATGTGGTCCTTTGTGCATGAACTCACGAAGAGAGTAATCAGCTTCTGGCACACAAGCGCGCTTATTACACAAACACTGAACTAAAATGACAAAATATAACAACTTGGAAAGGAAACACATATAAAGGGAATAAATAAAAGAAAATCTAATCTAATGGAAATACTGCCTTATTACAAACACCAAGAAGACTTATTTCTAGTAGATCTTCAACCTACTCTCATTGAACTAACTCGGAAACATTTTAGCATACATCGTCTATAACTAGAAAGCACCTTAATAAAGTATATAAGTGACAACATACGGTCCTAACCAATGTACTTAGAAATTGCAAGGATGACAGAGAAACTTAGAATCATATAGAATAACCATCTGTCCAACCTTAATCTTCTTGTTCTTAATATGTCAATCAGGCCATGCCTTCTCCCTGGACTTTTCTATCTTTTGACTCCATCGTGCTATATCACGCCTTTCATCCAACTGTATCAGTTTTTCTATACACTCTTCAAGTGCCTACTCATTAACCAAACCTCCTACATGCGCAATACACATAGAAGGTAACATGAATTCCATTGGTAGAATAACCTCTGTGCCAAACACCAACTGAAAGGGTGTTGCCTTGTTCAAACTCTTGTAGGTTATCTTGTATGCCCATAGTACAATATAGATTTATCATCCCAATCCTTTCTTCCAACGTCACAAATCTTTGTCAAAGTATGGTTCAATATCTTGTTAAAGGCTTCAACAATATCATTGGCCTATGGATGATATGGGGTTGTCTTGTGATGCACCACCATAAACTTAGCTAATAATATTGTGATAGTCTCATTCAAAAAGTGTGTGCTCCTATCACTCGTTAGACTCAACGGACACCCATATCTACTGATAATGTTCTCCCATAAGAACCTTGCTATAGTACCTGTCATGCAATCCTTTGGAGGTTCTACTTCTTCCCATCATGTAAGATAATATGTAAACGTTATAATATAGCGCGATCCAGTCATGCGCATGGGTGGGGAAATAGGACCCAAAAAATCAATGTCCCATTTTTCAAAAAGGTTCTACACTAGCAATATGCCTAAAGGGCATTTTATCTCTACGCTATGGCTTGCCAAGGCATTGACAATGGTCACATGCCTTGCAATACTCTATACAATCATTGTAAATCATTTCCCACTAAAGGATTGCCAATATAATCTTGTGCACGGTGGCATTTCCTGCATAGTGATGTCCTGTAATTCCACCATGAGCCTCTTCCATAATGGTAGGGAACTCATGTTCAAGTAAACACTGAAGAAAAACCTCATCACAACTTAACTTGTAAATATCTCCACCTATCAACATATAGGGTGCAGAATGTATAACAAGTTTTTTCTTCTCCAAGACCTTCATGCTTTCAGGTGCCACCCCAGTACGCAAAAATATTGCAATATCTTCCAAATCAGAGGGCATGTGGTTTAATTTGAATAATTGTGTATCTTATATTCTATCCTCAATTCTCTGCGCATCCTCTCTGGACTTAATGTTAGATAAATGATCTGATCCTGAGTTGATCTTGCTTGGCTTCACCAAAACTGTAAAGTCAAATTCTTGGAATAAGAGAATCCATATGCATATGCACCCCTACAAAATGAGCTTATTGACCAGATGCTTCAATGCCATGTGATATGTATAGAATATAAAAGGAGTTTCCTACACATACTTCCTAAACTTATGCAACGTATAAATCATTGAAAAATCTTTTTGCTCCGTAGTTGTGTACTTCTGTTCAGTTTGGGTCAATTTTATACTTACAAAACAAATAGGATCTACAATACCCTCTCTAGGCTAGGCTAACACTGTGCCAATGGCCATGCCAAAGGTGTCCACATGCACATGAAATGGTTTGGTCCATGAAGAAAAGTGCAAAATAGACGCAAAAGTAAGCCTTTCCTTCAATGTGTCAAACACACACTGTTGCGCCTCACCCCAATGGAACTCACCCTTGTTTTTCAGCAATTGCTCCAAATGCACGACAATCTTGACATAACCCTTAATGAAATTTCTATAGTACCCTACGTGTCCAAGGAACTTGCGTCCAAGGAACCTGCGCACTTCACTCTGGTTAGTAGGATCCTTTAAGCCCAAAATGACATCAATATTAGCAGGATCTACCAACAAACCTTCTTTGCATATGATATGTCCCAAAAGAGTTCCAAAGGGTGTAGCAAAAAAACACTTCTTAATGTTGAGAGAGATGCCCAACTGCCTGCACATCTCGAACATAAGTCTCAGATTATCACAATGGTCCTTAACTAGTCCTTAAATAGTCCAATCATCTAAGTAAACATGCAATAACTTATGTATAAAATCTAGAAATTCTTGCACCACAATGCGCGTAAATACCGTAGGTGCATTCTTCAAACCAAAGGGCATAAATGTGTATGCAATACTTCCCCACTATGTGGTAAAAGTGATCTTATCTTGATCATCTTTTGTAATCCTTACCTGATGATATCTAGAAAATCCATTAGTGAAGGAGTAGATCTCACGCTCTGTTACACCCTCTAAGATATCTTCTATAAAAGGTGTGGGGAAAGGATCTATAACAAAAGTAGCATTTAAATCCATATAATCCACACAGATCCTTATCCTACCATATTTCTTGATACTTATCACCATTGGGCTAACCCATTCTGATTCCTTTATGGACTCAATGATTCTAGAGTCTAGTATCTTGTACATTTCTTCTTTAACTTTGGCGTGCAGGTTAGGATTCATCTAGTAAGGTCTCTTTCTAATCGGGTGCCCACTATCCTTAAACTTGACCCACATCTCACCCAAAGTTTCATGTACTCATTTTAATTCATGATATCCTCTAGGTAACAAATCTTGGAAGTCACACAACAACTCAATAATCTTAGAGACCTCTAAATTAGACCAATAATCCCCAATGATAGCCTCTTTAGGTTCAACTTCTGTTCCAATGTTTACCTTCTTCATTTTCATGGGCTCATGGTACGTGTGCACCAGTTTATCTGCACTATCCAAGTTTTCACACGTACCCACAATATGATCAACATCCAAGTTCTATACCTCCCTTTTTCCTTTGCTAACCAGACATGCCCAAGTTGTTCTTCATTGGTCTCCTCTTCTTCAAAACATGCCTTAAGGTATGATTCTCCCAAAAAATCCTGAATGAGTTCTTCAACTTTTGTACTATCACTCATAGTCAAGCGCCTCATTATCTGCACTGCTTCATTCACAGGTGGTTTAGTAGAAAAGTAATCAAAGGTCTGAACCATACTTGTAGTCAACTTTGTCCAATTCCCTATTTCTCTGTTCAACTCTGCATAGACATACCATGTGCACGCGTAACCTCGCAAGGTGGAATATAACTTAAGCACCCATAATGAAGTTGACAAAGCTTCCTACCCCTCTATCCAGTGTCTCTCACACTTCTGAATGTGGTGCTAAACATGATCCTTCCCATGAAATTCACAAATTTGAGAGGGTACATTAATTCTTAAAAATATTGCAGAGAGTGTAATTCTCACTTCACGCCACTCCACAAGATTTCCCCTGTGGGTAATCCACCAGTACATTGCTAACCCACATAGAGTATAAACTAGAATATTTATTCTTTCTATCTAATCCTTCTAGTGGGATTCTATAGCGTGCAGAATCACCTTGGCATTTCCTTCACCAGTGTACGCACGTAACTAGTTATTTCCCAATCACCTAACAAAACGTGGCCTATTGACGTGCATAACTACACTCTTCATTTCACGGCCAACCAACTCGTAAGTCCCATGCACCTAGTTATCAAAAGAAACACTTATTGTATCACTCATAGATTGTAAATCATCCCACTGAATTACTCCTTCTTTTGATGGTTCTAGCACCTCAGGATCCTCTATGGTGCGTACATAAATTTTATTTATATCCTCTTCACTCAAAGGCTCTACATAAGGTGTAGCCTTTCTGTTAGTCAAAGGAATGATCATGCGCTCCTTCTTATTTTCAACGCTGATATAACCCTTATTGAATCATAGATCAATGTTATTTACATAACACCAGGGGCACCCAAGTAATGCTAGAAAACTATCTGCTTCTACAAGCGCTAGGACTTCAAAATCACCAGTAAAATCGGCTCCTTAAATTATAATAGTGGTATCTTTCAAAAATTCAATAGGCATGGATTTAGTCTTGTTTGACATGAACAACACATTCGAAGATGGCTGTAATTCTGGTCTCCCCATCTATAGCCACACATCAAGAGTAAGAAAATTCACTTCCACACTTGTATCAATGAAAACATTACTTAAAAACCAACCATTAACAACTACATTCAACGTGATATCTTTATCATAATCAATATAATGAGGAGGAAAGTTAACATGCAAGATCTGTCTCCCGTGCTCACACTCAACGCATGGTAACTTTTCTCTCAACCATTCCCTTAACAACATAATGATGTTATCTTGGCGCAACAACTTACAAACCTCCTTAATGTCATCCACATTTGTTTGGGGTAGTGCGACTGCATTTTCCTATTCTATCTTCTACGAATTCTCCTTTAAGCATTGTATCTTACCTTACAAGTTCTTGATAAGCTCCATAGATTATTGATACACTTCCTTCTAATGTGCTTGGTCATGATAATTTACATTGATAACCTCCTACTTTGAAATAAAAGGCTTCTGCTTGGGGACCTCACGGGCACGTGCAACCTTAGCATGAGTAGTCACTGGTACCAATATCAGGTGCTAATGGGGGCATCCACTAATCTCCCACAACGTGTTGTACTCTAACCATCCCCACGCCCTTATCCTACTTATGCTTCTTTCTTAGGTGCTCATACAAATATGGGAACTCTTTATAATTGTGGTTCTTTCCGTAAAAGGAGAAAATAATGTTCTGAAGGCATTCATACTAGTAATGATAAGGAGATCCACATATATAACAGGTTCCATGTGGAAATTCACTCCTTCCACCCCCACGACCTTGGCCTCTGAATCCTCCACGGTAACATCTACCTCGACCACCTCCATCAGAATGCCCTTCATTATTATTCTAATTCTGACCACAATTGTGTTGGTTAGATTTTTTACACAGCTAAAAACCTAGGTAGTCATGAGATAAATCTCCCTCATTTACCAGTGAGGGTTTTGTGTAATATGTTTATCAATATGGTATGTATGAAACTTGTTATCCAAAATCCACCCCTCTAGGTAATTCTGATAACACGTATCATTTCTTCGGGCTTGAGCAGGCAGAAGTGGTAAAAGGTGAAAAAATTAGGTTTTGGAGGTCCTTTTGGCTCTTTTCTAACCCCCCATCCAAGAAAAAAAATTCAAGGAGTTAGAAAAAATTGAAAAAATCCAAAAAATTGGCCTGGATATTTTCATCCCCAGCTGCACACGGGACACTGGGACACACGTGACCTGCATAGCCGAAATCACCACAGGTAGTTCAAATTAGAAAAATTGGGTAAATTTGACCCGACGGTTTGCGGGACAGCTGGGACCCACAAAGCCGAAATGGCCAATTTGCAAAGGGAATCGGTAAAGTCAGGTTTTCTTGGCCTAGGCCACACTGGTATGCGAGGGACGTCTGGGACCTAAAAAGTGGAAAAAGCCATAGTCAAACGGAATCGAAAAAATTAGAAGTTTTTGTTCCGCGTGGTCCATGGGACAATTGGGACATTGGGATGCGTGAGCTCCAAAAAGTTGACTTGCCTGATTTTCAAAGTGGGTTGAGAGACATGCAGAGGAAGTGGAGGTCAACGAACCTTACAACTTGGTCAACACTGGGACATTCAGGACATAAAAGTCAAAAATTGCCACACTAAGAGGGAATCGGCAAAAACATAGGTTTTCGGCCCAAGTCACACAAGGGACATTTGGGACACCAAGAGCTGAAATAGCCGATATGTCTGCATGAAAAGGAAAATAGTGCAAATCAGATCCCGAACTTCAAACAACCATAAATTTTGACCCCGAGCTCCGATTTTCACAAAATTTGACTTTTTGGAATGAACAAAGAAACATAAAAGAAACATATTCAGCTCCAGTAAAGGAAATGTTCAGTCTCGTTAAATGACATAAATGCATGGCAGACCCAAAATAGCTGCCCGTACTTAGAAGGCCATAAATTTTGTGTTTCTCAACGAAAAATGCACAAAATTGGTACCGTTGGAATTTTGGTTCCAAGCTCGATGCATAAAAATCAAGAAATCTAGAATTTAATGAAGAATCAATGGAGATTTTGCAGAAAACATGCCCAAGTTTAGAACAATATCTTATTTGGTAGATGGGATGCATTAATGAAGCATGAGCTAATATATTTCGCTGCTCCAAGTTATGGGACAAGATGGGGGGCCTTTTGCAAGCAACATATCATCATTTCAATCCATTTATGACATCTTGCAAGTGGTGAGAGGACAAATTTTGGGAATTCCATTTTTCCCTCTCTCTCTCTCTCTCTTCTCAGATTTCTATAAATGGTAGTGTTGGGCTCATTGTGAAAGGGAGATAGTTTTGAGTAGCAAAACTCTACCAAAATTGTTTTGTGAAGCCAATGTGCTGTAGGCCCTTATAGTGGAATCCTTGGATGGTGATCCAAACCTTTATTCTATAATAGATTGGATTGTGCATATCAATGAAGTAATAGATACAATTTTGTGGATACCTCTTCCCATGCTGTATTTTTTTGCATTCTTCTTGCCCTTTCAAGCCTATTACAAATATTTTGTGTCTACCTTATACTCTGCAGGGATTCATTCTCATTATGCATGTATGGAATATAATTTTAAATGCATTTTCTAGAATGTGGAGAACCATTATCACCCCTTCTAATATGCATTTTACTTCTACTTTTCACACATTGGAAGACTATTCTCACACTCTCCTTTTTGGTGTATCACCGCTTTAATGTAGGCTTTATTTTCATGCACTCTCTCTCCCTAGTCCCTTGGAAAGTTAGATTAGGATAGATATTTTTGCTTGCATTAGAGTAAATTGTTGCAGGTAGTTTAGGAGTAAGAACCAACTTTCTCTGGAGGTCTATCTCAAGTAGCAAGTCCCACAAGTTAGAGATAGTACCCATGTTATCCAATCACACTGTGAGCTCAAGCACACATACTTGTGAAAACCATAGGGTGATGTGATTCGGTGATAACAAAACTTAATAACTATTTATGGGGTTTTACTTTAATCATAAATCTCATGAACCATAGCTAATCAATTTTGTAGCAAGTAAACAACTATTTATGAAGTATTTTCAGAAGGGGCAAATAATGGAATTCGGGAAAGAAGAAAGGAAGATATGTTATTCAACCAATAGTTTACAAAGTTGGTTTCATACACATGGATTAAATAAATAAGTAGATCTCATAATATTCAGAAGTAAAGTAAAATAAAAGCTTCTAATCTAAATCTCAGATAACACAAAGTTTATGTAAAGATCCACATAGAAGTAAGAAGAAAATGCACCGTGGACACAAAGTTCTCTAGAAATATGCCTTTATTCAATTCCACAGTTTTACAAAAAAGTGACATCAAGGGCTGCAACACAAAGTCTGGAACTCAAGAATTTTGATTAACCAATTGTGATTACCATGTTCATTTAACCCGTAGGTTCTTCCTCTATTTATAGTGTATAGAGGGAAATTACAAATAAGAAGTTTTTAATGAATTGCCACATAGCTATGAAAAAGGGAAGCAACTATAAATCTTCCTCCTGGAATTTCTCTTTGCATGACATGCATGATTTATAACTAAAATATAACCTTCTATTCTGCATGTTTGCCACCTATTTCCAAGTAATTGACTTCTTCCAGTAACTTGAAGTAACGACTCTTTAAAGCCAATTACCTAAGTTTTACAATTTAATTGATTACTCAATTACTTTTTTGGAGAAAATAAGAGAAAGAAAAAGAAGTTATTCCAGATGCAACACTCTCCATTTTTTCCTTTCTCCATACTTTGCATGCTGATCTAATATGCATTGTACTTCTACTTCATTTATTTTAGCAATGATCTGAATGATATCACTGCCTTGAATCTGAGATACTTTTTTCTCCCATATGTTGTTGAATCTTTTCCTTTTATTCTCACCAAACTGGATCTGGAAGCGGATGACTGAGATTTTCTTGTGGGTGCTACCTTTGACATGTCTTCTCCTGTTATCCTTGAAGCTTTTTCAATTCTTCTCCAGCACGTGTAGTTTTAAAATACTTTCCATAAAAAATTTAGATAAAACCCATCACACCATTTATTTTTAATTGTATATGAGCAATTTTAAATTTTGGAAAGCACTCAGGGTGAAGGAAAATACAAGTAAATTCAATGAAGGCTTAAACTGGAAGATTGCGAGCACATGCACAAGCTCCTGAAAGGAATTTTCCATGCAATGACTTCTACATGGGTTGCATTGGAAACAAAAGGATGAATTTTTACAAGAAGCCTTTGCAATTATGAGAGATAGATCTATTTCTTCCTCTGATTCTGAAGATATATTCAATGCATCAGACATTGAATTCTAATTTCTTCACCAATATGGGCATAAATGAAGTATTCATGCAAATAATTCAGACAAGTATGCAATCCATAACATGAATATCTAATTTTGTCACTGAGATTTGATTATAAATCATGATGCCCTCTATTTTTAGACTTTGCTTGCATGCCAAGCAAGCTAAAAATATTATTTTATTCACCAGTGCACTCATATCAACATGTAGATAGCCAAAATAATAAAAAGGAATCCTTTCCAACCCTAGGCACCAACACTGGATGCTTCCCGACAATTAAAAAAAGTCAGCTTTTAGTCATTTAACTATGCCAGAATGGGTCGCACTTTTTGGCTATAAGCCAAGGGAAAATAAAAGGGGGACATGCAGGTAAAATTTTACGCTACTTGCTAGGGTCCAATTCTCCACTTTTCACTTAAGTTACTTTTGAGGAAAAAACATAAGCATCAGGCAGGTAAAATTTTACCCTGCCTGCTAGGGTCTACTTTTCCAGTTTTCACTTAAGTTGCTTTTGACAGAAAAACATAAGCAATAGGTAGGTAAAATTTTCCCTTGGTTGCTAGGGTCTACTTTTTCACCTTTCACTTAAGTTGCTTTTGAGGGAAAAACATAAGCAGCAGGCAGGTAAAATTTTACCCTGCCTGCTGGGGTCTACTTTTCCGTTTTTCATTTAAGTTGCTTTTGAGGGAAAAACATAAGCAACAGGAAGGTAAAATTTTACCCTGCTTGTCGGGGTCTAATTTTCCACTTTTCACTTAAGTCACTTTTTCCGAATATTTACCTACCAGGTAACTTCTAAAAATTCTACTTGCATTAAGAAACCATCATTCCCAAAAAATGTGACTTGTATTATGACTTCGCGCTACGTGAAAAATAATCAATCTTTTTTTATTTCCATGTTTTGGATTTTTGGTGAAGAAAACACAAGCACAAAATAAAAATTTCCATTTTTGGAAAGGGTCGGGAAGATGCAGCATTAGAAACTTATAAGTGCTTAAACTTTCACTCCGTGGCTCCGTTTTAGGTGTCGTTTATTTCTAAAAGTGCATATTTTCTTGAGCTCTACACATTGGTGGCAGTAATTTTCTTATTTTCATAAAATTCATTATTGCACCTTTTTAGACCAAACAACCTCTTGTAATCTCTTAAAGGAATCCCAAGCTCTTACAATTAAAAAAACTAGATAGATTTTCAAAACCCTAGACCCGAGAAAAGGTCTGACAGGAAGAATGAATAGGCTACGGGGATTTACAGACAAAAAACAAAGAAAAACCAAAACATAGAAGAAATAAAAATGAAAAACCCCATCAAAAGTTGTATATAATTACTTTTAAAATAACCTACAAATTAGCTGGTCATTAAAACTCTTCCCTGGTGAACAATCCATTGAGAGGTGGAAGCAATACTAGTATGCAAATCCTCAATAGGGTTCAATTGCAACACAATTTATTTTTAAATAGAAATTTATTTATTTAATAAATAAATAAATTAAATTCTCTCAGACAAAACCTGACGAAGGGATAAAGTGAGATTTAACATATGGGTATTTGTCAAATTTGGATTTTATGACTCTCTGGGGACACCTTAGAGCAATGAAAACAACTGCAAGCAAAAGAACGATTTTTTTAAAAAAGGGGTAGTCCCAGATTTTAGGGTGAAATCTTGGGGACACCAGATTGTCAATTTTCTCCTTGGAATTGTTTATAACACTGGTCTAGCACACACCCATATCAATCACTTCATTAATTTGATCAATCAACCTATAGTTCTCAGTTTCGTGAGTGTGTGATTTGTAAATATTATAGTAACTAGACACGTTCTTCCTGATGGCACACTACAGTAAAGGAAAATTACTTGAATCATGATCTAAATGATATATTTCACAATCTAATAACATGATGCACACCAACCTATGAGGGAAAATATCCTTGGTATGACCCTCTACTTCACAATATGTACACCACAACCCATTACATGCCTCATGTGCTGAATTGGATGACAATTTTTCTAACTACTTCGCTATAGAAGCAATCTGTAATTCTAAAAAAGGACTTACCCCAGTGTCCACACTACCAATGGCCTCAATGCACAGAGCTACCTCAAGATATTTGTGTGGATCTATAAAATTCTTGTGTGAGAGCACCCTCATGAATGGGGTTTTCAAACCATCAACGAACCATTGTGCATGACGACTACGATGAATATCATAGGATAACTTTGATAACAAAGTTTTAAAATCAACATCATATTCCCTTACACTTTCAACCAAGCCCTGCTTGATATCCTTTGGCGCGCTGATGCTTTGTTGGTCTTCAAAATTACACCCGTGTCTCGGATCTAGAAGAAACGAGATGTTTGAGATCATAATGGAACCATCTTTAAGATGTGGGACCTTGCACACTTGAGACAGATCTCCGTAGAAGGCCAGTTCCTCTTTCTATTTCTACTGCTATTACTAAAAGGGGAAACTAAGCTAATAAATGTCAAGAGACCGGGGATAGATAGATAACATGAAAAGAAACTACACTAAAAAGGTGATAGCACTAGAAAAAGAGGGATGAACACTATCTGTTTTGAGCAGGAATGAAAAGGGGATGCGTGAAAGGAGGCTAGGCATGAGTAACACAACTGGAAACAAATTTACCAGATCATTCTCATGGAACACAACTAAATAAGGAACTGCAAGGGATGTGAAGTGACACAACAAACACACAATGCAAAAGAAAAGGAAAGAAAAAGGAATGCAAAAATGTTAGGATATAGAATAGTCACAAAATGATGCTTCTATTACTTCCAAAAATGCACAGAGCTGTTACAATGGTAAAAGTGGCTGATATCCACATGCATGAGCTAGATCTAGAGGTATGCTACTCAAAGTGCAGAAAATATGAAGTCCTTAGCAAAAAATGTGGGGATTTAGAATATTCAACATTAATAATGAGCCTAACTCTTACATTTATAGATGAATCCATCGAAGGAGAAGAGGAGGGAAAACCAGAATTTGAAATATAACCACCAACAAGAAGCATTCAATGCCTAAAAATCCACCTACAAATCTATCAAATGTGATTCCCTAGGTCTATTCAACATGATGGAGAAGGATAGAGGGAAAATCATATCAAATCGGGTGGTTGAAGCAATCATATCTGTTCATTAATGCCCAGAAATACATTTTCCCCTTTCTCACCTATTAGATCCACCAAAATTTGAATTTGAATTCTTAGCACTGTGGCTGATGTAAGAAGCTCTCTAAAAAGTATAGTTGCATGTCGATCAAAGCTTTGTAGTAAAAGATACAACTATTAGAGGATGTTAGAGTTTTCTGTGCATGCAAGACATGTGGCGTGCACGAATTGGCTGAAAGGATGGCTGACTGTGAAAAATGTTTTTCATTTCTGCCACATGTCATTTAGTGTTTTGTTGCAACGATTCGATGCCATGTTGGTGTGCTTTGACTTGTTGCATATGGCACATTCAAGCATGTTAGAAGATGACCTGGAACAAAAGGGCATAAAGTAGGGCGTGAGGGAAGGACACACGAAAGAAAACAAAGGAAGGCACAAAGGAATGCACACGTAACATGCATGGGAAAAAGAGGAAAACTGGTGAGCAGAGAACACATGGTCAAGGAACAAACATTATAAGATGATGTGCGGGTGTGTGAGGAAAAGAAGGGGATGTGCCAAGTGAATTTGAGCACACACAACCTTGTAATGAAGAGCTCAAAATCAGAAAGTGTATACAAGTTATCAAAATAACTAGGAGAGTTATTTGGATAACATGCTATTTTTCTCAAATTTAGGTATATGAAATTATACCAAGAAAGCATCACACAACGCAGTGTAATCTACAAAAGTCTGATTTGGATTAAACTTCCTATACCAACTATGCACACACTCCTGCAACATGGTTACAAACTACTTACTTTACGCTCTGGAGCTATAATTCCCTTGGTGAGCCATACTATTTCATGTATATGAACATGTTCCACATAATCTTTAATGCCTCTATACTCTAGGAGACGAAGGGACATATCATAATACACATGTTGGGGTTGGTGCAGACCATGCCCACCAGATTTAGATCCTATATTTCCTATTGTGTTCCCTCCACCTCTAGAACCACTAGAACCACTAGATCCTGAACCTATAGATCCTCCTGATCCTCCTCCCATGGTGGGTATTGGACCAGAAGATGTGCTGGTTTGTTTTCCAATAGTTGTAAACTGAAATCCCATAGTCCACAAAGTTGTGCTACTTATAGACACAATACTAACATTCTACAAACCCACGTTACTTGACGATGACACGTCATAAAACATACCTCCAATTGGACCTCTAAATAACACAAAAGAGACCTACCCCTCCATAGATGAATAAGCTACCTGGTTAGCTCCTAAAATTGATGGTAAATTAAGTCTATCTGTCGCTACTCTACTACCCACACTAGCTTGCTTACTAATGATTGTCGTAAAGGTTGGAAAACCAAGCACAAGGGATGGGTCATTAGGAGGGATCAAATGTGCACCTATGGTCCATGTATTTTCCATAGGCACACTCTCATTTGAGGTCAAAGAGGGTTCTATACTATACTTACCCAAATGGGGGAGTTCTAGATGTTCTGGCTCTACGTCCTCTATGTGAGCTCTAAATCCTTTGTGAGCCATCTCTCTCCATAACGCCATTCATTCTAAAACTTCACACTATGTCTCCAAATCCCTCTCGTGTGCCTCATTAAACTTCAACCACCTTTCTTCTCTCCACCTTTGTCTACCATTTATCACCACCCCTGCTCCTACCCCCGCGCATGGTGGGGTTTAGCTAGCCACAAGTTTCTCTTCAAAAGCCAGAGTTATCATCAAGATTTTAATCGCTAAAGGTATAATGCATAAAAAATATCCTCTGGGCTCATGTAGGAACTGGAACTCAACTACCTCTAGATAGGAATAAGTAGGCACATTGTACTCTAATATATAGCTATTCAAGACACCACTCCACTAGTGATCTACAACTTGCGTCCAAGGTAGATCAACATTATGTAAATTATGGTAATCCTCCTGCATCTAAACTAGGGTCCTATACCTCTAATGAATCTTTAATGCATATCTTACCAGAAACTCATACAACTCTATAGGAAAATAATTAAGGAACATCTCATAGAGCTCATGCTAGAGATTCTATTCCACCCACATACGTGCATTAAACTCGGGTCTAGTGTTGTATCTCTGTGTAAACTCATCCTCCAAATTCTCTACCTAGCTTTCAATAGTATCCAAATTGATCTGGTATGTTTCCATCATGCACCATCCTTGCAATGGCTTTGAAAATAGGTCCTGACAATGGAACCAAAATGTAGTCTTATTTTACCCACCAAAAACCAAGGCGCACTGACACATCATGCAGAAAGAACCCACCCACCCAAAGTGTAAAAGGGTACTAGGTCCCTCTTTTATGTGAGATATATAAAGAGTTAGCATGATGGGAAAATATGTATTCCATATTTATAACAAGCATTCAAGTATATTGCAGAATCTAAGTTAGATCTAGATCATAACCCTAAGATTTTCTCATACAAGTATCAAGATTAATTCCACCATGCAAGAACCAATAAAAAAGGTGTCTACAACCAATATCCAACCACAAATATCCATTATATTAAGTATTGTAAAACATAAAAACTGGTTACATACATATGAGTGTCATCATGATTCATGCACGCATATATTCATATAGTATAAATCTAGTACACAAGTGGTGATACTAACCTATGCAGATCATACACATATATAGGGGTGGGTACTTGACCTTCACCATCCAGGCATCCTCAAAATAGGATGCATGCTAAGAACAACCATGCATTGCTACAAACTAACTACAAAAGTGTTGATCAGAGAACACTTGACAGAACTCGCATAAGAAGTCCACGTGAGAAAATAGGCCAGGTTCAAGGGCACAAAGAGGAAAGAAGAATCCACACTTACAGGACAAGTCAACATTCATGACTTAGCCATTTTTGGGCATGAAGATCTATTTTTAGAAGATAGCATGCAAAACACACCAACGATGCAGAGATGTGGGCGCCACGCATTATCTATTTCTAGAGAATCAGATTTAGAGTGATTTTGTATGGAGACAGTCTAAGAATAGGATTTTCACCTCAGTTAATTATTAGTAGTCTATATATAAAACACTTTCATGTGTGGCTATGCATGAAAATGATGCGTGGCTATTAATAACATGTGACCTATTTCTAGGATAGATAAGCAGTGAAGGGAAAGTCCCCACCCTATATATATGTAGTGATTCACCTAGTAGGATGACGATGGATATGGAAAGATAGATAACATAATGTACATGTTTTTGGATTATTATATCAGATCCATGAATGCATCAACATAGATTACCAGTATTGTAAGAAGCTTCTGTGTTATTGTGATAATTAAGAGATGGAAGATATTGACTAAACCTAAGTGTGATTCCTATGTGTAATTGGGTAGTGCATGTTCTTATTTCTATCATGATTATTGTTTAAACCTATTCTTTCCTAGATCTATATTTGTCATGCATTGTATAATGATGTATTAGTTATGGATCTATAAGCTTTAAGTCTTCATCATGTTAACATTCTACTACATAAACCCTAAAGAGGGACCTGGTACCTTTGCGCATTTCGAGTGAGTGCTCAGTATAGGATGGGTGACATACCAACGTGTCTAGGGTATTATCTGGTGAATTCTAGGCTACATCATTGGTTCCATTGCCAGGACCTCTTTTGTAGTTGTTTTCAGGATGATTCGTGATGAATACCTACCGGTTAACTCTAGAAAGTATTGAGGAGTGGATACACGATCTGGAGGAAGAATACACACATTAGTTCAACATTGGATATGAGTTTAACGCATGCACTTGGGTAGAACAGAATCTATATGAAAAATTATATGAGATCTTTTTCACTATCTTTTTAGTAGAATTATATGAGTGGCTGATTACTTATGCATCTAAGTGGAATTGGAGGTATCACGCACTTGTCTAGACACAAGAAGAATTTCAGGCCCATTATGATGCTAATCTGATTTGGACTCGAGCTATGGACATGTGGTTTCATGGTGTCCTGATTAGTTATATCTTGGAGTACTCAGTTTCCACTTATTCATGTCCAAAAGTAGCTGAATTCTAGTTCTTACAATATCTAAGAGGAGCTTATCTGCAAGGCATTCCATTGGTGATCAAGATCTTGATGGTAAATTTAAACCAGGAGGGTAAACTGATGGCTAACTAAACCTCACCAGGCACGAGGGCAGGAACAGGTTTTGTGATAGATGGTAGACCTAGCAGCAGAAAGGTAGAGAGAGGAGAGGTGGCTTAAGTATAATGAGGCACACGAGAGGGAGATAGAGAAGTAACGTACTATTGAAAAAAGAATGGCATTGAGGAGAGAGACTGCTCGTGAAAGATTTGAAGCTCACATAGAAGACATGGAGCTAGAGCATCAAGAACTCCCCCATCTTGGAAAGCATGACATGGATCTCCCCTTGGCCTCACACAAACATACACCAACAAAGACTACTTGGGCCATGGGCACGCATATCAATCCACCTAGTGACCTAGCCCTTGCACTTGGTTTTCCAGTATCTAGTACGAGAAGTAATCAATAAGTGAATTTGGGAAACAAGAGAACCAGAGTAAGTCAGAGAGCAAGTACATCAATGGAAATATAGATGGATTCAATGTTATTTGGAGGAACATTTTTAGGTGCATCATCTACACAGAATGTAAGCACGCTGAATGTTGGATTCACCTCTTGAAGTGGAACTACCACACAGAACGTAGGGGTTCAGTATAGTACTACTGTTAAAGCACATGGGAGTACATCTATAGGTCCTATTCTAGCTATAGGAAGAGGATCAAGAGGTATAGGTGGTTTTATTTTTGGTGGATTTGCTGGTTCTGAAGGTAGGGGAAACACATGAGGTTCTGGATCAGGTGGGAAAATTCCGCACCAACCCCAAAATATTTATATGAAGATGTCTCCTCATCTTCCAAAATATAGAGGCATAAAGGATGCTACTGAGCATGTGCACGTGTGAAATATTGTGGCATGCAAAAGGGATCACGGCTTCTGAGTGCAAGGTAAGTAAATTTGCTACTACATTACATGGACATGCATACATTTGGTTCAATAAGTTTGATCCTAATCAGACTTGTGTGGATTATGCAGCATTGAAGGATGCATTTCTTAAGGAGTTCCATATCCCTAAATTTGAGCAGAAGAGTATAAGATCACTCAAGGATATCAAATAAGGCACTACTAAGAGTGTACATGAGTATGATGCCCATTTTAAAACACTCCTATCTAAGCTGTCTTAAGATATTCACGCAATCCAACATGCATAATGGTTCATTGGTAGATTGATTACACCATTCAGAAGAGCAATGTCATATAAGACATACACTGATAAGCGCAAAGCACTGGAAGCAACTTTACATGCTGAGGAAGTTGGGAGCATTGACACTAGCATTAGTCCATTCTTAGAGGCACATATTGCAGCTATGGGAAAAAATTTAGAGAAGCTATCAGTAAATTCAGTCCATGAAACATGCTCAGGGATTTGGTGTATAGATTGTGAAGTGGAAGGTCACTCCAAGGATAGTTTCCCTCACACATCTATACACTCATTATTGTTGGACTATGAGATCTATTATTTGAATCATGATGCTAGTCACTGTCTTTTGTTACAACGTATGATAAGGAAGAATGTATCTTGTTACTGTAAAACTTTCTGGTCCATGACCCATGGTACTGAAGATTGTAGGTTGATTGGTCAGATCTAGGATGCTATAGACATTGCAGTACGATAGGCAAATGTAACAAATAATTCTAAGGGTGTTTTGAAGGAGGTTGTGGAAGAGGACATGGATATCATGGTGGATATGGAGGAAGAGGTTGTGGTGGTGGGAGAAGTGAGTTTCCTCGTGAAACATGTTATACATATGGATCTCTTGACCACTATAGGTGTGAATGTCCTCAGAATATTACATGTTCTTTCTGTGGGAAGAACCATAGCTATGAGGAGTGCCCAGACTTGTATGAGCATCTCAGTAAGCAACATAAGTAAGAAAAAAAGGTTTTGGGATGGTTAGAATGCACCGTGTGGTAGAAGATCAGTGGATTCCCAAGAGAACACCAGGACCTGAGGCATTAACATTGAAGATTACTACACGAGATGAAGTGGTGCGCGCAAGAGAGGCACTGCCCCAGAAGCTTACAATCACCAAGGAGGAGGTTTTGCATGCAAGGTAGCTAGATCCTGATCATCAGAAGGAATTCTATCAAGAGACCATGGAGGTCCTTAGGAATCTTCAAGGTGAGATACAATATTTAAAGGAGCAGTCAAGGAAGATGGAGTAGAAGCAAGAAGTAGAAAAATTCCCCTCTAATATTGATGACATCAGAGAGGTTTGTAAAATGCTGCGCCATGAGAATATTATTCCGTTTCTAGGAAATTGGTTGAAGGGGAATACCCCACACATAAGCACTGAGAATGAACAACAAATCCTACATGCAAATCTTCCCCCTGATAGCATTGACTATGACAAGGAAATTACTATGAATGCTATTGTGGATGGATGGCTGCTGAGCAACATATTGATTGATATAGGTGTGGAAGTGAATGTGCTTACATTAGATGTATGGGTACAAATTGGGAGGCCTCCATTGCAGCCATCATCTAATGTGTTGTTTATGGCAAACCGAACTAAGGCCACTCCCATAGGAGTTTTGAAGGATGCATCTATAACCATACAAGGGGCCAAGTTCATTGGGGATTTTGAGGTATAAGCACTTACGGAAGTAGACAATTTTCTAGCCTTGCTTGGACACCCTTGGTGTTATGAAAATAATGCTGACTTGATATTTAATAAGGGCTATATCAGCTTTGAGAACAAGGAGGAAAGGAATGAAATACCTTTGATAGATGGGAAGTCTACGCAATATGTTGAGCCTGTAAGTGAGGAGGACTTAAACAAAATCTATGTACGTGCTATTTAGGACCCAGAGGTCAATGAACCATCATGGGAAGGAATCCTACAGTGGGAAGATTCTTATTCTATTAGTGATACTACAAGTATTGCTTGTAACAATTGGGCTCATGGTACATATGAGCTAGTAGGACGCGAGGTAAAAAGCGTGGTTGTGTGTAAAAATAGACTTCTAACTATTTGATGGATAGGTAGCGTAGTACCTTGGTATACTAGGGTAGAAGATCTTCCTATATTTTTGAAAGCCATGGAAGCACAATGGACAGATAAAATTAAGAGAAGAGATATGTTAGTGTATACCTTGTGCGGGACAACATCGCGCTGGTGGGTAGTCCACTTAGATAACCTTATAGAATGGGAGGAGATTGGAATCACCCTATCTACTAGGTCTTTAAGGAGTAATACACCTACGTAGATCTACCCTTATAATGGTAACGAACCTATTCAGCATCACATTCAATAATGTGAGAGACTCTAGACATTGGGACAGGCAGCATTACCACTTTCACTCTGGGTGCATAAATTACATTCTACTTTACAAGGATGCACATGTACCTAGTATGTATATGTAGAAATACATAGAGAGACTAGGAATTGATAGAATTTGACTACAGGAATGATCTAGACCTTTGACTACTTCTCGACTAAACCTTCAGTAGAAGAAGCATTGAATTTTGTCAAGTGATTAACTATGGGAGATAGTGACAAGGCAGAAGAGCATATTCAGGAAATATTTGGTGATATAGAGTTTGAAGCATGTTTTGAAAAGGAAGAATAATGAACGCACTTTCCTTAAGAAAGAGAAAGGAAAGATGGTTTACATAGTGGATGATGAGGAAGTTGATAACCTGGATATTGAACACTTACAAGGGGTACGCGAGGTCTTGGATAGTGCAGATAAGGATACACATACCTATCATGAACCCATGAAGACAAAGAAGGTGAATATAGGTTCATAGGATGAAACGAAGGAGCTCATAATTGGAGACTATTGGTCAGAAATCAGAAGTGGCAAAGATCATTGAGTTACTCAGGGATTATCAGGACTTATTCCTTCGAGGGTATCATGAACTAAAACGCGTGCATGAATCACTTGGGGAAATGAAGATAAATATTAAGGATGGTGCATGCCCAATTAGACAAAAACCTTATAGAATGAATCCCAATTTATGTGAAAAGGTGGAGGAAGAGATTGATAAGATGCTGAAATCTGGGATTATTCGACCCTTGGATGAGTCAGAATGGGTTAGTCCTATGGTGATAAGTATCAAGAAGGATGGTAGGATTCAAATATGTGTAGATTACAGGGAGTTGAATGTTGCATGTGTCACCAAACCTTTTCCTACACCATTCAGTAAGGAAATACTGGAAGGAGTGGAAGGGTGTGAAATATATTCATTCACAGATGGGTTTTCCGAGTATCATCAGGTTAGGATTGCTTAGGAGGATCAAACAAAGAAAATTTTTACTACTGAATGGGGTAGTTTTGCCTATACTGTGATGCCTTTTGGACTGAGAAATATACCTGCTGTATTCTCACAGATAGTTGTTCATGCATTCAAAGATTTTATTCAAAAATTCTCATAGGTTTATCTAGATGATTGGATAGTATATGTGCTTATGAAAGATCATTGTGACAATATGTGCTTAATGTTTGAATGGTACAAACAATTGAGTATCTCTTTAAACATCAATAAGTGTATATTTGGTACACCTTTTGGAATACTGTTAGGACATATAATCTGTAAGGAAGGTTTGCTGGTTGATCCAACTAAGGTTGTAGTCATTCTAGGCCTGGAAGTGCCTACCATTCAAAGTGAGGTGCACTGATTTTTGGGTCACACATGATATTATCAGAAGTTCATCAAAGGGTATGCCAAAGTTGCTGCACCTTTGGAAGAGTTACTAAAAGGAAAATGTACCTTTTATTGGGGAGAACCGCAACAACACGTGTTTGAGATATTAAAGGAAAAACTTACTACCATTCCCATTCTATGCTTTCCCTCATGGGATAAACCATTTCATGTGCATGTGGATGCCTCTGGCATGGTCATTAGCACTGTGTTAAATCAACCTAGTGAAAGTATTGTAGATCATCCAATTTTCTTTGCTAGTAGGAAGCTGACTCCTGCTGAATAGAATTATACAACTACAAAGTGTGAAGCTTTGTTTATGATCTATACATTACACAAGTTTCGATAATACTTGTTAGCAGCACCATTTTATTTTTATACAGATCACATGACATTGAAGTATTTGGTGAAAAAACCCATCTTACAAGGGAGCATATGTATATGGGTACTCATATTTCAAGAGTTTGATTTCACAATTGTGGTGAAGCCAAGGAAAAGTAAATCTAGACCAAACCACTTGTCTAGAATTCACTTAGGAGAAGAAGCATAGATAATTAAAGAAACCATGACAGATGCATAGTTATATAGGTTACAATACACACCATTAGAATTAGAAGACATTGCTATCTTTTTATGGACTAGTGTGGAACCATAAGGAATGAAGGCATTAGAAAAGAAACAACTTGTTATAGGCGCGACACCATTTTTGTTAATCAGTGGTGACCTCTACAAGTTAGACAGAGATGAATTATTACACTGTTGTGTATTAGAAC
Source organism: Taxus chinensis (assembly GCA_019776745.2). NCBI lineage: Eukaryota > Viridiplantae > Streptophyta > Pinopsida > Cupressales > Taxaceae > Taxus > Taxus chinensis. Next base: position 308,089,487 of record CM034154.1, read on the forward strand.
ATGAGTGTAAGGATATAATGGAGGAGGCACATGGTGGTATTACAGGAGGCCACTATGCAGGTGATGCAACTTCCTGAAAGATCCTACTTGCTGGATTATGGTGAGAAACCTTGTATAAAGATCGTAAGGAATTTTGTAAGGCATGTGATCATTGTCAACATCTTGGAAGACCAGGTTTGCGAGATGAAATTCCTCTTAGACCTATTACCAACACATAACCCTTTGAGAAATGGGCCATCGATTTTGTAGGACCTATTTCCCCAGCGGCGCGTAGGACTAGGTCATGCTATATCATTACTTGTATAGATTATATCACAAGGTGGGTAGACGTAGCACCTAAGAAGGATTGTACAATGGCTACAATAGCTAGGTTTCTATGGGATAATGTTCTTACAAGATATGGATGTCCTTTAAGCTTGAAAAGTGATAGGGGTACACACTTTTTGAATGAGACAATCAGGATCCTATTAGATGAGTTTATGGTTGCACACCATAAAACTACACCCTATCATCCTCAGGAAAATGGAACTACTGAGGCTTTCAACAAGATTTTGAGCCATACATTGACAAAAATTTGTGACATTGGAAGAAAGGATTGGGATGATAAAGTGTCAGTTGTTCTTTGGGCATATAGAACAAATTATAAGAGATTGCACAAAGCCACACAGTTTTAATTGGTATTTGGCACAGAAGCAGTTCTCCCTATAGAATTTATGTTACCTGCTTTGCACATTACACGTGTTGGAGGTCTCACTGATGAGAAATCTTTAGAAGAGTGTATTGAGAAGATGATTCAACTAGATGAGCGATGAGCCATAGCACGATGTAGTTAGAAGTAGGAAAAGGCCAGGCATAAAGCATGGCATGATAGAAACATAAGGGATAAGAAGTTTGAGATTGGAAAAATGGTACTTCTCTATGAATCTAAGTTCTTGCACCATCCAGGAAAATTAAGGTACATTTGTTAGGGCCGTATGTTATCACTTACATCCTTGAAACATGCACTTGTCAGTTAGAAGTACTTGATGGAACATGACTACCCGGTACTTCAACGGGAGTAGGCTGAAGCCCTACTATAAATAATTCTTCTTGGCATTTGTAATAAGGAAATATTGCCAATTAGATTAGGTTTCCATTATGTATTTCCTTCATTGTCATTATGCTTTGTCACTTTAGTTTTTGTTCTTATGTAATAAGCACACTTGCACGCATGAAGCTAACTACAATATGGAGCATGTTGATGTACAACGAACTGTACATACTTTTAGTGTGGGGTGTGGTTACTAATATCAAGGTACATGACTACTGGAACTGAAAGGTGGAGAGGAATAAGCTGTTACGAGTTCTTGTCAAAGTAAAAATATTGCTTCTCAAAAGTGACCAAGGATGAAGATAAATTAAGGAACATTATAATGTGAGGTAAGCAATGACCATGATAACAACCAGGATAAGGTATAATGACAAGGTACTTGGGCACATGGGCACACGCCGAAGAGAAGTCTATGACTAGAGGGTAGGAAGGTACGCTAGAAGGTTATAGCTAGGGCATAAATGTGTACTACACGGAAAGAAAAAATTTGGTCAATAAATGAGAGGATATTTTCTAGGTGGAGAAGCAATAAATGCATAAAAATTTGAAAATCTATATAAGGATGGGATGCGAGTTCATTTTTACCATTGCGATTAAGAGTATTTGAGAAAGAGCTAAGTGTGAAGATCTGAGTAATCAATTTGAGGTGCGAAGGGTGTGAAACTAGATGTGACAAGTAGATCTATGCATAGAAGAAGCTTACATCCCCAGTGGTGAAGGATTTGAGTGAAGCAGGATGGCAGAGAGGAGATAGGGTATGTGATTTCACCTAGGGCACGTTAACTCGAGCTAGGGTTTGAGTCGAGCATTACAGAGTTGAAGAGGAAAGTGTCTATAGAAGGATTGTAAGGTAAAAATGGCACCCAAGAAAGCAACTGCAGCGGGAATAAAGGGGAAGAAGAAGGTAGTTGTAGAGGAGTAAGAGATGGCACTTGAAAGTAATTTTTCAGAAATGTAATATCCAAAGGGCGTCATAGTCGGCCAAGAGTGGGATTTACATATAAGAAAATTAAAGTGAGTGAGTATAACCATAGGAATACAGAGAACAAAAAGGAACTTGATGCCCTACTCAACACAAAGACAAACAAACACACGAAAGATGAAATGCCGGTTTATGATGATGCAAACGAGAAACTTCTAAAAAATAATTGGAGTCTACCAATTATATGAGCTTCCATATTTTGGGAAGTATGAACCTTTATACCAATGGCTCATGAGAAGAATACATGAGGGATTTTTCTACTTTGTAGGACGTAGAGTCATAATATCATCTGCGCTGATCTCCATAGTGACATGTTTGAAGGCCATAAGAGAGTATAAAAATACTGATCTAATAGATAAGGCCACAATTCTAGAAACCAGGAAGGATTTGGGATACTTGAAGGGTCCGCATGGTATGGACATTGATAATCTAAAGAATTTTCTAGTTGTACAAGCAACAAAACATCTTGTTACAAAGTTGAATGACCAGGAGAGGTGGTCACAGGTGAACACCATGTGGCTACATGTTGCGAAATAGATGTCATAAGGATTAGTATACAATATTATAGGCTACATTGTAGAACATATAGTTGAGGAAGCATACATGGGAGGATAAATCAGATTTGGAGATGTTCTATTGTCACTGGTATTCATGGAGATTGGAGTACCAGACGGATCAAAGGAGAAGATATGGGAATACCCCATGGAGAATAAGTCACCAGCTAAAAGGTTCAGCAAGTACCTATATAAAGGGTCCATGACAGATGATATCAAGAAAAGAGTGGAGAAATGGTATGACAGGCTCCGCATGACCTTTGATGAAGAATGACACATCTCGAAGGAGATACCTTTTGTAAAAAGGAAACAAGTCCAGTCTGTTGTATATTAACATTTCTGCATCATGCACTTCCCAATGAAAGATGGATCCTGGAGCCCTTGGTGTAAATTTCCTTACACCTTCATAACAAGGTACTTTCAAACATCAGTCCACATATTCACAGACACACACCTCTTGACCTTCAATGCAGAGAAGGTATACTGTGACTACTACACCCTGAGAAAGAAATATGTGTATCCAGGGCAAAGTGCATATATCGAGAGGCTCATTTTAGAAGTATTGAGAATAAAGCCCATGAGTCTAGCTGTAAGAGATATTGGGGCAACAATCGTATACCTTCAGCTAAAGCCCAAGATGGAAAACAATAAGTACGTGGAGAATGAGTTCATGCTCCTAGGGCCACCGAAGGGTCAACATAAAATGAAGAACATACTGGTGCCTAAGCCCACAAAGCCAATTGAAGTGGAGGATGAGGAGGATGAGCACGAAGATAGTGGTGGTTTGGAGCATAGAGGTAGAAGACATCCTACAAATAAGGATGAAGCTGAGTGCGTTACTACACCACCCTAGCCATAAGAGGGGGATGATGAGGACTTGAATGTAGTCTTAGGAGAGAAAACATTTAAGAGGGTGTTAAGAAGAATAAGGACCCAAGGTGCTACTGTAAAAACAATGTGCATATCACCTAGAATCTCCCCACAGAAAGAGAGAACCACGCACAAATGGAGGAAACTGAAGTTGAATGAGGAAGCAGAAGAGTCAGAGGAAAGTGCGCCTAATTCTCCTACACTTCTAGAGAACATATAAGGACAAAAGGATGAGGAATTGAAGGACAAAGGAGAGGAAGAAAAGGGAACATAGGACACAGTTGCAGAAACACCTCAAGAAATGTAGACACAAGTCCCAAATTTGGAAGCTAAAGTTCCTAAGAAGCAACGTTCTAGAAGAACAAGTAGAGAACACATACCCCTAGCTATGGGTTATGTAGAGGACATAGGTAAAATTGTCCGCACCCATTTCTAGAGCACGCTGACCTAGAAAGACTTATATGGTTGGGAGCTCATGGATGAAGATATGGCCACTATACACACAAGGAAGCAACTATCATGGTCAATGCACACCCACATGGATGATCCTGACTTAAAGGTATACGAGGAGTCATGTGTGTTGAGAAGGCTAAAGAAGGCACCCCAAGGTAGACATATGATGGTAAAACCTACTATCATGCCAAATGAACAGGTGAGTAACGTATTGGTCAAAGTATCAATAGAAGTGGTGAGGAACAATATGGATAAGGTCACCACAATTAGGTTACTCAAGCAAGAGATTAAAACTAAGGATGGGGAAATAGTGTGCCTAACACAAGAAAGAGACTTGGCGTAGAAAAAAAATGCTGTATTTATCAGCATCACAGAGGAAATTGGTGATACTGTTATGAAGGCTATGCCATACCTAGAACCAAAGGTACCAAAGATGTTTCCTTCGGTGATACACTATGTAAGTACCTTAGTAGACCTAGTGCTTGAAGATGAACCTATGTGTATGACAACACCAAAGGATCCAACACAAGAGGAAGAATGAGAAAATGATTCAGTGATGCAGAAGATTACATCCTATGAGGGGTTGCTACAAGTGCTACAAGAAGAATTGAAGAAAGTAGACTAGGCTTTGAACATTTGCACAGCTCCAGAGGCACTGATCAAGGTAAAGACTCTGGAAGAAGATAATTAAGTCCAGAAGGTTATGAGGGATGATACCTTGGGCCACGCAGAGAGGTTAACTATTGTAAAACAAAAGTGCAAGGCGCTAACCGAAACATAAGAGCTGTACAAGGAAAGATTAAATGAGATTGGGAAACTCATCACACAAAAAATGGATGTACTGGAGGGAAGAATGGATGCAATGTCAAACATCATGCTGGTCCTGCGAAATGAAAAAGGGGAAATTGCGAAGGATGAACTTGAGTCCATCGTTGTGGAAATTTTAGAGAAATCCGAGAAGGCTCTCATTAAGTGACAGGCCTTAGAGTCTGAAATAAAGGAGGAGTATCCAGAGTTGATCCTTCAAGATGAGACAAATGAGGCTACCACATAAAAGCATTCTTTATTCATTTAAATTCTTTCTGATTCTTTTTATTCAACATATTTTTTTAGAGATACCCATTTTCGAGGTGACAATGAAATTAGTGTGGGGTAATGTTGATAAGAGAAGACTTGACAAAAATCACACAAGAAGTTTGCATGGGAAAATAGGCCAGGTTCAAGTGTGCGAAGGGACAGGAAGAAATCGTGCACACAAGACAAGTTAACATTCAAGACTTAGAATTTTTTTTCATGAAGATCTATTTTTAGAAGATAGCGTGCAAAACACACCAATGATGCATAGACGTGCGTACCACACATTGTCTATTTCTAGAGGATTGGATTCAGAAAACTTTTGCATGGAGAAAATCTAAGAATAGGATTGTCACCTCAGTTAACTATTAGTAGTCTATAGATAACACAATTTCATACGTGGCTATGCATGAAAATGACGTGTGACTATTAATAGCATGTGACCTATTTTTGGGATAGATAAGTGGTGAAGGGCAAGTCCCCACCCTATATATATGTAGTGAATTACCTAGTAGGATGATGATGGATATGGAAAGATAGATAACACAGTGTACATGTTTTTGGATTACTGTATCAGATCCATGTGCACATCAACATAGATTGCCAGTAGTGTAAGAAGGTTCTATTTTATTATGATAATTAAGAGATGGAAGATATTGACTAAACCTAAGTGTCATTCCTGTGTGTACTTCTAGGCTACATAAAAAATGTAAGCTTTCATAACAATATATCTACTATAATTAACTCTTAGTTTAGATCCTATTATTAGCTTAGAACTATGCATATCGTCTGGTCTTCCCTTCACCCAAAATAGCCTTTGGTTGAACTGTAAGTCTCCATGTTCTAATATTATCTTCAAAACCTTGCTTCGTCAACACTCCAAGTCTATATTTAGCTCTGCATCTCAAAAAATGGCTCAGTGTTGATCTGTCTCTCTTACACACATTCCTCATATGCCTTTCTTCTATAGTTTCCTCATGTGCACGTTAACATCTGTTTAGGGACTTAGTCATTTTTCATGCTCAACAAGAAAAATACAGCAAATTATCCCCATGAGAATGATTATTCATAAAGATACAGAAATGTATCAAGAAGTAGAAAGGATTTTATCAATAAAGTAAGTCATCTTTCAATACTCTCGGTGGTGTACGTATCAAGTTTCCATCACTCCTCTTCTCGGTGTGTCTAAACAATGTTATAGAGGTTCATCATTTAAAGAGTTTTCAAAGCGGGAAAAGTTTTCAAAGAATCTTCATCGATGTATCATAATGGAGGGTCATCATAGATAAATATTTCATCTTCATCATCATCAAATCTGATCTCCATCAAGGGTGGAGGAACATTCTTCCATGCTTTGGAGCATCTTTTCTCTCCTCATTTCATTCCTTCTCCTCTTCTATCCCCCTTTTATAATTCCTCATTGTATATAATCATGACATATTTTCCTATTTACTTAAGTGGTCCAATAAAATATTTGTAAAATGTAAAATTACTCTCTCAAATTATAAAAAAGGTACTTAATTGATCTCTTCTAAGGGTAATTGAAAACTAACAAGTGATGGGACATGAAGAGTTGCATTGTAAAGCTATAATTTGAGAGAGACACCTCATTTCAAAGGAGAGTTATTCTTAATTACTAGCTCCCATATTATTTCTAGGAATAAGTGATCAAATTCCTCTACTCGATCTCAACTACAATCCATCAACATGTACTTGTTGAATGTTATCCACTTAGAATTTGTGTTACTTATATCACGTTCTTTGTTTATTCTCATGACGATTTCTCATTGAAAATAATGGATGTATTATGGTTTTAAGAAATAAAATATACTATGTTATTTCTTATGTAAAACTCTCTCACTATCCTATTCTAAACTCTTTCTCAAGCTATTTCCTCCCTTGTATTATCTACAAGCATTTTTCCACAGGTATAGGGAAGTACCTGTGTATGATCCCCAGTCAAAAGAACACCCCTGGTTATTAGAATAATATACATCATTTCTTTCTTTTCAATAAATGGAGCTGCCCCAATCAAGAAGAGGGACTTAGTTCCACATTGTTGGTGAGAGATCAATAATTTTTCCTTGTGAAAAGTTATTTCTCCAACACCAAGAAAGAGAGGATCCTTTGTACGAAGAAAAAAATTACATTTTATATAAGGAAGGAAAGGAGAGGGCATTAAAAGATGCTGGAGAAGATGATTGACCTTCTAAACATTTCTAAAACCTTTTAACTACTTCTAGCAAGTAATCTCTTCACGTCATGGCAGTTCATGCTTTTGGGGCTTCCTTTTATTACAATAAAACTCCATATATTTTTTGTGGATGAGCATTAACTTGCAGATCAATGGATGCCCATGAAACCTGGAGGTTGGAGGAATGTGACGTTTCCAAATTTCCAATTCTTGTTACAAATATCACCTTCCCTCATCATTTCAGTTAGGCATGGAGAATACGCTCTTTGGAAGCATTTGAATGATCTCCAGGTGAGGGAGGATCAAATAAGCATCTCTAATCCATAAACTATCTCTTTTAAAAAATAACCAAATCCTATATCATGATAATGAATGAACAATTTGAATAAGCTCTAAAATATCCACTTTATTATTCAAGAATTATTCACACAATACTGAAAATGAAAGATATAATATAATGAGATAACAATTTTATCCTAGAGAAAGAAGTTGGAAAAAATCCAGTTGGGTAAGAAATCGCTTCCCTTCACTATGTAAATCTCCAAAAATGTGGTCTCCTTTCATACACCTTTCTACCCCAAGCGTGCCTGCCTATCACCCAGTATGCTCTGGGAACTTTCCTGAGGCATGCAGGGCGCCGAGCCCCTCATTTATGTGAGCTTTGTGAGAATGTCCCACCATTAGTGGAGGAAAGGTTTGCAGAACAAGAATACATGCATTTAATCTAATATAGAAGTAGTAGATCTAGTTATAATCATAAATTCTCCATGAGATAAGAATAACATCATAACAACATAATGGAAACAAATATGAACCATGAATAACATAAAAATACACTAGGTTTTAGTCTACAGACACAAATATAAAAAATACAACTCCATACATTGATTAAATCTATTTACAGTAGCCATATTACATCAAAATGGGTCATCTTAGACCATAAGCATCATACAATAATATTCTAACCCTACAAAACTACTCTGAACAAAGATTCTAGCTATGCTTTCCCATTACAACCCTTGTTTATACCCGAGTGTATACATCTATGCTTACTAACAACATTCTTGCTGCACTTTGTTGTCTCTCTTGTTCTGTTTTATTTTGGGCCCAAACACTCCCTTAAATAGAATCTGGATTCACCACCATAGCTTTTCCCATCAGCAAATCGCATGCCAAGTAGAAGTGTGTTCCTCTATGATCATTTAAGAGTTTATGCAAGCTTGCAAAGGATTCCACTAACTGTAATGATCCTCCTAGGAATATTCCCTATGTGGAATATTATTTTCTTGGCCTCCAAGGCTCTAGGCTAGCACCTTATCCATTCATCATGCCTACCTGGTCCTTCACATGTTTTCCAAGTGATACTGCATTAAGAATGTGGCTAAGTCCCAAAACCTTTTCATGCTTCCATGCGTAAGCCTCTCCTCCTACATGACTTTCCTTGGGCACCTTTCTACTTACTTGCCTTGCGTGTGCGTGCACTTCTTCTTAGGACTTAGTCAATTTTCAGGGTTAAAAAAAACAATACAAGTTTACTGTTAAACTTTGACCTTCAAGAAGGATTCAAGCTCCTTCTACTTGCATTACTTTATTATGATTCTCCATAAGAAAGAACTCAACTCTTTATTTATAAGATAAGAATAATTCTTGATTCCTCATTTACTCACACTTGAATTCAATCAAATCACTTGATTGGATGAATAAATGAACTGGTATTTATGATTTCTCTACTAAGAAAAGAATGAGGAAGTGAAAAAAATTGATTGGGGAAGGTTAAACATTTACAACCGTTCACCTTCACATTTTTTTAATTGATGTATAATCATCATTTAACTATTGCATAAAGGTTGCGTAACTGCCACATAGCTGCTACCAAACTTCCTTGGAATAAAAATCTCTTACCTTGTCATTTGAATTTATTTGGATCACCTTCAACTGACTCAACCATTCTTATGTTAAATTTACATGCGTGGGAGAGAGGATCCTGTAAGTTAAACAAAGAATAGATATAATTTGGTACTTTTAGATCCATTTCTAGATCAATCGCATAACCAAACACGACATCTTATGAATTTTGAAAATGACATGAAACATCATAAAAATCCACAATTTCAATCTCCCAAAATAGTCAATCATTTCTTGTAAAGATTCCTTATTTTGAAAGGCCCCTCCAAGACATCACTAATGGATCAAATATGAGGTTAAATGGAGCCTGAAAACAAAAGATATCATTACAAAAAACAAACCCAACCACCTGTGAAAAAAATCCTTTATTATATGGATTCCAAAGTGTGTCTCGCAACTTTTTTCTTATTCTGTGGCATCTCTATGAAATGTGGCTTTCCAAGAATTTTGCAGGTTAAAACATATTCATTTTGAAACTCTTTGAGGCTCCCAGGCTTTCCTTTATCTGGCAACATCTAAAACTGGTAACCATTTTCCTTTATTTTGTGGCTTTTGAAATCCTTAGAACACTTATCTGTAAGAAGTTTGCAAAACACTAGGATAGTGTTCTATGGATTTTGAACTTACCCATGTCTAAACTTATTTTCTTGTTCTACGGGTTAGGAGAACCCGCATGACACTATATTTCTCTCTTCACCTCTAGCCTCGCTAAATTTTTTTTCCTTTTTCACTAGGGTATTTTCCTTCATTTTGCAGACTTGGAGAGTCTGTGGAACACTATTTCTTTGAGAAGTCCATGAGACACTGAATCATTTGTTTCGTGTCTTCAAACCTTATCTATTTTGAAAATTATTCTATTTTCCTTTCTACGCAACACTAAAAACTTATTCTACATGCTTTGCGGCTCTTTCTCCACCTTGAAATATACCTAACACCTAAATATTACTTTCCTTTGTTTTATGGAAATGGTGAATCCATAGCACATTATTTTCTACTTCCCCTTTATTATGTGGACTTGGAGATTTTGTGAAACACCAAGCTCCCTGATTCCATGTAACATTGAGATGTAGTGTTCTGCAACTTTTTTCATCAAAAAATTGCCTAAGTCCAAAATCAAATTTGTAAGTTGTCAAAATAGCGAGGGGGGTTATTTTGGACAAAAATTATGAATACCTCTAGAGGAAATCTTCCTGCTAATTGATGAAGAGACGTATCCTTAAGTAATCCATTAGGCACTAGGTTAAGCAAATAACTTGAATTGATCTTCACAATCTTTAATATCTATAAAAATTAAACTTGAATTTATAATGAAGAGTGGAATTGGAACTAAAAGAAGCTAGATCTTTGGAACTTGGAAGAAAACACGTAGAAAATGTGACAAAACTCTAATTTTCACCATGAACCCATTGTAAAATGAATTGTGCATTACCACAAGAGGAGACCCATAAAAACTATATAAAAAGGAAAATCATACATACTCCAAGTGAGAACATGCAGAGTGTGCACAAGCACTTGTTGACAAGAAGCAACCACTATATATAAGGTGACAACTTATCTTAATAATATATCTTGAGGTACATCCCATCGAATGGGATAGGAAGTTCATCTCCATTAAACCTTGATAATTGGAACATATTGTTTGATTTTCAACTAGAGATTATATACATGCCACTCCAAATGGCATCAACTATAGTGCACCTACTTGGTTGAACTTTTTCCTTATCCAATTTGAGGACAAGGTCTCCTTTCTTCAAGGTTATTTTATTTTCTTTCTTGTCAAAGCATTTTTTCACTTGGGCTCACTGCCTTTCCATTATATACATGGCATTGTCTCTAAGTTCTTATAGATTCATAAAATTTTCATATCTGACCTCCATTATCTATTCCTCAAACATCTTAATCTAGTTTATGAGTTTTAAGGATGTAATTTAAAGGGAGATTGGAAATCTTGCCTCCTTGTAATAGACAAGTTTAAATGGTGAGCTGCCAATTGACCTCTTAGGAGTGATCCTATCAACCCAATAGGATGATGTAATTTTTTATGACATGTCCTTTGATTTTCTACCAAGGTCCTCTTAATAATCCTTAGAAGATTCTTGTTTGTTTATTTAGCAATCCAATTTCCTTGGGGATAATAGCTCGATGATGTGGTTAAATGGATTAAATTTCTCACAACCCATCCAATTATTTCATCTCCCAAGAATGCCAAGGAATTATCTGATATGATGGTTGTAGGGACTCCAAATTTGGTTATAATTCCCTCATAGAAGTACAAAATACTCACTTCATTTGCTTCCTTCACAGAATTAAATTCAATCTATTTAGTAAAATGTTCATTTGCAATCAATATCTATTTTTTCCCCAATCTTGAATGTTGGTTAATCACTCCTATAAAATCAAGCCCCCATTACATAAATTATTTCTCATCTGAAATTGAGTAGAGGGGAAGGGCTGCAAGTTTGTATTTTCCTACAAAAAAGAACACTTCCTACATTTTCTTACCCCTACATGACCATTCTTGAATATATTAGGCCAATATTAACCACCCTTCATGATCTTGAGTGTTGTGGCTCTTGGGGAAAAATTTCCTCCCACGGGTCCATCATGGAATTCCTGCAAAAATTTTCCTATCTGATTGACATCAACACACCTTAGAAGAACACCATTAATGTCCTTCTTAAACAAGATGACATTGGTGAGCACACAAGGAATAGATTGCAATATGAATTATCTTATTTTTCTTTGTTCAAACTTTGAGGATAGGCACCTATTTGTAAGAATGTCATCATATCTTTATGCCAACTATCATGAACACGGGGAGGAGGTTGTTGGTATTCTTGTAACATGCATACCTCTTTATCAGCTCCTAAATCCATTGCAAGCTATTCAAACAACCATTTTCCTCTCACAAACTTAGTGAATTTGATATAAACATCATATTCCATGATATTGGTGATCCATCCAACTATTTTCTCATTAAAATCCCTATTCAAGAGGAAATAATTCATGTTTGGATGAGACACCATCAACTGAATCTTGTTATTTAAAATCATAAGTATCAATTTATTAAGTGAGCGGATGAAAAAAAGACTTATTTCTTAGTAAAACTACACCTAAGCTCATAATATTTGAGTGCTTGACTAAATTTTTTTATAGGTTACTCCAATAAATCATTGTTATGCTAAATCAAGATGGTAGAGATGATATCACCTCCTCCAAATGCATAAAGAGTAAAATATTTAGCATAATCAAGGCTTATAAGAGGGGGGGCTTGAGAAAAGGCTTTTTTGATATTTTCAAAACTATTCTTACCTTCATTTGACCAGCTAAAGGAATTTTTTTACTTGAGCAGAGAAGTAAGAGATTTAGTTAAAGTAGTAAAGTTGGGAATAAACCTTCTTACAAAATTTATTGTTCCTAGGAAGCTTTGCAAACCTTTCTTGTGCCTAGGGAGAGAAAGAGACACAATTTCATCCAATATATCTAGATCTATTGTAAGACCATATTTTGACACCACATGTTTTAGAAAATTTCCTTCATGGACAAAAACACACAGTTCTTAGGATTTAAGGAAATGCTAAAATAATATCAACATCTAGCAAATGCCTTCCTCAAATAATTCAAGTATTCACTTGTGTGTTTTGAGTAGAAAATTATGTCATTCAAATAAACTAAGATCATTTCACCAAACACTCCCTTAAAGGTAAAAAACATTGCTCTTTAGAAATTTTCACAAAAAATTGTTAACCCAAAAGGCATCTCCTTATAAGCATAAGTATACCACTTGGTGGTGAAGGCTATCTTGAACTGATCCAATTCTTACACAAGGACTTGGTTGTTCCCTAAATAACCATCTAAGAGAGAAAATATATTTACCCCAGCCACTATCTAAAGGATCTATTCCATGGATGGAAGAGGATAATGGTCCTTTAGAGATGCTTTGTTCAAGTACCTAAATCCAACACACTATCTAATCTCCCCATTCTTTTTCCTGATTGGAACCATGTTTGTACACACCTAATGTTTTATGCTTTCTATTTTCATACCTATTACTACAATTTTTTTTTTTTAGGTTAAAGGTCACTAATGTATCTATTTCTAGGAATGGGTGCCTTAAGGGGCTCGTTCTAGGATATGGGTATGGTTATTCATGAAACCATTGAGTTAGGGATGATACATGGTGAGAGAGTAGATTTTTCTCCCATTCATGTTCTTATTATTTTCTATTACCTTCTTATTTTCCTCCATTCTTCTGAAGCCTTACTAGCTCATGACCATATTGCTTTTCCCTTGAATTTTCCTTATTTATCATGACACATTGCACACACCTTTTTAAATTTCCCCGCAAGCTGACGCCATTGCCCATGGGCATTTGCATTGTCATTATTCAAATCCTTGGATAACGCCTTCACCTACGGGCAATGTTGTCAGTATAAATACCTAAAATACACGCTTACCATATGATCATCATCAAAAAATTACAAAGGAAATCACCATTAGCTTTGATATTTTGTGCCAACTTGCATTTTCTCACTCAACTCTTGGATTTCTTGCATTTTGACTCTTAACTTGGAAATTCTTCTTGATTGGATTGGTTTGCTTGAGCTTTTGGGTCACCTATAGTGAGCTAGGACTAGATTGTTTCCCCTTCTCTACCCTAAATTTGTTCTCTCTTGGTGTATGGTCATGTTAGTGCAAATTCAAAGCACCCCCAAAATGACCTATGGATCTACTTTTCTAAGGCAATGTAATTTGGTGTGAATGCACAAAATTGAGATTTCCCAAAGTGTGGGACCTTTGCAAATGGGGAAAGCTCTCTAGAGAAGGCTGGTTCCTCTTCCTAAACTACCTGCCACAAGCTATTCCTATGCAGGAAATATAATATAATCCTAATATAACTTCTAAGGAGACAAGGAGAGAAAGAGAACAAGGAAAAACAAAGCCTACACTAAAAAAATGATACACCAGAGAAGCAAAATGTTGAACATCTATCAAAATTGCCATGGGACAAGAAGAGGTGAGCAATGGAAAATATGGACAAATGCATCATAGGCCAAAGATGGATTTCACACAGAAAATGTTCCAAAACTCCATGAACACAGCTCCAAAATCTGCAATGAACATCCAAACATGCACAAATACCTGCAATGAAGAGAGGCAAGAAGAAAACAACCAAAAAACGAGAAAGGATGGACAAATGCATCACAAAACACATTTTTTATTGCTCCAGAAGTTTGCATAGAACATCATTTCATGGGTAAGAGGAAAAAACACCATTACAGAGCAGGGGAGGAGGTTCAAACTCCATTTTTGACCCTGGGGGAAGAAAAGAAGGGAGATGTAGAGAAGAATGATGAACAACTCATTACAAATGAGCCAAAACTGGATTTTAACACTCGAACAGAAAGAAAGAAAGTAAAAAACGTGGGAAAATTGATTTGGAACTTCAACCACCAAAAATATTCCTCTAATTGGCCTAGAAAATGATGGGTTTCCATGAAAAATCTCATACTTTGAAGTACATTGCTTTACAGAGCAAAACAAAGGCGCATACTTCATTAATTTTGGTGGTTTTTTCTATGTTTTTACATGCCAGAGACGTTTTTCCATTTTTCTCCCACAAATTTCCATCAAAAATGAAAATTTAACCCTCTATCGTGTATATTATTTCACAAGCTTTCTAATGATATAAAGAATGTGAAAATCCGAGCTCGGGATCAAAAGTTATGCCCCTCTGAAGATTTAGGGCAAAAATTAGGTTGGCGGGCCAAAACTTAAAAATTTTCCTCTTTTTTGAATTTGGGAAAATTTCCCAAAAAATCCCCACGCCCGGCTGCTCCACTACCATGTGGCACTCTCTGATTCACTGATGGAATCGCGGGCACAAAATCCACCCTTTTCCTTTTGATTTCTCATTGGGAAAATTTCCCAAAATTTCCCCACACCCCACTCTCCTAGTGACACGTGTCATCTTTTGGTTGCTTGGCAGAAATGTGCGTCTAACATTTTCCTTTTGTGTTTTTGACCACTTTGGCAAATTTCACCAAATCCTTCTACCACCTTGACTCCCGACGCCAACTGGACACGTGTTGTATCCTTATTTAATGCGGGGCCTTCTAAGCTTTTCTCCATCCTGCTCCGCGGGCCCCACGAGCTAGTTTTTTCCTTTGTGCCTCTGCCAACCTTCTTGGAAAATTTTCCAACTTCACCCCGCCAGCCTGACCTCTTCTACCACATGGCACAATTTTATTGGATGCGAGCCCGTCTTGGGAAAATTTTCCCAAAAAACTCCGTCGAGCCATAACTCAAAAATTACAAGGAGCTAGGAGGAAAATTTTACCTTTCTGGAAAGGTGAGAAAATTATCTATTTGATGAAGCCATTTCTAGAATCCTTTAAGTGTTTGAAATGTGTAAAAATTGAAGTTGAAGCACAAGGAAGGAGAGAAAGAAGGCAAGTTAGCCAAAATAAGCAAGGGGCTTATTTTGGATAGCAATTTTGTTGACTTAGAGGGGTCATCTGCCTGCTAGATGAATGATCAGTGGCCTTTGAAGCATCCATTAGGCATGGATTCAAGAATGATAACCAATTCTGATCTAAACTATGAAAATTTGACCTCTGAGCCACTTGGAAACCAACTGAAACTTGGAGTTGATCTTCACCAAAAGGCACTAAAATGAATTGTGTAGGAGCAACCAAAACAACACCAAACAACTATGTACAAAATTGGAAATCATACATACCCCAAGTGGGATATGTAGAGTGTGCACAAGCACTTCTTATGCTGAAAGCAAACCTACCTACTCTACTCTAACTGGAAGTAAAGGTAAGCTAAACAAACCCTGTAACTGGTTGTGCAAAATAACTTCCTTTCTTCAAAATTGGTAGCCATGCAAATTATTTGGAGCTGAGTATGGCTAGTTAGATGAGTGGAAAATCAACAAGAAGCTGGTCTTCTAGCCAAATTAGCAAGGTGTCAACTGAAATAAAATTGAATACCTATTTTAGTTGTTCTGCATTTGGATTGAAGAGGTATTACAGCTGATCCTTGGTACTTTGTAGCTGATCCTCATGCTTAGAAGCAATCATGGCTCCTTTTGACTTCTCCTTTGGCTCCAATGAAGCCAAATACATGATTAGGAAAGGTATGATCTGTTTGATATGCCTATTGCTCTAATTTTCAACTCCAAAAATGGAGTCCTCTTGTAGACCTTCTTGGATGGATGATGTGGAAGAGGTGATGGAATCCTCGTGTTCTTTTCCTTCCTTCATAGCAGTATGGAACTCTTCTCTAATATGTAGCTCATCATTATTGATTGCAACATCCAATGAAGTTGCTTTTGCATTATTGTAACCTACTGCAATACATTGTTGGTTATGGAGTTCCTCCATTGTAGCTTTTGGAAGATCAAATTCTTCCAACTTTGATTCAAGAGGCATGTTGCAAACTACAAGATGCTACAATTGAAAGTTCTCCTTCATGACAGTAGGTTCTTGTGTTAGGAAGGTGGATGAAGGAGGAGAAAATGGTGTGATTTCAACCGGTTCCTCTCCATCAAAATAGTCCTTCAAATCTGACAGATAAACTTTCTCATTACTGTCTTGCTGCAAATGCTCAACTTCCTCCATGGTGTTCTCTTGATCTGAAACTTGCTCACCATGGTTTCCTTCATCTTCAATCATTGAGTTTGAAATATAAAACTCTTATTTAACACTAGAAATTAAGAGAGATGAAGTGGAAGGAAGAACTGAAGGTTCTTTTTTAGCCTGTTTTGTGCTCAAGGCTTTTGGATATGCACTTTTCTCCTCCACAGTTGGAATGTGCTCCTCTTCTTTTGGATTTGAAGTAGCTTCTCCTTCCTCTAATTCTTGAATACCATCTTTCTCTTGAATGACCTCTTCCTCTAGGATGAAGTTTGTCAATTCAAACTCTTTAATCTGCTACTCTATAGGACAAGTTGGGATTGCAAGATCTTCTTCTTCCATGGCTGATTGTGCAACTTGAATTGGATCAGCATTTCTTTCAAGTAAAGTGCCAACATGGACACTACATTCTGAGCAAATTGATGACTGATCTTCTTCCTCTTTTTTCTCTTCTTCTACAAAAAAATCAGTCCTAACCACCATTTGTTCTTCAACCTTTACCTCCTCTGTAGGCTTAACCAACAAGGGGATCTTTGTAATCCCAAATTTGGCAGCCCAAATCTTCAAGTCTTCTATTATTTCTTCTCTATTGGGCTCCACTTCTTGCTGCCCTTAACTGGTATCTTGATTATCTTCCCAACATAGATTTGGGAATGCAAGAGGAGGGGTAGGTTGGAGTTCAATTGATTTTGCAATTTTTTGTGGTGGTGGAGGGGTAGAAAATATTGTTCCCTTGGAGTGGAAGGTATTTCTTTTAGCTTTTGTGGAGGGGATGACTGTTTGGAAGGGAAAAGGACAAAAGAATTGAGATGGGGTGGAAGACTAGGGAATGGAGAAATGGAATCAACACTTGGGGCAACATGGGATGGATTTGGAATTTGGAATTCAAAATGAGAAGGTGTTGCTTGAGGAATGGAAGGAGAAAAACTAGATGATGGTGTAGAACTTACCCATTGACAAGGTTGCTCAACAACAAATTTATAGGCCTCTATCTCCACTGTCCATTGTGTAAGCTGGGGCAACATCTCCACCATGAAGTCCTTCTTCTCTTGAGGGTTTAAGTGTCTTGGAAAAGGGCCTCCCCATAGATAGGGTGCTCTAAAACCAATATGAAATGCCTTCATTTGTGCTTGAGCCCTTGATTGCACCATGCCAATCTCCATTTTTTGGATCTTCTCCAACAGACCAACATCTTGCATTTGACTGCTATCATTGCATATGTACCCTTTCTCTTGATATGTTTTATAACCAAAATGATTTTGGCCTTGCTCATATGGATATGCATATTGATTTTGAATTTGATCAAAATGCTGATTTGAAGGAGTTGTAAAACATGTTGGAGGTGGAATATACTGCTGTTGTAAATGTGAATTCCATGATGGAAATGAAGTCATGATTGCACAACTTCATGGAGTGAAAGAAGATGGAAGAGATGGAAAGAAGAATGGATGAAAAATGAATGGAAAGAAAGTTTACAACCTCAGAGATGGGTTGTTGACCAGATGGAGTTGCCATATGTGCTTTTGAATATGCCTGCAAAGGCTAAAATCTTCATAGGAACACACCAGCCTGTAAAAGATGAAGTGGAAGAGCTCTAAGGTCCCATCGGGCGTGCCAAAACTGTTAGTGCAAATTCACAACACCACCAAAATGACCTATGGATCTGATTTTCTAAGGAAATGTCATTTTGTGTGAATGCACAAAATTGAGCTTTCCCAAAGTGTGGGACCTTTGCAAATGGAGAAAGCTCTCCAGAGAACGCTAGTTCCTCTTCCTAAACTACCTGCCAAAAGCTATTCCAGTGCAGGCAAGTTAATCTAATCCTAATATAACTTGCAAGGAGATAGGGAGAGAAAGAGATCAAGGAAAAATAGAGCCTACACTAAAATAGTGATACACCAGAGAAGGAAAATGTTGAAAATCTATCAAAACTGCCATGGGACAAGAAGAGGTGAGCAATGGAAAGGATGGACAAATGCATCATAGACCAAAGATGGATTTCACACAAAATGTTCCAAAACTCCATGAACATAGCTCCAAAACCTGAAATGAACATAAAAACATGCACAAATACCTGCAATGAAGAGAGGCAAGAAGAAAACAACCAAAAAACAAGAAAGGATGGACAAATACATCACAAAACACATTTTTTATTGCTCCAGAAGTTTGCATAGAACATCATTTCATGGGTAAGAGGAAAAATTCCATTATAGAGTAGAGGAGGAGGTTCAAACTCCATTTTCAACCCTGGGGGAAGAAAATAAGGGAGAGGCAGAGAAGAATGATGAAGAACTCATTACAAATGAGCCAAAATTGGCTTTTAACACTCGAGTAGAAAGAAAGAAAGTAAAAAACACGGGAAAATTGATTTGGAATTTCAACCACCAACAAGATTCCTCTAATCAGCCTGTAAAATGATGGTTTTCCATGAAAAATCCCATACTTTGAAGTACATTGCTTTACAGAGCAAAAAAGAGGTCCATACTTCATTAATTTTGGTGGTTGGAGTCATTTTTATGTGTTTTTACATGCCAGAGACATTTTTCCATTTTCTCCCACAAATATCCCTCAAAAATCCAAATTGAACACTTCATTGTGTAGAGGATTTCACAAGATTTCCAATGATATAAAGAACGTGAAAATCCAAGCTTGGGATCGAAAGTTATGCCCCTCTGAAGATTTAGGGAAAAAATGGCAATTTTAGGGCAAAAATCGGGTTGGTAGGCCGAAACTTCAAAATTTTGCTCTTTTTTGAATTTGGGAAATTTTTTCAAAAAATCCTTGCACCCCACTGCTCAACTACCACGTGGTGCTCTCTAATTTGTCGATGGAATCGTGAGCTCAAACTCCATCCTTTTCCTTTTGATTTCTCATTGGGAAAATTTCCCAAAATTTCCCCATGCCCTGCTCTCCCAGTGACACGTATCATCTTCTGGTTTCTTGGCAGAAATGCACGTCCAACATTTTCCTTTTACATTTTTGACCAGTTTAGAAAATTTCACCAAATCCTTCCACCGCCTCGACTCCCAACACTGACTGGACACGTGTCGCATCCTTATTAAATGCGGGGCCTTCTAAAGTTTTCTCCATCCTCTTCTGTGGGCCCGCGGGCCAGTTTTTTCCTTTACGCCTCCACCAACCTTCATGGAAAATTTTCCAACTTCACCTTGCCGGCCTGACCTCCTCTGCCACGTGGCACCATTTCATTAGATACAGGCTTGTCTTGGGAAAATTTTCCCAAAAAACTCCGCTGAGCCATAACTTGAAAATTACAAAGAGCTAGGATGAAAATTTTAACTTTCTGGAAAGGTGAGAAAATTATCTATCTAATGAAGCCATTTTCAGAATCCTGTAAGTGCTTGAAATGTGTAAAAATTGAATTGGAAGCACAAGGAAGGAGAGAAATAAGGCAAGTTATCCAAAATAAGCAGGGGGCTTATTTTGGATAACAGGTCCTTTGGGAGATAGATGCACCAATGACCGCCCCCCAACAGGTAAGTGCTCTAAGATGACTTATCATTTTGTATAGAGTATTCTCCTACATATTTGTTCAATACTCTATGTTAGCTTAGTATTTTATGCGCATGTTAGATTATCATATTACATTTACGTTATTTACTTTATGTTACATGCTTTACTTTAGTTATCATAGGATTTGCATGTTTACCTTATCTTTTACTACCCCCATAATGTCGATATTTCAATAGGGTTCCTTCTTGTTCTTCTACATACAACCTTAGAAACCTTAGGTTTGTCTAGTGTAAGGGTTAATTCCATTTGGGTATGAAATCTTAGCCGTTAGTGTACCCCCTTTGAGTTCTATCCATTATGTGTCAGCCTTGGTGTGTCTCTTACTCGTTGCCTCGATACCATAATTTATTGGATGATAGGAGTACATGTTGTCTAGACATAATTTTACCTGTCATACATCCTTGGTGAACCCAACATGAATCTTATTTTTTGCCTTCTGATTGAGCATAACTTGTTAAAAGCACTCATTTTTCATTTTTGCTTTGTTTTAGCCCTTAAAATTCAGAAAAACCCTAAAATTTAATCTTTCAAGATGCCATCATCCCATGCATAAATTTTGTACAGGGATGATCTTGTCTGTTATGTCCAAACTTATTTCTAGGAACCCTTGGCCCCTATGTCAATTTTGTATAGGGACGATCCTATTTGTTTTGTCTAAACTTCATCACACATGCCTTCGAGCCCTGTGAAACCCTATTTGCAAGGCCAATTGTGTTGGTAGCCTATTTTTGTGAGCTTGTTATGGGTTAGATAAAAACTCCATCATAGAGTATCTTGACATGGGGCTCTCTAACTTTGATGAACAATCATTTCATGAAAAAATCACCTAGAATACAGTTTTCCTTTCTATTCAGACTATTGTGTGATATGAGCTAATAGGAAAAATTATAACACTCGCAACAGAAATATATTAGGTGGTGAAGAGGAAGAGATTCAAATCAAGGACATTATTGGAGCTCAAAATTGCACCCATCCTAGATCAGAATAATTTAGGGCTTTGAGGAAACATGTGACTGTCTCCAAGTTGTGGGACTTGCACTGTGACAAACCTCTAGAGAATGACAGATTCCTCTGCTTATTCCTACTGCTAAAACTACTCCTAAGAAGGGAAATATATCTACCTAACTCTACTCTATCATTCCAAGGGACCAAGGAGAGAGGAAAATACATAAATTTAAATCATACACTAAGGGAAGGCTATACCACCAAGAAAAAGGGGAAAGATACTCTCAAATGAGGGAAAATGAGATAAAATGAAGGAGGAGAGGGAAAATTTAAGATCCACAATCTAAAGCAACATTCAAACTTCCATTTTTACATAATGCACAATAGAAATAAACCCTAAAAAGTGAATAAAGACACACAACATACCTGTAAGTAGATGAAAAGGAAAGGAAATGCAATCAAACACCAACTAGAGTAGAATACTAACCACAAAACAAGTATTTTATTTCCTGAGGAAGATGTGCAAGTCATTAAAATGGAGGAAGATGGTATAACTACATTGTAAATTCCAAATTTGAGGCTTGAAACTCAAGAACACTTGTGCAACACTTTGAAATGATGACATTGTATTCTAAGAGTATCCAATATTACAAATGAGCATCAATTTACAATATATAGAGGATGGGAAAGAGAGAAAAGGGAAAAATAGAGGGAAACTCATATTTACCTTTTCAAACACCAATAACATACATTAAATGTCTGAAAATGGGCATGGGAACTATTACAAGGCCATTCCCCATGAAAATTTTCTTGTAGGAGAAGGAATGGGCACAATACTTCATCAAATGTGGTAGTTAAGCTACCTGGAATTGTTCCTTTTGATGCTGGGATGTATTTCTACTTTTTATCCACATAACCTTACTAAAATTAAGAAATCTAGTATTTTTGGTGTAGAGGATGATGATTCCTTTCCAACGGTACCAAGTTTGTGAAATTTGGAGCTGTTGGGTGAAAGTTATGGCCATTTTAAGTTCATGGTGTAGGATCGGTTGACAGATTTCCTTGCACGTTTCTATGGTACAATTAATGTGGCTCATTCATTGTGTAAATTAATTGACTAATCAGGGAACCAAAGGAAACATGGAACAATTCCTATTGTGGTTTTTAGGCCCACTTTACCTGTAATGGTCATTGGTTTATGTTTTGGATGGTGAATCAGGCCCGAGGTGGAATTGTAGAATAGTTCCACCCTCTCACTCTATGCCCACAAATCCCACTTTCACTGTAACATTGTTGGTTCATTCCCCTTACCACTCCATTTTATAGTTCTATTATTCATCTGACCAGAAAATTTAGATAACTAGTAACTGTTGGTGCACATTAGCAGCACCCCTGGATGTTGATCAGATTTCTAGTTTGACATTTTGGACATCCAGTGTGATTGCACAACATTTAATCTTTTCCCCAAGTGTGGGACTTGTAAAATGGAAAATAATCTCTAGATTAGAGGCTAGTTCCTCAACTCCTCTTATCAGGTATATGCATGAAATTGTAGAGGTTTTAAACTCAAAATCTTACTCTAAATTCCAAGGGGACAGAGATAGAGAATGCAAAAGAACTAAAACTAATGCTAATAAGGTGATGCACCAAAGAAGTGGTGAGCATTTTTAATTTTTTAGATTGACACAAATTATAGAAATGCAACAAAAAATTATACACAAACTGATAAAATGTAATGAAGGATCATCGGTAAATCAAACAACACAAGAAGAGGACTGAAACTCATTCACAGAGCTTGCATTGTCATTTTTCAATATCAAAATACATGCATTACATCAACAGAAAGGTAGAAAATATGTTGCAGCCTTGAAATAGGTCAGGTGTTCCACAAAATCACTTTCTAGGGTGGAAGAGGGAGCCTGCAAAACATAAAAAATGTCCAACAACTTCAAAATGAGCCAAAACTGGCTTTTAAAATGTAAAAACTGAGCCTAGGAGAGAGAAACGTGGGAAAACATGGGAGGAGCTTCAACCACCAACCAAAATGTAATAAAACAACATGGTCATCCTTAAAGGTCCATTCCCTGACATTTTTCACCATGTTGGGAGAGAATGCAAGCCATTCTTCATTAAAAATGGTGGTTGAAACGTAATTTCTGTTGATTACCATGCGCTAGAGGTGTTTTTTCAATTTTATCTCTCTAAACTCCATCAAAACACAAAATTGACCCTATAATAATGCATAAAATTTCACCATCTTTCCGTTGATATAAAGAACGTGAAAAACTAAGCTCTGGATCGAAAGTTATGCTCATTTGAAAATTTAGGGCAAAATAGGGCCAAAACGGGATGACGGGCCGAAAATTTGAAATTTTCCCACCTTTTGCTTTTGGGAAAATTTTCCCAAAAATCTCCATGCCCCACCACTCTTGGTGCCATGTGGCACATTTTGATTGGACGTGAGCCTTCTGCACTTCATTTTCCACTATTTTGGCCATTGGAAAATTTTCAAAAAATTCTCCGCCGGGCCGATGACCTGAGGACACATGGCAAGATGTGATTCATCGCATGCATCTTCTCTTAATTTTTCCATCACTGTTGACCATTTTTTTGACTTGGACACGTGGAAAAATCCCATTGGACACGGGCTTTCTCTGCCATTTTTCCCTGCGGGCCTGTCTTGCATTTTTTTCCGCCACATGGACATGTGGCGTGATTTGATTGGCTCAGGTTTTGGGGGGCAGGATCTCTCTTTCAATATTTCCTTCGACTTTTCTTCGGGAAAAATTCCCAACTTTCCCTCACATTCCACTGGTCTTGGGACATGTGGCAAGCTCCCATTGGATGCGGGCCTTGGGGGAAAATGTTTTTCTTTGCGCTAACCTTTGGGAAAAATTCCCAATTTCTCCCCGGCGACCGAAACTCTGATGCCCCTTGAGACATCTGGCGAGCTCCCATTGGACGCGGGCCTGCGGGCCAAAATTTCTCCTTTCCTCTCACCAAAACACTTCACCAAATTTTCAATTTTATCCCTCCACCACTCCTTTGGCCTAAGGACATGTGGCACAATGGGATTGGATGCGGGCCTGGCGTCGAAAATTTTGTTTGTGTCAACCCTTAGGATTTTTTCCTAATTTCTTCCCCTTGGACACGTGGTGAACTCCCATTGGATGGTAGGCCATTAGGCCGAAAATTCCTTTTGAAACCTTGCCAAACACTTGGTAAAAATTTCAAGTTTACCTCTGCCCTCCACCCTCCCGAGGACACGTGGCCTCATCTTATTGGCTCAGGCTTTTCAAGGGAAAATTTCCCACAAAATCTCCACAGAGCCATAACTTCAAAAATATGTGGAGTTAGGAGGAAAAATTTACCTTTCTGGAAAGCTAAGAAAAGCTCTATCCAATGGTGCCATTTCCAGAAGGTCTTGAGTGCCTTAAAAGAAAAAAATTATGACTGAGGCACAAGAGAGGGAAGAATGAAGGGAGTTAGCCATAAAATGAGCAAGGGGCTCATTTTGGATAACAATTTTGGTGACTCAGAGGGGCCATCTGCCTGTTGGATAAAGTTACCAGTAGCCTGAAGCAATCCATTGGGCATGGGGTCATTAAATTCTATATTTGGTACCCCAACTAATTAGAACACTACAAGTAGGAAGATGGAAGGTAGAACACCATCTGATGGAGCAAGGTCTGCAAAACACATTTCCTGGAATAGCAAGCTTGTGCCAAAGAACTTAGGGAAAGAAAAGCTAATCTACAACAAAACAATGTGCACAAGCACTTGGAGGAATGAAAACCTAAGCTAATATGTACAAGTTGGAGAATTTCCTTTAGTAACAATGCTTCAGATGGATTCCATTGACTGGAATCTACAATTCTTTACCATCCAATGTAGATAATTGGAAGGCATTGCTGTCCTTACACTTTGTGACCATGTATGGGCCACTCTAAATGGCATCAAATTTTGAATGCCTCCCCAGTTTTGCCCTGTCTACATCCCATTTTAACACTAGATCTCCAACTTGGAAAGATCTACCCTTGGCCTTTCTATCAAAGGTCTTCTTGATCAAAGCTTGATCCTTCTCCATTGCTTGGGATGCATGATTTCTGATTTCTTGGAGCTCCATCAATTATGCATATCTAACCTCCATGGGATCAAACTTCAACAATTCCAACTGTTTCATGAGTTCCAATGTTGGCAACTCAAGTGACATGGGAAAAATTGCCTCTCTTCCATAAACAAGCTTGAATGGATAGTTACCTATAGATCTCTTAGGAGTTATCTTATCAGCCCATAAGGCTGATTTCAACTTAGTATGCCAAGACCTCTGATTTTCATCAAGAGTCCTCCTAATGATCCTTAACAAGTTCTTGTTTTTAGATTCAGCTTGGTCATTACCCTGAGGGTAATAATTTGATGAAGTGCTTAGGTAGATCCCATTCTTGACAGCCCATTTAGTTACCTTAGACCCAATGAATTCCAATGCATTATCTGATATTATTGTAGTAGGTATGCCAAATCTGGTTGCTATTCCCTCATAGAAGTCCAGGATGCTAGATTCATTTGCTTCTTTGAGTGCTACTGCTTTAGTCCACTTGGTGAAGTAATATTTTGCTGTTAGAATTCATTTGTGTCCTTGACTTGAATTTGGATTAATGAATCCAATGAAATCCAAACCCCATTGCATAAATGGCTGGTCAACTGAAATTAGATGCAATGGAAGGGAAGCTAGTCTCTCCTTACCTGTGAAGAATGCACAATTCTTGCACCTCTTGATCTGTGCATAACAATCACTGAAAATCTTGGGCTAATAATAGCTAGCCCTCATGATCTTCAGAGCTATCACTCTCGGTGCAAAATGACCACCAACTGGTCCACCATGGAACTCTTCCAACACCCTGTGAATCTGATTTGTACCAATGCATCTCAACAACACTCCATTCATATCCCTTTTGAACAAAACACCATCAACAAGGGCATATGGGACAACCTGCAATCTGAAGTGTCTTCTTTTGGTCTTGTTCATATCTAGAGGGCATATATCTATGTTTAGGAAGTGCATTATGTCTTAGGTCCAACAAGGAGTGAGGACACCATCATTTTTTTCTTGAGTGCTTCCTTGCTCATGGCTGTCTTGCAATGCCAAAACAACCTCCTTCTCATTACATGATTCCTTGTGTTTATTCAAGACCAGCTGCTCACACAATCCTTTTCCTCTAACCAACTTGGTGAATTTGATATCAATGTCATACTCCATGACATGAGTAATCCAACCTGCTCTCTTTTCATTCAGGTCTTTGTTGAGGAGGAAGCCCTTAACTCCCACATGAGAAACCAACAATTGAACCTTGTTGTTTGAAACTAGGTGCTTGAATTTCTTCAAGCCCCTGATTATTGCAAGAACATGCTTCTCAATGAAAGAATATCTCACCTCATAGTCCTCCAGGCTTTAGCTGAAGAAAGCAATTGGCTGCTCATCATTGTCTTTGTTTTGTTGTACCAAAATGGCAAAAATAGTATCATCACCTGCAAATGCATAGAGGATGAAATCCTTGGAGAAATCTGGGTTAATGAGAGTTGGGGCTTATGAGATGGCTTCTTTGATTGCTCCAAAACTTTCTTTGCCTTTTTCTGTCCATTTGAAAGCTATGCTTTTGTTTAACATCTTGGTGATAGGCTTGACTAAGGCTGCAAAATTTGGGACAAACCTTCGTACAAAATTTATTCTTCCCAAGAAACTTTGAAGGGCCTTCTTGTGGCTTGGAAATGGTAGTGCTCTAATGGCTTCAAATCTTTTTGGATCAATTGATAATCCTTCTTTGGAGACAATGTGGCCAAGGAGCTTTCCTTCATGGGCTAGAAAAATACACTTTTTAAGATTAAAGGATACTCCAAATCTTCTGTACCTTTAGAACACTTGTCTCAAATGAAAGAGATGGTCTGCTACATTTTTTGAAAAAACAGTGATATCATCAATATATATCAGCACCACGTTGTTAATCAAATCCTTAAACACCATGTCCATTGCCCTTTGGAAAGTAGCTCCAGTGTTGGACAGCCCAAATGGCATTTTCATGTATGCATAAGTTCCCCATTTGGTTGTAAATGCTGTCTTGAACTGATCCTCTTCTTTCACCATAATTTGGTTGCACCCTAAATAGCCATCAAGTAATGAAAACCTCTCAGAGCTAGCAACAACTCATAAAATATTCTCCATAGATGGAAGTGGATAATGATCCTTGAGAGACGCTCTATTCAAATCTCTGAAGTCAACACACAATTTGATTTCTCTGCTCTTTTTCATAACTAGAACCAAGTTGGCCACCCAACTAGAATGGTTGATAGGGAATATGATACTTGACTCTATCAACTTATTCAATTCTTTTCTCATGAGAGGCTCCATGTGTGGATTAACTGGCCTTTGTTTTTTCCTGATGGGTTTAGCACTCGGGTCCAATTCAATAGTGTGTTGAGCTAACTTGGGATTAAAACCTTTCAAATCTTCATAGCTCCAAGCAAACACATCAGGGAATTCTTGACAAAGCTGTATGAACTCATACCTTTCTTGCTCAGTTGTCACTTTACCAACTTGGAGTGATTTGCCTTCTTCCACCAAGATGGACACTGAATATTCTCGCTTGACTTGGATGTTTTCTTTCTCCTTCCTAAACTGATCATTAGGATTGAAAATGGACTCCAGAGTAATAAGTCCCTTTGGTAGTTTTTTGGTTCTCAGTTGTACCACTTGGTCACCATACTACTGTTCCAACTTTTCCTAATTTTTAGCTGAGAACTCAGCCTCTTCTTGCAAGAAACGGATGATTTGTTGATCACTTTCATACAATTACCAACTTACATTGTTGTCTGGCACCAAAGGCCTCATAATCACATGGATGTTTGGCTGTACCTTGTCTTTTTGGATGCTTTCAACAACATCAAAGGCTGCTCCAACTATTGCAAGCATGTTAGCAACTTGGTTCTCTTTTCTAGGAATGGATTTGATGCCAAAGCCCTCAAACACTTCAATGAGGTCCCACGCCCTGTTTTTGTAGCACTTGAAAATATCATTCTTGGCAGCATGTTGCCCCTTAACTTGGTTGACAATCAACTCACTGTCACCGAAGACTTGCAAGTTCTTTATTCCTCTCTTGATTGACCAATGCAATCCTTGTATCAAAGCTTCATATTTAGCAGTGTTATTAGAGCATGCAAACTGAAATCTAAAAGCTGAATAATAATTAACTCCTTGAGGTGAAACAAGCATAGCTCCCCCTCCTGCACCTTGTCTACTCCTTGATCGATCAAAAAACAACTGCCATACCTCATTGTCATCCTTGTGGTTTGGCTTGGTGATGCTAGGAATAGGCTGATTTTCTTCGTGCATGCAATAGACTCCTAGCTCATATTCTTCTATTTACTGATAAGGATCAAAAGCATGCCCCTTTTTTGCCCATTCATCAAGAGTAAAATCTAGGATGCTTCCAACCTTGGTGTCAGCTTCATCAGTGCTTGGATAATCCTCTTGATCAAACGCTGAACAATTGGTATTGATTTGGCTTGGAGTGTGAGGCTCAATGTGAAAGTTTGCAAGAGGCTCATACCTGATTGTGGCTTTAGTTCCATATCTTGTTATAAACAACATGTGTGACCAATCAGTAGATAAATAACCTCCAATCTTGGCTATGAAATCCCTTGACAAACATAGGGCAAAGTGTGGTAGAAGATCTATTACTGAGACATCTTGCAAAACAACAACGTTGGGGCATGCATGCAAAGTAAGACTCAAGTTTTTGATCACTCCAACTATTGTTACTATTGTCCCATCCAATTACACTACCCCTTTGGATATGAATTCATATTGAATTCCCAACTAATCAGCTATTTGCTTGGGCATTACTGAACTACTTGCTCTGGAATCAATCATGCAATTGTGTACTAAATGGTTTCCAATGATCAATGAAACATAGAATGGAGGGGGCTTCAACATTTTACCTTACTATCCTCCATGATTCCTTTCAGGTTGGGAAACATTTGTGAGCACCTTCTCTTGTATTTGGACTTGATGATTTGAAGTTAACCAGTCCTTCATGGCAGCTTGTAGCAAATCTCTCTGGCCTAGGATAGATAGTGATTCCCACATTGATATATTTACATTTGTCTTATTTATTTGATCAATGATGTTGAATGGAGATGAAGCATATCTTTGTTGTCACTTGGCCTACATGTTCATTCCTTGCATATGGGCAGCAACAACTGGAATTTGAGTTGGCCTAAGAGCTGTTTTAGGCAGCCCTTGTGTGTTTGGAACTGAATTTTGTTTGCCAATAATTTGTGGAGTGATAGAAAGTTGTGGATTGCTTGGAGCTAATGGTTGTTCTTCACCCAAATTTCTCCTTTTTGACCTTGTGTTGGCTGCAACACTTTGGGGAATTTTTTGATTCATGCCAAAAAAATCTTCTACTTGCTAGTTTACAAGTGTAGTATCATTTGGAGCTGATTGCTACTAGAATGTTTCTGGTTGTTGGTTATTTCCTTGACTCTCTTCACACTCCGCACCATTTGTAGTCACCACTAATGCTTGATTTAAGGCACTATTGAAACACATAGACTAGTTTTGAGGTTCATTGCATGGGAAACACCAATCATACTCTTGAGCTATGTTATTTTTCACTGGCACTAATGCCTCAGAGGAAGATATAACATTTGGATTATAGGGCTGAAATGGTCTGCTGGTAGGAGGTCTTATTTGATTTAAATTTATAGCTAGATTGGGTGGTCTTTGAGGTTGGTATGGCTGCCTATTAGGCTGAGCTTGAGGCTGGAAAGGATGTCTAAAACCTTGGGCTTGTTGCCTCTTGAGTGTAACCATCTCATTGCCTAGATTTTGCAATTGCTTCATGACTTCTTGAAGTTCATTTGAGGCACTAGGAGATGAAGTAGAAGCTTCACTTGAATTATGATTCCTAGGAGTGGGAATAGGAGCTAAAACAGTCACTTGACTAATACTTGGGCTCTCTAAACTTGGAAACAATGGCATTGGAGGCATAGGAGCTAGCTTGTCATCTTGAATCAAACAATTTTCAGCTCTAATGGCAATGCTATAAGCAACAAGGATAGTTTTGCCTCCCATGGATTGAATTAACATATAAATATAAGAATTTAAAGCTTTAGGATAATGTAGAAAAGAACCTTCTGCTGCTGGCCTTACTGCCACTGGAATTCTCTCCCAAGTCATTTGAAATTTGAATTTGGAGTTAGACAGCTACTCATTGGGAGCTCTCTTGATGGTTGTTAGCTGCTCCAAAAGGGACAAGTTGTCTCCCTTTTCTCCAAATTACTCATGGAGGGCTATACATAGTTGGTTCCAATTTTGGATAGAACCTGAGGCAAGACTCTTGAACCATTACAAAGCTTTCCCTTTGAATGAAGATACCAGCAGTTTGACAGCAACTTACATCTCATTGAACTCATGGATGGCACAAATATTGGCAATATCCTTAACATGATCACCAAGAGTGGTCTAATTTTCTCCAATAAAGTATGGGATGTTCTTTAATGCTGTAACTAGGATTTGATTATGTGCATTGAGAGCAAGTAGGATGCTACCAGTGAAATTGACATAGGGGTTGTTTTGTGCCATCCTAATTGGCCTTAGTTACCTTGTTGATTCAATGAAAGGCCTACCAGGTGGAGGAGTCGACAGAGTTCTGTTTGGTGGAGATGGAGACCTTTGAATTCTCCTCCCTCTTTTCCTTCTTCTTGGAGATAACTGTAGATACTCAAACAACACTTCTTCTTCTCCAACTCTTGACCTTGTGTTGATTCTTCTAATGAGTTTTTAGGTCTGAACTACTTAAAACCATCTGATTCTTCTTCCTTGGAGTCACCAGATGTGTAATTTAGGGCTCTTTTAAGCAAGAAACTTGCAAAAAAGTCACATCAATTTGTTGCAATGAAGATGGATACCTCTAAGGTCCCACCAGGTGTGCCAAAACTATTGTTTCAAATCAGCAGCACCCCTAGATGTTGATCAGACTTCTAGTTTGACATCTTGCACATGCAGTGTGATTGCACAACATTGAATCCTCTCCCCAAGTGTAGGACTTGTAAAAACAGGAGAGGAATCTCCATATTAGAGGTTGGTTCCTCAACTCCTCTTATCAGATATATCACTTACAAGTTGCAAAGGTTTAAATTCCTAGTTCTTACTCTAAATTCCAAGGGGACAAAGATAGGGAATGCAAGAAAAATGAAGCTAATGCTAATGAGGTGATGCACCAAAGGAGTTTTAGATACCTAATACTACAATCCATACACAATCCAAAAGAAAACACAACACAAAGCATGCACAAATTGCTCAAGATGTAATGAAAGATTAGGAGAAAGTGATAAATATATGAAAGGATTGAAGGATTTTAATCACAGAGAATACATTATCATTCCAGATCCAATACAATGCATTACAGTGACCAAGAGGAAAAAAGGGGTGCTGTATTACATGGAAAGGTAAAAATTTCGACAAATTCTGCCAAAAGGGAAGAAAAAAGGGGAGTTGCAGAGATGAAAAAGTGTCTCTTTTTTTTAGAAAATGAGCCCATTCTGGCTTTTACAATGTAATAAATGACCCCAGGAGAGAGAAACATGGGAAAATGTGGGATAACTTCAACCACTGACCAGAAATGCAATAAAATAGCATGGGCATCCTTACAGGTCCATCTCTAAACATTTTTCACCATGATGGGAGAGAATGCGAGCCATTCTTCATTAAAAATGGTGGTTGAAACGTCATTTCTGCTAATGACCACGTGCCAGAGGCATTGTTTAATTTTCTCTCTCTAAACTCCATTAAAATACAAAAATGACCCTGGAATATTCTATATAATTTCACCATCTTTCGATTGATATAAAGAACGTGAAAAATCGAGCTCTGGATAGAAAGATATGGCTGTTTGAAAATTTAGGGAAAAACACGGCCAAAACGGTTTGGCGAGCGAAAAATTTAAAATTTTCCACTTTTTGCATTTGAGAAAATTTCCCAAAAATCCCCACGCTCCACCATTCTGGGTGCCACAT
Source organism: Taxus chinensis (assembly GCA_019776745.2). NCBI lineage: Eukaryota > Viridiplantae > Streptophyta > Pinopsida > Cupressales > Taxaceae > Taxus > Taxus chinensis. The sequence continues at coordinate 308,121,801 of CM034154.1, forward strand.
GGCATGTTTTGATTGGATTTGGGTCCTTTATGCTTCATTTTCTATCGTTTTGGACCATTTTCCTTATATGGACACGTGGCAAAACCCCATTGGTTGCGGGCTTTCTCCTTCCTTTTTTACATGTGGGCCTGACTGGTATTTTTTTCCACCACCGGACACATGGAAATATGTGATTGGTTTGTGTTTGGGGGGCAGACTTTCCTTTTGAAATTTATCTTGATTTTGCTTAGGGAAAAATTCCCAAATTTTCCCCACCTTCCGCTGGTCTAAGACACGTGGCAGCATCTTATTGGATGTGGGGTTATGGGCCAATAATTTTCCTTTCCCTTTTAGCCTTTGGAAAAAATCCAAATCTTCCCCCGTGCTCCACCACTCTGACCCCCTCAGGACACGTGGCATAACCTCATTAGCAAGAGGTTTCAGGGGCAAAAAATTCCTCTTGATTTTTACAAAAAACACTTCGCCAAATTACCAAATCTTCCTCTGCAGTCCATGGGTCTTGAGACACATGTCATGAATCCATTGGATGCATACCCCACGGTAAAAATTTGACCTTGCACCCTGCAAAATATTTTTCCAAAATTTTAACTTCACCTCCGCGCTCCAAAATTCCGGTGCCTGAGGACACGTGGTGCAATGTGGTTGGGTGCGGGCCTTTCCTTCTGAATTTTCCATGGTGCCAACACTTATTCAAATTTTCCAATTTACTCCCCTTTGGACACGTGGCACAATCCAATTGGACGGCGGGCCCGCGGAGTGAAATATTTCTTTTGGAATTTTTCCAAACACTTGCTAAGAAATCCAAGTTTTCCTCCGACCCCCACCACCTCCTTGGACATGTGGCACCACCTTATTGGTTGTGGGCCTTTTAGGGGAAAATTTCCCACAAAAACTCCACCAAGCCATAACTTCAAAAATACATGGAGTTAGGAGGAAAAATTTACCTTTCTGAAAAGCTGAGAAAGAGCTCTATCCAATGTTGCCATTTCCAAAAGGTTTTGAGTGCCTGAAAAGCAACAAAATATGACTGAGGCACAAGAGAGGGAAGAATGAAGGGAGTTAGCCACAAAAATGTGCAGGGAGAACATTTTGAATAACAAGAATATGGACACAATGCAATAATATTATACTCCAGTCCCTATCGCACATGGAAAATAATTTCTACTTGGAAAAGATTGCGCATAAGATGAAAAGTAGGCCTTCATTTCTCTCTGTCAAGAATAAAATGAAATATTCTCATGTGAGTATGAATACCTCAAAGGATTTTATCTAAGTGTTTCTCAACACTCCATTGACCTCAATTCTAATATCAATCCCATTAGATAAAATCGAAGGACAATAAATCCTAAGATAGAACCCCTTAAGAGGAAACCGTTGTCTAAAATCATTGAGGAAAAAATAATATTTCCCATCAAATACTCTACTTGGCTGGCAAATCTTTTTCCAGTGTAAAATAATAATGGTGAAATCGGACTCTATGTCAATTTCTAAGACTTAAACAAGCAATCCTCGAAGGACCATTATCCTTTGCCTTCTATGGAGAAAATTTTGTAGACAATGGATGGTGCAAAAATATTCTCCATGTTGGATGGTATTCTTGTTTTAATCAGATTATGGTTAAGCAAGAGGATCAATTCAAGATGACATTTAAAAAAATAAATGGGAAAATTATGCATATCATAAAATTCCCTTTAGTTTGATAAATGCAGGTGAAAAATTATAGTGAGCCGTGGACATTTACTTTAAAAAGGATACATAAATGAGTTCATCCTAGTTTACTTGGATGATATAATTGTCTTCTCAAAGAAAATCATGGATCACAGATGCATCTGGAGAAAGTATTTGAGAGATGTAGAGCATTCAGGGTATACCTTAACCCCAAGAAGTACAACTTTACTATTGCACAAGGTAAAATTTTAGGCCATGTTGTCACAACGGATGGAATTTTCATTGATCTTGAGTGCATTTTAGCCATTCTTGCAGTTTCTCTACCGACATTATTTTAAATCCTTGCAATCATTCCTAGGAAAGATTAATTTTGTTCGAAGATTCATTTATAAATTTGCAAGACTGGTTAGACCCATCACCCTCATGTTCAAGAAAGATACAGTCTTCAAGTGGACAATAAAAGGAAAATAAAGATTCACAAATATAAAGCAAGAAATTGCTTGCACGTCAACACTTATCAATACGTATTAAATGAGGGATTTCATCATTTATGCATATTAAACTGATGCAAGTGTTGTTATTGTCTTGACACAAGAAAATTAATAACGATTGAAGATTCTAGTGGATTTATTTAGTCAAACACTAAATTATTATGAATTAAAATACATTCACATGGAGAAATATGTCTTCTCCGTCATGCACATGCTAAAGAATTTCAAAAGTGTTCTCACCAAAAATCATGTTAAGGTGTTAGTTTCACACTCCTATGTGAGAAAATTCATCATGGGAGATTAGTGAGAAAATAACAAGATGGGTGACAAAAATCATGGAATATGATGTGACTATAAATTACACAAAGTTGATTATAGGAAATGCGCTCTGTAAACATATTGTTGAGGCCACACATAATGATCAAGAGAATTTATTTTTCATGGATAAAGAAATAGTGCACGATGAACCTGAGAAAAGTAAAGATCCTAGTGCATGCAAATGGATGAATATAATGGAAACATTCCTTTATTCTAGAGCATACCCTTCTAGTTTAAACAAAGAAAAGAGAAGACATCTGAGGTTGCAGTATATTCTGTATGCACTCATCAATGTGCATCTGTTGAAAACAAACATTGATGTTGTCCTGCTAAGATGTATTAACAACGCACAAGTTGACCAAGTGGTAGCATAATTTCATGATGGATTCTATTGTAGACACAAGTCTACACCAAATCAACAATGATGAAGATCATCAAGGTAAGGTACTTTTGGCCTACCATGTTTGTCTACATGCACAAGTGGGTCATGAAATGAAAAGAATACAATTTATTTGTAGGACAGAAGAAATTGACAGTGTTTCTCCTGCAACCAATTGAAGTGGAGAAACCTTTTACACAATGGGGTATAGAATTCATTGACATGATCTATTTTTCTTTGAGCTAAGGCCACAAATGGGTCCTCATAGCTACATATTACTTCACTAGATGGAAAGAAGTTGTCACACTCAAGGAATAAACTGAGTCAGTCATCCTTGAATTTCTTGAGGACATTATAAAAAGGTTTGTAATTCCTCATACCATTATCTATGATAATGCATAATCCTTCCTTGGCACCAAGATTTCTAATTGGGTGTTTAGCCTTGGAATATATTTGAAGAATTATTCTAACTATTATCCTCAGGGTAATGGCTTGGTATATTCAACTAACAATAAATTGATCAGAATCATTAACCAAAAAAATTAATATCAACCAAAGGCAGCGGCACACTAAGGTCTTGCTTGTTCTCTAGGAAGACAAAATCAAGGTGAAGAAGGCAATATGTACTTTACCTTATAATATTTTTTATGGAAATGAAGTGAGACTTCATTTTTCCCTTGAATTTCCTTCCTTAGAGCTTACCTTACAGTTTAAATTTGAGGGTGTAGATCAGAGAGAAATCATAATGATAGAGCCAGTTAAACTTGAAGAATTGAGAAACTCTTTCATGATAAAATTAGAACAACATCAGCAATTGAGAAAGAAATGGTTTAATAGAAAGGCTAGAACTCAAGATTTCAAAGTTGGTGATATGGTCTTAAAATGGGATACTAAAAAACACAAACCAGGGTGTCATTCAAAGTTTTATGCACTTTGGAGTGGTCCATATGATACCAGTTCTTGCAAGGAGGCTAATTATTTTGAGTTGTCTCATATTGATGGAGACGCATTACCAATTCTAGTAAACACTTCCATTAAGTCTTCCACATCATTGTATATATTAGATCAGTTTCAATTCTTCTAAGTGTTCTTTGTGCACATTGTTCTATTTTTATATAGTTATTTCCTTTTGCGTGTTTCTTTCGCATGTTCTTTTGTTGCTTCTAGGATGTTAGTTCAGTTCAAGGATCTTCCAATAGTTTACAATAATTTTCCACTCTCATAAAATTCAGATCATAACATCTTCACATTAGAATAGAAGTTGTTTAGAGTTTGTAAAGTTATACTCAAGTGACATCAGGGATAGTTCTTCAATTTTTAGATCAACATTTCATGTTTTAGGCTAACTCCATGCCCAATATATGCTTTAAGTCTACTATTATCACCAAATCACTGCACCCTCCAAATGGCTAGAATGTGAATAGGAAATTTGTACTGATTGGGTAACATGGGATCATATCTAAAGCTATGGGACTAGGACTTGAGATGAACCTCCAGAGAAGGTTGGCTTCCTCTTCCTAAACTAAGTGTTGTATTACTCCTAGTGCAATAAAATAGTTATTTAGACCTATGCAAGCATTTTCATGGGTTTTTTGGAAAGATATTTGTAAGAAATGAAACTGTACTAGGGATGGTGATGTACCAAATAAAGGGTGTTGCTAGACTTAGAAATATTTGATTTGAAGATTGTGTTGTGCACCGCAAGACAACCTCACCTACTACAACTTAGAGAGGGTAACAAAATACCACAGACTAGGAAGCATGCATTCCATTTGTTAAAATTCAATCAGACAAACAATATATCAATCTTCCAGTGAAGAAGGATGAACTTGAGAAGGGTGATAAAGAACCACGAATCAATTGCATGTAATAATCCACCACTTGATAAGTACAAAACTCTAAGAACTTGCAATAGAAACTTGAACTTACACAGTGTACCTGCAAGCACGAGAAAGGAAAAAAGAAGTATAGAAGGATGAAAGGACCAATATTAGTCACAAAACACACACTGTTATTACTTCAACAACATTCACAATGCATCATACATTCAGAAGAGGCAATGGTTTTCATTACAGTGTTTAAAGGAGGCTTGAAAGTTCCCTCAACATAAAATAACAACTTGCAGATGGAGGTTTCTTGAAAAATATACAATTGTATCAGAAGTATAACTTATCCAACCTATTGGAATGAGCTTCCAACTTAAATTTATAGAAAAATTTCATGAGAGATAATATGAAACCTAATAAATTTAGTCTTTAATTAAAGATACATGATGGTTCATTTATTACAGTTGGTTGAACCACTTTGAGAAGCTTCCATCATGTGCCATTAATGCCCGGTTGACCTAATATTCTCAATTAATTAAAAAAATATTTATATAAAATATTTAAATAATAATATTAAATATTATTATTAAAATATTTAAATAAAAATATTAAATTAACTAGAAATAATTGTGGGACCTCTGTTGACCGGTTTGACTCAAAGAGGGAGGGGTCATGAAGAAAAGGCTAAAAATGAGTCCGACGTGGTGGTAGGATCCCCGAGCCAACTCACCGAGTTGGAATCAAGTCCTTCTACGCTGCACCGAGCTAAGATCACTTGGTATTGAGATCCTCCATCGACCAAGCTCTAAATACAAACCAAACTCCGCATCTCATCGCAACCAAGCTACCTGGACCTGATCCCATCTAGCTTTGTAGTGAGCTTGCCATCCACCGACTTGGGAAACATATCTTCCTTTTCTGTGAGCTTGATGTTTTTTATGCATAAACAAGTCAGAATGTGTCTATGATCTCTTAGTTTTATTGCATTTGACCAAGTTATACTAACTTAGACTAATTTCCATGTCTTTCTCAGCCAGTGTGTGAGCTCTCTGCTACAAGCAATTCCTACCCAGCCCCCATGAATGCTCCCGTCAAGGCCATACTTTGAGCCTACAAGATGGCTTGGTATTTTACTCCCTGTGAGCTCGTCCTATATGCAAACTCACTCAGTGAATTATTTAGCTCGGTGGATCAAAATTCACACCCTTTCATCCATATACGGGATTGAATTTGGGCTATAACCCCACGTTGAGCTCCTCTCCCTTGGAATTTCTGAGTGGCTTGGGTAAGTTTGAAATATCTCATGAATCTACCAAGATTTCTTGTGTCCTTTGTGTATTCCTTTACCGAACTCACTCGCACCCGCTACACCGAGCTAGTTTGGCATCATGAAGGCTTGGCTCACTTGCTCAAAATTAAGTGAAACCAAGGTCTTTTGCAAGAATTGAGATCCTTGATCCTTATGTGCAACCGATATCTTCCATCAAAGATTGAGATCCTTTGCATTGATGCATCGAGCTCGGTATGTCATTTACATGCATGAGTCTATCTGCAAACTCCATACATACATTCACCACCTTATAACTATGCCGTCAACTCATATTATTGCATGGCCAACTCGGTCTGTGCTTCCATGATGCTAGTTTAATTTTTTCCTACATAGCTTGGCCACACATGACCTGAGTCCTTTTATTTCACGTCGAGCTTGAATGACTCGAGCTCCACCCTCCTCCTCTTAGCTTGTTGACACCTAGTGATTTTCCTCTGCATAGCTCGATTTCATGAACTCTGTGTCATCAGGTGGTGTGTATTGATAAATCTTAGAATTTCTCAAGTAACTCAGGTTCCACCTTTTCATTTTGTGAGACCTCTAAAAACTCCTCATGATTCACTGAGATAGAACGACTTCACTATAAGAACCATTTCCTTAGCCCCATCGAATTGTACCTTCCTCACCATGAATCCCAAGTTAACTCCATCTGTAGACTCATACGGGTTGAGCTACTCCCATGTACTATTGAATCTTCTCCCACATTGAGTCCTTTACCCCAACTTGGTGGCCCATATGTTTTAGCACCTTCGCCTTGAGCTCCTTTGATCCTTCATTTGAGCACATTGACCGAGCTCACTGCATAGCTCAATTTTGAGCTTTTCATGACTGGGACCCATCGAACTGTCCCTAAGTGATCTATGTTAACATTGAGTTCGTCACTGACTTGCCTAATACTTGGACCACCTCTCCTTCCTTTACTGAGCTTGTCATACCAAGCTCCCCTGATGATGCATCCCTCATATTATGCTGAACTTGATGAATCAGTAGAGCTTGAAATTGATCTCATAAGCCACCATCTCAAAATCAGTTGGTGGATGCACTCTTATTTATTGTGCTTAGTGACTACCCAGGTTAACCACTCACCGTGGCTTCAATATTTTCAATTTAGCTCAGACCGAGCTTTCCTAGCTCACTTCTGCAAGCTTTGTCTTACATGTTGAACATATCCTGCTTCAGCTCTGAACTCATCTCATGCTAACTCAAGCTCATTAATGCCAAGTCTATCAAACCAAACCAATGCACCATTTTCACAAACTTCCCCATGTTTCTCGGTCTTGTTAACAATCATCCGCATAACTTGGATAACCATTCAAACATGCCTTGATTCCCCTAACAACATGCATGGTTTTTGGCAATTAACTCAGACTCCTCCTCTACATGGAAATTTTGTGTTGGGTTACCATTTCAACATCCCTGCATGGCAATGCTTTCCTATATTTCCACATTGAAGATTGGAGTGTGGGATTTTGGCACCATTTTACCGACTCAATCGAGATATGGACCCAAATTTTTCTAAATCCTGCCTTCCAAAACACCATGGTTTGGAGCTCCACCACTGTTTTTCCATGCCCATCATGGATTTTACATTACTCAAGTTTGAAGTGGGGAATACGGGGTGTCGAGGCCATTTCACCCGTGAACAACTTGGCACATTGGCTCTTAACTCCCACTTTCCCTCCAGCTTACCATTTCTGCCTCACATGACTTGTCTTTGTCTCAGAATAATCCCACTAAGCTCTAAAATATTTCACATGAAATGCCATCTATCGGCTTGGAAAACATGTCTTCCATGTCTATGAGCTTCTCAATTTCAATTGATGAATGAGATCCTCATGGATGCAAGCTCCACATTTCATGTGATGAGGAAACATGCCTTGAGTGGATGACGAGCTCAGTTTTCTAGTGCTTGAGTCACTCAAAAATTAATTCCTGCCACGAATGATGCCAAGGTGTTCTCTCACGAGCTCACCATATCTGAGAACCGTTAGTGGCTTGATCCATCACCTGGTCACATTTTTTACTTCAATGCCAAGAAATATGTTCACAGTTGAGTAGCTCAGACTTTCCCATAAGTCTTTAACAAGATCCTCAATGAGCATGACGAGGCCTGATGCCTCAACTCATTCTTCCACTAAGCTTGAAAGATTGATCCTCATGTGACTACGGAGCTTTTTTTGATTTGAGTTGATCCATTCCACTACCTATTCATGACCCGAGTTACAACGTTCATGCTCATACTTAAGTCCATTCAAAAAATTGTGACCTTAGATCCTAAACCTTCTCTATTAAGTGAACCTTTCTCCCACTATGATTCTCGAATCATAAATCACAACTCCAAAATTACTTTCCCTTGTCAATGTCAATGGCTCCTTGTGAGATTTTACCATATTTCTTGAGTTGACCCAAATATTCCTGAGTTCTTGGTGTAAATCATCTCCCATACTGAGCCAAAACTTAGCTCGAGCTTCATATCATAGTGTACAGATGTTTTTCGAAATCACGAGCTCATCTAAAAACTCCAACGTGGTGATCTATGGTGTGATGATCCACTGAGTTCTCACTTAACTAAAACCTCTAAGCTGAGTTGTCTATCAAAATCCTTTTGCATTCGGGTTCATTATTTTGCATTGGTCCTTGATCAAATCACTCGAGATCGTTTATGGTTACTTCACCAACATGTCTAAGACTCACTGAGCTCGTTCTTATCTCGACTAAGCTATTCTTGGAGAAAACTTATCATGAGGGCCCAAGAAATTGGGTTGTGTGGTAAGTCATGTGTTGAATTTTTTTTTTTTTGATTGGTAAACGCTTTTGACCGGAGCTATGAACCGGTGGGGAGAGGGACCCCAACCCTACAAATACGGAGGAAGGAAGAAGGAGAATGAGAAGACGATGGGAAGAGAAGGAGAAGAACTGAAGCAAAGAAGGAAGAACGAACAAAGACAAAGGAAACTCCTACGAAATGAAGGACCCAGAGTTGCCGCTACCGGCCCGAGGGGTGACCCACCTGTGAGGAAGCCACCTGAAGCAGGAAGTTGAAGGCTTGAAGTGCACGATCTTTGAGAGCATTCAGTTGATCCATAGCTGAATGAAGAGGAAACAGGGCCGCATCAATGTCCACTGTAGGCAGGAAGCGCTGGTCCAGAGAAGGATGGAAATTTTGGGCAAACGTAACCAGGTCTCGGTATTGACCGCTGAGCCAGCGGATATCTCTGCCTGAACCGATAGCGAGCTCATCCACTTCTTCAACCTAAAGAAGTGGGTCAGGAAGTGAGAACTCCATGAGCTGGTCGGGAAGACCCACGCAATGCACATCATAGATAAGATCAGAAGCGAAAAATTCCACATCCGCAATGACAAGATGAAGCAGAGTGCAGAAGGAAACGAAAGCAGACGCGACATCAGAGTCGGTGCGCAGGCGATGGGCGTTGAAACGAAACGAATCTCTAAGAATTGCTTCTATGGCTTCAGCCTCAGCATTGGACGAATACTTGAAGATCATGGCTAAACACCTCCTGTCGATGGCCGACATGTCTGCGATTTCTCGGAACTGTCCTCGCAGAGCCACAAAAGGAAAACCCACGAAGGCCATGGCGTAAGCAAGAAACATACGAATGCAAGGAAAGACACGCCATGCGGACAGTAGAGCAGGCTAAAATAGAATGGGAAGAAGGAGCAGTCCTGAGGGAAGCCTGGCAAGAAACGCGGGAGGAGACAAGAGCCAGAGAAGCATGTGGGGGAACAACGATGGATGGGAAGGACGCCGCCGAAAGAAGGCCATGGCGCTAGCAAGAAACATGCGAATGCAAGGAAAGACACGCCATGCGGACGACAGAGCAGGCTAAAATAGAAAGGGAAGAAGGAGCAGTCCCGAGGGAAGCCTGGCAAGAAACGCGGGAGGAGACGAAAGCCAGAGAAGCGTGTGGGGGAACAGTGAGGGAGAGGAAGGACGCCGCCGAAAGAAGAGATGGGGAGGGAAGAGACCGTCGCGCGGGGGAGCTACTAAACGCAGTGGAAGCGTGTGTGTGTGAGACTTAGCTGCGATAGTTACTTCGATCGAGGGAAAGGATAGAAGGAAGACCAGGCCACAAGTGACCGTCGCTAGAGGAAAGTAAGGCGGAAGGATTGTCGATGGCGTAATTGGCAAGGAAATCAGCTGCCTTATTCACTTCTCTGTACTTGTGAGATATGTTCCAGGAAAGAAGTTTGCCAAGCCAATAATGAATAGAAGGAAGGAATAAGTTCATTTTCCACGATTGGGAAGCGCCAATAGAGACCACTGAAATGAGAATTTGAGAGTCCCCTTCGATACAAAGGTCAGAACAACCAAGACGAACCGCCATCTTGACCCCTTCCAAAAGGGCCTGAGCTTTGGCAAAATTACTAGTGCCAACTTGTAACGGGAAGGAGCCTGCGTGAATTAAGAGACCTCGATCGTCTCTGATGATGCAACCAGCCCCAGAAGGACCTGGATTACCTCTGGAGGCTCCATCGAAGTTCAATTTCCACTGTCCTTCTGGGGGGGTACGCCATCGAGTATTCTTCCTGAGCAGCAATTTTTCAATTTGTGAGAACCCCATTCGGATAATAGAACCAGGAGTGGGGATTTTTATGAGAGACCAATGCTGAAGAATGGCGAAGTCTTTGGAGGAAAAGGAATGAAAAGAAGAACTCTTAGTGTTAATACATTCAGAGATAGCCACCTCTAGCTTGGAGAGGAAAGAAGGGAGCTCCACTTTTTGCTCTCTGAAAAGGCGGAGGTTTCGTTCCCACCAAACGTGCCAAAGCAAGAAGTAGGGACTTACAAGCCAAATAGAACTGTGCAAGAAATTTTGGGAAAAGGTCGGCCAAGAGGAAAGACTAGCTTCAATTCTGCTACAATGAACCCAAGCAACGTTCAGCTTGCTAAAGAGCCAATCCCAACACTTGGAGGTGAAAGGAAAAAAGAGGAAGAGATGGTCCAGATCTTCCTCTGCTTCGCCACAAAGAAGACATTTTGATGGGCCAATAAAGCCCCACGCGTGCCTTCTAGCTTGAGTTAGAACCTTTCTCTTCAGAACCAGCCAACCGAAGTAAGCAATCTTTGGTGTAATGTGGGGGTGCCAACATCCAAAAGAACTCGGAGAGCCCTTGCCGGATTGAGAAAGGAGTATGTTGTAACCATTCCTGACATTGTAGTGGCCAGAGCTATTTCCAACCCAGAAGATACAATCTGAACAATTTAGGAATGAAGCATGGTGCTCCTTTAGAGAGGAGGAAAAGAGATCAGCTTCCTGAGCAGAGGCGCCGATAGACGAGACATCTTTCCAACACCAAGAGGGCAAGCCATCGGGATGCTGGAGGCCATAATCAACAACAAGGGAGCCCCAAAGTAATTTGGAATAATTCATAATACCATTGAGAGAGGGAATCATGTTGAGGGGAGGGAAGCCATTCCAGCTTTCATCCCAAAAGGACGCAGTCCGACCATTGTTTATCTTCCACGAAGCCCGATCAGCAATAAGATTTTTGGATTTACACATAAAATTCCAAATGTGAGAGCCCATGGGAAGCTCAGAACTGGAAAGAAAAAGCTCATTTCGTTGCCCTTCCATGTATTTATGAGCCAGGACTTTAAAGGCAAGTCTACTATTATCTGCAATGAAATTCCAAACTAATTTTGCTCCGAGAGCTATATTCTGAATGGCCAAATCAAGAATGCCTAGACCACCCAACCTCTTAGGAATTTTGACCATGTCCCATTTAGCTAAGTGGAATTTCCGTTCAGGGTTGAGGCCTTGCCAAAGAAAGGTATGGGCCACCTTCTCAATTCTGAGATTTTGGCCATGTGGTGAATGAAAGGAATGCGGTGAATGTTCCTGTGGTGCCTTCCAAGCCCGATTTCCTTGACATAATTGATTACCTAATGCTTTTCTATTTGAATCTCCTCATCCATTCAGTGGGTTATTTTGGTGATGTGGTGAACTTGATGAACACAAGAAATATTCCTCATGGGCCTAGAATATCATATTTAACCAATGGAGTTCCTAATTAAACCTTGTTATCCAAATTGGTGTTATGAAGAAGTTCAGGAAATTTAGAAAATTCTACTCCTGCCCAAATGACCTAACTCAACTGACTAGTTCCTTTGCAAGTACTTTTTAAATTCCATGGGATTTTATTTTTTATGTAGATTTGAGACTTTCATGAGAAACTATTCCTTTGTTCCAAGGGTAGGATAACATGCAAAACATTGTTCCTTGTAACAACTCCCTGTGAAACATTGAGTTAGTGTTTAATGGGCTTCAAACCTAAGTCCTTGTCCATACTTTTTAATTTACTCTTCCACTTCTCATGAGCATAGTTCCCCGTACCCTATCACAACCTCTAATTTATGGAAATCCACTAAAGTTTTGAAATTGAGATTCCTAATAATTTACCATAGAATTGGAGAGTCTATGGAAGCCTACTACAATTATTCCCCCTTTGCATTCACATGCTCCTTATATGTTTATCTTTCGTGTGCTCAACTGAATCTATGCGGAGGGTTGTCTTCATTTTGTAAAAAAGTTTCAACTTTCCATAGCCATGAAGATAATATCTATCATTTACCATTTCCATGGAAGACCAAGTTGTGTTTCACAAAAATTCTTAATAATGTCCTTGACACCTACTTCTTTTGCATCTTGTGGGTATAGGAGAACTCCATGGAACACTAAGATCTTAAAACCACATAAAACTGACAATTCTAATGTGTCCACAACTTTTCAAAAATTTTACACCTAACTCCAAAATTAGATTTAGACATTTTTGTCAAAATAGTCTGGGATGATTATCCTTTAAACAATAGATTTAGTAAGGCCTTAAGCAATCCATGTAGACTAAATGGATAATTAATATTCCAACATCAATTATACATGACCATAATATTGCATATCAAACTTGATACTGATTTGGAATTATTTCTAAATGCATAAGTAAATCTTGGATCAATCCATGAGATAACAGATAAGCATGAAATATCCAAAAGGATTTTAGAATGCTTGACATCTATAGGTATACTCTACAAATAGTAGCACAAGAATATCATGAAGCTCCAATGGAAACCTTATGCATTCAAGATCTATGGAACACCTGAGGAATGATGAAACAATGTGTGTGACCATACACAAATATGTATGCAAGTAGGAAAGCAAAATAACAGTAACACACAACAATATGCATAATACTGGAGGAAATCAACCTAACTAAACTATACAGGGGGTGGAACGCTTCTAAAATCAAGATCTTTGAGATGTATCCAATTCACATGAATCTCTCTTTCTCACATTGAACCTTAGGATAGATGAAATGAATTCGACCTCTTTAAACTCGTGATGATGTATGGCCTGCTCCATCAGAGCATTCAAAATTGGAAATGCTTATGTGTGTGTTTGGCCTTGTCTTCATCCCATTTGAAATGGTCAGAATCTCCCTCTTGAAAATACCAGTGTTAGACTACCTTCATCATTGTCAAAATGTTTCTTAACCTTAGCCTGATGTTGCTCCAAAGTCTTCATAACCTTGTTACGTACTTCCTCTAACTCCATGAGTTCAACAAACCTTATTGTCAGAGGATCACTCTCCATAATTTTTTGATAAGCTAACTCCAAATAAGGTAATTCCAAGGAGTGCATGGAAGCTTTTTGACCTTCCCTTCCATATACAAGCACCCAAATGAGAATTCCCTATGGCCCTTTTAGGTGTGATATGTTATCTGCCCATAAGGTAGTGGATGATGTTAAGCTGTGTATGCCAATTCCTCTTGGTTAGTTTCCATCATGTGCTTAATAATCCTTATGATGTGTTTTTGTTACTAGACTTAGACCAATACTTCAATTTCCTTACGGATAGTAATTAGATTGTAATTCATTGAGGTAGACCCCATTTTTAATGACCCATTCAGATCAACTTCATATAAGAAAATCCATTGCCTTGTCTGAAATGAAAAAAAATGTAAAAAAAACAGGTTATTAATTGAGTCATTATACCATCCAAGAAATAATACCACACCCCTTTTCATTGACTCTCTTTCAATGGTAATGGAACCTCTGTCCATCTAAATAAAATATTATGTTGTCAGTAAGGACCCATTTATTTTTGTTACTAGATTGAGGATTAATCATTCTATATGAAGTCCAACCCCCATTAAACAAAGGGTTGATCCACTTGAATTAGATGAGAGAGGAAGAGCTGCCAACTTGTGCTTGTCTGTGAAAAAGGCAATTATTTACAGGTTCCTTACCTAGAGATGGGCATTTTTGAATAAATCTAGCCAATAGTAAGTGTCTCACATGATCTTGGTAGTAGTTGTTCATGCAGAGTAATTCCTACTAGATAGGCCATTATGAAATTCTTCTAGTATCTTACTTAGGGGGGAATGTTGGGTCTTCAACGCATCGAAGAGATAGGACACCATTCAAATCCTTTCAAAAGAGAACATTATCTACCAAAACATATGGAATAGATTAAACATGTAAAGTTCCATATTTGGATTTTTATCCATGTTCAATAGGATATACTCCTGAGAAAAGGAAATTCTTCATTTTGAATAACCAGTCAACTTGATCATCACCTTCATCAAGTGTTTAGAGCCTCACATCCTCATCACCTTTTGATTCCAAGTCTGCAGCAATTTGTTGACACAAACCCTTACCTCGGACAAGTTTGGTGACTTTACTATGTACATCATACTCCATCACATTTGTGATCCATAAAAATGGCGCGCTTTTCATTCATCTCTTTGTTTAGTAAAAAGTCCTTGACACCTAGATGAGACACCATCAGATGAATTTTGTTGTTGGACAACATGTCCTTGAATTTCTTCAAATATCGAATAACCACAAAGACTTTTTTACAATGAATGAATACTTGAGCTCTTAGTCTTTGAGGGATTGACTGAAGAAAGAAATTGGTTGCTCCATCAGATCATCATTTTGCTGGGTGAGGATACCTGAAATGATCTCTTGACCTGCAAAATCATAAAGGATAAAATCTTTATCAAGCTTGGGGTTCACCAGTGTGGGAGCTTGAGAAATTTCTATTTTGATGGCTTTGAAACTCTCTCATCCTTCCTTTGTCCGTGAGAATGGCATATTATTCTTCAACATGGTTATTTAGTGGTTTAGCCAATGCTACAAATTGAGGGATGAATCTCCGCATGAAATTTATGGTTCCCAGAAAACTCTGGAGACCCTTCTTGTGACTTGGGAGAGATAAGGACATAATCAAATGAATCCTACCTGGATCGATTGAACAGTCCTTCCACTGAAACAACATGCCCAACAACTTTCCCTCATATACCACAAAAATACACTTCTTCAGGATTAAGTGAAACCCCAAATTCCCTACACCTTCGGAAATCCTTCCTTAGATGCACGATGTGATCATCTATATGCTTAGAATATATAGTTATGTCATCTAGGTAAACCAAGATGATATCGTTGATTAGTCCTTTAAATTCCATGCTCCATGGATCTTTGGAAACTATCCTCGACATTGGACAATTTGAACGACATTTTTTTATAGGCATACATGCCCCACTTGGTAGTGAAAGCCATTTTGAATTGGTCAGATTCTTAGACTAGGATTTGATTGTAACCCAAATATCCATCGAGAAAAGAAAATATTTGAGCTCTTGCCAGCATTTGAAGGATCTTCTCCATCAATGGAAGGGGATAGTGATATTTCAATGAGGACATAGATTCAAATCCTTGAAATCTACGCACAACCGAATCTCTTTGTTCTTCTTCCTTACGGGCACCATATTGGCTACCCAAGAGGAATGCTTGATAGGAAAAATTATACAGGCCTCAATGATTTTGGTTAGCTCCTTTCTCATTAGTGGCTCGATTTTGGAATTAATTGGCCTTTGTTTCTAAAAAATTGGCTTGTCATTAGGATACATTTCAATGGTATGTTGTGTTAGACTTGGATAAAAACCATCCACAGGTCTTTATAGCTCCACACAAAATTTTTGTGATACTCTTGAAAAAGTTTGATGAAAGATTCTTTGTCTTCAGAATTACATACTTTTCCAATCTTCAGAAACTTCTCATGAGCTACCTCGATTTCCTCAAAATCTTCTTCTTTAATCATCATGTTAGAGATTGGTCTTTTGGTTTGATCATCTGAATTGAAAATGGATTCCAGAGTGACTAATAATTTTGGTAGTTTGTTTCTTTTAAATTATATAATTTGATCACCATATGATTCTTGCAACTTTATTTAATTTCTTGCAGCAAACTCTGCTTCTTCTTGTAGGAAAAGGACAATTTTTTGTCACTATTGAACACTTGCCAGCTACTCGAATTTATCAAGGATTGCAAGTCAAACCATCATTTTGAAAAAAATCTTCCCTTCTTTCATGAAATCAATAGGTATGTCATATTGTGAGCCAATCGTAGCAAGCCTATCGACATCTTGATTTTGATTTCTAGGAACTAGCATGGATTCCAAAAGCTTCAAAATATTCAATTAAGTCCAAAATAAAGTTCTTGTATGATCTTAAAAGATAATTCTTGGATGCACTATGTGATCGTCACTTGATGGAAAAATAACTCACTATCTCCAAAAATAGTCAGGGATTTGATTCCCTTCTTTTGGGCTAGTTGAATTCCTTGCACAAGGGCCTCATATTAACAACATTTTTAGTGAAACTGAATTGCAATCATAAAGATGAGAAGTAATTATCTCCTTCTGGAGAAATTAACATAACACCAACACCAGATCCATTCTTACTTCTTAATCTATCGAAGAAAAATTGCCACAGTCCTTCTAGAATCACTTGGTGTTTTGACAAGTTGTGGTATGATTGTATCTTCTTCATGAATGTAGTATGTACCTAATCCCATTTCTTCTAAAAAGTAAAAAACTAGCTTCTTCTTCTGCCAACACATCAACATAGGGATTGTACTAATGATCGTCCACTTACTTCATCTAGCATAGTATCAGGGACTTCTTCCATAAGAGTGGTTGGTTCATGATCAACATCTTCTTCTTCTAGATCATGGATGGTGTAATTCCCATTTATAGGACTAGAAGTGTAGGGTTCTACATGATTATGGAAGATTGGTTCTACCCTTATAGTCACTTTGGTTCTGTATCAAGTCCTAAGAATCATATGTGACCAATTAGCTGATAGATAACCACCCATCTTGGCAGTGAAATATCATGATAGGAAGATGGAAAAGAGAGGAGGAAGATCAATTACCAATATGTCTTATGTGATCAGCAAACTGGGACATGCATGGATGGTAATTTGAAGTCCTTTGATAACTCCAACAGTCTTAATAGGTGTGTCATCCAGCTAAACAACTCCTCTTACAACTGGGGCATATTGTATGCCTAGTACATCTACAATTTTCTTGGGCATGACTGAGATACTTGAACTAGAATTGATCATGTAATTATTTACCAGGTGGTTTCCAATGATTAGGGAAATATTGAATGGTGGAATTTTGTTTACGTTAGGAATACTTTTTCCTTCCGGTTGACAAACTTGTAGTAGCTTGTTTCTCCATGTCCTGATGATACGCTGGTTGTACCAAAACTATTCAGAGCCTCTCACAACAAGTTTCTTTGAGAAGGAATTGAGAGTGCATCCCACATAGTAATGTTCAAGTTGGTTTTCTTCATCTATCCCACTATGCTGAAGGGAATTACTCCTACTTTGCTAACACTTCTTTGACCATTGGGATCCTCCTTTGGAAAATTCTTGTTGGGTACCATAATGCCTGATGAACCTTCTTCCTTGCAGCTTGACTAATAGGTATTTATGGTAGTTTCTTTCCTGCATCTTTATCAACTAGCACTTGTGTTTGAGGCTATGAAGTGGATTCTTGATTAGCTTTGGAAGTTTGAGGTTCCATTACTCTCTTGTTAGAATGAGTGTTTTCTGCCACTGATGAGGAATCTGTATCAACCCACAAAAATATTCTGCTTGCCAGTTTAACACAATGGTTTCTTAAGGTGACTGTAGTTGATTTGCTGTTTCTTGCGTAGATGTGTTCTTTGTTAGCTCAGAAGGGGAAGATGCACTTTGAACCATAAGAGTCTAGCCAAGAACTCCATTAGGACAAAGATTTTGATTATGGGGTTGAGAACAAGGGTAACACCATTCGTAGTCTTGAACTAGATTCTTCTAGATAGGTATAATGGCTCTAGATGAGCTAGCAACAAGAGGGTTCTGAAAGTTCAAAGGTCTAACATTCACAACTTGATTTGTAGTTTGATTTTATGGCTGATTGTTCCCTTGAAAGGGAGGATGGTTAGCCTGATACTGCTGATTTTGTGGCTGATATGGATGATTGTATTGAAATTGTTGCCTCTTGAGTAGAAAAAGCTCATTTCCAAAAGTTTTTAGCAGTGACTTGACTTCAAATATATCATTTGAAGAGGAAGGGAAAGATTGAGTTGGTTGATTAGAGGCTGTTGGAATAGGAGTAATGATAGGATGATTGTTTGTAAGGTCTGGAGACAATGAAATTGGCGGTTGTGGAGCTATCATTCCAGCCTGAATCAAGGAATTTTCCGCTCTTATGGCAACGTCGTAGGAATCAGGTAATGTAGCACCTTCCATAGACTAGATCATAACTGCTACATCACTATTCAAGGATAGCAAATAGTACAAGAATGCATTATGTGTAGAAGGCTTTACAAGTGTTGGAATCCTATTCCAGATCCCGTGGAATCAGAAGTTGAAATCACTCATGTATTCTTGGGGAGCTGTCTTCATGGTAGTGAGTTGTTCCAAAAGTGATAGGTTATCACTCTTGTCTTTAAAATGTTCACAAATATTTTCTCCTAACTCATCCCAAGTGGTTATACTACTAACACTTAACCCTCAAAACCATTGAAGTGATTTTCCCTTGAAAGAGGTAGCAAGAAGTCTAACCACAACATTGTCCTTTGTGATGTTATGTACGGAAAAAATTCTTGCTCCATCAAGAATATATTCCACTGGAGTAAAGTGATTTTCCCCCATGTAAAAGGGTAACCTTTTGAGTGCCATAATAGGTATAGGGTCATGTTGAGCCAATAGAAGAGGAATGCTTTCATTGAAAGGGGGAGAACTTGATTTCGTGTCATATTAGCAAGAGGTTGATTGTTCCTTGGTGGAGGAAACCTTCCGTACGGAGAAGTTGAATGACCCTTACGAGGTAGAACTTAAACTAGTGACGTTGAAATGCCTCTTCTTCTTCTCTTTGGAGGAGATAAGAAAAGATTGATATGCTGATAATTTCTTTACTTTGAAGAAGCTCTTGTCTGAATTCTTCACATAAGTTAACACACTAAGATTTGGAATCTAGAGATATAGAGTCACCAAGTACTTTGACTTATGTTAGTGAGAAGAGAAGTACCAAATCGTCCCACTGGGTGTGCCAAAAAATTTTGTCACCAAATCACTGCACCCTTTGAATGGAAAGAATGTGAACATGACATTTGGTGTGATTGGGACACATGGGATCACCTCTCAAGATGTGGGACTTGGGCTCAAGGTGAACCTCTGGAGAAGGCCAAATTCTTCTTCCTAAACTAAGTGTTGTACTACTCCTAGTGTAACAAAATGGCTATCTAGTCCTATGTGAAATTTTCATGGGTTTTTAGGGAAAGAGATTTATAGAAATGAAACTATACTAGGGATGGTGATGCACCAAATAAAAGGTGTTTTATAAACTTAGGAAGGGTTAGTTTGAAGAGGGTGTGTGCACCACAAGTCAAATTCACCTACTGATACTTAGAGAGGGTACAAAATACCACAGATGAGGAAGCACATGTTCCCTTTGTTAAACTCGATTAGACAAACAATTTATCAGTCTTCCAGTGAAGAAAGATGAACTTGAGAATGGTGAACAAGAACCACAACTCAACTTCATACAATTATCCACCACTCGATAAGCATAGACCTCTAAGAAACTATAATAGAAATGTGAACTTGCATAGTGTACCTGCAAGCATGAGAAAAGGCACAAAGAAGTATAGAAGGATGAAAGAACTGAGATTAGTCACAAAACACACACTTTTATTACTCCAATAACGTGCATAATGCATCATACATTTAGAAGAGGTAATGGTTGCCATTACAGTATTGGAAAAGAGGCTTGAAATTTCTCTCAACAAATAAGGACAACTTGTAGAAGAGAGAGGACTCTTGAAAAATTACATTTGCCTAAGATATCTAACTTTCCAACCTATCTAACCTCTTGGAACCATTTTGAATGAGCTTCCAACTTACACTTATAGAATAATATGTGAGAGAGGAGAGGAAAGGTCACAATTACATCCCTAAATTGAAGGTACATGATGGTCTATGAAGGTACATATCTTTGAGCTTGATGATTTTTATGTATAACCAAGTCAGAATGTGTCTACGTGCTCTATGTTTTATTGAATTTGACCAAGTTATGCTAACTGAGACTACTTTTCATGTCTTTCTTGGCCAATGTGTGAGATCTCTACAACAAGATCTTCTTACCCATTCCCTAGGAATCCTTCTGTCGAGGCCATGCTTTGAGCCTACAATATGGCTTGGTATTTTACTCCCCACGAGCTCATCTTGCATGAAAACTCACTCGGTGAATGATTCATCTCGGTGGATCTAACTTCACGCCGTTTTCATCCATATACGGGCTTGAATTTGGGCTATAACCCCGCATTGAGCTCCTTTCCCTTATACTTTCTGAGTGGCTCAAGTAAGTTTGAAATATCTTGTGTATATGCCAAGATTTCTTTGTGTCCTTCATGTATTCCTTTACCAAACTCTCTTACACCCATTGCACTGAACTAGTTTGGCATCATAAAGGCTTGGCTTACTTGCTCAAAATTAATTAGAACTGAGCTATTTTGCAAGAATTGAGCTCCTTTATCCTTATGTGCAACTGATCTCTTCCATCAAAGATCAAGCTCCTTTCCATTACCGCATCTAGCTCGGTATGTCATCTGCATGCATGAGTCTGTCTATGATCTCCACACATACATTCACCACCTTGGAACTATGCCGTCAATTCAGCTTAATGTGTGGACAACTCAGTATGTGCTTCAATGATGCTAGCTCACTTTTTTCCTACATAGCTTGGACATGCATGACTTGAGTCCTTTTGTTTCACATTGATATCAAATGAATTGAGTTCCACCCTCCTCCTCTTATCTCATTAACACCTAGTGATTTTCCTCTACATAGCTTGATTTCACAAACTCTGTGTCATCAAGCGGTGTGTATTGATAACTCTTAGAATTCCCCAAGTAACTCGGGTTCCACCTCTTCATTTTGTGAGAGCTCTAAAAAATCCTTGCAACTCACCGAGCTAGAATAAATTTTCTGTAAGAACCATTTCCTTGGCCCCATTGAATTGTGCCTTCCTCACCATGAATCGCAAGTTAACTCCATCTGTAGAATCCCGCGGGCCGAGCTACTCCCATTTTCTATTGAATCTTCTCTCGCATTGAGTCCTTTGCCCCAACTCAGTGGCCCATATCTTTTAGCACCTTCACCTTGAGCTCCATTTATCCTTCATTTAAGCACATTGACTGAGCTCACCACATAGCTCAATTTTGAGCTTTTCACTACTGGGATGCGTCAAACCATCCCCAAGTGATCTATGTCAACATTAAGTTTGCAACCAACTTTCCTAGTACTTGGACCACCTCATCTTCCTTGGATGAGCTCAGAAGACTGAGCTCCCTTGATGATGCATCCCTCCTATTATGCTGAACTCGATGAATCATGAGAGCTGAAACCTGATCTCATAAGCTATTGTCTCAATATTGGTTTACAGATGCACTCTTTTTTGTTGTGCTCGGTGACTACCTGGGTTCACCACTCGCCATGGCTTCAACATTTTTGATTTATCTCAGACCAAGATTTCTCATCCCACTTCTGCAAGCTTCATCTTACATGTTGAACATATTCTTCTTGAGCTCAGAACTTATCTCGTGCTAACTCAAGCTCATTGATGCCAAGTCTATCAAACCAAACCAATGCACAATTTTCACAAAATTCCATGTGTTTCTCAGTCTCGTTAACAATCATCCACATAACTCAGAGAACCATTCAAACATGCCTTGATTCCCTTAACAACCTACATGGTTTTCATCTCAGACTTATCCCATTGAGCTCAAAAATATTCCACCTAAAACGCCATCTATCGACTTGGAAAACATGTCTTCCATGTATGTGAGCTTCTCAATTTCAATTCATGACAAAGATCCTCATGGCTGCAAGCTCCACATTTTGTGTGATGAGGACATATGCCTTGAGTGGATGGCGAGCTCAGTTTTCCATTGCTCGAGTCACTTAGAAATGAATTCCTGCCATGAATGATGTCGAGGCATTCACTCACAAGCTCACCATATCTAAGAATATTTAGTGGTTTTATCCATTGCATGGTCACATTATTTACCTCAATTTTGAGAAATATTTTCACAGCTGAGTAGCTCATCCTTTCCTATAACTCTTTAAAAAGATCCTTAGTGAGCATGATGAGGCCCCATGCCTCAACTTATTATTC
Organism: Taxus chinensis; assembly: GCA_019776745.2. Classification (NCBI taxonomy): domain Eukaryota; kingdom Viridiplantae; phylum Streptophyta; class Pinopsida; order Cupressales; family Taxaceae; genus Taxus; species Taxus chinensis. The sequence continues at coordinate 308,144,342 of CM034154.1, forward strand.
AAATGAGCTTGAATGATTGATCCCCAAGTGACCTTTGAGCTTTTTTTGATTTGAGTAGATCCATTCCACTACTTGTTCATGACTTGAGTTGTAACATTCTTGTTCATACTTAAGTCCATTAAAAAAACTGCGACCTTAGATCCTAAACCTTTTGTATTAAGTGAACCTTTCTCCCACTATGATTCTTGAATCATAGATCACAAATCCAAAATTACTTTCCCTTGTCAATGTCAATGGCTCCTTATAAGATCCTACCATATTTCTCGAGTCGACCCAAATATACCCGAGTTCCTGGTGTAAAGCATCTCCCATGCTGAGCCAAAACTTAGCTCGAGCTTCATACCGTAGTGTACATATGTTTATCGAAATCATGAGCTCATCCAAAAACTCCACCTTGGTGATCTATGGCGTGATGATCACCTAAGTTCTCACTTAACTCGAACCTCTAAGCCAAGTTGTCCATCAAACTCCTTTTGCATTTGGGTTCATTCTTTTGCATTGGTCCTTGATTGACTCACTCAAGCTTGTTTATGGTTACATCACCAACATGTCTAAGACTCATCGAGATCGTTCTTATCTCAATCAAGCTATTTTTCGAGGAAACTTATCATGAGGGCCTGAGAAAATTGGGCTGTCCAATAAGTCATGTGTTGAATCAGTACCATCTAATCCCATATTTGTTTCCTTTGTAAAAAATCCCTTGATATAGGTATGCTAATGGGCCCCCAAGCCATCATGATTTTTAACTCACCATAACCTAAGCTAGCTTCCCAACCCTGTCAAACACAATGTTCTAAGTTTGAGATCGAGATCCTGTAATGATTTACCTAATTCAAACACAAGCCTACTAAAATGATTTTAATTTGCATTAATGCACTTATATGTGTATTTGGGCTCAACTGAGCTATGTGGAGGGTTGTCTCCATTTTGTAAAAAATGTAAGCTTGCTGAGCCATCAACATAACCCGTATCATATCCATTTAGCTTGACCGAGTTATGCTTGAAGATCCTTCTTCCCATGTGTTTGAAGATCCTTCTAAGGCATCCTGAAGGTATATAAGAACTTTGGAAAAGTTTATCCACCAACTTTAACAATTTAAGGATGTAGACCTTCATTGTTCATTTTTACTTAGGGGGCAAAAATGGACAACAATTTGATATAAGAAATCCACTTGTTATTTCAATCCTTGATAATTTTCCTGAGTCAAAAAAACAAAAATGCTAGCTTTATCTCCATATGCATTTACGATAAAATATTTAGCATGGTTAGGATTGTAAAGTGTAGGACCTTGAGTATTTTCTTGTTTAATTTTGGTAAAACTCTCTTTCCCTTTTGCTATCCATTTGAAATTTGAATCCTTATTCAACATTAGAGTGACATGCCTAATTAATCCTACAAAATTAGGAATGAATTTCCTAACAAAGTTAATATTTATGAGGAATGATTGCAATGCTTTCTTATGAGTTGGAGAAGAAAGAGAGAGAATAGATGATATTCTTTCTGGATCAATGGAAATTCCTTCTTTTGAAACATTATTCCCTAAGAACTTCCCCTTAAGGACTACAAAGTTACATTTTTTGGGCTTAAGAGACATCCCATATTGCCTACATCTCTCAAATACCTTCTCAAGATGACATATATGATCTTTACTATGCTGTGAGAAAATGGTAATATCTCTAGATAAACAAGGATGAATTTATTGATGTACCCCTTAAAATCAATATCAATTGCTCTTTCAAATGTAGCACCTACATTTGATAAACCAAAAGGAATTTTATTATATGCATATGTTCCCCATTTGGTTATAAATGCAATTTTGAAATGATCTTCCTCCTCAACCTTGATCTGATTGAAACTTGAGTAGTAATCAAGCATAGAGAACCTCTCAGCTCTTGCTACCATTTGTAGAATTTTCTCCACAAGAGGTAGAGGATAGCGATCCTTTAGGGAGACTCTATTCAAATATATGAAATTAACAAAAAATATGATTTATCCATTCTTTTTACCCACCATAACAATATTTTCCACCCATGTAGAGTATTTGATAGGAAAAATTATTTTTCCTCAATTAGTTTGGATAATTCCTTCCTCATGAGGGGATCTATCTTGAGGTTAATTGGTCTTTGTTTTTATCTAATTGTCTTGACACTAGGATCAATATCAATAGAATGTTGGATAATGTTTGGATCATCCCCTTAATTTATTCATAATCCCATGAGAATACATCATTGAATTTTTGACACAAGGAGATAAAAGCTTGCTTCTCATTCTCATCACATACCTTTCTAAGTAGAATTTCTTTCCCTTGTGCAATGGTAACTAGTTAATAGTCTTCTTGCCTAGCTATTATATTTTTATCTTCTCCTCTGAATTCATCATCAAGACTAAAAATATGCTCCAAGTAGACCAATGATTTTAAAAATTTATTTTATTTTCAGCCAAATAATTTGATCACCATATTTTTCATGCAAATTAGATTGCATTCTTGAAGAAAAATCAGGTTCATTATCGATAAATTGAATAATTTGTTCATCGCTGTCAAATAATTTCCAGCTGGTTTCATTTTCTAGAATGGATGGTGCGACCACCACCTAGATGTGTTGAACATTTCCTTTAATAAGATCCCCAGTAGGTGAGAATTGTGAACTCATAGCTACCATCTGGCCTTCTTCTTTGTTTAATTTTCTTAGCATCAATTGTAGATTAAGAGCATCAAAACTTTCCAAAAGATCCCAAACTATTTGTTTATAATATTTCAAAATTTTATTCTTGGTAGCACATTTCCCTCTAACTTGGTAGAAGACCAATTTAGTATCCCAAAAAATTTGTAATGCTTTGATCAATCTCTTTTCAAAAATTATAAGACTATACACCATTTCCTCATACTCTGCTACATTGTTAGAACATGCAAACTACAATCTATGAGAAAATAATAACTTATTTTCCATTGGAGAAATTAATACAACACCTGCCCTAACTCCATTTCTTCTTCTAGAACCATCAAAGAACATCTTCCATAATCCAAAAGCACTATCCTTTTCTTTCTTAAGTGGTGTAGGTAAAGTAGACCCTTAATCAAGAATGTAGTAGGTTCCAAGTCCAATTTCCAAAGTTGTGTCATAAGGATTAAAATCATAGTGTTCCTTAGCCCATTCATCTAATAAAAGATTAGGAATTGAAGGAGGAATAATTTGGTCTTCTAAAACTGACTCATGCTCATGGTATTCTTGTATTAGGAAATTTGATTAGAGAGGAGTGGGATCATATGACCTAATATGATAAGAAAATATAGGCTCAACTTGTATGGTAAATATTGCACCATATCTAGTTCTTAGGAGCATATGAGACCAATATGAAGAAATGTAGCCACTCATTGTAGCAGTAAAATCTCCTAATAAGAAAATGGAAAACAAAGGAGGTAAGTCAATTACTGATACATCATGAGTTATGGTTAGACTTGGACAAACATGAAGGGTTAACTCAAGATATTTTATCACTCCTAATATGCTAATGATTGAACCATCAAGTTGTAGAACAACTTTAAAAATAGGGCTGTACTTGAGACCTAGGATATTAACAATCTTTTTTGGACATTACAAAAGTACTAGCCCCTGAATCAATCATGCAATTATGAACCAAATGTTTTCCCACAATTAAGGACATATAAAAGGGTGGTGTTTTGACAACTTTTCTTACATTTTCTTCCTTTTCTTGACAAAAATTTATAGTAGCATGAGTGTTTTGAACAATTGAATTAGCTTGAGAAAGTTGCTTGAGAGCTTCATGTAGGAGGTCCCTTTATGATGGAATAGCCAAAGCATCCCACATTGTCACATTAACATTTTTTTCTTCATCTACTCAACAATGTTGAAAGGAAGGCCTATGGACTTGTGCATTTAGGGTACAATATTCTCTTTCCTTAATTACTGAAAAATTGGGATAGACATATTTGGTTGGGAAACAACTTCCTTATCTAAAAAAAGTCTACTAGGAAACTCGATAAATCTATTTTTACTTGTATCTATCATAACTTTGCTTTCCTCATTGATAGTGTTTCCTTTATTAGAAGAAGATGAAGGTTGAGAATCCAAAATTATCTTCTTGGATCTTGTGTTATCAACAACATGATTATGAGTTCTGCTGGAACTTCCCACTGCTTGATTGATTGTATAAAACTCATTAACCACAAAGAACATAAGATTGGTGTCATGATTAGCTTCTTGAACTCCTTCTAGGTCAGGATTGATTGATTCAATAAGTGGCTCTTACTGAGTGGAAGAGTTTTGAACCATAAAGTTCTAATATTGTAATGCATTTGCATAAACATATTGGTTATGTGGCTGATTGCAATGGAAACACCATTTTGTTTCTTGTATCACATTATTTTACGCTAGAATCAATGCTTTACTTGAGCTAGCAATAAGAAGTGGTTGAGTAGGGGAAATTTTTTGAAGTGGAAGATGTGCATTTTGATGTTACCACATATCATTTTGCTGATTTTTCCCATATATTTGGTTAGGGTATTTTTTTCTATAGGGATGATAACCTTGGTTGAATCCATGGTTAGAAGATTGCCCTTGGTTAGGATAATTCCTATAATATTGGGCTTTCTATTTTTCCAAGGATATAACTTTATTTGAAAAATTCATGATCAAGGCCTTCATTTCATTATCATCCTTTTAATTTTGGGGAGAATAAGATGTGGAGGGGGAAGTTTGGGAACTATACTTAGGAATGGGAACAATGGTAGGTTGTGGAACTTGAGGCAATTTGGGGAACAAAGGCATCTTCATCTTATGGGCTATCTTTCCAGCTTGTATCAGAAAATTCTCAGTCAAAATGGCTATTAGATAGGCATCAGGAAATTGAATAGCACCCATAGATTGTATCATAAGAATTTAATGATCTTAATAAATAAAGGAAAGCACCTTGTGGAGTTGGTCTCAAAAGAGTTGGAATTTTTTCCCATGTCTTCTAAAATATAAAGTTGAAATCTGCCATGATCTCATTAGGATCTCTTTTAATAGTTGTTAACTATTCTAATAAGGATATATTGTCTTCCTTTTCCCCAAATTGATTACAAAGGGCTGTGTCGAGTCCATCCCAATTAGTAAGAAATACAGACCTTAAATTTCTATACCATTGAAGTTCCCTACCCTTAAAAGAAAAATCAAGAAGCCTAATTGCACCATCATCTTCATTAAAAAAATGAACTAAAAAAACATTGGCAATATCATGAATGTGATCAACTAGAGTGGTAGAATTTTCATTAGTGAAGAAAGGAATAATTTTCAAGGTTGTCACTGGAATGCCATGTTGTGCATTGAGAGCAAGAGGGATACCACCAGTGAAGTTGAAAAATGGTAAATTCCTCTATTGTGCCATGAATGCAATAGGTTTTAAAACTCTAGAAGACAACAAGAAAGGCCTACCAAGAGGTGGAGTAGAGAGAATTCTATTTAGAGGAGATGATGATCTATGAATTTCTCTATGTCGTGTTCTTCTTTTTGGTGATAACTACAAGTAACCAAAAGGGTAAGTGCACCAAGTTGGTGGAAAATTAAGTGGACATCAAATCCTGAATTTTACATTAAAAACAACAAAACATCAAATTTAGTCTTCCGCGGACTTGAACCATGCTGAAAAGTAAAAACTATGTCATAAAAATGGTACCATTGCGTAGGGGAGACTATTAGCTTTGTAGAAATACTAATTTTAAAGTGAATATAAGAGGATAAATATCATTTTATAATTTTTTACTAATAGTAGGTCTTTAAGACACTTTTTCCTGTGAATGTTTATGTCTACGTTTAAGACTGCAAAATTTGTTTCACTTATCAGAATGTGATAAAACTTATACCATCCCAATCGTGGTGAAATTATATACATGTTCAATTTTTTTTTTAATTTGATTTCAATATTTTTTGATGAAGTTATGGCGGGCAAACGGAAAGTGCTCTATTTTCTTTATGTTTTCATACCACTTTCACGGAAAAAATCATAAAAAATAAAATATTACTCAAAAAAATACAAAATAAAATCCATCCCAAGATAGATAGTGGCATATAACTTCTCACCAAAGGAAAAAAATATATATCAATTTTTGGTCATCCAAATTGTGGGCAAACGGACTATAATCTTATTGGCGTTTTTAAAAAAAAATACCAAGTCATTGAATTTTGAGTGTTTAATATAGCTAATCTTGTCCATTTTTTACAAAAATTAGTATTTTAGAAACTAGATTCTAGATGCTACGATTCATATTGATATAATTTTTTCTAATTTTGAGTGTATGTATTGTTAATAATACCTACAAGTTGATATTATGTTGTTATTTGCAATATGATGTCCACGGATGACCCTATATTTGTCCATCAACTTCCTGCACTTACCCAAAAGACCCTTCTTATGTTGTTCTAGACCTCGTCTAAATCCTTCTCATGAAATTGAGGCACTTTTACTATTGAAACCAGTTGATATGAATATTGGAGTCGCCAGATGTGTAGAAACAAGCCTCCAAAGGATAGAATTTACTAAATCACACACATCAATTTAGCAAGAAATTGAAAATATATTTTTTATTTCTTTCAAAGGTCCCACTAGGCATGCCAAAATTGTTGGAGCTAAAAATTTCACCAGTCATAGATAAAAATAATTTAGGGCTTTGAGGCAACATGGGATTGTCTCCAAGTTGTGGGACTTGCACTTAGACAAACCTCTATAGAAGGCCAAATTACTCTACTTATTCCTACTGCTAAAATTATTCCTAAGAAGGGAAATGCAACTACCTAACTCTACTATATCATTCTAATGGACCAGGGAGAGAGGGAAATGCATAAAATTAAATCCTACACTAAGGGAAGGTGATAAAGCAAAGAACAAGGGGAAATATACTCTCAAATGAGGGAAAATGAGATAGAATGAAGGAGGAAAGGGTAGATTTAAGAGCCACAGTCTAGAGAAGCATTCAAAATTTCATTTTTACACAATGCACAACAGAAAAAACCTTGTAAAGTGAATAAAAACACACAACATACCTAAAAGTATATGAAAAGGAAAGGAAATGCAGTAAAACACCAGCTAGATCAGAATAATAGCCACAAAACAAGTATTTTATTGCATTAGGGAGATGCACAAATCATTAAAATGGAGGAAGAAGGAATAAACACATTATTAAATCCAAATATGAGGCCTACAACTCAAGAAAACTTGTGTGGCACTTTGAAATGATGCCCTTGTATTATAAGAGTATCCAACATTACAAATGAGCATCATTTTACAATATATAAAAGATAGGAAAGAAAGAAAAGGAGAAATAGAGGGAAATTCAGATTTACCCTTTCAACCACCACCAACATGTATTAAATTTTTGAAAATAGGCATGGTCACCCTTACAAGACCATTCGCCCATGATACTTTTATTGTAGGAGAAGGAATGGGCACCATACTTCATCAAATGTGGTAGTTGAGCTACATGGAACTGTTCCTTTTAATGATGGACTATCAATCTCATTTTTATCAACCTAACCTTACTAAAATTTATAAATAAATTTTATGTAATATAGAGGATGATGAGACCTTTCCAATGGTACCAAGTTCATGAAATTTTGAGCTACTTAGTGAAAGTCACGACCATTTTAAGTTCAGGGTGTGGGATTGGTTGATGGAGTTCCCTACATGATGCTACAATACACATTAATGCAGCTCATTCCTTATTTGGATGAATCAGAAGATCAAGGAACTGAAGGAAATGTGGAACAATTCTATTGGCTATATTTTATGTTCAGCTAAAACATGCAACCTAGGAAGTCATGGGATAAATCCCCTTCATTTAATGATGAAGCTTCTTCATACTTTATTTGTTTATTTTGACACTAATCTAACTTCTCAAGGTTATTACTTTAACTACAAAGATCATGAACCACAGCTAAATAGTTTGGCCGTAAGTAAGTATTTGTTTGGTGAATGGAATGTGAAATGTGTGAAAACAAAAATAGAAAAAATAAATTTGAGTGGGTACGAAGATGTGATGTGTAACAAGTAGTTCTCAAAGCTAGTTACTCACACACAAAATAAAAAAACATTATCTTTTCTAGATTACTTTTAGGAAACTTAAAAAGAAGCTTATATCTATGAAAATTAAGACAACTCAAAGTTTATCATAATAATCACAAGTTACACAATCATACTAAAATAGACACAAAGTTCAATCAAAGTTTTCTTTTCTTCTTTTATAAACGTTAACTACGTCAATAAGTGCTTTCAGTTATTTCAACTCAAAGTATAAAATAACCAATCACAGCCTATAATAGTTTCTTGCTTAAAATTTCCAGATCCTTGACCCATAGGTATTATTCCCTTTTTATAGTCATTATAAGAAAAGCTTATGGAAAAGATATCTGTTACATTCTAATAAATGACCAACTAACAAACAATTAAGAGTTGAGCAATTTACTGCTCAAAATATTCTTTTTGTGCCACATAGTTGTTCTCAGAATATCCAAACATTAAAACCATAGAAATACTTTGTAATAAATTTATAAGCTTTTGACTTTATCAAATCAATTAAAGTAACAATGAATGCATACCACATTACTTAAGTCTCACAAAGAGTGCACTTTAATAAGAAAAGAAGAAAAGTAGAATAATAAGTAGAAGAAGAAGAGAAAAGAAATAGAATAATTATTCTAGATCAACAGTTACTACTCCACTTTCTCTTTTTCCTTTACTCTTATCTTGAGCCTTTTATCCATCCTCTTCAGGTTCATATGCTTCATCTACTTCATCCTTATGTTTTTCTTTGTATATGGTAAATTGGTACCTCATGTACTTGATGACATTTCTATCTACATCAGTTGCAGCTCCTAATTCTGTTTCAAACATGAGTAGTTCTTCTTCCAAAACCTTACATCCTCCTCTCACTTTCCCAAGAAAAGATCCCAATTGGCTAACAACATCTTGTATATCTAAAAATTTATCCAATGAATTTCTATTAAAAGGAATAATATCTTTATACATCAATTTCTGAAACAATGGAATAAACTCCTCAATACTTTGTGGATAACTAGAGGTATTATATTTAGTTAGACCATAGATCACATCCTTAAGTTCTTCCAGAACTTACTCAACTCGTTCCTCCATCTCTATCTTGGTCATAATATGCTTCAAAATGTTCTTCCTGAATGACAAAAGGTGTTTCTCATGTCTTCCCTTTTTAACTGATCCCTTAGGTGCAATATTTTCCCTAATCAAAATATCATCAGATAATTCATTTATTTATTATAAACCCTACTATTGTAACTCAACAATTCCCCCTTCATTTTCCACTTCTTACTTAAGCTCTTTCAATTTATTCACCTTCTCTTGATACTCAACAATTTTTTATCAAAAATTCCTTATAAAAATTTGTGGCTGTGTTTATGATATCTACTATCCATTCATCTATAGCTTTGAATCTATCATTTATCTCTTCTACAATAGTGATTACCTATGGATGTATTTTTTCTTCCATAATCATTTGTTGTGGAGGATTCTTAGCAACTTTCATAATAATATTACATAGTTTGGATGACTTCTCTTTCAGCTTCTCAACCTTCATCCTTTCTTTATCTAACTTTTGAAACAAACTATTTATTAGTGTCGACATGTCTTGCTTCAGATGTTCAGTAGTAAATTCTCCCAAGGGAAACTTCGTGATCATAAAATCCTCTTTCATCAATTCTCATTTCTTATTTATAGCTGGTGGAGAAGTTATTTCAGAAAATTTCTTCCCTGAAGGATCAATGACCAATCTGGATGTAACTTTTGGCATTTTTTCCCTTTTCCTCTTCCTCTCAATTGTTGTTAACAACTGTAGGTCCATATATTCTAAATAAATAACTTCCTTAAAATAAGAAGAAGATTGATTAGTCAATCAATTAGTAAACTCATGACCCAAAAGAGTTTGAGCTTTAGGATGTACAATTATCTCTTTGCTAACTCCTCTTGGTGGAGAAAAAGCCATAATTTCCAGCTGTCTGTACGGTTCTTCAGTGATCGAATCTTGCTGTAAAAATCTTCCTAATTCAACCATTTTCTTTCTTATCATATCCTCCTCTATCTCTTCTTCATTCACAGTATCAATATTCAATTTTCCTCTGCAATGTATCATCTGGTACTGTAGAGATTTCCACTATTTGATCAACTTCCATCGTAATCTCTCCTTCCTCCATCTCCGTATCTTTCATCTACTCCTTATCCTTTTATGATGTTTGAGATATTTCTTGTGAAGAAGCAACATTAAGATTCTCCTTTAGTGACACAACTGATGATTATTCAAGACGTTGATGAGGGGGAGGAGGAGGAGTAGCTAGTGGTGGACAAAGAGGTGGTTCAGGAAACACGATTTCTATGGTAGTGGTGGGAAACACAAAAGAAGCTAGTTTTAGTGCTGGTAATAAAATATCTTCTTGAGTAGGGGGTTCTTGGATGGTAGGAGTAACTACTGGTGATGTTAGCATACTAGAAGTTCTTTTGGTGAAAATTCCTAAAATTAGAGGATTCTTTATCCTAACTCTCTTAAGTGGCTTCAACTTTACAGCAAAGCCATAACTTTCTCTTAGAGCTTCTTTTCCTTTTTCACTCTCGCTAGTATCTTCTCCCTTTCAAGTACTAATTTGAGTAATTTATTTCATTAGTGAATCTTTCAGGAAACAACCTCAACTATTCAACCATTGAGCATTATATAATAACACTTTTGATGTCCTCTCCATGACTGAATTTGAAGTATGAGTAACTGGGATCAAAGGGGCACTATCACCTGCTTGATCATAATACACGTTAGAACTTATTTTCCCATCATCAATTAGTCTTGGGATTTTAGATAAACCGAATTATGAAATCTATTTTATATTTAGTTGACTATAATCCCTTCTTCTGACTTCAAACTCATCTCTGCAATCAACCCAAAATTCTTCTAGTTCTGGAAAGTGTGCATAGTCCAGAGAAAATGAATTTCTTACTATGCTTCTATAATCAATATTACTCCTTTCACGAAAGGAAATATGATTATAATGAATATATATTTCTTCTTAAACATCCTTCGCCTTATGAATATTCATACAATGGTACTGTCGAATCACAATAGGAAAATGAACCACTTCACTATGTAGACCTTGTTGTAAATCATGTAGTACTGCTAATTGTCTACATAAATCCAACAAAATCCATCTACCACTTGGGTATCTAGGTAACTGTTATCAAAATTCCCCCCCCAGGGTAAATTTCGATAACATGCATCAAAGGTGGTAGAAAGGCAAATAGGTTGATTCAGAAAAAAGTGAAAAAATTGGCTAAGTCTTGCCAAAGGGAGAAACTGGGACATTTGGGACGTTAAGGCGCGGATTGGCCGAAAAGCCTCCAGGCAGCCCAAATTGCATTTGGGACAATCGGGCCAGAAGTACGCGAAAGGCGCGAAAAGCCGATCCGGTCGAAGGAGGAGGAAGAAATTGGCTAAGTGTTGCTCAGGACGTTTGGGACAGAAAGGCCCGAACCGGCCAAACCGGGTGAAATAAGCACAAAGGGCCCAAAAACAAAGTGGTACAAATGGGCCCGAACCGGCCAAACCGGGTGAAATTGTCCCAAGCGGTCCAAAGGAAAATGGAACAATCGGGCCAGAGGTAAGCGAACCGGCCGGATCGGCCGAAATTGTCACAAAGGGTCCAAAATCAAATGGGACATCCGGGACAGATGGACGCGAAGTACGCGGAAGACCCGGCAGGCCCGAGAACCAACCAAAAGATGCCACGTGTCTCAAGGAGAAAGGTTAAAAAGTCAAAGGGGCAAGGTTTGAAGCGCTGGCCCGAGCCAATAGGAATTGGACACGTGTCCAATAGAGCAGTAAAGTGCGGAGCTTGGGAGGAAGTTAGAGAATTTGGTTGAGTTCCCCAAAAAAAGGCTAAAAGTAAAGGAAGCCCCGCGCCCTGTCCTCCAACAAGATCATGCCACGTGTCATCCAAATGGCGGGAGCACGGGAAAGGGGTGAAAAAAGTCCCAAAATCATCAAAAGTCAAAATTTCAAAGGACAGCCCGCTGAAAAGACGAAGGAGAGAGAATTTCTCATCCTATCAGAGCGTGCCACGTGTCATCCAAGTGGCAGAGCGCGGGAAGAAATTCAAAAATCCGTTTTCACCTGTTCCGTGCCCTAAAACTTCAGATCGACATAACTTTCGATCCAGAGCTCAGATTTGCGCGTTCTTTATATCAACGGAAAGCTTGTGAGATTCTCTACACGTTTCCAGGGTCAATCTTGAATTTTGGTTCAGTTTGAAGAAAGAAAATAAGAAGATGCCTCTGGCACAAAATAATAAGTAGAAGTGATGCTCAACTAACAACTTTAATGCAGCAGACAGTTCACCGCCTTTGCTAGACAGCTCGCCGTCTTGCCAAGATCCGCCACTTCCATCATTATGAGATGAGTTAAGAGCATTCTGGAGGTGGTTGGGGCAGATTTTGAATTCCTCTCTCTATTCTCTCTCATTCTTCCTATAAATTGTAAGGAGGGGCTTCTTTCTAATGTTGGACATTCTAGTTTTGCAACCCCTCCCTTCTCTCCTGTTCATAAGAAGATTTGTGGAGTTTTCAAACCTCCCATATAGACTGTAACACCATTTTTTTTGCCTTTTGGCCATTGCAATGTATTGAATCGATCCTTAAGCAATATATATGTGTCTGTGGTTGCTTCTAAACCCTCTTACATATTTATTACTGTCATTTTTGATCTTTCATTGCATTTTTGCTATCTGTGCATGGTGTGGTATTGCATCTATATGATCTGTGTTTATGTTGCAAAGCTTATGTTCTTCATTCCTCGGTGCATCACCTCCTTAGCTTAGGTTTATTTATATGCATTTCTCTCTCCCTGTCTCCTTGGTAGTTAGTTTAGTTTTTCTTGGGTAAACCTCTGCATTTCATTGGTGCATCTAAACAGAGGAATAGGAACCAGCCTTTCTCTGGAGAATTCTTTCTCATTTTTTAAGTCCCACACTTGGAGAAAGGATTCAATGTTATGTAATCACACTGGATGCATGAGCATCAACCTAAAAATCTGATGTGCAACCAGGGGTGCTGTGATTTTGCATCAACAGTTTTGGCACGCCGGGTGGGAGATAGAGGTCTCATTTTTATTGCAGCAAAGTTGATATGCATCTGTTGCAATTTTCTTGCTTAAAAGAGCTATTATTTGCATATCTGGTGACTCCAAGGGGAAGAATCAACTGGTTTCAGCAGTACAGGCCTAAAAGCTTATGAGAAGAATCACAAGGTCAAAAGTTGGAGAAGAGGAAGTAATGTTTGAACACCTGCAATTATCTCCAAGAAGAAGGCAAAGAGGAAGAAGGATTCAAAGGTCTCCATCTCCACCAAACAGAACTCTCTCAACTCCTCCACTTGAGCGGCCTTTCTTTCAGTATACAAGGGTTTTAAGACCAATCAGAATGGCGCAACCAGTAAACCCCTATGTCAACTTCACAGGCAGCAGCCCACTTGCTCTCAATGCACAAAATCCAATCCCAGTAGCAGCATTGAAGAACATTCCATATTTTACTGGAGAAAATCAGACCACTCCTGGTGATCATGTCAAGGACATTGCTAACATTTGTGCAATCCATGAGATTAATGAGATGCAAGTAGCTGTCAAATTGCTGGCGTCTTCATTCAAGGGAAAAGCATTGCAATGGTTTAGGAGCCTTGAAGCTGGCTCTATCACAAACTGGAATCAGCTGTGTATTGCACTTCATGATCAATTTGGAGAAAAGGGAGACAACTTGTCTCTTTTGGAGCAGCTGACAACCATCAAGAGAGCTCCCAATGAGCAGCTAACCGACTTCAACTTCAGATTTCAAAGATCTTGGGATAGAATTCCGGTGGTAGTCAGGCCAATAGTAGAAGGTGCTTTTTTATACTACCTTAAAGCTTTAAATTCTGATATTTCTATGTTAGTTCAATCTATGCGAGGCACAACTATCCCTGCTGCTTATAGTATTGCCATTAGAGCTGAAAATTGTCTGATTCAAACCGGCAAGCTAGCTCCTAGGCCTCCAATGCCATTATATCCAAGTTTAGAGAGCCCAAGTACTAGTCAAGCACCTGTCTTAGCTCCTATTCCCACTCCTAGGAATCAGAGTTCAAATGAAGCTTCCACTTCATCTCCAAGTGCCCCAAATGAGCTTCAAGAAGTCATGGAGCAGCTGCAAAATTTAGGTAATGAGCTGGTCACACTTAAGAGACAGCAAACTCAAGGTTTTAGACCTTCGTATCAGCCTCAAGCTCAACCTAATAGGCAGCCATATCAGCCTCAAAGGCCACCTAATCCAGCTGCAAATATGAATCAAACAAGGCCTCCTGCCAATAGACCATTCCAGCCCTATAATCCAAATGCCATATCTGCCTCTAAGGCATTAGTACCAGCACAAAACAACATTGCCCAGGAGTATGAATGGTGTTTTCCATGTAATGAACCCCATAATCAATCCATGTGCTTCAATGGTGCTTTGACCCAAGCTTTAATGGTAACAACTACTGGTGTGGAGGGTGAAAGCAATCAAGAAAATAGCCAACAACAAGAAACATTCCAACAACAATCTGCCCCAAATGACACCACATTGGTAAATTGGCAAGCAGAGGATTTCTGTGGCATGAATCAGGCAGTTTCTCAAGGTGTTGCTGCCAACACAAGGTCAAAAAGGAGAAATTTGGGTGAAGAACAGCCATTAGCCCCAGCCAATCCACAACCTTCCACAGCTCCACAAATGATTGGCAAGCAAAACCCAGTTTCAAATGCACAAGGGCAGCCAAGAACAGCCCCTAGGCCAACTCAAATGCCAGCTGTTGCTGCCCACATACAAGGAGAAAATGTGCAAATCAAGGGACAGCAGAGAGATCCTTCATCACCATTTAGTATCATTGACCAGATGAAGAAGACAAATGTCAATATATCTATGTGGGAATCCCTATCCATCCCAGGCCAAAGAGATTTGCTGAAAGCTGCTATGAAGGATTGGCCAACTTCGAATCAGCAGATCCAAATGCAGGAGAAGGTACTCACAAATGCTGCCCAGCCTCAAGGAAAACATGCAGCACAACAAGGTAGAATGCTGAAGCCTCCCCCCTTTTATGTTTCGTTAATCATTGGAAATCAGCTAGTGCATAATTGCATGATAGATTCCGGGGCAAGTAGCTCAGTAATGCCTAAACAGATAGCTGATCAGTTAGGGCTCCAGTATGAAATAACATCTAAGGGAGTAGTGCAGCTGGATGGGACAGCAATAGCAACAGTTGGAGTGATTAGAAATTTGAGCCTTACCTTGCATGCATGTCCAAATGTTGTTGTCTTACAAGATATATCAGTCATAGACCTTCCACCAATCTTTGCCCTCTGTTTGTCAAGGGACTTTACTACCAAGATTGGGGGATATTTGTCTACTGATTGGTCACACATGCTGTTCAGAATGAGGTATGGAACTAAAGCTACAATTAGGTCAGAACCTATTGCATATTTCCACATTGAGCCCTATACTCCAAGTCATATTAGTACCAATTTCTCAGCATTTGATCAAGAAGATCACCTTGGCACTGATGAAGCCGACACTAAGGTTGGAAGTATCCCAGATTTGACTCTTGATGAATGGGCAAACAAGGTACATGCTTTTGATCCATATCAAGAAGTAGAAGAATATGAGCTAGGGGTCTATTGTATACACGAAGAAAGTCAACCTATTCCTAGCATCACCAAGCCAAGCCACAAGGATGACAACGAGGTATGGCAACTGTTTTTTGATGGATCAAGGAGTAGACAAGGTGCAGGAGGTGGAGCCATGCTTATTTCACCGTAAGGAATAAAGTATTATTCAGCTTTTAGATTTCAATTTGCATGCTCCAATAACACTGCTGAATATGAAGCCTTGGTGTAGGGGATGCATTGGGCAATAAAGAGAAAAATAAAAAACTTGCAAGTTTTTGGGGACAGTGAGCTGATTGTAAATCAGGTCAAGGGACAGCATGCCGCCAAAAATGACCTACTCAGGTGCTACAAGAACAGGGTATGGGACCTCATGGAAGATTTTGAGGGTTTCGGCATCAAGGCCATTCCCAGGAAAGAGAATCAAGCTGCTGACAGGCTTGCAGCAGTAGGGGCAGCCTTTGACATTATAGAAAACATTCAACAAAACAAGGTATAGCCAAACATCCACGTGATTGTGAGGCCTTCAGTGCCGGATAACGATGTCAATTGGCAAGTATTCGAGAATGACCAGCAAATCATCCACTTCTTGCAGGAAGAAGCTGAGTTCTCAGCTAAGAATCAAGAGAAGTTGGAACAACAATATGGTGACCAGGTGATACAGCTAAGAACTGATAAGCTGCCCAAGGGACTTATCACTTTGGAGTCCATTTTTAATCCCAATGATCAGTTTAGAAAGGAGACAACAAACATTCAGGTCAAAAGAGAAGATTCGGTATCCATCTTGGTAGAAGAGAACAAGCAATTGCAAATTAGCAAGATGACAATGGAGCAAGAAAGGTATGAGTTCATACAGCTATGTCAAGAATTCCCTGATGTGTTTGCTGGAGCTATGAAGACTTGAAAGGGTTCAATCCCAACTTAGCTCAGCATACAATCGAGTTGGATCCAAATACTAAGCCTGTCAGGCAGAAACAGAGACCAGTCAATCCACACATGGAGCCTCTCATGAGGAAGGAGCTGGACAAGCTGATTGAGTCAACAATTATATTCCCTATCAAGCATTCAAGCTGGGTTGCGAACTTAGTTCCAGTCAGAAAGAAGAGTGGAGAGATCAGGCTGTGTGTTGACTTCAGAGATTTGAATAGAGCCTCTCTCAAGGACCATTATCCACTCCCTTCCATGGAGCAAATATTGCAGGTCGTAGCTGGTGCAGAAAGGTTTTCACTACTTGATGGTTACTCAGGCTTCAATCAGATTATGGTAAAGGAGGAAGACCAGTTCAAGACAGCCTTCACAACCAAATGGGGCACATATGCTTACAAAAAGATGCCATTTGGACTGTCAAACGCAGGAGTAACATTCCAGCGAGCTATGGATATGTCATTCAAAGGCTTGATCAATAAGATAGTGCTGATATACCTAGATGATATCACTGTCTTCTCAAAGAATGCTGCAGACCATCTCTTTCACCTCAGGTAGGTTTTTCAGAGGTGTAGAAAGTTTTGAGTGTCTTTGAATCCTAAGAAGTGCATCTTTCTTGCACATGAAGGGAAACTCCTTGGCCTTATTGTTTCAAAGGAGGGATTAGCAATTGATCCAGAGAGGGTTGAAGCCATAAGAGCTCTACCATTGCCAAGTCACAAGAAAGCCCTTTAGAGTTTCCTGGGAAGGATAAACTTTGTTCGGAGGTTTGTCCCAAACTTTGCAGCCCTTGTCAAGCCCATCACCAAAATGTTAAGGAAAAGCATGGCTTTCAAATGGACGGCAGAAGGCAAGGAGAGTTTTGAAGCAATCAAAGAAGCCATCTCCCAAGCACCCACTCTCATCAACCTGGACTTTTCCAAGGATTTCATCCTCTATGCATTTGGAGGTGATGAAACTATTTCTGCCATTCTGGTACAACAGAACAAAGATAATGAGGAGCAGTCGATTGCTTTCTTCAGCCAGAGCCTAAATGACTGTGAGGTGAGGTACTCTTTTATTAAAAAGCACGTGCTTACAGTAATCAGAAGCTTGAAGAAATTCAAGCATTTAGTCTCAAACAACAAGGTCCAGTTGCTGGTCTCACATGCTGGGGTTAAGGACTTCCTCCTCAACAAGGATTTGAATGAGAAAAGGGCAGGATAGATCACCCCTGTCATGGAGTATGACATTGAGATCAAGATCACCAAGCTGGTAAGAGGCAAAGGTTTGTGTGAGTAGCTCGCTTCCAAACAACTAAACAACCCAGAAGATAAAGAAGACGCTGTCCTGATATTACAAGAAGATCAAAAATAGGAAAATGATGATGTGTCCACTCCCTGTTGGACTCAGAATATGATACATTTCCTACAAACGGGCATGTGCCCTCCAGAAATGAGCAAAGCGAAAAGAAGGTACTTCAGATTACAAGCAGTTCCTTATGTGCTTGTTGATAATGTTTTGTTTAAAAGGGACATCAACGGTGTTCTATTGAGATGTATCGAGACAGGTCAGATCGAGAGGATCTTACAGGAGTTCCATGACGGAGAGGCAGGAGGCCATTTCACCCCACGAGTAACAGCTCTCAAAATCATGAAAGCTGGTTACTATTGGCCTACTGTATTCAATGATTGCTACTCATGGGTTAAGAAATGCAAGAAATGTGCATTCTTCACAGGGAAAGGAAGGTTAGCACCACTCCCCCTTCGTCCAATTTTAGTAGATCATCCATTCATGCAGTGGGGATTGGACTTCATTGGAGTCATCAATCCCAATTCGAGTCAAGGCCACAAGCGGATTCTTACAGCGACAGACTATTTCACCAAGTGGACCGAGGCAGTAGCGCTCAAAGAGGCAAGTGAGTCTAGCATACTAGACTTTTATGAAGGGATAGTAACTAGGTTCGGTGTGCCGGCCACCATCATATCAGATAATGCATTAGCATTCATAGGTTCAAAAATTACAGAATGGGCTGTCAAGAATGGAATCTATTTGAGCACCTCTTCAAATTATTACCCGCAGGGTAATGGACAGGTAGAGTCCACAAACAAGAATTTGCTAAAAATCATCAGAAGGACTCTGGATGAAAATCAAAGAACATGGCATACAAGGCTAAAATCAGCGTTATGGGCTGAAAGAATAACACCAAAGAGGTCTACAGGTAATTCTCCCTACAAGTTGGTCTATGGGAAGGAGGCAGTATTGCCTATATCATTAGAATTGCCAGCCTTGGAGCTCATGAAGCAACTTGAGTTATCTGAGTTCGAACCAATGGAGGTCAGATATGTGGAATTGATGGAATTAGAAGAAATCAGAGAACATGCAGTTCAGACGATTGAAAAGGATCAGGCCGTAGTAAAAAGATGGTTTGATAAGAGAGCTAGAGCAAGAACCTTCCAGGAAGGGGACCTGGTTCTGAAATGGGATGCAGATCGGAAAAAACCGGGGAGACATTCCAAGTTTGATGCCATCTGGAGTGGTCCCTACATGGTCACGGGATGCAAAAATAGTAATGCTTTCCAATTGTCTGCATTGGATGGAGAGGAACTTCAGATCCCGGTTAACGGAATCTATCTTAAACATTGCTACTAAGAGAAACGTTTTTCCCTTGTAAATATTAGTTTAGAGTTTTCTTAATTCCTCTAAGTGCGTATGCACATTGTCATGTTGTAGTTAGGTTTCTATTTCCCTAAGTGCTTTGGCACAGGTTTTGCTGCTCTCAGGTTGTTTTCTACAGTTCAGAGTGTTGCTGGAGAGGAAGTTGCAGTATCAGGCTTATTTCAGGTTAGTGCTTAACTCCATGCCCAATGGACCGCTAAAAGGCCACTGATCTTCTACCTAGCAGGTAGGTGATCCTGCTGAGTCGTCAAAACTGTTATCAAAATTTCCCCCCCAGGGTAAATTTCGATAACATGCATCAAAGGTGGCAGAAAGGAAAATAGGTTGATTCAGAAAAAAGTGAAAAAATTGGCTAAGTCCTGCCAAAGGGAGCAACTGGGACATTTGGGACGTCAAGGCGCGGATCGGCCGAAAAGCTTCCAGGCAGCCGAAATTACATTTGGGACAATCGGGCCAGAAGTACGCGAAAGGCGTGAAAAGCCGATCCGGCTGAAGGAGGAGGAAGAAATTGGCTAAGTGTTGCTCAAGACGTTTGGGACAGAAAGGCCCGAACCGGCCGAACCGGGTGAAATAAGCACAAAGGGCCCAAAAACAAAGTGGGACAAGTTGTACAAATGGGCGCGAACTAGCTGAATCGGCCGAAATTGTCACAAAGGGTCCAAAATCAGATGGGACATCTGGGACAGATGGACGTGAAGTACGCGGAAGACCCGGCAGGCCCGAGAAACCATTGAGAAAGACGCCACATGTCATTAAGGCGAGAGGGCCAAAAGGTCAAAGGGGCAAGGTTTGAAGCGCTGGCCCGAGCCAATAGAAAATTGGACACGTGTCCAATGGAGCATAGAAGTGCGGAGCTCGAGGAGGAGTTGGAAAGTTTGGCCAAATCTAAGCCAAAAGGGGTAAAAGTGAAGGAAGACCCGACAGGTTCGTGAACCATCCACCAATGCATGCCACGTATCCCTAGTGGCGGGAGCGTGGGAAAAAATGTGGAAAATATTCCAAGAGCACCAAAAGCCAAAACTCAAGAGACAGCCCGCCGAAAAGTAGAGGAGAGAGAATTATTCAACGAATCAGAGCATGCCACGTGGCGTCCAAGTGGCAGTGCGCGGGAAAATATTTTAAAATCCGTTTTTGCCTATTCCGTGTCCTAAATCTTCAGATTGACATATCTTTCGATCCAGAGCTCGGATTTGCACGTTCTTGGTATCAACGGAAAGCTGCTGAAATTATCTACACGTTTCCACGGTCAATCTTGCATTTTGGTGTATTCTGGAAGGGAGAAAATTGAGAAACACCTCTGGCACGAAATAACAAGCAGAGGTAATGTTTCAACAACCACTTTAATGCAGCAGACAACCCGCCGCTTCTGTTAGGCAAACCACCGCTTTGCCAGAACCCGCCGCTTCTGCCATGATGGACGAATTAAATGCAACCTAGAGGTGGTTGGGGCAGATTTCGAATTCCTCTCTCTTTTCTCTCCCATTCTTCCTATAAATTGTAAGGAGGGGTTTCTTTCTGGTTGGACATTTTTTTCTGCTTTGCACCCTCCCTTCTCTCCTGTTCATAAGAAGATTTGTGGAGTTTTCAAACCTCCCATATAGACTGTAACACCGTTTTTGCCTTTTGGCCATTGCAATGTATTGAATCGATCCTTGAGCAATATATATGTGTCTGTGGTTGCTTCTAAACCCTCTTACATATTTATTACTGTCATTCTTGATCTTTCATTGCATTTTTGCTATCTGTGCATGGTGTTGTGTTATATCTACATGGTCTGTGTTTTAATTTGGCAAAGCATATGTTCTTCATTCCTCGGTGCATCACCTCTGTTAGCTTAGATTTATTTTATGCATCTTCTTACCTTGTCTCCTTGGCAGATTAGATTAGATTTTGAGAAAACCCTCTGCATATTTTGTGTGCACCTGAACAGAGGAATAGGAACCAGCCTTTCTCTGGAGATTCCTTTCTCACTCTTCAAGTCCCACACTTGGAGAAAGGATTCAATGTTATGCAATCACACTGGATATTAGTATGATCAACCTAGAAATCTGATCAACATCCAGGGTGGGTGCTGTGATTTTTGCACTAACACTACCATCAAATGTAAGAAGAAAACTGAAATCATTCTTGGGAAATTCATGATCAATGGAAAAATTAAGCACACTTTCTCCCAACCAAGGTATTATTTAGTTGTGTGATTTTCCAATAGTTAGAAAATGAACTAAATAAAGCACAATTTAGACAAAACATTAGTTGATTCCAAGAAACAAATCTGAAAATAACACCAATATAAAGAAAAAATTGAAGAGCTCACAAACCATATTAAATAGAGTTGGAAGAAATTTCCACTAACCAGATTTAAAATGACCCTCATTATGTCATAAGTGTTGGCTTGTGTGGAATACACATAAGACAAAGATGATGAGGAAAAAAAGAGGGTAGTAGATCAAAATGATAGTTTGGATTTTCATGCACAAAATTTGAAGGGACATGTATCTTTATAGGTGGGATCATGTTAAAAAAAACCTAGAAATAAAGGGAAAAGACAAGGTTAAGGCTTGGTGGATCGTTTTGGTCAAAAGTGCAATCACTATCCTCGTCCCATTTTTTTTTCTTTTTGATAATATCTGTTTAGAGGCTAATATGGTCCTAATTTTAATTCAATTTCTATAAATGCACAAAAATTATAGTTCATTTAGTCAGAAGCACACTAATTATTTTATATATAATATATCGAGTACTCATGTGCATTCTATAAAGATCAAGCAATCATTTGATTCCTTGTCATTGTTGATGTTAATATTTTCCACGGAGTAATTTGCACAACCAAAGAGTTTATTTTTCATTGAAATTATTTTCAATTATATAATTTTGTATTTTATATATTTGTATGAACCAAAGGCCATATAAGTAAAATGGTGCTTTAAACCCGAACAAACACACAACACACTAGTATAAGGTATTCAAGAAGAATCAAATGAAAGGACTAAAATTCATTTATGGTTCACATAAATTTCATGAGTTTTCCCAAGCATTTTGGAGGACTCAAGCAATCACTAAGTCATTCATCAAAGCCACTAAATTTCATGTTAAATACACATTGCACAACATTCATTTGTTTAGATGATGAATTACTACGTTTATTATTGTGTTGCTTTCAATATTTTAAAATCATTGAGGGGATTGAAAAATATCAAGATAGTTCAACTATTCACTTATATAACACAAACCCCAACACATATGCTTTGTTGTGTTTGAAAATGACAAGATTGTACACATGGTACTTTTCAAGGGCCAAAAAAAGGGGCATGAGTTTGAGGGCCCTTTCAAAGGGAGACGTAAGTGATGGGTTGATGTGACATGGTACCTTTAGTGGTACGAGATTCAAAACAACATGTCACTCCAATACAATGATGAGTGTGTTCAGACTGGAGGGTGTTCAACAAGGTCAAGTATCCTCATGGGGTTGTAAGTTCGTAGAAGGCCAATAAAGACGAGCTCCCCCACATTTTATTTAGGGTTGTCACAGGAAGAACCACACTCATTTTTCTTCAAAACAAATAAAAAAGAAACAATCACAAGGGGGAGTTAGAGGGAAGGGGAAGAATTCAAACCCTCTTTATATTCATCTTTTTTATTTACTAAAAAAAAATTAAATCTATACATTAGTCAAATATTATATCAAGTATAATTCTCTTTTCATGTTTCCTTCTTTACCCATCAAAAATTAAATATGATCAGTATCAAACATATATTTATTCTTCTCATTATCAAATTTATGTTATAAGTATAAAAATATATGAAGATAAAATTTATGTAAAATATTATAAGTGGCTATTTATAATAAATAATACATGTTCCTTGGGTCATATGGGACCCATAAACATGTAGTAATAAGGGAAAAGACTATGTTTTAAAAGTGTGTGAGTGTTATTTTTTTGGATAAGGAGTGTTCCTTTGATTTTTGGAAATCACGCTTGCCATGGATGAGTCATTTTTACTCTTGGATTCATTAGGATGAAATGATATTGCTTGCAAAAAATCCATTTTTACTTCTGATAGATAAGTTGTAATATGGAAATGAAGTTTACAAACTTATCTCTTTTTATTAACAAATCCTTGGATTAATTCCATTGATCCAAGGTATGTTTTAAATCTTCTTACTTGATTTGAATGGTAAACTGACATTCAGAGGTTGGAGGACATAATGGACTAAAATCTTGTATGTTTACAAATTCTTTTATCTTATTGAAAGATTATGCCTACATTCTGTTGTATGTTATGTGCTCGGATATTTTTGAATGATCTCTTCAGGATGCTTAATGATGTTAAGTGGAACGAGACCTGCTTTGGGACTATTGAGGAAAAATCTAAGTCCTAGACCTAGTAGATCTATCCTAACGGGATTCTAACTAAGGAAAAGGTACCTATTTTTCTAGCTATGTCTACTTTATTTGGGATGGCATCCTAACCTAAGTTGCATGTACTAAGTTGGGATGTGGGGAAATAACCTAAGGTGATGCTAGGTTTATTTCTAACCTAATACCTAAAAATATATGGTTATGAATTGTGACCTAACCTAAGATGTAAATTTACCTATTGAAATGTTTCTAAACCTGAGGTAAATACTTTTAAAACTATCCTATGGTCATATCCTAAGCTAATGGAATCTACCCTAAACTAATGAAATGTGGAAAGGGGACCTATGGGTCTATGGCAAGTGGAAAGCTTGGCGACAGTTCCTAAAATATTAATGTGATTTTATTTTTAAATTAATTACACAACGTATTGCCAGTTTAGGTAGAAGCATGAAATCTGGTGGAAGTATACGTGGAGACATCACTAAGGTTTAGTGATGCATGTAGAAGTTGAATTGGGTCTCGCCAATTTTGGATGGTGGTGGTGAAGAGAGATAGGAGGGAATTTGAGAGTTAATGACATTAATGACCCTCATTTTTTATGAGCAAACCACCTTGAAAACCATGCAGGTGGATTTGTTAGGGGTTGTTTGGTCATTCATGCTTTGCAATTTTTGCTCTGCATGGAGCTATGTAGTTCTCTAAACCATCAGTTATATTTTCAGTTTAAAGCTATTTTGAGTTCCTTGATCTATTTTCAATTCAAGGGAAGTATATGAGGCATTGGGGAAATAGATTTTTGGTTGTTGATCTTGCGTGGAGAAGAAGAAGTTTTGGAAGCTTGGCTGGAAGTATTATTTGAATTGACAGAAACACTATCAAGCATGATAGGCACTATCCATTAAGATATCTTGTTTTTCTCAAAATTTTTCATTAAAATGGATCTACTCTCATGAGATAAATGGGTTTCTATTTTTGTTCTGGTTATTTGCTTTCTTGTTGAAAGAATATATGTGCTTTTTGGTTATGAAACCCTTCCATGATAATGTTGTTTTTTGGTGTTCTCTCTGAGTGATTTAAAATGGTGAAATGCATTTACAACTATTGAGACTTTAGTGTTTTGATTAAAATATATACTCTGGATAGTCTGCTCATAAAAGAGTTTGAGTAAGTAGTTTTTGTCTTGAGATTCGAACTGGAAATATCTTTTGAAGGTAGAAAGTAAATGAATACTCTTCTTTGATGCATCTTTGAGTTTCAAAGTCATATTACTCCTCCAATATGTATGGGTATATGTTTCACCTAATTGTATGAACACAAACTTGTGTGAAAGCAAGGAATGGAAATCTTGTTTGTATCTATACTGTTAAAATTGCATGCTTATACTAAATGCCTTTGTTTGTCTTGAAAGGTAGAAGAATACCCTTTTAAACTGTATCCTGTTCTGTTAAGTTTTTTATACTCCTTGTTTGGGACTGTATTTGTATACTTTGTTCTTCAATATGAACTCGAACTTGTTTAAAAACAAAGGTCAATGGGTGAATGTGGTTTATGTCATTGTCTGTGTTTTGTACTTCAACTTGTATAAAAATGGTGAAGGAATAACTTGCTCTTTTTTCTGTATTGAACTTGTCTACTTCAGACTTTATATTTAATGGTGCTAAGTGAGTTATGGTATTTGAGTTACTGTTACAGTGAGTCTGTAAGGAGACACAAAGGAAAGTATGAATTAAACTTTGGATGTTTGGTTCTGGTATTCTCTTTTGAAACTTTGTAAAATGATTAATGGATTAATTGGAATTTGGAAGGTGAGATGGTTGTCTTGGATTGAAGTTCTATTGTTTTAAAATAAATTTTTGGTTGACCCTCTCTAAGTCGTTAAGGTGATTACCTTTTTAGGTCTGTTTGACTTTCTTAAATTTAATAATCTGTCCTTTTTGAACTTGGATGAGGTGATGGAAACCTACTTGCCAGAGATGGGAAACTTCTGGGTAATTTGTTAACAAAACATGTTAAGGTCTGACTATGAAATTTCAAGGGATTCATTAAATGTATAATCAAATTTTAGACTGATATCTTTTTATATGGGACAAACCAAACCTTTCCTATTTGTGTGCTTTCTTTATCTCTGTTATTTGAGTGGAATAGAATGTCTTGTCGATTCATGGAGTGTGCAGCTAAGCCTGTCTTGTAGAAAGGAAAACTTAACCATTTCTTTGACTGATTGTTTTCAATGGCTGAGTCATATTAACCTTTTGATGTACTGTTATGATTTTTTTTTGAATGGTTTTGGATTTGACTGAAATCTTCTAGGATGTAGAATAAATGAGTTAGGTTGAAGTGAATTGATAACTATTTAACTTATACTTGTTTAACGTATCCTTCTTGAATGGATTAAGAATTCTATTAATGGTTGTTGTTCTTGAAAGATGAATCTCTTTGTTGGTTTATTTGATTGATTCATGTTGGGACCTTGTTGTAGCTTCCAATCTTAAAGGCGCGTAGGTGCGCATGGCCAGAGGAAGCGTGCAGGTGAAGGTGCACAAGGAAGAATTCAAAAAGGGTTCTTAGAGAACCTAGGACGTGCACCCATGAAGAACAATTTGGGACTTAGCCATTTTTGGTCTTTTGGACAGAACACATGAAGAACGTGTTCCATTTAGATAAGATTCTAGCCTGGCGACAGGGTGTCCTAGAAGGAATATACCTTGTGATAGGAAGATCCAAAAAGATAATCATGACATGGAGAGGCATGCGCCTGAGGTGACCCATACCTTGACACTTGGGGCTAGATCTGAGGTTGTAGAGAAGTTTTTTGGAGATTAGATGCCTATTTATACGTGTGCCCTTGGCAAAGAAGAGGGACACAAGTGAGGTAGCAGAGCTCTACAGAATTACTGCGAGAACTATGGGATAAAATGGGTAGATGATTCTGGGAAGGATGTAATGGGGAAATGGGGAATGCAAATTTTTTTTTGTGAGCAGACATGTATAGATCCAAATATGGTGTATGGCTGTGGTCTGCCACTTTGTGATGTTTTAGAATAATACTGTGAACGAATATGATAAGGTTACTACTACGTTTATATTAAGATCTCCTCCATGTATTATCTGCATGTTTCTACTATGCTTTTGATCTTGTATAATCATGAACCTTACTTGAATGTTAATTCTATTTGTGGATCTACAAATTCCTAGATCTATTAATTCTGTTGCGTGCTTTGCTTTTGTTATGACTGAAGGGGTGTAGAAGCTGTTTTGAGCTCTATAGATTCTTCATGTCTGTTAAATGACTAAGTTGAGATCATGAATTATGCCTTCCACTAAAATCACATAAAAGAGAGACCCGACTCCCTCTCGTGCACTTCAGGTGAGCGTCTAGTGCCCGTTGGGTGATAGGCCGGTGCGCATGAGGTTCCCTTGTTCTTGGTGGGTGCAAAAATGACTACATCTTGGTTTCGTTGCTGGGACCTCTTTTTGAAGTTGTAGTGGAACATGGCATACATCATGATCTATGTGAGAAGTGATGATGGAGCACTTAACGCTGGAAGGTGTTGAAGATTGGTTTAAAAGCATGGAGGATGAGTTCACTCAGAGATTCAATACTGGACCTAGGTTTGACATGAGAAGATGGGTGGAGGACACTCTTTATCATGAGTTGTACGAGACCTTCTTCTACTGTTTCCCAGTAGAATTATTTGAATGGCTCTCAGCTTATACATCTAGATCAGGGTGGTATTATAAGTCACACCCTTGGACCTAAGAAACATATTAGAACTTGTAAGATGATGATCTAACATGGACCCATGCTATAGATCATTGGTGGAAGGGAGTATTGACTAGCTACACTCTAGAATACACATTTTTCACGTATTCCTGTCTAGAAGTTGCTGAGTTTGAGTTCTTGCGGGAGCCCAGAGGATAATTTCTATGTGCTATCCCCCTTGCGAACAAAATCTTGATGGTAACCGTGGGTTTAGAGGAATTTCCTATGGCCAGCTAAACCACTCTGAGCGCTTGGCGAGGAAGCTAGGTTGGGGAAAGATGGCTGATATAATGACTGAGAAGGAAAGGAAGGAGAGACAACTCAAGTATAATGAAGTGCGTGAAAGGGAGATCGATAGACAGTGTGGGATTACAAGTGGGTTATGGAGCTAGACATGGTGGAAAGGAGTTGAGGTTCACGTGAAGGATGTGCAACCTGAACAGTATGTGATACCCCATCTTGGTAAGTGCGGGAGAGAAAACCTTGTGGCTTTTGATGAGAGTCTATCACATAGAGAAAGAAGAGTCATTGGCATGCATCTGACCCCACCTCGCAACCAAACCTTGGCACTTTCTTTGTTTGAATGAGGGAAAAGTATAGTTGATCCATTTGATATCAGTAGAAGAAACCGAATGACACCCAAAAGATATAACTTCTCATTTGGGACTTCTATGGCCTCACACACTATTCCAGTATTTGGTGGAATGTTTAGACAGGGAACCTATATAGCTGGTTTTGGAAGCACATTAGGAAGTGGTGGAGAAAATATGACTGGGAGTGGCACTAGTTCACAAACTGTCGATGCGCAATTCAGTGGAACGACAGAAGCGTTCGGCATGACAAACACAGGCCCTATACCTAACATAAGAGGATCTAGAGGTGGGAGTGGTGGAGCTGGTGGCTTAGGATCTAGTGGATCCGGCGGAGGAAGAAACACCAGAGGAAACCAAGGGACTAGATTAGGAGGACAAGGACCTCAGCCACCTCCTTAAGTCTTTTTCAAGATGTCTCTACACTTACCAGATTATAGTGGGATAGAAGATGTTGCAAAGCATGTGCATAAGTGCGAGCTGCTATGGCGCGCGAAGGGGATCACAACCCAATATCAAAAGGCTAGTCAATTTGCGATGACCTTGTAAGGATGTGCACATAGTTGGTATAGAAAGTATGACCCTCATCAGACTGTTTTGGATTATACCATGCTTAGAAATGTGTTCTTGGTAGAATTCCACATACCTGAGTTTAAACAAAAGAGCATCAACTCTCTCAAAGAAATCCAATAGGGAATCGCAGAGAGCATGCAGGAATATGATGTGCACTTTAAAACTCTATTGTCTAAATTGTCTTATGATATCCACCCTTCACAACATGCTCAGTGGTTTGTCAAAGGGTTGATCACACCCTTTAGGAGGGCTTTGTCTCATAAATAATTCACGGACCCGCGTGAAGCATTGGAATCTGCTTTATGTGCTGAGGCAGTTGATAGTGTTGACACTAGTGTTAGCCCATTTCTAGAGGCCCAGATCGCTGCCATGGCTAGGCAATTGGAGAAATTATCTGCCAACACAGTTCCAGAGACTCAAAATGGGATGTGGTGCACAGATTTTAACGTAGAAGGGCACATAAAGGATAATGGCGGGATATGTACTCAGAAGATGGTGCGCGCCATAGCTGTAAACTGTAAAATATGTCACGGGGACCATGATGCAAGCAGGTGCCCCCTTTTATAGCACACAATCTATAAAAACATGTCTTGTTATTGTAAGATATGTACCTCAACCACACATGACATCAAGGATTGTAGATTGATTGACCAGATTCATGAGGCAATTGATCTTGGTGTGCGCCAAACTGGCATTACCAGCAGTTCCAAAGGAGATGACCGTGGGTATGAATAGCGTGGGGATGGAGGTGCGCGTGGAAGAGGGTTTCACAGAGGATTTCGTGGTCATGGTAACCGCTGGGGAAGAAGTGAGTTCCCACATGGGACATGCTTTAATTGTGGAGACACAAACCATTATAAGTGTGAATGTCCAGATCTTCTACAATGCTCTTGGTGTGGAAAAAAACATAAGTAAACAGAATGCCCAGAGTTATACGAACATATGAGTCAGCAATACTGGAAGGATAAGGGCACTTCCACGGTGAGTATTAAGAAGGCTGATGCATAATGGCTTTTGCGAGTAATACATGAATCAGAACTAGAACCTGTTATGGTAACAACAAGGGTGGAGTTTGCACGCGCAAGAGAAGCCCCTAGGCAGAGACCTCTGGTTTCGAGGGAAGAAGTAGTATGTGGGAAGTATCCAAACCCAGCTCACCAGAAAGAAGTCTACCAGAAAACCATGGATGTAATTCGAAGCTTACAAGGGGAGATCCAATACTTAAAAGAGAAAACTAGAAAAGATGAGCAAAGAATACCAATAGAAGCACCAAAGGATGACTTGGAAAAGGTTAAGGACGTGTGTAAACTGCTGAGGTAAGAGAATTTTATTCCCTTGCTAGGAGCATGGTTGAGAGAAAAGGTGCCATGCACCAAGGAAGAACACGAAAGGCAGATCCTACATGCAAACCTCCCACCTCACAGCCTTGATTATGACAAAGAGATCACCTTGAATGCAGTAGTGGATGGATGGCTACTTAGCAACATCCTCATTGACACAGGCGCAGAGGTTAATGTTCTCACTCTGGATGCCTGGCATCAAATGGGAAGACCTGTATTACAGCCATCTCCAAATGTGTTTTATATGGCAAATAAGACAAAGGCAATGCCCATAGGTGTCTTGAAGGATGCGACCATTACCATTTAGGGGACTAATTTCACTAGGGATTTTGAAGTCTTGGCACTTGCCAAGGTGGATAATTTCCCAGCTTTACTTGGGTGCCCATGGTGCTATAAGAATAATGCAGATCTCCGGTTTAACAAGGGGTACATAAGTTTCAAAAACAAGGAAGAGAGGGTGATTATATCACTTGTTGATGGAAATTCCACACCCTATACTGAACCCCTTGGAGAGGAAGTCCTTGACAGAATATATGTGTGCTCCATAGGAGATCCAGAGACCATCCACCCTATAGGAGTCATCCAGTTTGATGATGCTCAATCTGTCAGTGATACTACCAGTATAACATGCGATAATTGGGCGCATGGGACTTATGAATTTATTGGGTGACATCTGAGAGGATCGGTAACTAGGGTAACCATGGTGAGTACAATTTGGCACCTAGGAGGAAAGACAATAACCAAGTATTCTGGGGATGCATACCCTGAGGTCTTTTTTAGAGAAATGGAAGCTCACTGGAGGGAGGATGAGCGATGAGGTATGTTGGGTTATGTCTTGATAGGCACATTAGCGAGGTGGTGGGCCGCGCATAGTGAAAACTTGTTGGAATGGCACAAAGTTAGAATTGCGCTCACTGTCTGATTCTTGAAGAGCAATATACCCATTGCTATCAAGGATTACAATGGCAATGGACCTGCCTCTTCCCACATTAAGGCATGTGAGAGGGTCTGGGGAGAAGGTGTGGAAGTTTTACCACCCTCCCTTTGGGTGCACAAGTTGTATTCAACACTACAAGGTTATGCGCATGCTTGGTACATCCATTCTAAAACTCACCGCCAAACGGGAAATTGCCAAGAAATAATGGCTGACCTGGTTCACACATTTGAGTACCGAAGTACCATGCAACCAGTTGATGAGGCGTTGTATACTATCAAGTGCCTCACTTTGGGGGATTGCGCCATGGCAGAAGATAGATTAGTAAACTTACTTGGTGGACCTAGCTTGGAAGCGCGGTTCAAAGAGGAAGAACCAGAAGACATAAAATTTGAGTGCGTGTGTGTTTAAAAGGAGAAACAAAAGATGGTATATGTTATTGATGGAGAGGAGATGGAGAGCCTGAATGTCGACCATTCAGTTGGGACACGTGAGGTAGTTGACAGTGTAGATGCATGTGCGCGTGCATAGCATGAACCACTCAAAACCAAGAAAGTTAACATCAGCTCAGAAAAGGAGCCCAAGGAAGCTATCATTGGGGACTACTAGTTGGACAAGGAAGTATCAAAGATCATCGATCTCTTACGCAAAATTAAGGATTTATTCCTGCATGGATACCATGAGTTGAAAGGCATCCACCATTCATTGGGGGAAATGTGGATAAAGTTGAAGGATGGTGTGCGCCTAGTCAGAAAGAGGCCTTATAGGATGAATCCCAACATGCGCATAAGGATTAAAGAAGAGCTAGACAAGATGATAGCATCTGGTATCATTAAGGCTGTGGAGGAATCAGAATGGATAATTCCAATGGTGATCAGTATAAAGAAGGATGGGTGGATAAGGATATTTTTGGATTACAGGGAGTTAAACGTTGTTTGTATCATAGATCCTTTTCCCACCCCCTTCACTGAAGAGATTTTGGAAGGAGTTGCTGGGTGTGAGGTCTATTCCTTTACGGATGGATTCTCGGGATATCACCAAGTAAGGATTGCCAAAGAGGACCAAGAAAAGACAACTTTTGCCACCACCGAGTGGGGAAGATTTGCATACACGGCCATACCCTTTGGATTGAGGAATACACCCGTTGTGTTTTCGCGCATAGTCATACAAGTATTTCAGGACTTCATCCACAAGTTCCTTCAAGTATATTTAGATGATTGGACAGTGTATGGGTTGGTCAGGGAACATTGCGATAACTTGAGATTGATGTTTGAAAGATGTCGGCAATTGAGTATTTCCCTCAAGCATCAAGAAATGTTTCTTTACAACTCCTTTTAGAATGTTGTTGGGGCAT
Source organism: Taxus chinensis (assembly GCA_019776745.2). Lineage (NCBI taxonomy): Eukaryota > Viridiplantae > Streptophyta > Pinopsida > Cupressales > Taxaceae > Taxus > Taxus chinensis. The sequence continues at coordinate 308,176,555 of CM034154.1, forward strand.
ATCATATGCAAAGAGGGCTTACTAGTGGATCCCGTGAAAGTTACAGTTATTGTGGGATTAGGGGAGCCTACCAGCCAAAGCGCCATGCACATATTTCTTGGACACACTGGGTACTACAGAAAGTTCATTAAGGGATACGCCAAGATCACCACGCCTTTGGAAATATTGCTCAGACATAAGAGTGCCTTTCAGTGGGGAGAGGTGCAGTAGAGGGCATTTGACACTCTAAAAGAAAGGCTTATCATCACACCTATTCTATGATTCCAACATGGGATAAACCTTTCCATGTCCACGTGGATGCCTCTCGTACAGCAATGGGAGCCGTTCTTGCTCAACCAGGAGAGGGGATTGTTGATCATCCCTTGTGTTTTGCAAGTAGAAAGTTGACACCAACAGAACAAAATTATACAATGAATGAGTGCAAGGCATTGTCAATGATCTACGTGCTCCACAAATTTAGACAATATCTACTGGAGACTCCCTTCATATTCTACACTAACCATATGGCCTTGAAGTATCTAGTAAACAAAGCAGTGTTGCAAGGGTGCATATGTCGTTGGGTACTTTTATTTAAGGAATTTGAATTCAAAGTGGTGGTAAAACTGGGAAAGAACAATTGTGGGCCAGATCATTTATCAAGGATTGATTCAGGAGAGGACGTGCAAAGTATCGAGGAAACCATGTCAGATGGCATGCACAACTATTCATGTTATGGCACGCACCCTCAGAGTTAGAGGACATTGCTGTTTTTCTCAAGGAAGGTATGGTGCCTCGAAGGAATGAATGCACTGGAAAAGAAAAGGTTAGCCATACGCACCACACCCTTCATGTTGATCAATGGAGATTTGTATAAAATGGGCTGCGATGAGGTTTTGTGCCAGTGTGTATTAGAACATGAACATATAGCTATAATAGAAGAAGCCCATGGTGGGATTGTTGGAGGACACTATGTAGGGGAATGCAACCATGTGCAAGATCCTAGTCATCAGACTATGGTGGGAGATGATTCACAAGGATTGCATTGAGTTTCACAAGGCCTATGACCACTGCCAACACCTTGATAAACCTGGGAGAAGGGATGAGATGCCCTTACGCCCCATTCGCTAGCGCAGAAACCTTTTGAGAAATGGACAATAGATTTTGTTCGGACCAATCTCACCAGCTGCGCGAAGGACTAACTCATGGTATATCATTACCTGTACTAATTATCTTACAAGGTGGGAAGAGGTTGCGCCTACTAAGGATTACACCACAGCCATGGCTATTAGATTTTTGTGGGAAAAAATTATTAGCAGGTATAGGTGCCCATTAAGTTTAACAAGTGATAGGGGTACTCACTTCTTAAATGAAACCGTTAGGATCCTATTGACAGAATTCATGGTAGCCCATCACAAGACTACCCCTTATCACCCCCAGGAAAATGGGACTGTAGAGGCATTTAAAAAAATCCTTAGTCACACATTGACTAAGATATGTGATGTGGGTAGGAAAGATTGGGATGAGAAGGCATCAACAGTTCTTTGGGCATATAGAACAATGTATAAAATATTGAGTAAAGCCACAACATTTCAATTGGTGTTCGGTGTGGAAGTAGTTTCTTTGGTCAAATTTATGCTACCATCGCTGCATATAGCACGCGTAGGAGGGTTGGATGATGAACAAGCACTAGAAGAAAGAATAGATGAATTGATAAAGTTGGATAAAAGGCACTCACTAGCAAGATGGAGCCAAACAATTGAGAAGGCAAAGAAAAAGGCATGGCATGACCGCCATATTAAGAACAAACAATTTGAGGTTGGCCAGATGGTATTGCTATATGATTCAAAATTTCTATGCCATCCTGGAAAGTTGAAGGTGCATTGGTTGGGTCCTTATGTAATTTCATACATCCTTGATTCAGGCGCGTGCCAATTACAAGCGCTGGATGGAACAAAATTACCTGGACACTTCAATGGGAGTAGGCTAAAGCCCTACTATAAATAATGCTTCTTGGTGTTTGTAAATAAGGTAGTTTTGCCAGTTAGTTTAGAATTTCCTTCTATGATTGTCCTTTCTTCTATTTCCCTTTCACGTTGTTGTTTGGTTTTGTGCCTTGGGCACTGGTAACCTTATTACTTTTTGACTTATGAATGTGTAAAGAACCACACATTGTTTTAGTGTGGGGTGAGGTGATAAAGAGAAAATTGGAGTTATTTTGCTAGGAGGATTGGGTTGGTAAACCATTTGAATTGGCCCTGTTGAAAAGATGCATTAGGAGAAAAGAAGGCAGATGGGTGGCAAGATAAGGCTACATTGGAAATCCACGTACAAAGGAGGAAAAGTGCAAAAACACAAGGTAGGCGAAAGTAAGAATCCTGAAGATGGAAGAGGTGCCTTTGGCGCTGGTAACATGTGTGTAAGAGTCTTCTGTCAAGATGGATTGTTTGTGTGCTAGAAGGGTTGAAAAATTTTGACACAAGGATTGGGCACGGGTGAAAAAGTTTTCGCACAAGGATTGGGTGAGGGAGGAAAAGTTTTCACGCAAGAATTGGGTGTGTAAGGAGAAGCATTGAAGTCGGGTTTTATTTGAAAACACCACATTAAACATTATCATATGGTGGTAGGTAGCCTAGCCTTAAATGCATAAAAGTGGGAAAATCTATAAATACAAGAATGGGCAGTTCATTATTTTACTTTGTGAAAACAAGAAGAGTGATTTTCTTTCAAGAGCTAGGGTTTTGCGAACTGACTCGTGTGAAGGAAAATCCCAAAAACTTAAGCACAATTGGTCTGTTAGATCTACAAACTAGAGCAGAAGTGATTCACATGTGTGAAGAATGTTGTGAAGAAGCTCCATGATCAAAGGAGAAAAATAAGAGATTAGGGTTTGTGTTTTAGGGAACGGGGAACACGAAGAAAACTTTCAGACAACTCATGAGATAACCTGGGAAGGAAAGGAAAGGGTGCAATGATGGCCACAAAACCAGTAGGAAAACCTGTAGAAAAATCCAAGAAGGGAAAGGGTAAAGGAAAAGGAAAGAAGAAACAAGAAAAAATACCCTTGGATACCAATGAAGAATGGTATTCAGAGATGCAATACCCAGATGGGGTTTTGCTATGGCAAGATTGGGAGTCCCACATAAGGAAGATGTCCGTGATCGACTACAATCACCGGTTAGGTACAATTGTGAAGGAAATGGTGTTGGAGATGGTGCACCCCACAAATAAATGAACACCTGATGGGTTTCTGATCTACAATGACATGGTCAAGGTGAAAATGGAGAAGGTAGGGATTCTCCAACTCTTTGAGTTACCATATTTCAGAAATCCTGAGCATTTGTACCAATGGTTGATGACGCATGTACATGAAGACTTCTTTTGCTTCATAGGGAACAAAATGTGCATAACTCCCCAACTGATTTCACACTTTACAGGCCTAAGCTGTAAAGGGGACGCACTCATAGATGACCTCCTAGACAAAGAGGCAATTAGAGAAACCATAACATCCTAGGAGTTGAAGAAGGGATCAAGGTACTATGATGTCTCAGATATCAGTGATCCGGTGATGAAGATGGCCATGCGCCTTGTCTCCAAGATGAATGGACAAGAGAGGTGGACCCAGGTGTGTAAGCCCTGGCTGAATGTCTGCAGGAAGGTCACAGAAGGCATCGTATACAACATCTCCCAATACATAGCAGATGAAATCATACGCAGCATGGAGAAGGGAGGAAAGATCCTTTTTAGAAACATTCTGTTAACAATTATGTTATCAGAAATCAGGGTGCCAGATGCTTTTGAAAAATTCGTATGGGAGTACCCTGATGAAGACCCTTCACCTGCAGATAGATTCCAGAAATACACACGTGAATCAATGATAGGGGTACACAAGGCGCGCTTAGCTAAATGGTATACGTGCCTTAGGAATGCATTCGGGGCTAAATGGTGGATCCCTGAGTAACTCCCCATGGTGACCAAAGGATAAGTAGAGTTCACAGTCTACCAGCACTTCTGCATTGGTAGATTCATTTTGGTGGATGGCAGCTGGAGTCCATGGTGCAAACTCCCATTCTCATTTACTACCCAATTTTTCCAAGCAGGGGTAAATAGATAAAAGGAATCAAAGAAATTAAATCTAGAGTTGTCCACCCTTGACAGAGAGCACAGGGAGATGAGGAAGAAGCTCTACTACCTAGAGAAGCATGCGTACATTAAAAGGTACGTGTCACATGATGTGCACATTGTAAGGCTTCTGACCTTACCTATTGCTGAAAGCACTATTGTAAGGATCTACCTGTGCATAAGGCTGAAATTTGAAAAGGGTGTGTACCTGGAGAATGAGATATCCATCCTAGACGACCCTATGGGAAGAAAGAAGCCCGTGCCAAAGTGCAAGGAGAGGGAAGAGGAAGAAGAACAAAGGGAGGTAGAGAAGTAGAATGTAGATACTGTGGGGCCAAGTACCTACGTCTGAAAAATGAGGAGAATGGTGGCCAGGGAGAAGACCCTAGAACCCGCAAAGCCACCATCCCCTAAAGAACCCTCAGATTAAGAGATGACAACATCCCTGACTCTGGATTTTTTTGCAAAGGAAGAAGAACAAGGGACAGAGGATCAAGAGTCTGAAGATATAGACGACCCGAACGCCTATATAGGTGAAAATGATGATGATGAAGGGGAAGAGTTGGAGGTGAATCAGGAACCAGTTGATGTCGATGATTTGGAGGAAGAGGGAGTAGAGGATACAAATGATGCTTTCATCTTTGTAAGGAGGAAGGGTGCCCAAGGGGAGGAAGGTGCGCGAAGTGAAGAAAGGAGTGAAGGGGCAAGTACTAAGGGGCCAGATATGCCCAAGCTCACTCAAAAGGAGGTGGATGAGAAAATGACAAGGGAGGTAGAGAGGATAATTAATACCTTGGTCGATGAGGAGATGGAGCACAACACGGAGCTCGTGCTCGGAGAATTTAAGAAAGAGTAAAGGGAGAAAAGTGTGGGTAGCAAAAAAAGACCCAACTCTTTCAGTAACTGTTCCCAAGGGCATGCGCACATGAAGTAAACACACGGAAGGTGGAAGAACAACGATGGGATACATTGATGACCCCAATTTTTTTTTGTGCACATGTTTCCAGAGTACCATGCTCACCAGGGAGCTCACTGCTATGGAGTCCTTTGATCCTGAGGGTGGATACCCACGCACAAGGAAGATGCTATCATGGGTGTTTGATTCCCACCTCAATGAGCTTGAATTCGAGGTTAACTAGGGAGTGGTATTAGTGCTATCTGAAGGAAAGGGGGAAAACCCCATTGTAAACATGCAACAACTATCGGATGAGCAAGTGTGTAACGTGCTCAACAAGGTCTTTGTGGAAATTGAGGCTAGGCTCTTCTACAGAAATGACAAGGTTAAAGTCTTGGAGGACCTATTGGAAAAGAGGAAGGAAGAAGTAGTTAAGATTCCAAAGGACCTTAGCCTTGAGAAACTAATCAATGCTCATTTACAGAGGGAGAATCAGGAGGAAAAGGCCAGGTAATGTGAAGTTTCCAAGAAGGTGGAGCTCATTTCCCAAGCTATTATCATGAAGCACCCAGACCTTAACCCTCCTGCAAAAAAATATGGTTCCTCCCTGGAATGTCTATAGGACTTGACTCGGATCCTCACCATGGAAAGGAAGCCTTTGGCCTTGGAGTTGGCAAAGGAGGTAGCTGCACGCTTGGAAAAGGAGGAAAAATTAAAAGTCATCGCACTCATTGCCGAATACAACAAGGTGCTTGCTGATGTGAAGATAACAGCACAAATCACTGGGGTTACCTACGACCATTGCATGGACCAAGACAAGGTGACAAGCATGCTGCTTGTCAATGATGAGGCCGAGATGAAGGGCTTCAGGAAGAATAAGGGCAATAGAGATGAGTGAGAAAAGATCCTATCCAAATTGGAAAAGAAGTTCGAAGCTATTGAGATCCTGTGAGTCTCAATCAAAACCCAGCTAAAAGAGCTCTACAAGACCATTATGAGGAAGATGGATGACCTGGAAGATCAAACAAAGGAGCTGGAGACTGTGGTGGAGACCATTAATACAAAAGTGGAAGGGTTAACCTTCGATGAGGTGAGCACATTGGTTGGTTACCTCTGCACAAGAGTGCACGATGAAGTCAGCTCATGGAATATGCTGGAGGCTGACCTGCGGTAAAATTTTCCCCTTCTTCTTTAGGAAATTTTCCTTCTATTCTTTCTCTCCCCCATTCTTTATTCTTTCCCTTCATTGTTTTCCAAGGCTAGGTATTTCTTTTTTTTGTACTGCATTCTTTGAGAAGGTTCCTGAGGACGGAGAACTGGTGAAGTGTGGGGTAATGTTGGGACCCTATTATAGCTTCCAATCTTAAAGGCACATAGGCGCACACGGCCAGAGGAAGTGCGTAGGTGAAGGCACACAAGGAAAAATTCAAAAAAGGTTCTTGGAGAACCTAGGACGTGTGCCTGCGAAGAATAATTCAAGACTTATCCATTTTTGGTCTTTTGGACAAAACACATGAAGAACGTGTTCTGTTTGGATAAGATTCCAGCCTAGTGACAGGGTGTCCTGGAAGGAATATACCTTGCGATAGGAAGATCCAAAAAGCTAATCATGACATGGAGAGGCATGTGCCTGGGGCGACCCACAAATTGACACTTGGGGCTAGATCTGAGGTTATAGAGAAGTTTGTTGGAGATCAAATGCCTATTTATACATGTGCCCTTGGCAAAGAAGAGGGACACAAGTGAGGTAGCAGAGATCTATAGAATTACTGCAAGAACTATGGGATAAAATGGGTAGATGATTCTAGGAAGGATGTAATGGGGAAATGGGGAATACAAATTTTATTTTGCGAGTAGACATGTATAGATCCAGAGATGGTGTATGGCTGTGGTTTGCCACTCTGTGATGTTTTGGAATAATACTCTGAATGAATATGATAAGGTTACCACTGCGTTTATATTAAGATCTCCTCCCTGTATTATCTGCATGTTTCTACTATGCTTTTGATCTTGCATAATCATGAACCTTACTTTAATGTTAAGTTTATTTATGGATCTAAAACTTCCTAGTTCTATTAATTTTGTTGCGTGATTTGCTTTTGTTATGACTGAAGGGGTGTAGAAGCCATTTTGAGCTCTATAGCTTCTTTATGTCTGTTAAATCACTAAGTCATGATAATGAATTATGCCTTCCACTAAAATCACATAAAAGAGAGACTCGGCTCCCTCTCACATGCCTCAGGTGAGCACCCAGCGCCCATTGGGTGATAGGCCAATGCGCATGAGGTTCCCTTGTTCTTGGTGGGTGCAAAAATGACTACAAATGATATCTTTTTATATGGGACAAACCAAACCTTTCCTATTTGTGTGCTTTCTTTATCTCTATTATTTGAGTGGAATCGAATGTCTTATCGATTCATGGTAGTGTGCCGCTGAGCCTGTCTTGTAGAAAGGAAAACTTAACCATTTCTTTGACTGATTGTTTTCAATGGCTGAGTCATATTAACCTTTCGATGTACCGTTATGATTTTTTTTTTGAATGGTTTTGGATCTGACTGAAATCTTCAAGGATGTAGAGTAAATCAGTTAGGTTGAAGTGAATTAATAGCTATTTAACTTATACTTGTTTAATGTATCCTTCTTGAATGAATTAAGAATTCTATTAACGGTTGTTGTTCTTGAAAGATGAATCTCTTTGTTGGTTTATTTGATTGATTGATTTATTTATGTATTTGGTACTGTATCTTTTGAACATGCTTTCTATTTCTTACAAGAATAGTGGGTTTATGAATGGTCTGTACTGATTCTTCTTCTTACCTTATTTCTTTTGAATGAGTAATAGAAATCCTTTCTAATGCATAACCCCTCCCTCTTCCATTTTCAGAGGTAAGTTTATCCTTTGTCATTTCTTGAAACTGTAGGGTAGGAAGTTGACTCTTCTTTTCTGAAGATACATATGAGAATTTGGTTTAACCGAATGATAAAGGAAATTGTAAACCATTTAATTTTCAGCTTGTTTTCCTTTCTTTATATAAAAACCGTCATAGGTTTAATTGAATCAATTGTATCACTTTTATGAAGTAATTTATTAGTAAATGTTACTAGTGACTTCTCCACTTAAATTATATTTAAGGAAATTAATAATTGTTTCAGTTAATTGAAATGAAACATTGTTACTGTAAATACTTTTCTATTGTTAATAAGAGGCCTAATCTAAGAACCTAGGTTATATTTATTTGACCGAGAATTAGGCTGCCACATCTGAATTGTGAATCTCTTATTTATTTAAGTTGATGAATGATTCATATTAAAAATGTTGTGATGCCGAAATGAATTTGACTATACATGTTTTCTGGAAACTTGGTAAAGACGACAATAAGGTATTTGAATATGAAAGTAACTCTTTTTATTTATATAGTGAAGTTAATTATGTTTTTCAAATTCAAGAAGAATTATTAAATAATTTAATGACAAGAGATTTTATTTGATATAAATAAGTAATTGTTTGGGACAATACTTATATGATATAATGTAGTTGTTGGCTGATCATGTTATGATATTTTCTTAGAAGTGAATTCAGATTGTTAATTATGCTTCTTTCATGGTTTTTATTACTTATGTTTTATTTGAATGATTACATTAATTATTTCATTAAAGCTGAGTTTTTTTAATGGAAGAATTAGTGGAATGCACTTCATTTTAATGCTTAGTGCTTATCATGCTCAGTTGAATGAACTAACCTGTGCTAGCAATTTTTTCAGATGGACTTCGTAAGTGATAAAGGAAGGAAATAAATTTTATGATGTCTTGGTTGATTTGAAGTTTGGATCTTTTTATAGAGAACTCTGATTCATTCATGAGTTGTATTGAAAAAGAGAAGTTGTATCCTTTAATGATCTTAATACTGATTGACATGTAGTTTATTTGAGATGCATAGTCTTGTAAAGGATCGAAATGGAAAGCTCTCTAACCAAATGTTCTAAATGCAATGGGTGGGGCCACTCCTCTAAGAACTGTAAGTTTAAAGTCTCTAAAGTGTTTATCCCTGTCTCAGCTAAGGAGGGTAATGGGGAAAAAGGGAAAGGCATTATGCAAAGTGTGGAGGATCACAGGAAAGCTTTCCCCAAAACCATTCCAGAAGTATTTTCTCCTTTACGCATAAAGGAAAAGACGATGGCTGAAATCCCATTTTCAAAATATGCTACGGAAAAGGATGAGGATGGCGTCATTTTGGTGACCAATAGAAGGAAATCTAAATACCTGTCAAAGTTTGAATCTAAGGTTAATGAAAAAGAGGAGGAATATTTGAAGGATCTTTTGAAAGGAAGAAAGATGGAGTTTGGTATTTTTAATGAGAAAAAAGGGTTTTGCAATGCATCTTTCAGGAGCGTTCAAACCTCTAAGGAAGAAAAGGAAAAGGAGATCAATAAGACGGAGGAATGGGCAGAAGACAAATAAGAGATTGAGGAAACATAAGATCATAATTTAGATCTGGATCTCATCAAGGGGGTGGAGGTTTCTCCCTCTAATGAGGAACTCTCAAATGCACACTGAACCCCAATCAAGGAGCCTGAGGATAAGAAAGAAGGCCTAAGTCCTAGAATAAAAAACCCTTCTGGGGGAAAAAGTATTTCAGGAAAAAAGAAAAAAGATCCAAAAGGAAAAAAGGGGGACTCTTCAAGCTCAGTTCCCTCCCAGGAGGATGAGAATCCTATAAATTTGGAAGCTACAAATAGCAGACAAGGCAGACCGAATAAATTAGAATCAAGAAAGAAAACTACCCAAAACGAGATAGATTCAGGGAAACAGATGTGCTTGGACCAGAAGGTCTTTAGGAAAAATAAACCCAACCTAAGAAAATGAACTGCATATCACGGAATGGGTGAGGGCTGAATAGTCATGTGAAGTGGAGAATACTTAAGGATATGATTGAAAGAAAAAAAATTGATGTACTTGTTGTGCAGGAAATTAAAATAAAGTAAGAATCCTTCCAATCCTCTTGTAAATTATGTTGGAAAAACTCTAAACATTTTTCTGTTAACTCAAAAGGAGTTTTAGGTGGTTTAGCAGTGGTTTGGAACCCGAATAAGCTCGAAGGTACATTTCTAGTTAAGAGAGATAACCATGTGGTGGTGATGTTGAGAGATCTTGAAAATAGGAGTATATGTCAAATATATATGCTCCCACCCATCACAAGGAAAGGAAACAACTGTGGAAACATATTTTATCCTTTAATCACTCTATTAAAGGTTCTGGCTGGATTGTAATGGGGGATTTCAACACCCCAAGGACTCCAGGGGAAAGAAAATGAGGGTCTAAGGAGTTCACTGTTGGCATGGAGGATTTTAATCATTTCATAACATCTTCTCAGCTCCATGATATAGATATAAAAGGTAGATATTTCACATGGTCTAACAGAAGGACTGACACTCAACATATTCAAGTAAGATTGGACAGGGCTATGGTTTCAGAGGAATGGTTAAGCTAGGACATCTCCCTTTTTCCTCTCCCCTAGATTGGATCTGACCACAAAACCATTCTTCTTTAATTGAAGAACCCTTCTTGAAGAAGAAATCCCTTTCATTTTGAGAAGATGTGGCTCCAAAGCAAGGATATGAAAGGTCTCATCAAAGAATGGTGGAAACTAAAAGTTAAAGGAACAACAATGTTTAGACTCTCTAAAAAACTTCAGAATGTGAAATCCCACCTTAAACTGTGGAATAAAAAACGTTTTGGTAATATTTTCCAGAAGAAGGTGGAAATCAGAAACGAACTACAGATTGTTCAAAGAAGAACTGAAAGACAGGGTATTGAGAATGATTTTTCTGATCATATTAAGGAAAGATCTCTGCTGTCAGACTACCATAATATTCTAGGAAAAGAGGAAATTTTTTGGAGACAAAAATCCAAAATCACTTGGTTAAAGGAAGGAGACAAAATCACTAGATTCTTTCATCTATCCACCTTAAAGCAGAGAATTTTTAATAGAATTAACAAAATCAGTAAGGAAGGGGGTATCATGGTTGAGGAATAAGAAGAAATTGACAAAGAGACAATTTCTTTCTTCCAAAATTTACTCTCTAACTGCAAGGATCATAACCTCATGAAGGAACATGAATTTTTAAATTGTATCCCCAAGTTAGTCTCGATCAAAGAAAATGTTATGCTCTTAGTGATTCCTACCATTAAGGAAGTGGAATATGTTGTCAAACAACTCAGCCTGGACAAAGCACCTGGGCCTGATGGATTTCCAAGCTTTTTCTTCCAAAATTTCTGGGACATAATTAAAAAAGAGGTTTTTGAAGCAGTGAAGGAATTTTTCAAGAAGAAGGTAATGTTAAAGGACATGAACTACACTTTCCTAACTCTGGTTCTGAAATGTAGTAATGCTATAGAACTAAATGACTTCAGATCAATAAGTCTTTGTAACACCTCCTATAAAATTTGCACAAAAATTCTTTCCCTCAGGCTTCGGCTGATCCTGCCCAATATCATTTCAAAACAGCAAGGGGGCTTTGTTATAGGTAGAAAAATTTAGGATGGGATAATTACTATCAAAGAGACTATTCATTCAACAAAAATTAGTAAGAAGGATGCATTATTCTTAAAACTGGATATGGCAAAAGCTTATGACGGGGTTTCGTGGAGCTTTCTAGACAAAATCCTTGATAGGTTTGGTTTTGAAAGAGAATTAAAACATATGGTACAGGCATGCATCTCCAATGTATGGTTTTCTATCCTCACGAATGGAAGTCCTATTGGGTTCTTTCCTAGCACACAAGGATTACGGCAAGGGGATCCCCTTTCCCCTTTCCTCTTCATTCTAATGGTAGAAGCTCTCAGTAGAAGACTCAATGTTGAAACAGAAAATGGCTTCATGAAAGGGATTTATCCGACACTTGAAATGGAAAATGTTACTCACCAACACTTTATTGATGACACTTTTGTGGCGGGGGAAGCTATTGTCCTAGAAAAAACTATATGGAGGTCTCGGGATAGCTAATTAACTTTAGAAAAAGTTCCCTATTCTTTCTGAATACTATATACAGCCGCTGTAAGAAGATTGCAGAAATTTTTGAATGTACATATAAACCCTTTCCTACCTTATATTTAGGAATCCCCCTGAGGGATAGGAGACCCTCCTGTTCTGAATGGAACTTTCTAATTGAAAGGTTTGAAAGGAAATTATCAGGTTGGAAAGCTAATCTATTATCCCAAATAGGCAAAATTACTCTTATGATCAGCTCTCTCCAGAGTCTTCCAGTGTTGGCTATGTCACTATACCAACTTCCTGTTACAATAGGGGAAAGGTTAGAAAAGAACCAAAAAAGGTTTTTATGGAGTGGCACAGAAAGTAAAGATAGAATCCCTCTTGTTTCCTGGAATAGAGTGTGCATACCCAAAAATCTTGGAGGACTAGGAATTAGAGATTGGTCCAAGATGAATAAATCTCTACTTGCGAAGATTGGATGGAGACTAACCAAGGAAAATGGAGTTTGGGAAAGAATTCTTAAGAGAAAATATTGGCTGGATAATAATGATAAAAGATGGATGTTCAAACCGGTGAATTTCAATGGCTCATGTATATGGAAAGCCATTAACTGGGCCAAAGAAATTCTGAATAAGGGCAGTAGATGGAAAATAGGTAGAGGCAATGAGATAGGTTTTTGGAAAGATAAATGGGCAGGAGATTTCACCCTTCAAGATAAATTTCCACAAATCTCTACATTACTGGAAGCTAAGTATGGAGAAAAAATTAACAACTACGTGGCTAAGGAAGAGATTTTTCAGACTTGGAAAACTCTGGAATTAGATAGACATGAACTAAATGACCAAATGAGAGGGATCAATGATTTCTTAAAAAATTATGTCTCTTAATAGCAAGGATCTAGATAGAATCATTTGGGACAAGGAACCATGTGGAAATTTTTCTGTCAAATCTGCCTATGGCCTCTTTTTTGAAGGTCAAATTGGTGAAGAAGACTTAATGGCTGGGAAGATCTAGAACAAGAATATAACACCCAAGGTTAATGTGTTCAACTGGCTCACATATGGAAATAATATCCTCATGGTTGATAATTTGGTAAAAAGAGGTTTCCAATGGGTTAATAGATGTGTGCTATACAAAAGAAAAATGGAATCTATAAACCATATGTTTTTGGAATGCCTGTATGCTCATCAACTGTTATCCTCCATTTTGGATGGTTTCTCGGTAAACTGGGTCATACCTAAAGATATAAAGGAAGCTTGGAACCAATGGAAATTCCATTTTCATAGTCAAGGACTAAAAAATCTATGGATCATGAGCTTGGGTCATCTATGGTGGGAAATCTGGAAGGAAATAAACAGAAGGATATTAAAAAACAACAGTCTACCTATCAAACAATCAATAAAATACCTCTTCTAGGAAGTCAGAAATAATTTCTCTATACTCAGGAATAAAGAATTGGAAATTCTAGATAATGAATAGCATATCTTAACGAATTGGAATATTTAAGGGATTTCCCTACTAAACAGACCTAATCTCAGATTAGAGATTAAGTGGAATCCCCCTCGTGAAGGTTCTCTAAAACTCAACTTCAATGGAGCTGCTAAAGGGAATATGGGGAAGGCAGGGGGAGGTGGAGTTATTAGGGACTCTTTTGGTCATTTTATTCTTGCTTATTTCTTTGACCTTGGACAACAATCAAATAATGTTGCAGAGGTAGTTTCTCTGTTCTGGGGGGTGAAGATTGCAAAAGAAAAAGGTTTCAACCTCCTGGAAGTGGAAGGAGATTCGTTGTATATTATTTCTTGTATGAAGGGATCATTTAGACCTTCCATATCTATAGAATACTTCATCAGCAAAACTAAGTCATTTTAAAATTATTTTGTGAATATTTATTTCAATCACGTGTATAGGGAAGGCAATGGAGGTGTTGAATTTTTTGCTAATCTAGGGGTTATTGCTAATATTCTTCATGTGGTCGAGCAACTCCTTGATATGAATGCTATTTTCATTGAAATCATGAAAAGGGAGGAAGCCTTTAATAATTTAGCAAACTCCCCCATTCGTGCTATTAAAATTTCATGATTCCTTTTCCCATGCATGACTTGGTTTACTTTTTTCACTCAGGCAACCTGATCCTTTTGGATTTGAGGAATCTGAAGAAAGAAAAAACTATTCTTCATGACCGTCTTCTCTGCAATTTTTTTTTTGAGTTCAGAAGGATGGGAGGGGACTTGGTGCACATTGAACCATCTAGGTGTTTAGAGATGTCCAAGGAGGCCAAATCTCTTATAGAAATAGCGGGATTATTATCCTTTCTTAAAAATTTCGAGGGATATGATGAGAGTCTGAGCAAAGCGGTTGCAAAAACTTGGAATGTGGGCAAGGTTCAAGTCGACAACTGCTCTCTCACAATTTCACCCAAGCTCATCGCCAAAGTGACTAGCCTTGTGTTGGAAGGTAGAAGCATTTTCAAACCTAAATCTGATTATAGTCTAGAGATTGACTATTTCTTTCAAGGAAAAGGGGATCCAATTTATTTGCATAATGGATATGCCCGAAGTAAGTTACCTTCCCCTTATGATGAAATTAGCAAATTGATAATGTCTTACATTACTCTGGAAGGAAGATATAAGGTTATCTATGGCTATCATTTCCCAATGTTAAATCATATTCGCAATTCCAAACCATACAAATTTCCTTTCTACCTATTTTCTTCTTTGGCTAAATCAATAACAATGGTGAAGAAAGGCACTTTAATTCTTCCTCTAGACCAAGGTCTGATAAAAAAAATCATTCGACTGAGCACTCCTCTGTTGGGAAAAAACAAAAAAATTAGGGCTTCAGTTTCAAACTCTGCACTGGGTAAAAGGATAGGGAGTATGGAACCTAGGGAGGATTACGGGGATGATTGCGGTCCAGGGAATCCTGTGGCCAAACGCACCAGGTCAAAACGGGTAAAGGGGGTGAAAAGAATTAGAACAGAAAAGAGTAGAATACTGGATGGGTTGAGGAAGATAACATAACATATGTGTTAGATGAATGCCCTGGTGAAAACCCAACCCAGAAGGATTTATCTCTTGACAAAGACGAAGGGGAAGCTGAGAGCAGTGAGGTAGAGGACAACAAAAAAGATCAGGAGTCTTCATAGGAAAAGAATTCCAAGAACAAAGAGGAAGATATCCATAGTTTGCATAATCTTAAAATGAATTAGATGGAACTTTTCTCGGCCCAAGAATCGGCTGTTAAAACCCATGCCTTCATGAGATATTTTGAAAATTAAAAACTGAACACTGATATAAATAGGCACAAAATCATCCTGATTTCTATGGACCTCAAGGAGCTGCATGATAAAATGGCTGCCCTCATCCACAATGAAAACTCCAATAACACCAATGCCAGAAGAATGGAAATGGAAAATGAGCTGCTGAAAATGAAAGCTATTATAATACAAATCAGAGATGCACATATTCTAAATGTGAAAAGTACTATCTACCATCTCAAATTGCTAGCTGAAATGATCTAGTCCATGGAACTGGAAAAAGAAAAGGAAAAGGATGGACAGAGCCAAAGGTGGTGATCAAAGAACCCAACTACAAGTACTAGAAGGAGACTATAGAAACTCTGGTCAAAGAATGGAACGATTGTAAGGAGATAGTGGAAGATTTGATCAAATATTAAAGAATGTCAATGGTTTGGATTTTGTTGTTTGTTTACCTTCATGCTGTTAGTTTAATCCTTCGAACTGCTATATATTGTAAATGCTATATAATGGATATCATATACTATAATCTCTTTTTTTGAATTTTGGAAAAAGTATGGCCTTTTAAGTTTAATACTTTTGCCAATATAGAAGTATACTATAACTCCTTGTAAGTGGGTAGGGTCCCCTCGACCCTAACTTTTACCTCTAATCAATTTTTTTTTTGTGTGTTTTATCATGATGAATTGAAAAGGTTGGATATTTACTTCGAATTGTTGTGTAATTTCTCTTTTACATTTTATGAAGGAAGTTGGAATACTATCTTGTTGATATTTTTCATATTTTTTTGTATTCTTATTTCTATTGTCATTTGATAAGCTGGATGAAGAGAAATAGTTCAATCTCTCTCTTACTTGAAAGCAACGTATTAAGTTGCATAAGATGACGTTCTTTATCTAAATAAGTATATTATGATAATGGGATGTATATTGAATATATAATTAAACTATAAAAGGTGTGAAAGATATAAAGGGTATGATAAACCCTAACACTTAACCATGTAGAGGAAGCCTCTTCCTCTCTCAAAAGAATGTAAAGTAAAAGAATGGTGTTTATGATCGTTAATAATTTAGACTTCATTTTATATGAAGTCTGCTCTAGTGTAACCTGTGTGGTTGCTCCACCTTATTTGAACAATTGAGTTACATTAAATGAATCTTATGATGTATGTTGGTCTGTTTTTGGATAAATTCTCAGCAAGTCAAAGTTAACAAAAATAAAAGCAATCATGAATTAATGAAGTTATTTTATATTAATTAAATCAAATATGGATGAATAACTTAAGGGGTGTTGGATTTAGGGTTGGGAAAGGTTGTTGTAATTTGAATCTTAATCCAAAATTAATTAGTGTTAATACTCTCCTAGAGGTATGTACATTGTGATGAAGTAGTTCTGTCAAATGTTAGCACACACCAACTATAGAATTGTACCTTTGAGATGACTAAGATCTTCTCGAGGATACAGTATTGTAGTTGACATGTTGAAACACCCTTCCACATTAGTTCATCTAGATCTACACACATCTGGACTTGAACTTAGTTTCTCTCTAGGTCAAGCTAGTAGTATGAATTGGAATAGGAAGTAGCTTTCTATGACTCAGGGTACCTATGCACATTTGATTGACTTAGGTTGGTTGAGTATGCCCATATACCCTAAGTCATCGTGAGCATCTCCCTATAACAAATTATGTTGCTAACTTGGGTTAGGGTCAAACCTTGGGCAAGTGGACTGACAGAAGTCAGTAAAGACCATTCTAGATAAAAAAAGAGTGAGGTGAAGGATGTATTCTGATTTGATGAATATGCTATCTAAGAATAGTAACATGAATAATATGTTGGAAATATTTGGCCAAAGTATCACAAACTACTGGTTGTGTTGTCCTATGTCACCTAGTTTAAGGAATGTGATTTTAGATGAATATTGGTAACAAATATTCAGATAGGTTCTTTAAACAGGTCACTCAGTACCCAAATTAGGGTAAGAGAAACCAAGTATATGTAGTATACATAAAAGTATTCAATACTTAAAGACAAACATGAGGGATCGGTTAGAGATCCAGTCATGTAATGAGAGATTGGTAATTCCCCAAGTCATTTACAACTGCATATGGTTATCTATTATGAGATTGATTGGCATGGAATGTGTGTTCTAAATTATGTTTTATTTAGAACAAAGAACATTGTGTAATTTTTTTCCCTTGTTTCTAAAGTCTTAAAATGGGAATTTTACACTTCCTTTATAAATAGATTGAGTAAAACAACCAAAAATCGACATAATGAATAGAGGAAGGTATTATTTATGGTAAATAACTATTAGTTTTCTTCTTTTAAAAATAAAATAAGTAAAGTAAAGCAAAATCAAAGTAATGAATCAAAATAATTAAAGCATGTTGGAATCAATATAATGACTAAAGATATAGACAATTGTAGTGAACTCGTGTTACTTTTCTTTCCTTAAAATAAAACAAGTAAAGTATGTCCAAATCAACGCAATACACAAGGGAAGTAAAACATGTTTAAATAGACACAAAACTAGGCAAGTAAAGAGAGTCAAGATCAACGCAAAACTCAAAGGAAGTTAAGTATGTCAAAATTTTCGTAGAACTAGGAAAGATCATGACTTGCGGTCTTTTCGAAGTGCTTTACTATTTTTTCCAAGTGAAGTAAGAGACACTCAATTCAACGCAATGATTAAGCTGTGCAGTGATTTCATACAAATCTAATGTTATAAAAAAATTAAAACATATTTAATCAATGCAAAACCAGTAGAAGAAAATGAAAATGTTGCAAAACTAAAACAAAGATTTTACGGTTAAATCAATCGAATTTACTTTCTAAACATGAAATCAAGGAGAAGATGACCTAAAAAATGAACTTAATGGAACATGTTTTGCATTGATATCAGCCTACTTAACTTGTGTTAAAAATGCAAGTAAATATTCACTTAATCGATGTAAAACGCACAACATAGAAGAAACATAGAAAAACGACATGAAAAAAACAAGGGAAAAACTAGGGTTAAGTTTTAATCATTTTTCTCCAGAGGTAACAACAGATTTGATTACTAAAGAAAAATCTTAATCCTAATGAATAATTAAACTCGAACTTCATATTTTAGACCCTAGAAAATAGGGACTAGGAGAAAACATGAGCTAAAAACTAAAATGACAAATATAAGGAAGGAAAATAGAAAAACTAAAAAGAAAACAATCTAATAACCTTAACCACAAATGGGTTTGAATCAGTTCGCGTCAATTCCTCTTCAATCGATCGCTGGAGTTGCACGAGGTTTAGGGGGTCTACAATTGCTCTCCTACCAAAAATGTGAATGCATGGATATTCCCCCAAAGTAACCTCCTGCAATTTCTTCAAGAATCATCATGCACTGTTACAACCCAGATGATTCAAAGCAATAACCTAGACACACACACAAAACAAAAAACAAACACGAGCACAACTCATCACAAAACATAGAAACCAAAAATTTCAAGGGGTACATTAATATTTCTCTAAGAAATATTAGGGAAACTAATTTCCAATTGTTATTTTCGGGCCCTCTTTACCAAAAAATGGTCACTGGCTTATGTTTTGGTCAGTGAATTAGGTACGAGGTGGAATAGTTCCACCCACTCCGTCTGTGCTTGAAATTCCTGATTTATCTACAACATTGTTGGTTCATTCCCCTTACCAATCAATTCTCCACTTCCATTAGTCATCTGATTGGACAATTTAGAGAACTAATGACCCAAAGAAACCATTCTATTTGTTCCATTAGGGGTCACTTCATCTGCACTACACCACCTTTGCTTAATTCCACAAACTCATTGAGTTTGTGTTCAAACCACAACTCTTGATTTCTTGCCTTTTCTCTCTTATTTTCTTATTTTCATTATTTATATTCTCTCATATTCTCATATACTTTGTTTTATATGACCTCTTCCCTCTTTGATACTAGTTTCTTCATCCATTGTGGCATCTTATACCCATGGTTAATGACCGGTTTCAATTCCTTCTCTTCACTCATCTTCACTATCAATTTCACTACACACACTCACACAACACTATTAGCCACAACAAAAACTATCCATTCAATATTAAAACCAAATCAAAACAAAATACACAATCTGATGCCAAATGAGATAGATCAAATAATTAGAATCATATATTTCACTCAAGTAATAAGGTTCAAGAACAATTTTCCTCGTAGATTTACATTAAATTATCCATTTTGGCTTAAAAAATTCAAAATCTTACTTGATTGGAAAATGTACAACTAGGAAGGACTCATTTACCACTCATAATTTTCTTACCCCTTCATTTACCTCTGATTCAATCATAAAACTTGTTTAATTTCAAGCACTTCCCTTAAGAACTCACCTTTCACCAACTTGTCAACTTTTAGCTCCTTGGTGCTAAGTCTAGAATGTATTTTGGGCTCTTAAGCCTCTCTACTACTTCGTGTCTTAGTTCCCTTGCTCACTCACTTTAAAAATGGTTAGTGTTACCCAAATAACTCTCCAAGCTATTTAGACAACTTACATACATATTATGGCACAAATATATTCATTGCAAGTGGCCCACACCTCAGTTGTCTCCTTGGCACATTCACTTGGTCACTATTTCCTTGCATGTCCTTGCATGTTTCCCTTTCTCCTCTTTCCATTTTCCTTTTCCTATTTGTTCCACTATTACCTTGCATGCATTTTCTATGCATTCACCTTCTTCCTAGCATATATTCATCTTGCATGAGCACCTTGCACTTGCTTCAATCATCTAAGTCCCTGGCCCTCTTGCGCACCCCACACATTAGTTTGTAATAGTTGTACCTTGACCATACATTTTTCCACCCACTATTTTTACCCATTTTCTCTACATGTGTTACGATTGTGTGCACCTTCCTTTTACCTTCTTCCCATGCATCATTATTCCATGCACTTACCTTTGTGACCTCCTCTACGCCATTCCATGCCATGTCATTCTCTGACATGCTTGAGTGTGCCACATGTAACCTATCAAAGCGCATCAATAAGGAGCTGAATCCTTGTAAAAAATAAGTCAGTGATACGTGGTAGAAATGACAATTTTTTTTGCATAGTTGACCATATTTTATGTCAATTAGCACATGCCACATGTCTTGCATGCGCAAGCAGCCCTGAAAATATTATGATAGCCATATATTTTGGTACAAACTTCTGATCGGTGCATTCCTAGTCTCAATTGATAGCTGCTGATGTAAGATATAGAGATAGATATTAAAATTCAAATTCTTGGTGGATCTGGTAGGTGAGAAATGGGAAAACATCTTTCTAGGCATTAATGAGAAGATCTGATTGCTCCAACCACCTGATTTGATTTGATTCACCCTCTTTCTTTCTCCAACATGCCAAACAGACTTAGGGAAGTACATTTAACAAATTTGTAGGCATTGAATGCTTCTTGTTGGTGGTTATATTTCAAATTAGGGTTTTACCTCCTCCTCTTCTTCCATTGATTCATCTATAAATGTAAGATCTAGGCTCATTATTAATGTTGGCCACTTTGGATCCTTATGTATTTTGATAATGACTTCATATTTGTGTATTCTGAGTCATAGAACTCTATATCTGGCTCATACATAAGGATATCAATATCTTTCACCATTATAAAAGTTCTGTGCATTTTTGGAAATAATGGAAGCATCATGTTATGACTATTTTATATCCTAAATGTGGTTGTATTCTTTCTTCTTACCTTTGTTTTACATTGCGTGCTTGATGTGTCACTCTACATCCCTTGTAGCTCTATTTTTAGTTGTGTTCTATGAAACTGATCTGGTAAATGTGTTTTAGTTATGTTAAACATGCCTACCCTTCTGTCATGCCTTGTCCTTTCATTTTCACTCAAAATGGGCAGTGTTCATCCCTCTTTTTTTGGTGCTATCACATTCCTTAGATTAGCTTTCCTTTCTTTTATTCTTCTATCCCTGGTCCCTTGGCATTGTTAGCTTATTTTTCCCTTTTTAGCATTGGAGTAACAATAGTAATAGAAATAGATAGAGGAACCAGCCTTCTCCAGAGATCCGTCTCAAGCGCGTAAGGTCCCACAACTTGGATATGGTTCCATTGTTGTCTCAAATGACTCGGTTCTTCCAGATATGAGACATAGGTGCAAGTTTAACAACTAAAAATTTCTAGCATGCCTGTTGGGAGCAAAAGTCAAAGCTTAAATTTCATATTGCTAAGTTCTGGTGTGTGAAATTAGTATTTCTAGCCTTTAGAGGCTTGTTTCAACACATATGATGACTCCTAACATTTCTAGATCTCTGTTTTAGTAGTCCTGAGTGCCTTTTATGAGAAGAGTGCATATCAGACAAAGTGCTGTAGTTGAAGGATCCTTTCAATGCCTCTAGCTTTCACCAAGAAGTACACATGACAAATCTTTCAAGCACATATCCCCATCTCTAGCATTCCACGTGTACTCTACTCCTCTAAATAGATAAGCACACCCTATCATGGAGCTTCAACCTCTTCCTTCGAGGAAATTTGCCACCTTCATTGGTGGAAGCCAGCTCAATCTCAATGCACAACATCATATGTCACCATCCACACTCAAGATAATTCCCTACTTCATGGAAGAGAATCAAGTTACCCCTATTGAACACATTCGAGATGTAGATAATGTATGCTTTGTCTATCTGATTACACATAATGACATTTTTGCTAGGTTACTTACATCTATTGTTAGCTGGGATGAACTTGGAACGCCTCTATGTAATTACTTTGAAGACAAATAAGATCATCTATCATTGGTATAGCAGCTGATTATAACAAAGTGTGCACCCAATGAATAGATGAGTACTTTCAACATCATATTCGAGAAGACTTGGGATAGAATTCCTCAAGTGGTAAGGCCTACACCCCAATATGCTTTCTTGTACTATCTAAGGGCTTTGAATAGTGAAATTTTGGTCATGATTTAATCTATAGGAGGTAGAACCTTACATGATGCATACAAAATTACAATAAGGGTAGAAAATAGTCTCATTCAGGTTAGTAAGTTGGCACCTAGGCCTCCTGCATCCTTGTTCTCAGAGATGTCTCCAGTGCCCCAACCTTCTATTGCTCTATTTCTAGTGCCAAGTAGATAACTAGTTGCATCTACATCCTACTCTCCTACACAACAAAAATAAGATGATGAGTTAAAGGCCTTGATTAGAAACTTGTCCAACAAGGTCATATCATTGGAGAAGAAATATGCACAATCCTATAGAGGAATTTCTCATCAGGTGCAAATCCAAAGCAATCAACCTTGGAAAAATTAGTATGGAAATCAAAGGTATGGGCATAACCAAAAAAATGATAGATGACATGTTGATGCACACTTGCCTTTGTAAGTTATTCCTCATGCAAAAACCCTTCCAACACACAACACAAGTCAAGAACTTGTCCCAGTCTAGAACAACATGGCACATGAGTCTGACTAGTGCTTTCCTTACAATATGCCTCATAGTCAATATCATTATGCCAATGTTGCGCGCACACAAGCCTATATGATCCAAAATGCTTCCAACTGTGAGACTTCAAAAAGCATACTAGAGGTAAATAACCAAGAAAGGCTAGAATATCCTCTAGAGGAAAATATGATGTTCTTTGACACTGATGACTTCTATGTAATCAATCAAGCTGTAGATGATGTAAATAGATAGTGCAACCATGTTGTAGACAACACAAGATACAAAAGGAGAATGATAGAGCTTGGCACACAAGTCATAATTACAGCAACACAAGACAACCCTTAAAAGCATAAAGATGTAACTAAGGCATCCAGTAGTAAAATTGCACAAGTTCCAACATGTGAGGTTCAACACAAAGCTCTTCCAGAAGTAGCATATGCCCCTCCTGTGGTAGGTTCAGCCTCTACACGAGATAAGGTTCCTGCCTCTGTACCTGAGTAACCAAGAAAGGATATTGTTATTCCTGAAATACACAAGTCATTGGGTTTTCCATTCAACATTGTGAACTAGATGAAGAAGAAAAACATAAATGTTACAATGTGGGATGCCCTGACCATTCCATATTAGCATGACTTGTTGTATGAATCTTTGGCCCAACTTCCACGCACTGATCCTACCATCTAGAAGCCACACGTTTTTGTCAATATCTACCAAGAAGAGGAGAAGAAAGTAAGTAAAGTTTTTAAAACCCCACCCTTCTATATGTCTTTGATCATAGGAAAACATCTTGTCCATAACTGTATGATTGAATCAGGTGCTAGTACTTCTGTCATGCCTAAGAATATTACTGATGTCTTAGGTCTTAAGTATAACCCCATGACAAAAGGAGTCCTTAACTTGATGGTTCAAATATCACTACCCTAGGAATCATCAAGGATATTGAGTTAACTCTCCATGCATGTCCAAGTATTACAATAACTCAAGATGTGTTAATCATTGATCTGCCCCCTTTGTTTGCCTTATGTTTGTCAAGAGATTTTACTGCTAAAGTGGGTGGTTACTTGTCTTCTGATTGGTCTCATATGTTACTCAAGACAAGGTATGGTACCCAATTTACCATATAAGTTGAGCCAATTTTTTCCTATCATGTAGAGTCATATGTCCCATCCCCTCTCCAAGCTAACTATTTAATCCAAGAAGAACAAGCTTTAGTTTCTAAAGAGCAACCTCTTCCACCTTCTATTCCTGATCTAGTACTTGATGAGTGGGTAGAGAGGCACCATAAATTTGACCCATATGTTGAAGAGCTAGAAGATTTTGAAACAGGGCTTGGTACTTACTGCATTCTCAAAGAATAAGTTATGTTGCCACACGTGCTCAAGCAAAGTGAAGAGAACCATGGTATGTGGAAATTATACTTTGATGGATCCAAAAGTAGAAACAATGTGGGAGAAGGATTTGTTCTCATTTCCCCTAATGATGATACATTATTCTTCATGTATAGGTTACAGTTTACATGTTCTAATAATGTGTTGGAATATGAGGCATTGATGCATGGTTTACTTATTGCTGAAAAGAAGAAGATTAAGGTGCTACAGGTCTTTGGGGACAAAAAATTGGTTATCCACATGGTTACCAACAAGTGTGAGGTGAAGAATAAGCTTCTCAAATATTATAAACATAGAGTTTGGGACCTCCTTGAGAGATTTGATGCTGTAAATATGTAGATGGTGCCACACAAAATGAATAAGGAAGATGATCAAATGGCCGTGTTTGGTTCGCAATTATCTCCTACTGAGGAATTTTTCAAAGGAAACACTCAACACATTAAGATGGTGATTAGACCATCCATTCCCAAATAACAACATCAACTGGAAAGTGTTTAATAGTGACACACAGATCATCCAATTCATCTAGAATGAAGTTGAGTTCTCATCAATTATGCATGACACCTATAGTGACTAAGTAATACAGCTGAAGACAAAAAAGTTTCCTAAAGGGCTGGTCGCCTTAGAGAAATTTTTTAGCCCTGATGATGAGTTGAAGGGTGAAAAAAAGTATATGTGTGCCACACAAGAAGACTGCTCCCTAGTCACTATTACGCGGGAAGGAGTTACTACTCAGTAAAGCTTGTGTGCATGATGAAAGGAAGGCATTCATCTCTCTCTATCAAAAATACAAGTGATATCTTCTCATGGGAGTGTGAATACCTCAAAGGTTTTGATCCAAGTGTTTCTCAACACTCTATTGACCTTTATCCTGGTAGCAAGCCCAGTCAGACAAAAACATTGACTAGTGAATCCAAAAATAGAAGCCCCTAATGAGGAAGGCGTTATCCAAACTCGTTGATTCCAAGATAATATTTTTGATCAAGTATTCTACCTGGGTCACGAATCTAGTTCCGGTGTGCAAAAGGAATGGTGAAATCAGACTCTGTGTTGATTTCAGAGATTTGAACAAGGCATCCCTAAAGGATCATTATCCTTTTCCTTCTATGGATGAAATTTTTTAGACTGTTGGTGGTGTGAAAATATTTTCATGTTGGATGGGTACATTAGCTTCAACCAGATCCTGGTCTAGGAAGAGGATCAATTCAAAATAACATTTACAACTAAGTGGGGAACATATGCATATTAGAAGATGCCCTTCAATCTGTCAAACATAGGTGTGCAACGTTTTAATGCACTATGGATATTACATTCAAAGGATATATCAATGAGTTAATCTTGGTCTACCTTGATGACATCATAGTCTTCTCAAAGAAAAGTGTGGATCATATGGTGCAACTGGAGAAAGTATTTGAGAGATGCAAAAGTTTGGGGTGTCTCTTAACCCCAAGAAGTGTAATTTACAATGGCACAGGGAAATATTCCATGGGCCATGTAGCTTCAAAGGATGTCATAATAATTGATCCTGAGTGTGCATTTTCAGCCATCCATGGCCCTCTCCCTTGCTGGTGCACAAGAAAGCCTTACAGTCTTTCCTTGGTAAAATCAATTTGTTAGGTGACTTTATTCCTAACTTTGCAGGATTGGTAAGGCCAATCACCCTCATGCTCAAGAAAGACACAACATTCAGATGGACAACAAAAGGAAAGGAAAGCTTCAAACAAGATCAAGCAAGATATTTCTTATGCACCAACACTCATCAACCCAAATTATCAAAGGATTTATCCTTTATGCTTATAGTGCACTAATGCGAGTGTTGCTGCTATCCTAACACAAGAAAATGAATAAGGGCTGAACAACCAGTGGCTTTCTTCAGTCTAGACATTGAAGGATTATGAATTGAAATATAGTTCACATGGAGAAAGCAGGTCTTCTCCATCATGCGTGCATGCTCAAGAAGTTCAAGAGGATGCTCTCCAAAAATCATATCAAGGTGTTAGTTTCTCACTCTTAGTGTTAGAGACTTCATCATGGGAGTAGAAATAAGTGAGAAGAGAGAGCGATGGGTAACCAAAATAATGGAGTATGATGTGACTATCAAAGCCACCAAACTGGTATGAGGTGGCACACTATGCAAGCAACTTGCTGAGGACATGAAAAATGAACCCGAGAATTCATTATTTTTTGATGAGAATCTCTCATGCGCAAAACTTGAATAGAATGTTGATATCCTGGTGCACATGATTAGATGAAGGACATGATCACATTCATTTCCAAGAGCACATATCCTCCATGGTCTAAAAAAAGAAAAGAAAAGGGATCTAAGGTTACAATCTATCCCTTATGTGTTGATTGATGGTTGCTTCTCTTGTCTTGCTGTTTAAGGTTGTATCAAAACCTGACGGATTATGTAATTAGAGAATTTCACGATGGATTCTCTAGTGGATAACTTTTCTACCAAGAATACAAAAAATTAAGATTATAATGACAGGTAACTTTTTGCCTATCCCTTGTTTGTAGATGCACACAAGTGAGTCATAAAATGTAAGGAATGTCATTTATTTGTAGGAAAGAAGAAATTGGACAGTGCTTCCCCTCCGACCAATCCAAGAAGACAAACCTTTTACGCTCAGGGAATGGGGTCTTGAATTCATAGACATGATCAATCCACCTTCAAGCGCTGGAAAAAAGTGGGTGCTAAAAACTATGGACCACTTCACTAGATGGACAGAAGCTGTCATGCTTGAGGAATTAGTTGAGTTATTCATACTTGAATTTCTCGAAGGTATAGTCACAAGGTTTGGAGGGATCCCTCAAAACATTATCTTTTATAATGAAAAATCCTTCCTTGGCACTAAAATCACTGATTGAGCTCTAAATTTGGGCATCTATCTGAAGACTTCTTCCAATTATTACCCTCAAGGTAATGGTTTGGTAGAATCAACAAACAAGAACATGATTCGCATCATGAAGTGCACAATGAATATAAACTAAAGATAGTGGCATACAAAGGTCTTGCACACACTTTGTGAAGATAGAATCATAGTTAAAAAAGAAATATGTACTTCTCCTTACAAGCTTATTTATAGCAAGGAGGATACACTTCCTTCAACATTTGAGTTGAACTCATTAGCACTTTCCTAACAATTGGAATTTGAAGGCATGAACTAGAGAGAAATCATAGATGGTAGAGCTGATTAGTATTGAAGAATCAAGGAAATATTCCATGATCAAGCTAGAAAAACATCAACAAGAAACAAAGAAGTGGTTTGACAGAAAGGATAGGCCTCAATATTTCAAAGTTGGGGACTTGGTCTTGAAATGGGATATTGAGAGAGCTAAACCAGGGTGCCATTAAAATTTTTATGCACTTTCGAGTGCCCATACATCATAGTAATTCATGTAATGAGGCTAACTCTTTTGAGTTAACTCATACTTGATGGAGGCACACTGCAAATCCTAGTAAACGAGATATATCTCAAACCCTTCCATTGAATTTTTTGCATCATTTTGTATATATTAAAGTAGTTTTAATTCCTCTAAGTATGTTGCATACACATATTTTATTTGTTTGTAAATAGTTCTTTCTTCTTGTGTTCTTTATGCACATGCTCTTCTTTTACTTCCAAGATATCGGTCTATCTTCTCACATTTTTCAGTAGTTTTGTAGGATTCAGAACAGAATTAAGAAATGATTCTTCAAGTGACTTCAGGGGTGGTTCTATAAGATCCCAGATTAGAGATTTCATGATTACATAGAAGAATCCATGCCTAATGGATGCTCAGGATATTGATCTCCTTAATCTAGTACGCAGATGGCCTCAAAAGTTGCCAAAACTGTTATGTAAATAACTCTCCTAGTTATTTGGAACACTTATATACATATTCTATATTTGAGATCTTTATTATAGGTTGTGTGTACTTCAATTGTTTCCTTGGCACATTTCCTTTGTTGCTATTTCCTCACGTTCTAAGCGTGCTATACTTTTGCACTTCTCTTCCTTCCATTTTTCTTTTCCTCTTTGTTCCATTTTTCTCTTAACACCTCCTTCTATGTACCTGCCTTCTCTTCTAGCAGTTCATTCATCTTACACGTGCACCTTACACTTGCTTCAAAATTAGATAAGTCTCAGGCCATTTTGCATGTCCCTCTCCTCACATGTTGCATAATTTTTTTTATAATAATTGTGCCTCTCTCATACATGTTCTTCCTTGGGTGTTTCTCCCATTTCTCCCATGCACGTGCATGCCTTCCTTTATTATCCTCCCATGCTTCATTCTTCCACGTGCATGCCTTCACACCTTCCTCTGTGCCATTCTGTGCCACATCATCATCTGAAAATCTTGAGTGTGTTATATGCAACCTAATCAAAGCGTGTCATCAATAGGTTCTAAGTCCTTGTAACAAATTATTTTGAGTGACATGATGGCAGAAATGAACAAAACAATTGTCCATCCTCTCAGTCAAACAACAGTGTGCCACATGTCTTCACGTGCGTAGATGACTTTGAAAATATGTTGATAGCCATATATTTTACTATAGAGCTCCGATCAACCACACACCTAGTCTTAATTTATAGTTGCTGATGTAAGCCACAATGTTTGATATTCAAATTCAAAATTTTGGCAGATCTGGTAGGTGAGAAATGGGAAAATGTCTTTCTGGGAATTGATGAGCAGATCTGATTTCTCTACCCACTCAAATTGACATGGATTTCACCTCTTTCCTTCTCCTACATGAAAAATAGACATAGGAAAGAGCATTTGGTAGTTTTGTAGGTGGATTTACAGGCATTGATTGTTTGTTGTTGGTAGTTGTATTTAAGATTTTATGTTTTCCCTCTTTCTTCTCTTCTTCTTCCATCAATTCATCTATAAATGTAAGGGCTGAGCTCATTGTTAATGTTGGACATTTTTGGATACTTAAGCATCTTTGCTAAGGACTTCATATATTTGTATTTTGAGTTCCAGACCTGCATGTAGATCTGGCTCTTACATGTGGATATCGACCTCTCTCACCATTTTAATAGTTTGTGCATTTTTGGAAGTAATGGAATCATCTTTTTGTGGCTATTCTCTGTCCCAACAAGTTTGTATTCCTTCTTCTTGCCTTATGAATTTTGCATTGTGTATTTGTTGTGTCACCTATACTTCCCTTACAGCTCCATTTTCTGGTTTTTTTTCATGGAACTGGATTGTGGGTAAATGCATGCTACTTTGTGCTACGCATGCCTAACATCCCTTAACACTTTTCTTGTCATTTTCACTCAGAACAAATAGTTTTCATCCCTCTTTTCTAGTGATATTTCCTCCCTTAGTTTATTTTTCCTTCCGATTATCCTTTTATCCTTGGTCCCTTCAATTTTTTAGCTTATTATTTCCCTTCCAGCATGAGGAGTAGTAGTAGCAGTAGAAATAGATAGAGGAACCGACCTTCTTCAGAGATCTGTCTCAATCACGCTATAATTGGTCCCACAACTTGGGGTTGAATATATGCACTGTGAAATCTATCTCCAATGAATCTGATTTCCTTCTAGATCTTAGATACATGTAACGGAAGACAATTCCGAATAGTATATAATGCCCCTACTTCTAATTTTCTGATACTAAGAAGTGGGACTCAGGGGCTAAACTATGACTAATCCATTAGAGAGACATGAGAGATGAAAAAATTAAAACTATCCCTCAATCTGATTTAGTTAACTAAATTATGTGTTGGGACCCTAGAATTTTTGCTGAGTATAAAATACGTGTATGCACGTAGGTCCTCGTTAAAGAGAGGTGTGCAAGGAAAAAGTGCATAGGGCAGGGTTTAAGGAAGCCCGTGGCATGCATGACACGCGCAACTAGAACCAAAGGTTTAAGACTTAGCCATATTGGGTTTTTTTGACAAGAATATGTGAAAAGCATGACTTGACTGTGCATGCAGAGTGGATAAGGTTCTAGCTTGGTGATAGGTTGGGCCAGGAAGGAGCATGGCATGTATTAGAAGCTTCTAGAAGCACATCATGGTAAAAATTTGAAAGATCTGGCTTAGAGAGAGCACGTTTGCATGGAGGACCAAATTTAAACACTTCGCATCAGATTCTACGGCCGCTAAAGGGTGAATTGGTAGTCCAGAAAGCCTATATATACAAGCACCTACATAGTAAATTAAAGAGAGAGAAGATAGATAGAGGGTGGAGCTCTGCAAAAATACTACAAGAACTATATTAGTTTGGGTAATGGTATGCTTAAGGAATGAATGTATCAATGGGTATGGGGATTATAAATTTCTCTTTGAGATCCTAGCTACATATGAGTCTAGATGATAATGTATGATTATGGTCTATCTTCTCTGTGACATTATGTAATGGCTCTATGAATGTACTGAGGTTACCAGCTTACATTAATATGAAAATTGATGATTATGATGCATATGCATCTTTCTCACAGGTTCTTCTTTCAGTTATGTTTATGATTAATTATGGATGCTTGTACAAATTATTTCTATGTTATGGTATAAGTTATAAAATATGTTAAGCATGATTTCTGTCTGGAATGACTGCAAGGACCTAGAAGCCATTATGAGCTCTATGGTGCTTGTATGTGTTTACTTCCATTTCAAATCTCTTAAACATAAATTATAGATGATGATATTTCCCACTAAACTCACATAAAAGAGAAACTCGACACCTACACGTGCCTTGGGTGAGCGGCCAGTGCATCTGCTGGGTGATAGGCCGATGTGCATGGGGTACCTTTCTTTGGTGATAAGGGTAAAAATGAGTACATCTTGGTTCCATTGCCGGGACCTCTTTTCAAAGTTGTAGTGGGAAATAACATACAACATGATCTATGTAGTGAGTAATGATAGAACGGTTAACTTTGGAAAGTGTTGAATCATGGTTCAAGAGCACAGAGGATGAATTTACTCAGAGATTCAACACTGGACCTAAGTTTGATGCACATAAATGGGTAGAAGAGAACCTCTACCATGATTTATATGAAACATTTTTCTGTTGTTTCCCAGTAGAGGTGTATGAATGGATCTTAGCGTATGCGTCTAGATCAAGTTGGAATTATGGATCACGCATGTGGACTGAAAAATATTACCAAAGGCTATAGGATGTAGATCTAATGTGGATAAGTGCTGTGGATCATTGGTGGAAAGGAGTACTAGCTAGCTACACTCTGGAGTATGCCATTTCCACATATTCTTGTCCAGAGGTTGCTGAGTTTGAGTTTCTTTGGGAGCCTAGAGGATCATTTCTACATGTTATCCCTCTGGCAATGAAGATCCTGGTTGTTACTTTGGGTTTAAAGGAATTTCCAATGGCCGGATAGACCATTCTAAGTGTTGGGTGAGGAAGTTAGGGTGGAGGAAGATGGTAGATATTACGACAGAGAAGGAAAGGGAGGAGAGATGGCTCAAGTATACTTATAGTGAAGTGTGTGAAAGGGAGATTGCTAGATGATGCAAGGCTGCAAGTGTGATGGATCTATGGAGGTAGATGTTGTGGGAAGGAGTCGAGGTTCATGAGGAGGATGTAGAACCTGAGCAGTCTGTCCTACCCCATCTTGGAAAGCACGTAAGAGAGACCCCTTCAGGATTTTGGTGAGATTTCGTCATGTGGAGAAAGTAGAGTCATTGGAACATATTTGAACCCACCTAGTGACCAAACCATGGTGCTTGGTTTTCCGGAACCAGGAAGGAGTATCATTGACCTAGTTGATATCAATGGAAGTGACAGATCTGTGCCTAGGAGGTAAAATTTTTTAGTTCCCACTTCTATGGCTACACATATTCCATTATTCTAAGGAGTATTTAGACAAGGATCTAGTATATAAGCCCTTAGTCTCATGTCTGGGAGTGACGCGGGGTACAACAGTGGTAGTGGGGCACTATCATAGACCGTTAGTGCATAGTTCAGTGGAACCGTGGGGAATATTAGCATGACTACTACAAGACCTAGTGGATCAGGGGGCATAGGACCTAGTGGACCTAGTGGTTCTAGTGGATCTGGTGGCTCAGGAGGCACAAGACCTGGTGGATTCGATAGTGGAGGAAACACCAGAGGGAACCAAGGCTCTAGCTCAGGAGGACAAGGGCCCCAACCACCCCCTCAAGTCTTCTTTGAGATGTTGTTACACTTGCCAGATTACAAAGGTATTGAGGATGCTGCGGAACATGTTCACAAGTGTGAACTACTATGTCACACAAAGGGTATCACAACCCCAGAGCGGAAGGCTAGTCAGTTTGTAACCATGTTGCAAGGGCACACACATAGCTGGTATAGGAAATATGACCCTCATCAAACAGTGGTGGATTATACTACTTTAAAGAATGCATTCTTGGTAGAATTCCACATCCCTGAGTTTGAACAAAAGAGCATCAATGCTTTTTAAGGAGATTTAACAAGGAATGGTAGAGAGTGTGCAAGAGTATGATGCATGCTTTAAAAATATCTTGTCTAAATTATCATATGATATCCACCCTTCACAGTATGCTCAGTGGTTTTTTGGAGGATTGATCACACCTTTTAGAACGACTTTATCTCATAAAACTTTCACAAACCCGCACAAAGTGTTGGAAGCTGCTTTGCATGCTGAGGCTGTTGGAAGTATCGACACTAGTGTTAGCCCATTCCTGGAGGCTCATATTTTTTCTATGGCTAAGCAGCTGGAAATTTTTTCTACAAAATCAGCCCATGAGACTCATAGTGGTTTATGGTGCATAAATTGTGAAGTAGAGGGGCATGTCAAGGATAATTTCCCCCGAAGGATGATACACACTGTGACAGTAGACTATGAAATTTTTCATGGGGACCATGATGCAAGTAGATGCCCCTTGTTACAACACGTAATCTGGAAGAATGTGTCTTGCTACTGTAAGATCTGCACCTCTACAACCCATGATACTAAGGACTGTAGGCTCATTGATCAGATCCATGAGGCCATTGATCATGGGGTATTGCAGAATAACATTACCAATAATTCCAAGGGTGATGATCGCTGTTATGAGGAGTGCGCAGATGGAGGTGCGTGTGGAAGGGGTTTTTGAGGAGGATTCTATGGTCATGGTAACCATGGGGGAGGAAGGACTAAGTTCCCCTGTGGAAAATGTTTCAATTGTGGGTCTATAGAGCATTACAAATGAGAGTTCCTGGACATGTTGTAGTGCTCATGGTGTGGGAAGAAGCACAAGTATGAGGAGTTCCTAGAGTTGTTTGAGCACATGAATCAACAGCACTAGAAAGACAAAGGCACTACAATGGTTAGCATTAAAAAGGTAGACACACAGTGGATGTCACGGGTAATATGGGATGCAAGTTTGGAACCAGTTTCGGTAACGACAAGAGTAGAAGCCATGCATGCACAAGAGATACCAAGGAAGAAAAACCTAGTTTTGAGGGAGGAAGTAGTTCATGGAAAGTACTGATACCCTGTGAGTCAAAAGGAGGTATATCAAGACACCATGTATGTCATTTAGAGTTTATAAGGGGAGATCTAGTGTCTAAAGGAGCAGTCTAAGAGGGAGGATCAAGGAAGGATAGTCGAGGCGCCAAGGGATGACTTGGATGAGGTCAAGGAAGTATGTAAAATGCTAAGGAAAGAGAATATTATTCCCTTGCTAGGATCATGGTTGAGAGAGAAGGTACCACGCGCTGGGGGAGAGTGTGAGAGGTAGGTATTTCATGCTAACCTTCCCCCTCATAGCCTTGACTATGATAAGGAGATCACATTGAATGTAGTTGTAGATGGATGGCTCCTTAGTAATATCCTCATTGAAATAGGCGCGAGAGGTCAATGTTCTAAATCTAGATGCATGGCATCAAATGGGAAGACCTGCATTACAACCATATTTGAATGTGTTGTATATGGAAAACAAGACCAAGGAAATTCCCATCGGTGTCTTAAAGGATGCAACTATCACTATATAGGGAGCTAAGTTTACTGGGGACTTTCGAAGTCTTGGTGCTCGCTGAGGTAGACAATTTTCTAGCACTACTTGGGCACCCATGGTGTTACAAGAACAATGTGGACCTTCGTTTCAACAAAGGATACATCAAATTTGAAAATAAGGAGGAGTGGGTCATTATACCCTTGGCTGATGGGAAGTCGACACCCTATACTGAACCTCTGGGAGAAAAAATTCTGTACATGATATATGTGTGCTCAATCAGGGACCTAGAGATAATACATCTTACCAACATAGTTATCCATTTTGAGGATGCTCAGTCAGTAAGTGACACCACTAGCCTAGCATGTGATAATTGGGTGCATGAGACTTAAGAATTTATTAGATGAAAATTGAGAGGATCAGTAACAAAAGTAACAAATGCGCACATGGTCCGATGCTTAGGAGGAAAACTATTACCTAAGTATTAAGGAGGGGCCTTCCCTGAGATATTTTTACAAGAGATGGAAGGTTAGTGGAAGAAGGAGAAGGAATAAAGAGGGATGATAAGTTATGTCCTGCTCAGCATAATCACACGGTGGTGGGCTACACATTAGGAGAGCCTTTTGGAATGGCACAAGGTAAGAATTACTCTCTCTGTCAGATTTTCTAGAAGTAACATGCCCACCGCATGGTAAGAATCCCGCCTCTTTCCATATCCAGGAGTGTGAGAGGATCTGGAGAGAAGGTGTGAAAGATTTACCACCATCCCTTTGGGTATAAAAGCTGTATTCTACACTACAGGGTTACACGTGCACATGGTACATACACTCTGAGACATGCCACCAAACAGGAAATTGACAAGAGCTAGCAGATGACCTCATTTAAACATTTGAATATTGAAGTACCAAGCCATAAGTTGATAAGGAATAGTAAGTTGTTAAGCACCTTACCATGGGGGATAGTGCCATGGCAGAAGATAGGATGTTGGAACTGCTAGGTGAACCAGGTTTGGAGGCACACTTTGAAGAAGAAGTAGAAGAAACAGAATAGTTATAGCTTGAGCGTGTGTGTTTGGAAAAAGAGAAAGGGAAGTTGGTGTATGTGATTGATGGGGAGGAAGCAGAAAGTTTGGATGATAGCCATTCTGTAGGGATGCATGAGGTAGTGGACAATGCTGATACACAAATGCATGCCTACCATGAGACCTTAAAGAAAAATAATGTTAACATCGGCTCAGAAGAGGAACCTAAGGAGGCTATCATTGGATATTACTGGTCAGAGAAGGAATTCCCTAAGGTCATAGATCTGTTGCGTGAATTTTAGGATTTATTCTTATGTGGGTACCATGAGCTCAAAGGCATCCACCATTCCTTGGGGGAGATGAGGATAAAGTTGAAGGATGGTGTGTGCTCGGTCAGGAAGAGACCCTACCGAATGAATCCCAATTTGTGTACAGGTTAAGGAGGAGATAGACAAAACGATAGCTTTTAGGATCATTGAAGCATTGGAAGAATCAAAATGGATAAGTATGATGGTAATCAACATCAAGAAGGATGGGTAGATTAGGATTTATGTGGATTATAGGGAGCTGAATGTAGTTTGTGTCATCGATCCCTTTCCAACTCTATTCACTGAAGAGATTTTGGAAGGAGTAGCTAGGCACAAAATATATTCCTTTACAGATGGATTTTTAGGGTACCACCAAGTTTGGATTGCAAAGGAAGACCAAGAGAAGACAAATTTAACCACTGAGTGGAGAAGTTTGCATACACATTCATGCCCTTTGGTTTGAAGAATGCACCTGCTATTTTTTTATGCAGTGGTGCAAGCATTCTAGGAATTCATCCATAAGTTTCTTCAGGTCTATTTGGATGATTGGACAGTGTATGGACTAGTAAAATACCATTGTGACAATTTGAGGTTAATGTTTGAGAGATGTAGGTAGTTGAGGATATCCCTCAACATTAAGAAGTATGCATTTGCTACACCCTTTCAGACTTTATTAGGGCACATCATATTCAAGGAGGGATTGCTAGTGGATCATGCCAATGTTGCAGTTATTGTAGGATTGGGGGAACCTACTAACCAAAGCGCATTGTGCAGATTTCTTGGGCATATGGGTTATTATAGAAAATTCATCAAGGGGTATGCCAAGATAGCCGTGCCTCTAGAATAATTACTCAGACTTAAAAGTGCCTTCCATTGGGGAGAGGCCCAACAGAAGGCGTTTGACACATTAAAGGATAGGTTTGTCACCGCGTCTATATTACATTTTCCCTCTTGGGACAAGCCCTTCCATGTCCATGTAGATGCCTCAGGAACTGCCATTAGAGCAGTGCTTACGCAGCCAGGTGAAGGAATTTTTGATCACCCTCTATGTTTCACAAGCAAGAAGTTGACACCAACAGAGCATAATTACACAATGATTGAGTGTGAAACA
The DNA here is from genome assembly GCA_019776745.2 of Taxus chinensis. NCBI lineage: Eukaryota > Viridiplantae > Streptophyta > Pinopsida > Cupressales > Taxaceae > Taxus > Taxus chinensis. The sequence goes on from CM034154.1 coordinate 308,212,940, forward strand.
TTTTCAATGATCTATGTGCTTTTTAAATTTAGGCAGTACCTACTGGTAACACCCTTTGTATTTTACACTGAACACATGGCATTAAAGTATTTGGTGAACAAGCCCATTCTATAAGGGCACATATGTCGGTGGGTATTGTTGTTTTAAGAGTTTGAGTTCATGGTAGTAGTGAAACTTGGGAAGAGTAATTGTGGGCCTGATCATCTGTCAAGAATTGATTCATGGGAGGACATGCACAGTATTGAGGAGACAATGCCAAATGTGCAACTGTTTAGGTTGTGGTGCGCACCCTCAGATTTGGAGGAGATTGCAGTATTTTTAAAGGAAGGTGTAGTGCCAGAAGGAATGAAGGCATTAGAGAAGAAAAAACTCACCTTATGCACTGTGCCCTACATGTTGATTAGTGGAGACTTATACAAGTTGGGACGCGATGAAGTTTTGTGTAGGTATGTATTAGAGCATGAGCACCTCGTTATCATGGAGGAAACACACAGAGGAAGTGTGGGTGGGAATTATGCAGGTGACGCAACTGTGCGTAAGATATTATTGGTAGGATTGTGGTGGGAAACCCTGTACAAGGATTGTGAGGACTATTGTAAAGCGTGTGACAATTATCAACACATTGACAAGCTAGGGAAGAGAGATGAAATGCCTTTGCACCCTATACCTTGAATGAAACCTTTTGAGAAGTGGGTAATAGACTTTGTAGGCCTTATTGCACTAGTGGCGAGTAGGACTGGGTCACGCTATGTCATCACTTGCATAGACTATTTCACAAGGTGGGTAAAGGTAGCTCCAACTAAAGATTACACAGTAGCCACAATGACAAGATTTTTGTGGGAGAACATTATCACAAGGTATGGATGCCCTTTAAGTTTAACTAGCGATAGGGGTACACATTTCTTAAATGAGACCATGAGGATCCTGTTAGTAGAGTTCATGGTAGCTCATCACAAGACTACCCCTTATCACCCACAAGCAAATGGGACCGTAGAAGCATTTAAAAAAATAATGAATCATACTCTGACCAAAATTTGTGATGTCGGAAGACAAGATTGGGATGACAAGGTATCAACCATATTATGGGCTTATGGGACAACTTATAAAAGTCTGAACAAAGCCACACCATTTAAATTGGTGTTTGGCATGGAATACGTTCTATCAGTTGAATTCATGTTACCTTCTCTGTAAATAGTGTGTGCAGGAGGGTTGGATGATGAGAAAGTGTTGGAAGAGAGAATTGATGAGTTAATGAAGTTGGATGAGAGACAATCACTCACCAGGTGGAGTCAGACAACAGAGAAAGAAAAGAAAAAATCTTGGCACGATCGCCACATCAGAAACAAGAAGTTTGAGGTTGGGCAGATGGTTTTACTATATGATTCTAAGTTTCTGCGCCATCCTGGGAAGTTGAAAGTCCATTGGTTATGTCCCTACACAATATCATACATCCTTGATTCGGGTGCGTGCCAGTTACATGTGCCGGATGGAACAGAATTGCCTGGACACTTCAATGGGAGTAGGAAAGCCCTACTATAAATAAGTCTTCTTGGTGTTTGTAAATAAGGTAGTTTTGTCAGTTAGTTTAGAATTTTCCTTTATGCATTTCTTTTCTTGTGTTTCCCTTTTGCATTGTTGTTTTGTTTTGTGCCTTGGGCACCGGTAACCTTATTACTAATTTTTGAGAATTTTTGAGTGCGTAGAGGATCATGCATCATTTTAGTGTGGTGTGGAGTAATATGAAGGAGAGCATGGTTAAAATGCCAAGGAAGTTTGTGTTGAAAAACCCAGTTGAATGGACCTATTAAAAAAGGTGCTTGGAAAGAAAAGATGGAAAAAGGATGGTTGGTGCCAAGATAAAAGCTACTTTCAGATCCCACGTACAAAGAAGGGAAAAGAACATAAGAAACATGAGGTAGGTGAGAGAAAAAATCAGGACAGAAGAAGTACCTTCGGTGCTAGGTACACATGTGCAAGAGTCTCCTGTCATGTTTGATTGGTTACATGCTAGAAGGTTGAAGGATTGTCTGTGTAGGTTTGGGCGCGTGAGGGAAAGTGCTGAAGTTGGGCTTTGTTTGAAAAAACCGCATTAAATGTTAAAATTATGGTGGTAGGTGACGAAGCACTTAATTCTTAGAAAGGGAAAAATTATAAATAAAGGGGTCAGGGCACTTCATTATTCACTTTGTATATAAAGAGAAAAAGCACTTTTTACACCTTTGCAAACTAGGGCTTCCAAAAAACTGATCCGTGTGAAGAAACATTTGGAGAAATTGAAGCGTGAGTAACTAGTTCAGATTTGCGAACCAGGAGGAAAGGATTTCACGGGCATAGGAAAAGTGGGAGAAGGCACCATCTTGTGAAAGGAGTATCCCAGTTAGGGTTTGAAGAACTAGGGCATGGGGTTAAGGAACTTTCTTCACAAGTTAAAGATATAAGGTTGGAGAGATCAGAAGAATAGAGTAACATGGAGTGATTGAAGTAGACCTAGAGAATGGCACCCAAGAAACCAATTAGCACACCCAAGAAGGGTAAGGGAAAGGGCAAGGGTAAGCAATAAAAAACTGACGCATGCACAAATGAGGAGTGGTATGCAGAAATGCAGTACCCAGATGGAGTGTTGTTGGGTAGGATTGGGAGTCCCATATGAGGAACATGTCTGTGAATGACTACAATCATCGGACAAGAACAATGGAGAAGGATATGGCACTAGAGTTAGTGCGCCCAACAAAAAAAAGGAAACCAAAGGTTTTTCCCATTTATAATGATAATGTGAAAGTTAAGTTGGAGAAGGAAGGGTTATTATAACTATTCGAGTTGCCCTACTTTGGGAAACCTGAGTGTTTATATCAATGGATGATGTCACGCGTTCATGAGGACTACTTCCACTTCGCAGGGTGCAAGATGTGCATAGCCCCTCAACTCATTTCAAATTTCATAGGCCTCATCTATAAAGGAGATAGTTTGGAGGATGAATTGACCAACAAAGAAGTGATTAAGGAAACTATCGCCGCTTATGCATATAAGAAGGGGTTAAGGTATGATGATGTCACAGACATTAAGGATACAGTAATAAAGATGGCTGTGCACTTGGTGTCAAAGTTAAATGGCTAGGAGAGATGGACCTAGGTTAATAAGCCATGGTTGAATGTTTTCAGGAAAATTTAAGAGGGCACCATCTACAACTTGTCCGCATTGCGGATAAGATTGTCAGCTACGTGAAGGAAGGCGATAGGATCCTTTTTGGAAATGTCCTATTAACCATCATGTTTTTGGAGATCGGGGTACCAGATGCATCAGAAAAGTTTCATGTGGGAGTACCCTACTAAAGACCCCTCACCCGCAAAGAGGTTTGTAAAATACACTTGTGACACCATGAAAAATGTGCACAAGGCACACTTGGAAAAATGGTATACGTGCCTAAGGAACGCGTTCGAGGTGGAATGGAGAATTCCCAAACAACTTCCAATAACCACTAGGGGAGAATAAGAATTTTCTGTGTACCAGTATTTCTACCTAGGCAGATTCAAAATGTCAGATGAGACATGGAGCCCATGGTGCAAGCTCCCCTTTTCCTTCATAGCTCAATACTTCCAAGTGGGAGTAAATAGGTTCAGGGAGTCCAAGAAGTTTAAGGTCGACCTTGGTAATCTGGACTAGGACCACAGGGAAATGTGCAAAGGGTTGGTCTACCCTGGAAAGCACACGTACATGGAGTGGTACATGTCACACGAAGTTCAAATGAAAATGCCAATGAATATACCCATTGTAGATGGATCTGTGGCATATGTGTACATCTCCATAAGACCCAAGTCTGAGAAGGGCACATATCTGGAGAACGAGGTATTTATACCTCAAGATCTAACTGGTAGGAAGAGACCCGCACCCAAACAGGAGGAAAAAGAGCCAGAAAAGAAAATACCAACTGTGGTGGAGACATAAGCAATAGGTTCCCCTAGGACAAATGCTAGAACCAGTATATACACATGTAAGAAGAAGCCCATAGTAAAAGAGAAGACTCCAGAGCCAAAAAATCCATCAGAAAAGCAGTCATCAGGAGAGGAAGAAAAAAAATCACCTACACCAGAATCTTTGGTTAGGAAGAAGCAGAGGGTAGAAAAAGAGACCGTCTCGGAAGAGGTTGATATTTTGGACAAGTACATAAGAGAAAAAGATGAGAGTGAAGAGGATGAGAGTGGAGAAGAAGTGGGGAAGAGGACCCCGGGAAGGATCAAGGACCACCCATCTTCAATATACATGATTCACAGGAGGAAGGTAAAGAAAAATAATAGGGGTTCCAGTTCATACGGCAGAAGGATAGCCAGATAGGAGAAGGTGCCTAGGACATGGGAAAAGGTGAGGAAGCTAGCGTGCAGAAGCAAGAGTCTCCAAACTCTATGCATAAATAGATAAACAAGGTGGCAGAAGGAGAAGAAACCAAGAACATTGATACCATGGTGGAGGAAAAATTGGAACACACCACTGAGCTAGTGTTGAATAAGGAGAAGAATGAGAGAATATAAGAGGAACACGAAAACACTAGAGGCCCGATTTTGACTGTAAGTATACCTAAGGGCACGTGCATGGGAGGAAGGTGAACATAGGGGGAGACACCGAAGATGGGTTATATTGATGACCCAAATAAAGTGTTCCACGTGCGGTTCCAAAGTACCATTTCGACAGAGGAGCTTATAGCAATGTCATCTTTTAACAAGGAGGATTCATATCCACGAACAAGGAAGATGCTCTCATGGGCTATAGAGTCCCACCTTGATGAGCTAGAGTTTGAGGTAAGCCACGGGCCAATAATAACATTTCCAAGAATAAGAGAAGACAACTTAGTAGTGGATACCCAACAACTCTTGGATGAACAACTATGCAACGCGCTTAACAAAGTCTCTATTGAGATCGAGGCTAGACTCTTTAGGCAAAATGATAGGGCCAGAGATCTTGAAGGGGAGCTAAAGAAGAAAGAGGAAGAGCTAGCTGCAATGACAAAGGAGCTATGCCAGGAGAAGTTGATCAGCTCCCAGTGGCAGCATGAATTGAAGGATGAAAAGGATAAGGTATGCGATGTGTACAATAAGGTGGAATCCATCAATGAGGCTATAGTATTGAAGCATCTAGACCTAGCATCAACCGCACAGAAGTATGGATCAGCCTTGGGATGCCTGGAGGATTTAACAAGGATACTCACCATGGAAAGATAGCCATTGGTCCTGGAGTCTGTAGAAGAAGTTTCCACATGCCTAGAGAAAGAGGATAAATTAAAGATCGTAGCACTCGTTGCAGAATACAAAAAGGTTCTTCTTGATGTAAGGGTTGCTTCCTAGACTGCTGAGGCCACATAAAATAATTATGCAGATAGAGACAAAGTGGCAGGTGGCTTGGTTGCCACTCATGAAGTAGAAATCAAGGAGTTCCAGGAGAAGAACAAGGGAAATAGGGCGGAAAGGGATAAAATCCTTTCTAAGGTCAAGAGGAAATCTAAAGCCATTGAAACCTTAAGGGGTTCAATTAAAAAATAGTTGAGGAAACTATAATTGCGTATTACACAAAGAATGGACACATTGGAGGATATAGGTAAGAAGTTGGAGAAAATCACTAATACCATGAGCGCATAAGGAGATGGAATAAATTTTGGGGAGGCGAGCACCCTGGTAAGTGACCTCTATTAGAGAGTGCAGGAAGAAGTCGATGCTTGGAATGAGTTGGAAGCTGACTTGTAAAAGATTTTCCTAGCTTGTTCCAGTGATATCTTCACTCTCCCATTCTTTCTTCTTCCCCCATTCTTTTATCCCCTTATTCTTGTTCCAAGGTGTAAGTCTGTTGTATTCTTTCTTTCACTAGAGAAGTGTTCCCGTGGATAGAGAATAGGCGTAGTGTGGGGTGATGTTGGGCCCCTAGAATGTTAGCTAAGTACAAAAGGTGCATATGTGCACAGGTCCTATCTGAAGAGAGACATGCAAGGACAAAGCACATAGGTCAGGGTTTCAGAAAAGGGTTTAAGGAATCCAATGGCATGCGCAACACACGTAACCACAATCAAGGGTTCAGGACTTAGCCAAATTGGGAATTTCGGGACATAGGACACATGAAAATCCTAACCTGACTATGGATGTTGAGTGGATAAGGTGCCAGCCTAGTGATAGGTTGGCCTAGGAAGGAGCATTCCTATGGTAGAAGCTTCTAGAAGCACATCATGGTGAAAAGTGGAAAGCTCAGGCCTAGGAGAGCATGCTCACATGGAGGACCACATTCAGACACTTGGCATTGGATCTGAGGGCATTGGAGGATGAGTTGACAGCCTAGAGAAGCTATAAATACTAGCACCTGCAGAGTAAACAAAGAGATAACAAAAGGAGGGTGAAGCTTCTGTAGAAATACTGCAAGAAAATCTATGTTAGTGGACAATGGTATTTTGGGAGAGAACGAATAATGGGTATGGGGATTGTAAATTTTTCTTTGATAGCCTAGCTACATTAGTCTAGTTGAAAAGCATGACAGTGGTTTGTTTCTCTATGACATTCTGTAATGGCTCCATGGATGTAATGAGGTTACCAATTATATGAATATGAATATCAATGATTCTGATGTATACCTCTTTCTCATAGGTTCTCTTTCATTTATGTTTATGCTAAGTATGGATGCTTATATACTTCTCTCTATGATGGTGTAAGTTATATAATTTGTTAAGTGATTTCTGTCTGTAATGACTGCAAGGATCTAGAGGCCGTTCTGAGCTCTATTGTTCTTGAATGTCTTAACCCCATTTAAATATCTTAAGCACAAATCATAGATGATGATATTTCCCACTAAACTCACATAAAAGAGAGACTTGTCACCCACACATGCCTCAGGTGAGTGTCTAACATCCGTTGGGTGATAGGCTAATGCACATAGGGTATATTTCTTTGGTGATAAGGGTAAAAATGACTACATTAATGGATAAGGGAAACAAAAGGTACCTAGAAGAACCCTCTAACTTCCTTATTACTCTTTTTTCACCCTTAATATGTACCCAAAATTTGAAGATGCAACTTCTTATACAACTCCCCGAAGCTTACCTTTTCACTTTTTATTCTCAAACCCTTAACTAGGTATGATTCTATAGACTATCATGCATATATTCATGTGATTATTTCTTGAAGACTCAAACAAGACATTTTTGGCCACATATTAAGTCATTTTATCACCCTAAGTTCCATTGTCTAACTCAAAGAGAAACACCTAGTGCCTTTGTTAACTACCTTCTCTTACTAGCCCTTAGACTGTGTAGATGGTCATCTCAAAGTAATGTCATGATTATATATACATTACACTAATGAAACTGAAAAATTATTCTTAAATCCCTTTGAGGACTTTCTCAAGATCATTAGGATAAAATTTCATACCTTAATTTATCCATTTAGGTCATCATCTCGAAATCCCTAGCTAAACCCTGCATGTAGGTTATGGTACTGCCTGAGAGGGGTATAATGCTTGCAAATTTCTTCCCTATTAGATATAAGAATTCAAACTTGAACCCAAGGTATTTTCATACTCTTCCTTGGTCCTAACTTACCAGTGGTTCATGATAACAAGAAAATCCTCTTCAACTAAGAAAAATTATTAAAGGATGCATTTTAGAAAAACAATGTTACTTCATAGTTTACAAATTTAAAGACTTACCTGAAAGAAGATCTCCTTATTTACTTGAATCACATACTACCAAACAACACCCCATGATGTTAATCTCCCTTACTCCTTGAATATAGTGATAAGAGGGTCTTACTTGATCAATTATCAAAACATAAACTTAGTTAAGGGTTTGTCATGAAAACCTAACATGTAAGGAGATCACAGTTCTTTAGTTCAACCTCATGCATTTGTTTATCCATTGTCCAACATTCATGTATCATTAAAGGGGATCATGCAAATTCCCACAGATAAATCTAAGCATAATATTCCTTCACTGATATTCATATTCCCAGTCACTCAAGGTTTTTAACATGTAAAGGCATCAAAATACACACCTTCAAGTTCTTGACCAACCTAACTATCTACTTACTTAAAGATCAACACAACATGATTAATAGAGTTCATGAATTATGCCCTTTGTACCAAACATAGATGCTCAAAAATTCATAAAGTGAATAATGCACAAGAATTACTAAACTCAAGCATTAACACTCAAAGGTTCATCACTAAGCTAAGATCATATGGTATTCAACTCACAGGTCAGAATCCTTTACATGTACAATACCAAAATACAAAACCATGCGAGAAGCTATGACAAGACGAGTCAACATATAATTCATGCAATAAGTTAAAAAAATTGGTTTTATCATTTACTACCTTCTTGAAACTTTACATTTGATTTATATCTAGATAGAATGCATGAAAAAAGTTACATTATGCCTCATATAATCTCCCTTTAACTCTTTACTCAATTTGTTTGCTCAGTTGGTCAGTTACAAGTATGGTTTATCATGAGATTCCCTTCTAAAGGAGTTACTTTTACTGTTGATTAGACAAGAGTATGATACAAAGGAGAAGGAACACAGAGGATTCACGCGCAGGACTAAATCATAGTCAAAGGTGCAGAAGGATAGGGATGGACACATGCATGAAAGACAAGGACATATTTGAGACTTAGCTGTTTTCACATGTATGGGCTATTTTTGGAGATAGCGTATAGAGCACACAAACCGAATGAAGACTTGCGTGACAAGCATAGGATATTTTGGGAAGAACATGTACTAAGCTCTTTTCATGGGTTTGAGCTAATAATAGAATTGTTACTTGCAGTTAAATAGAAGAGATCTATTATTATCGCACTTGCAGGTGTGTCTATTATTGTAAAGGCGCATGGATATTTTCAGCATGTGACCTATTTTAGGAATTATGAAAGCGGTGAAAGGAAAGTCCCCACCCTTATAAATATGTAGTGATCTATGTGTAATAGGAGGACTATGTGAGGACTAGATATGAAATATTGTGAAGTTATGCTTCCAGATCTGATGCGCACATGAGATTATGGTATTATTTATTGTAAGAAGCTTCCTATGTATTTATTATGTTTAATATAATGGAGTGTATTAACTGATTCAAGGTGTTAAACATGATTACAACTAAATCTTGCATGGAAGAATTCATTGTGGCTATTACTTAAATTTATTACTCTTTAGATTTAGATCTAGAATATGCTTTGTAGAATGTTATACCAATCATGGATCTGAATGCACAAGAAACTCTAAAGAGGGGCCTTGTACCTTTACATGCTTCAGGTGAGCACTCAGTATAGGTTGAGTGATGTGCCAGTGCACCTGGGTTATTACTAGTAAATTCGAGGCTGCATCATTGATTCCATTTTTGGGACCTCTTTTTTAGTTGTTTTCAGGATGGTTTGTGATAAAGACATATTGGTTGAACTTAACAAGTGTTGAGGAGTGGATACATGATCTAGAATAAGAGTACGCACAAAGGCTCAACACCAGATCTGAGTTTAATGCACGTGAATGGGTGGACCAAAATCTGTATGATAGTTTATATGAGAGCTTCTTCGCTATTTTTATGGTAGAATTGTACGAGTGGCTGGTTGCTAATGCATCTAAAAGGGATTGGAGATATCTTGCACTTTTCTAGACATAGAAAGAATTTCAGGCCCTTTATGATGCTAATATGATTTGGACATGCACTGTGGATACTTGGTTTCGTGGTGTTCTGAATAGTTATATTTTGGAGTACTCAATTTCCACTCATTCTTTCCCAGAGGTAGCAAAATTCCAATTTTTGTGATATCCTAGGGGAATTTACCTACAAGGCATTCCACTGGCGATCAAAATCTTGATGGTAACCCTAAACATGGAAAGAAAACCGATGGCCAACTAAACCCCACCAGGAATGGGGGCAGGAGTAGCTTTGGTGACAAATGGTAGACCTAGCGGTAGAAAGGTATATAGAAAAAATGTGGCTTAAGTATAATGAGGTGAGTGAGAGGGAGATAGAAAAGTAACAAGATGTTGTAGAATGAATGACATTGAGGAGAGAGATGGCTCGCGAAGGATTTGGAGCTCACATAGAAGGCATGGAGCTAGATCATCAGGAACTCCCCCATTTGGGAAATCATGACAAGGAACCCCCCTCGGCCTCACATGGAAGTACGCCAATAGAGACAACCTAGGTAGTGGGTACGTATTTGAATCTACCTGACAACCTAGCCTTTGCGCTTGGTTTTACAATATCTAGTATGACAAGTAGTTAGCAAACTAATTTAGGTAGTGGAAGAGTAGGAGTAAGTCACATAGCAAGTACATTAATGGTAGGGAAAACATCTTCGTTGTTGTTTGGAGGTACATATTCAGGTGCATCATCTACACAGAATTCAAGCACGTAAAATTTTGGACTCACTTCTGGGAGTGGTAACACTTCACAGACTATAGGGGTTCAGTTCAATACTATTATTGGGACACAGGGAAGTACATTCACTGGTCTGCTTTTGGCTATAGGTGGAGGGTTAAGAGGTATAGGTGGTTCTAGTTCTGGTGGATTTGGTAGTTCTGGAGGCAGATGAAACACAAGAGGTTATGGATCAGGTGGGAAAGATCCGCACCAACCCAAAAATATTTACATGGAGATGTCTCTTCATCTTGTAGAATATAGGGACATAGAATATGCTACCGAAAATGTGCACATGTGTGAAATAATGTGGTATGTAAAAGGGATCATGAATTCTGAGCACAGGGAAAGTCAATTTGCAACTACGTTACAAGGGCACACACATAACTGGTATAGAAAGTTTGACCTTGATCAGACTTGCGTAGACAATGCAACATTAAAAGATGTTTTCCTTAAGGAGTTTCACATCCCTGAGTTCGAGTAGAAGAGTATAAGCATGCTCAAGGATATCAAGCAAGGAACTACTGAGAGTGTCAAGGAGTATGATTCCTATTTCAAAACACTTTTATCTAAGCTTTCTTATGATATTCACGCAACCCATCTTTCAAAATGGTTCGTTGGAGGTTTGATTAGACCTTATATTAGCATATGGATTTACACGCATGCAAATGATATGCAACAGTGTGGGAATGAAGTCCCTCCTCAATTAAGGTGAGGCTGCCTTTATTGAAAACCAAAATTGTACATTCAAAATTGTATGTGGGGGGGGGGGGTTTGGAACATCAATGGAAATAAAATTGTATTTGGCTCCATGAAAAATATCAAACGAAGTGCTGTATATTTGAATTTTTGCAAATAAGTACATGAATGTGGTAAAAATTGAAAAAATCAAACCATTTCTCTTTACGATTATCTGGTCTCGAAATATGGATTCTCAAAGTAGGCCTTCCGCTACATTGAAACCGTGCGTGCAACAAAAAACAAGGAAACTGAGTTTTTCTCGGGTTTGTGAAAAATATCAAATGAAGTGCTGCACATTTGAAATTTGGAAAAGGAGTACATGAAGTTGGGAATAATTCAATGAATCAAATATTTCTTCCTGACGATCACTCAGCTTCAAGATATTCAGCTCCGAAATCGATTACTTCGATGGATAGAATCCGCGTCACATTCTTTGCTCATCTATTGTTTTCTTTATTAAATTCATTTTTTTTTGTGCCGATATACATCGGTAATGCGTTTGAGTGCATGATATTTTTGTCTGAGTACTTTGGAATGTGATTTCACGCTATTGAAATCTTTTTATTAACAACTGATTGGAAATTGATGTTTTTAGCCAATGAGTTGAAAATAGATTTCCTTTGTTGAGATGTGAATGCATACTCCTTTTAAAAACCTGCGTGAAAATTACTCTTGGCTGCGTTGAAGCTTCCTACTACCTGCTCCATTGGAAAATTATTGTTCCTTTGGCCTGGATTTGGACTGTTCTTTTTACCTATTTCCTCTTATGCATGTGTGGGATCTTCAAATGGTTCCTCTTTGTCTTCTGCTGCGTGGAATACTTATCAAAACAAAACAACTTATTATTTCACTCCCCTCTCTCTGGCTGTGCATGGGAACTTTGTTCTTTGCTAGTGCTTTATTACTTCCCAATTTGCTGGGCGTGTTAGAATGTTTTCACCATTTCTTTAGCATGGGCAGATTCTCTGGTGTGGATTTTTTTAATATCTTCTTTGGCAGCATATGGATCTCCTTTGCTGCATACGAAAACCTTCCTTTTTAATTACACACAAATTGGAAAAAGATATGTTATTTCTGCATATGATGCGTGGCTTTCTCCCTTTGACTTCCTGATTGCATTTGGAAAATTTCTTGCTTGGCACGTGAGAAAAATCTGTTATCTTTTTTTGGTGGACATTTCTTGTTTTGGACTGCTCTCTTTGCCAATGCATTGAAAATTTGTTTTTTATTTTATTTTATTTCTATTTCTTACCAATGCGTGGACTCTTGGATGAATTTAAAGCTTTCCCTTTTTAAAATATGCGCAGGTTTTTTTTATCTCTCCTTGGGCGTGGGAAATTGTTGTTCTCTTTCAGCTGCTTGAAATCTTAAACTTTATTCTATCTTTTTCTCCCCCAAGGTGTGGAATCTTGTATTTGGACTGTTCCTCTTCAAAAACATGGGTAATGATCCTTCTTTGGCAGTTTTCCCTCAGGCTATGCATGGGAACTGTTCTTTCTTTACTTCTTAGTTGTATTCTCAGGGGTGTGATATCCGCATTCAAAAATCTTCTTTCTTGGCGTTCGTAGTATTGTGGGATGTGACAAAATATTATGTCCTTCAGAAGAAATAAGAAGCAAAGCTTTGCACGACTCTTTCCAATGAGTTTGATGGAGGAAGTTATGAGGATTTATCCAACTTCCTCTCTTCTCGGGTAGTGGAATTAAGTGCTAGGGGTAAATGGGGAAAGCAACGACCAATTTCCAACGGGAATGGAAAAGTGGGCTGACAATCCCCATTCAATTTCCCCATGTGGAAAATTGGAAGATTTCCTTATTGTTAGCCAATCCATGATTTGACAATTGGTGGAGAAAATCCCACAAACGGGAAATTAAAAGAAAATTGCTAGGAAAGGGGAAATTCAGGTTCGGGAAGCCAAATTGGCATTCCCGGTAGTTGGAAGCATAAGCTTACTTCCCCGGCAATAAAAATTTGTTGAATGAACTTTTAATTAATATTTATTTAATTAAATACTCTCAAGTTATTTAAAAATTAATTTAATCAAACAATGAGCAATTAATTAATTAATTAATTTTAATGTATTTCAAATGTGATTTAAAGCCTGATGGGAAGAGTTCTTGCCCAAAAAGGATGAAATGAAGACTGAAATGATCAGAAAAATGAGACGATCATGATGAGGGCAATGAACCACGCAAAGTAACACTTTTGAAAATTTTCAAATTTTTCATTTTTTTATTATTTTTAAACAATTTTGCAAAGTCAAAATTGGCTGATAACACCTTCTAGAAGGCATTTGTCACATAAGACATACATTGATCCACACAAAGCACTTGAAACAACTTTACATGCTGAGGTAGTTGGAAGTATAGACATTGGGGTTAGTCCATTTTTGGAAGCACAAATTACGACTATGGAAAATAGTTGGAGAAACTATCGGTGAACTCAACACATGATACGTGCATAAGGATTTGGTGTACAGATTGTGAAATGGAAGGTCAGACAAAGGATAGTTGTCCCCACATATCAGTGTATTCATTTTTAATGGATTGTGAGATATGTCATTTGAACCATGATGCTAGAAACTGCACATTATTGTAACGCGTGGTAAGGAAGAACGTCTCTTGCTACTGTAAATTTTTTTTGTCCATAACTCACGATACATAGGACTGTAGATTGGTTGGTTAGATCCATGATGCTATAGATATTGGTGTGTGATAGACAGGAGTCACAGATAACTCTAAAGGAAAGAATGAGCATCAGGATCAGGATCGGGATCGGGATCAAAATCAAGCGCGCTATGATCGAAATGAAAGGCATTTTGAAGGAGGTCGTGGCAAAGGTTTAGGATACCACAGTGGATTTGGAGGATGAGGCCGTGGTGGTGGGCGAGGAAATTTTCCTCATGGAACATGTTATACATGCGGATCTCTTGACCACTATAGGCATGAATGTACTCAGAATATTACTTGTTCCTTATGTGGAAAGAATCAGAGCTATGAGGAATTCCAAGATTTATATGATCATCTTAGTCAGCAACATAAACAAGAAAAAAAATGCACAAAGATGGTTATGATACATCGCACTATGGAAAATCAGTGGATGCCCAAGTAAGAATTATAATTTGAGGTATTTCCTGTAAGATCACTACTCGTGCAAAAGTGACGTGCACCAAATAAGAATTATAGCACAAGCTTGGCATCACTAAGGATGAGGATCTACATGCACGGTACCCAGATCCTGTCAATTAGAAGGAGGTGTATCAGGAAACTATGGAAGTACTTAGAAATATTTAGGGTGAAATACAGTGTTTAAAGGAGCAATCACAGAAGATGGAGCAAAAGAAAGTTGCAGAGACGGTCCAAACTGATATTGATGACTTGAAGGAGGTGTGTAAAATGTTGCGCCAGGAGAATATCATTCCATTATTATGGAATTGGCTAATGGGAAAAACTTTGCATGCACGTATTGAGATTGGACAAAATATCCTGCATGCAAACCTTCCCCCTCATAACTTAGACTCTGACAAGGAAATCAATTTGAATGTTGTTGTGGATGGATGGATTTTGAGTAATATATTGATTGATATAGGTGCAAAAGTCAATGTGCTTACTTTAGATGCATGGATAAAGATGGGGAGACCCCCATTACAACCATCTTCTAATGTGCTATTTATGGCTAATCAAAATAAGGCCACTCCCATCGGAGTTTTAAGAGATGCATCCATTACCATACAGGGAGCCAAGTTCACTGGGGATTTCGAGGTTTTAGTGCTTGTAGAGGCAGATAGCTTCCTAGCTCTACCTGGGCACCCTTGGTGCTATGAAAATAATGCTGATTTTAGGTTTAACAAGGGTTATATAAATTTTGAAAATAAGGAGGAAAGAGTTATTATCCCTTTAACAGATGGAAAATCTGCACCCTATGTTGAGCCTATGAGTGAGGAAGATCTGGATAGGATTTATGTACGTGCCATCTGGGAACCAGAAGTGCTCGAGCCATCTAAAGAAGGAATCCTTTAGTGGGAAGATGCACAGTCTATTAGTGATACTACAAGTGTTGCTTGTGATAATTGGGCTCATAGTACTTATGAGTTGGTAGGGCACAAAGTAAGAAGCAAAATTGCGCATAGAAACATACCTCATTGTATCAAGAGAATAAGTAACAACTTGGTACCTCGATACACTGGAGAAAGAGATCCTATGGTATTTTTGTGTGTCATGGATAAATAGTGGATATCCCAGTTGGAGAGACAAAATATGCTAGCATATACCCTGCGCAGGATAGTAGTGCGTTGGTGGGTGGTTCACAAGGATAATATTATAGGATGGAATGAAATCAAGATTGCTCTTTCTACTCGGTTTTCCAGGAGAAATGCACCTACTCAAATTTGAACTTATCATGGTAATCAACCTATTCAGCACCACATTCAACAATGTGAGAGACTCTAGACAAAGGGGCAAGAAGCTTTACCACCTTCACTCTGGGTGCAAAATTTTTATTCCACTTTACAAGACTACGCGTGTGCTTGGTATGTATATGTGGAACTCCATAGAGAGACTAGAAATTGGAAGGATTTGATTGCAGGACTGATCCAGACTTTTGACTACTTCTCTACTAAACCTCCAGTAGAAGAGGCATTAAGGGTTCTAAAGAGGTTAACTATGGGAGACAATGCAAAGGTAGAAGAAATCATTTAGGATTTATTTGATGGAAATGACTCAGGAGCACATTTTGCTGAAGAAACAGAGACATATGCCACCCTACTTAAGCACACTTACTTTGAGAAAGGAAAATGAAATATGGTCTACTTAGTGGATGATGAGGAAGTGGAAAATTTGGATGTAGATCATTCAGTAGGTAGGCGTGAAGTTTTGGACAGTGTGGATAAGACCACATGCGCCTATCATGAACCTATGAAAACAATGAAAGTGAATATTGGATCAAATGTTGAGCCTAAGGAGGCCATAATTGGGGATTATTGGCCAGACTCCGAAGTGGCAAAAATCATTGAGTTACTATGAGATTATAAGGACTTATTTCCTAGGGGATACCATGAACTAAAAGGAATGCATGAATCATTAGAAGAAATGAAGATAAATATTAAGGAAGGTGTGCACCCGATCAGGAAGAGACCCTAAAAAATGAACCCCAATTTGTATGAAAAGGTCAAAGAAGAAATTAACAAAATTTTGAAGTCTGGAATCATCAAGCCCCTAGATGAGTCAAAATGGGTTAGCCCAATGGTGACCAATATAAATAAATATGGTCGTATTAGGATCTATGTGGACTACGGGGAGCTGAATGTTGCATGTGAGAATGATCATTTTCTTATGCCGTTCACAGAAGAAATATTAGAAGGTGTTGCAAGGCACGAGATCTATTCGTTTATAGAATGGATTTTACGGGTATCATCAAGTTAGGATTGCATAGGAGGATCAAGAAAAGAATACATTTACCACTGAATTCAGAAGTTTTTCCTATACTGTAATGGCTTTTGGTCTAAAAAATGTGTTTGCTGTATTTTTGTGCATAGTTGTCCAACAGTTCAAGGATTTTATTCACAACTTCTTACATGTTTATTTAGATGATTGGATAGTGTATGGATTTGTTAAGGATCATTGTGACAATTTATGCCTAATGTTTGCAATATGTCAACAGTTGAACATCTCTTTGAACATCAGGAAATGCATCTTTGATACACCATTTGGCACATTGTTTGGACACATCATCTACAATGAAGGTTTGTTGATTGATCCAACTAAGGTTGCAGTCATTATCGGCCTAGAAGAGCCTACCAGTCAGAGTGAGGTGTGTGGATTATTAGGTAATACTGGGTATTATAGAAAATTTATTAAAGGGTATGCTAAAGTTTCTGCACCCTTGGAGGAGTTACTAAAAGGAAAAGGGAAATTCTATTGGGGGGAACTGCAGCAGTGCGCATTCGAGACATTGAAGGAGAAACTTACTACAATGCGTATTCTATGCTTTCCCTTGTGGGACCAACTATTTCATGTACATGTGGACGCCTAAGGCATGGCCATTAGTGTGGTGTTGGCTTAACCTGGAGAAGGTATTATAGATCATCCTATCTATTTTTCTTGTAGAAAGTTGACTCTTGTAGAGCATAATTATACAACTACAGAGCATGAAGATTTTTCAATGATCTATGTGCTACATAAATTCAGATAGTACCTACTCACAACACCATTTGTATTCTATACCGATCACATGGCATTGAAGTATTTGGTAAATAAGCCTATTTTATAGAGGCGCATATGATGATGGGTAATATTATTCCAAGAATTTGATTTCACAGTTGTGGTAAAACTAGGGAAAAGTAATTTTGGACTGGAACATCTATCCAAAATACAGTCGAGATAAAACATGTAGGTAATTGAAGATATCATGCATGTTGCATAGTTATACAGGTTAAAATGTGCACCATCAGAATTAGAGGACATTGTTTTCTTTCTACGTACAGGGATGGCGCCAGAAGGGATGAAATCCTTAGAAAAGAAACAACCTTCCATTCACACAACACCGTTTATGTTGATTAGCGGTGACATGTACAAGTTAGGCCGAGATGAAGTATTGCGCCACTGTGTATTTGAAAATGAGCACACATATATCATGGAGGAGGCTCGTGGTGGTATTGTAGGAGGGCACTATGCAGGTAACGCTATTGCGTGCAAGATTCTACTCACTAGATTTTGGTGGGAGACCTTGTATAAAGATTATAAGGCATAATTCAAGGCTTGTGATCAATGTCAGTTCCTTGGAAAATTGAGACAAAGAGATGAAATGCATTTGAGACCTATTCCTAATGTAGAACAATTTGAGAAATGGGCTATAGATTTTATGGGTCCTATTTCACCAGCCTCGCGTAGGACTAGATCGCACTATATCATCACATGCATAGATTATCTGAAAAGGTGGGAAGAAGCAACACCTCCCAAGGATTTTTTAACAAATACAATAGCCAAGTTTCTATGAGAAAATATTATTACAAGGTATGGATGCTAGTTGAGTTTGACCAGTGATAAGGGCACACATTTTCTAAATGAGATAATCTAAATTCTATTGAATAAATTCATGATTGCACACCATAAGACTACACCATATCATCCTCAAGAAAATGGGACTGCTGAGGCTTTCAACAAGATTCTGAGCCAGACATTGAAAACAATTTGTGATGTTGGAAGAAAATATTGGGATGATAAAGTTTCTGCTGTGCTTTGGGTGTATAGAATAACATAAAAGTGGTTAAATAAGGCCACACCATTTTAATTGGTGTTTGGTGTAGAAGCAGTCCTTCCTATAGAATTCATGTTACCTTTATTGCGTATTGTGTGCTAGAGGTATATATGATGAACAAGCATTATAAGAATGAATTGAAAAGTTGATGAAGTTGGATGAATGACAAGCAATAACACGCTGGAGTTAGAAGGAAGAAAAAGCTAGGCAAAAAACTTCTTTATGATTCTAAGTTTCTGTGTCATCACGAAAAACTCAAAATACATTGGTTGGGACCTTATGTTATCACTTACATACTTGAAACAAGATCTTGTTAGTTAGAAATGCTTGATGGAATATAGTAACCCAGTTACTTCAACGGGAGTAGGCTGAATCCCTTCTATAAATAAGTCTTCTTGGTGTTTGTAATAAGGCTTGCCATTTAGATTAGGTTTTTAATTATGTATTCCTTTAATGTATTTTTTTCTTCATTTCCATGCTTTGTAAATTTAGTTGGTGTTTTGTGAAATAAGTGCATTTGCGTGCCAGAAGATAATTACAACTTATAGTATTTTTATGCACATAGGACTACACATACCATTTTTATAGGGTGTGTTGATGCAAAATTACAACACCCCCCGAATGGCCCGGGTTTGAATAGGGCATCTAGTGTAACCTGGATAACATGGGACCATCTCTCAAGGTGTGGGAATTACGAACTTGAGACGATCCTCTGGAGAAGGATGAGTTCCTCTACCTAATCCTAATGCTAAAATAATCCTAATGCATAAAATACACCTAATGAAACCTATCCTAACAACACCAAGGAGACAAAGAGAGTGAAGGTGCATGGAAAGGGAAAGCCTACACTAATGCCATGATAGAACCAAAAAAGGGGGGGAAAGATACTTTGATGAGGGAGGAAGAATTGAAAAAATTAGAGCTTGGAGAGGTCAGAAAAATAGTGACATAGACCCAAACTCCATTTTCCATCTGTACTCTATGAAACACAACATCTTTAACCTACAAGTGTGAAATCCATGCATAAAAAACAAACACAAAATGGAGAGGCACACAGAAACAAAAAAAACATGAGAATGGGTTGAAAAACACCACAAAACATGATTTTATTGCTGTATAAGGTGCACCAACAATTACATTGATCCTCATAGGCATAAATATACTTTCCAAACATAGGAGAAGGCTTACAACTCAAGTGGAATTTAGGGAAAAATTGGCAAGAGTTTTCCTAGCTCTCAGAATGTCTCCTTTAAAAATGAGGCATATTTTAAAATATATAAGAAATTTATTACCAACCCTCATTAAATGGGTATGGTAAACCATAAACGCTTCCCAAGGGTACTTCTATCAGATGAATACATGGGAACTATACTACATTAAAATCCAATTTTTGAGTTGTTTGGGACTCATGAGCTAGCCCAACCATGTGACCCATCCAACTGGGTTATACCATCTAACCAGGGGTGTCGTGCAAATGAGAGGGGTATGATGAGAATTCAATAATTATCCTGTATGCAGTCAAAAAACGTGACCCGAACTAACCCCTAGGCATCCAACCTCCAGCTAAACAACTCCAAGGCATCCACACCCCATGACCCATCGTCCAAGCTTGGTAATGTACCTTCCAACCTGGGTGTCGTGCAAGTGTAACAATGTGCGAAAAGATTGCCAAAAATTGATCCTATGCATCAAAAAATGTGACCCAAACAACCCCTAGGTTTCGAACCCCCAGCTGACTAACCCCTAGGTGCATCCAATCCCCATGACTCATTCAAACTTGGCCATACTGTACCATCTAACCTGGGCATCACGAAAGTGTGACATGTCCGACGAGCTTCAAAAAATGATCATACACATCAAAAAATGTGACCCAAAAAACCCCTAGACATCCAACCCCCATGACTCGTCTAACCTAGTCATATACCCTAACCTGGGAATTGTGTAAGTGTGACGGGTATGATGGGCATCAAAAACTGATCCTTGTCAAAAAATGTGACCAAGCCTTGAGCATCCAACTCCCAGCCGTCCAACCTGTCTGACCAACCCCAGGAGGCCAACTTCCAGAGGCAATAACTTGAGCTCGCAGATGAGTTTTTTGGTGAAATTTTATATGATTTCACTTATGTAAAAAACCCATTGAATTCATTGGAGGTGGTCTAAATATCCAATTTTAACTTATCACCTCAAAAAGGCTCTATTCATTCTCAGGATTCTGGTTGTGAGCCAGAAGAATGAACTGCCTTGGGAAGTGTATGATGCTTCAAGATGTCTCATCTTTTCCACCATGTAGGGCATGGAAAATGGATTCCATAGGAAATTTTTTGGAATTATAATTCCTGACATGGCTATCAGAATCTTTTTTTGAATATCAAGTCCTCTTTCACGTCGCAAACTCCTTAAGGCCCAAAAAACCTCCTTCTGATGGATGGTTCTCAAGACCTCTGAAACTTCCTTGAATCACTTGTAATGCCTTCCAAAACTTCAAAAATTAGTTGTATCATTCTAGTTTTATCCATGAATCAATATCTAGTGCTCAAACCCATCCTCCCGAGTTGTCTATTTTACCAGGGGGTAAAAATAGATAACAATTGGTGACCTCTCGGGGACATCTGCTTACTAAATGTGTGACCAGTGGCCTTGAATTGTCCATTGGGCATGGAGTCAATATTGGTACACCTAAAAACTGATCCTAAAACTAAATTCTACCAATGAACAATTAAAACATTGATTCTTGAACATGGAACTTTCTACCACTACTCGGATTTTCCCTCTCATTTACAAAAGTATCTGAATCAAAGTTTTGTGAGAGTAGAAAATTGTCTTGAACTTGGAATTATCTTTCTTCTGCAAAATTGATCTATAGGAAAAAGGTTTAAAGCCCCCTGAAACTGTCCTTGATCGGATTTCTTTTCCAAGTATGAAATAAGACCAATCGATGATTCCTTGACAAGTATAAACATTGCAAAAGTCATGGGAACACAAGATGATTCAGAGAGGCTAGTGACTACTATTGAAACCTGATTTTTCCCATGTGAAAACATGCCCCCTCCAAAGAATCGATCGTGCAAGAGCAAAAACATGCCACAACACACACTATGTCTAAAACCAAAAATCATACATACCCCAAGTGGATCATGCAGAGTGTCCACAAGCACTTCTTTTTCTGAAAGCAAACCTACCTACTCTATGCTAACTAAAAGCAGAGGGAATTCAAACAAATCCTACAACTGGCAGGGAGAAGTAACTTCCTTTTCTCAAAATAGGAAGCCATGTATAATGATTTGGCACTGATCATGGTTGTTATAATGAGTGAATAATCCGACAAGAGGCTGATCCTCCACCCAAATAACCAAATTATCAGCATCAATCAAAAATACCTCCTCAAGCTAATTGACATTGGACTCCTAGAATTATTGATGGTGACCCTTGGTGCTTTGATACTCATCCTCATGCCCTGAAGTGGGCATGACTAATTTTGTCTTCTCCCTTGGCTCCAATGAATCCAAGTACCTGATTAGGAACGATATGATCTGATGGATGTGCCCATTTGCTCTAAATTTCAACTCCAAAAATGGAGTCTTCCTGTGGACCTTCCTGAAAAAAGTGGTTGTTTCAATGGGCTGATTTTATTTTTGTTTCTCACCCACAGACAACTTCCATTCTACCTTGATGACTGATATGAAATGTGTGTCATCTTTGTTCCCTTCCTCCTCCTGTGGATAACATGAAAGATTCAGATCTTCTAACCTTGGTTCCATAGGGTTGTTGTGAAATACAGGTTGTTGTAATTGAATGCTCTCCCACATGGAAGTGGGTTCTTGATGTTGGAGAATGAATGATGAGGCAACGAAGGTTGTAATATCTCCATAGGCTCCTCTCCATCAAGGTAGTCCTCTAAATCAGATAGATATTTTGCCTCTTTTTTGTCCTGTTGCATGTGCTTGACCTCCTCCATGGTGTCCTCCTAGATCTGCAAACTTGCTCACCATGGTTCCCTTCATCTTCAAACATGAAGTTTGAAAGCTCAAAATCTTCTTCGACATTAGAGATCAAAGGGGATGAAGTGGGAGGAATAAATGAAGGTTCTTCTATGGCCTTCTTTATTTTTGAAGCCTCTAAAACTATATGGTTCTCCTCCACAGCCGGAATGTGCTCCTCCTCTTTTGGATTTGGATTAGTTGTTTCTTCCCTCACTGGTGTTACAACTTTAACTAAAGCTTCCACCACTTTTGTCTTGACCTCAACCTCCTCCATGGGTTTCTCCATCAAGGGGATTTTATCAATCTTGAATCTAAGAGCCAAGCTCACCAATATTCTAATCATTTCTTCTTTTGTTGGCTCTTCTTCTTTGCTTCTCCCCTTCACTAGCTTCTTGAGGTATCTTCCCAACATGGGCTTAGGAATGCTTGAGGAGTGGTGGGTGAGGTCTCCACTATTGCTTACATTGTATTTGTGGTGGAGGGGAAGGTATTTATTTTGTATCTTGTGGAGGGGACTTGGATTTGGAAGGGAAAAGGGAAAATAAATTAATATGGGATGGGAGACTAGGGGATGGAGAAGAGGGTATTCCAAAATAGAAGCAACAGTAGATGGGAAGCTTGGAAATTGAAGCTCAAGTTGAGATGGTGCGCCATTGACGAATGGAAATAAAATTACTATATGATTGTGTAGGATTTACCCATTGACAAGGTTTCCTGGCACCAAGTTAGTAGGCCTCTATCTCTTCGGTCCACTATGCAAGTTGAGGTAGACATTTAAACCATGAATTCAAGATTTTGTTGCAGGCTATAATGTCTTGGCATAGGGCCGACCCATGGACAAGGTGTCCTATAGCCAATTATAAACTCTTTCATCTGAGTTGTAGCCTTTGAACTCAACCATGCCATCCTCCATCCTTTGAATCTTCTATAGTATATCAAGGTTCTCTATTTGACGGTTGTCATTGTATACATACCCTTGTTCCTTATAGGCCCAATAGCCAAACTGATTTTGGCATTCGTCATTTGGATAGGCATAATGGTTCTGAATTTTTTCATAATGTTGATCTAGAGGAGTTGAGAAATACATTGGAGGTGGACTGCACCAATGTTGTTGCAAGTGTGAATTCCAAGATGGGACTAAAACCATGATTGTTTAACTTCATGAATGGTAGAAGATGAAATATGTGTAAAGAACGATGGGTGAAAATGGATGGAAGGAAATTCTGCAACTCAGAGAATGGGTTGTTGACTAGATGGAGTCACCAAATGTGCTTTGAATGTACCTCCAAAGGCTGAATCTCACCAAGAACACATCAACCTAATGAAATTAAGTGGTAAGGTGCTTCAAAGCCTGTCCCACCATGCATGCCAAAATTGTTGATGCAAAATTATAGCACCCCCTAAATGGCCTGGGTTTGAATGGGGCATCCGGTGTAACCTTGCATAATATGGGACCATCTCTCAAGTTGTGGGACTTGCAAACTTGAGATGGTCCTCCGGAGAAGGCATAGCTTCATCTACCTAATCTTAATGCTAAATTACTCCTAATGCAGAACAATACACATAACCACACCTATCCTAACAATGCCAAGGAGAAAGGGAGAGATAAAGTGCATGAAAAGGGAAATCCTACACTAACGAGGTGACAAAACCAAGAAAAGGGATGAGATACTCTGTTGAGGGAGGATGAAACAAGGAAAAACGGAGCTAAGGAAGCTTAGACATATGTGACATAGACCCAGATCCTAATCCACCATCAAAACTCCATGAGAATGCAACATCATTGAACCTGCAAGTGAAATAACATGCACAGAAAACAAACACAAAATGGAGAGGCACAATGAAATACAATAAAACATGAGCTAGGGTTGAAGAAACACAACAAAACATAATTTGATTGCTTCATAAGTATGCACAGACCATTACATTGATACTCAGAGGCATAAATATGCATTACTAGGCATAAGAGAAGGCTTATAGCTCAAGTGGAGTTGAGGCAAAATTTTGCAAGAGTTTCCCTAGCTCCTAGAATGTCTCCTATGAAAAATGAGGTAGATTTTACAATATGTAAGCAATTTCTTACAAATCCTCATTAAAGAGGTATGGACAACCCATAATAATTCTCTTCCTGAGGGTACTTCTGTCAGATGAAGACATGGGTGCCATACTACATTAAAATCCAATTGTTGAGTTGTTGGTACTCGTGAGCTGCACAACCATGTGACCTATCCAGCCTATCTGTAACTTCCAACATGGGAGTCATGCAAATGATAGGTGTACGATGGGCATCAAAAATTGTTCGTACACGTCAAAAAATGTGACCTGACTATCTCCTAGGCGTCCAACCCCTAGCTGACCAACTCCCAGGTGTCAAACCCCATCAACCATCCAACCTGGATGTATCTTCCAACCTAGGTGTTGTGAAATTGTGAAGGGTGTGACGGGCATCAAAAAATTATCCTACATGTCAAAAAACGTGACCCGACCAACCCCTTGGCGTCCAACCCCCGGCCGACCAACCCGAGGGTGCCCAACCCCCATGACCCGTCCAACCTGGCTGTACTATCTAACCTAGGAATCTTGCAAGTTTGATGGGTATGATGGACATCAAAAAATGATCCTACGAATAAAAAAATGTGACCCCTGGGTGTCTAACCCCTGAGCCATACCATCCAACCTGGGTGTTGTGAAAGTGTGATTTGTGTGCCGTAGCATCAAAAAATTAGGCATCCTACATGTTAAAAAATGTGACCATCAAAAAAATCCTAGGGCATCCAACTCCCATCCATCACTAACCCCTGGCCGTCCAAACCCTAGCCACCAACCCCCAGGCATCCAACCCCCTCCAACCTGTCCGACCAACCCCAAGAGGCCAACTTCCGAACGTGATATCTTGAGCTCTCGGATGAGTTTTTGAGGTGAAATTTTATATGATTTCACATGGAAAAAAACCATTGGAATCCAATGGATGTGGTATCAAGATCCAATTTTGACTTTATAACCTCAAAAATTCTCCATTCCTTCTCGGGATGTTGGTTGTGCACCAGAAGAATGAACTGCCTTGGGAAGTGTATGATGCTTCAAGATGTCTCATATTTTCCACCACGTAGGGAATGGAAAATGGATTCCATAGGAACTTTTCTTAGACTTATAATTCCTTACATGACTATTAGAATCTCCTTTTGAATCGCAGGTCCTCTTTTACGCTGCAAACTCCTTAAGGCCCAAAAAACCTACTTCTTATGGATGGTCCCAAGACCTTTGAAACTTCCCTGAATCAATTAAAATGCTTCCCAAACTTGAAAAATTAGTTATATAATTCTAGGTTTCTCCATGAATAATTTTCCAGTGCTCAAACCTATCCTCCCAAGTTGTCTATTTTACCAGGGGTAAAAAATAGATAACACAGTGGTTATTGAAAAATGGGTACACATAAAGGAACAAACTATTACATGTGTTATTCAAGTTTGGAGAGTTGGTGGACAGAATATTGCTTCCAAATAAGGAACATATATGGACATAAACGAAGGAACAATATAACGCAAGGTATGTAGTGGCCATGGTGAATACTAGGAGAAGGTGTAGTGGCGAGGTACCGAGGAACATGGAAGCGCATTAGAGAGAATTTTGTAGCCAGAAGGTAGGAAGGCACACTAAAAAGTTATAACTGAGGTGTGAAGATGTACTACATGGAAATTTTGAAAATGGTCAATTAATGAGAGGATTGTTGGTAGGTGAAGGAGCAATAAATGCACTAAATTTTTGAAAATCTATATAAGGATGGGATGTGAGTTCATTTTTACCATTGTAATTGCTAAAATTTTAACGAGCTAACTACAAAATGAGTTGAGCGAATCATGTTGAGGTTTGGGGAGTGTGAAACTAGAGGTGGAGAGAAGATTTGTGCGCAAAAGAAGCTTACATCCCCATTGGTGAAGGTTTTGAACAAAGCAGAGCATTGCGAAAGAATGAGGGCACATGATTTCAACCAGGGAACATATATTCAAGCTAGAGTTTAGACTTTCTCATTACAAAAGATAGAAGGAAAGCATTTGCACACTGCAGAGGATAGAAATTTCTGATTTATTGATGGCACCAAAGAAAGGACCTGCTATAGGATCCAAGGGAAAGAAGAAAGTGGAAGTAGAGGTTGAAATTGCCCCTTACAGTAATTTCTCAAAGATCCAATACCCAGAAAGCATGATAGTGGGAAAATAATGGGATTCTCACGACCGTAAGTGTACAAGATAAGTGATTATAACAACCTACACATTAGATAATAAAAAGGAATTAGACATGGGATGTTGAGTATGAAGACAAACAAGTGCATATTAGAGGATATGCGCAGTGTATGATGATGCTGGAGATAAGTTGTTTAAAGCAGATTGGAGTCTACTAGTTATACAATCTCCCATATTTCAGCAAGTATGAACCTTTGTAATAGTGTTTGATGAGAAGAGTACATGAAGACTTTTTCTACTTCGTCAGACACAGGGTAAGGATTACAGCCGGATTTATTTCAATAATAACATGATTAAATAACACATGAGTGGATTTGGATAGTGACTTGATAGATAAAGCAAGAAATCCTGGAGACATGCTGAAGGAGTTAGGGTATACCAAGGGTCCACATGGAATGGATATCAACAAATTAAATAAGTTCTCAATGGTACATGTAGCTGTACATCTAGTGACCAAATTGAATGATCAAGAGAAATGGTCATAGATGAATACAATGTGGCTACACATTGGAATGAGAATGTCACAGGGAGTAATTTATAACATATCAGGCTATAATATAGATACTATTATCAAAGAAGCATGTACAATGTGATAAAATTAGTTTCACTGTTGTCCTATTGTCCCTTGTATTTATGGATATCAGAGTGCCTGATGGGCCAAAGAAAAAGATCTAGGAGTATCCCATGAAAAACAAGTCCCTTGCAAAAATATTTGACAAGTACTTGTGTGAAGGGTCAATGAGTGGGCCATTCAAGCAAGAGGGTGGAGATGTGGTATGATCAGCTCCACATGGCATTTAAAGAGGAGTGGCACATCCCCAAAGAGTTACCTTTGGTGGTGGACAAGGCAGTATAGTTTTCGGTGTACCAGCACTTCTACATTCGCACAATTTGTAATGAAGGATGAGACTTGGAGCCCCTGGTGTAAATTTCTGTATGCCTTCATAGTGCACTACTTCCAAGCATCAATCCACTATTTTATTGATGTGTTTCATGCCTGAATTTTTGTTGTAGATAAGGTAGACTGTGACTACCACACACTGCAGGAAGACATATTTATATCCAAGTTGGACTACCTATATTGAGAGGATAATTTCAGATATGATAATCATGAATCCTGTGAATTTGGTGATTGGAAATAGTGGAGAAGAACTTATTATACCTTCATCTTAAGCCTAAGTTGGAGGGTAACAAGCATGTAGAGAATTATTTTGTGCTCCTAAGGCCACCTAAGGGAAATCGTATAGTGGAGAATGTACCAGATTCTAAAACCCACCATAACCTAGTAGAGGTAGATGATGAGGAGGAAGAGCGTGAATACTAGTGGTGGCTTGGTACATAGAGGCCGGAGGTAACTTACATGGACAGGGTAGAAGTTGAGCGTGTAATTACTCCACCCCAGGAATAAGAAGAAGGAGATGAAGAATTGGAAGTAGGAGCAGACCCTAAATAACACCGCTTTAAGAGGGTGTTTGGACAAACAATAACTCAAGGTGTTACTCCACAGCCAGTACAGAAGATCACCATGACTCTCTCCACAGAAGGAGATAATAGAGAAGAGAAGGAGACAATTGAAGCTGAACGAGGAAGTAGAGGAGTCTAGAAGAGAGCATGCCTAGATATCCTATACAACCAAAGGATGTGGAAGAGCCTAAGGATGAATAAATGCAAGGTTGAAGTATAAGGAGTAAAGAAGCCAAGAGAAACAAAGCAATATACTACTCATGACATAGAGGATCCAACTCCAAACCTTTATGCACTCAAGTTCCTAAGCCACCAAGATAAAAGGAGGGTGAGTAGAGAGTATGTTGCGCTAGTCATGGGCTATGAAGAGGACACAAGTAAAACTTGTCCATGCACTGATTCCAGAATACAGTGGGCCTTAAGGACTTGTATGGATGGGAGTTGATGGACCCTGACATGGAAACCATGCATGTGTGAGGGAACATAGTTGTCATGGTCCATGTAAACTCACATGGACAAGCCTGATTTTGATGTGTGTGAAGAGTCATGTATGTGTCAAGGAGAATGAAGGATGGCACCACAAAATAGGTCACATAACCATCAAGCTAACTATTATAACTGATGAACAAGTGAGTAATTCCTTAGTGAAGGTATCTACAAAGGTGGCACACGCAGGAATGTGGATAAAGCTAACATCATTAAAGCACTAAGAGAATATCAAAGCGCTAAGAGAAGACATCAAATCCAAATATGCAGGGATCACGCATTTAAAAGGAGAGAAGGGACCTAGAGAAAAATAAGAATGGGGTTCTCGTCGGCATGGTAGAGGAGATCGGAGATCATGTCCTGCAAGCAATAGATGCACATTTGGAGCCTGAGGTACCCAAAAATTTCCCTTTGATTATGAACTATGTGCATGTACCTTAGTTGATTTGGTGTTTGAGGATGGACTAGATTCGGATGCCAGAACCAAAGGACCCTAAGTAGGAAGTAGAGAGGGATCAAGAGCTTTAGTAGTAAGGAATATTTCATCCTATGAGGAATTACTTCAAACCTTGTAGGAGGAGCTGAAGAAAGTGCAGACCAGGAATTGAACATATGTGCAACTCTAGAGGTAGTAATAAGGATTATGACCACAATAGAAGATAATAAAGTCCTGAAGGAAATAAAAGATGAGACATTGGGACGTGTAGAGATATTGGCACTAGTGAAGTAGAAGCGTGAGGCCCTTGCAGCAGTCAAAGACCCCCACAAGGACAAGCTGGATGAAATTGGGAAACTTATAGCCCATGAAAATGGATCTTTCTAGAAAGAAGGGTGACTACAATGTCAAGCATTGTTATTGTGTTGTAGAATGAGAAGGAAGAGATTATAAAAGAAGAGTTAGACTCTATTGCATCAGATATTCTAGAAATGGTAGAAGCCGTGCTGAGTGATTGACAGGACTTAAAGGTTGAAATAAAAGAGGAATATCCAGAGTTGATTCTTCCAGTTGAAATAGAGGACATTGTAGGGTGAAGGTCATTCTTTATAGAAAAATTCTTTACTTTCCATTCATTCCATTCATTATCCTTTATTCTTTAAAAGTATTAGGAGGCAACCATTGCCAGGGCAACAATGCAGTTTTGTGTGCGCTAATGTTGAGAAGACAGGAGTATGATACTAAGGAGAAGGTACACAAAAGATTCATGCACATGAGTAAAGCATAATCAAAGGCATGGAAAGATAGGGAAGGACACACATGAAAAATACAAGGACAAATTTAGGACTTAGCTCTTTTCACGTGTATGGGCTATTTTTGGAGATAGCATGCAGGGCACACAAACTGGATGAAGACTTGCATGACACACATAGGATATTTTGGGAAGAGTGTCTACTAAGATTTTTGCATGGATTCGAGCTAATAATATAATTTTAATTCAATTTAAGTAGAAGAGATATATTATTAGCACACTTGCATGCATGTCTATTATTGTAAAGGTGCATAGCTATTTTTAGTATGCGACATGTTTTTGGAATTATACAAGTGGTGAAGGGAAAGTCCCCACCCTTATAAATATGTAGTGATCTGCATATAATAGGACTATGTGAGGAATAGATATGAACTATTGTGAAGTTATGCTACCAGATCTGATGCATGCATGAGCTTATGGTATTATTTATTGTAAGAAGCTTCTATGTATTTATTGTATTCAATATAATGGAGTGTATTGACTGGTTCAAGGTGTGAAACATGATAACAACTGAATCTTGCATGTAAGAATTCATTGCGGCTATTACTTAAATATATTACTCTTTATATTTAGATCTGGAATATGCTCTGTAGAATGTTATACCAATCATGTTTATGAATACATTAACCCTTCATCTTGCTAACATCCTACACAAACAACTCTAAAGAGGGGTTTGGTACCTTTGCGCGCTTTGGGTGAGCTCTCAGTCTAGGCTAAGTGATGTCTGAGGGTAAATTCTAGGATGCATCATTTACCTAATAATGCCTTAAGTTTTCATGAAATATCTCTTTTTAGTACTATGACTCTAAAGTGGGTTTGATTACCACATATGAACTCATTCTACCCTTAAAAAATATTATGAGCTTCAAGTACACACCTAAACTTCTTAAATCACACTAAAATTGACCTTATAATTTGAATTAGCATTTTGGAGGCAAAATGCCTCATTTGAAATTTGAAATACCTAGATACCAACATAGACAACTAAATAACACCTAATTACCTATGACACACTTCTATCACACTTGAAAAGATAAAATAATGTCCTTATGAATTATTTATAGGATGCTTTGCTTCACGGCCTTTGACACATTGCAAAATTGGGGGAGATACCACATAATATGCCTATGTTAACAACTTTATGTGAGCGACGGTGCTTGGATAATTGTACATTTTGGTAACTGATAGGTGAGATGACGGTGACAATAGAGGATGTATATAGGATACTGTAGTTTCCTACAGTAGGAGAGAGTATAATTCATGGCCATATTGGATGCTCATAGTCAGATGAGGGAAGCACAAAGATATTTCATAGATACATGGGTACATGCCGAAAAATCTATTAGTTTGGATGTTATTGTGAGATCTGGGGTTCTGCGACTATGAAAGTTTATCATAGTTGTGATAGCTTTGTCAGTGGCAATGGAGGGTGGTGGAGTGGGGATTTTATATCAGATGTATGCTATTTATCGCATTATTGAGTAACATGGTACTAGATATGCTTGGTAATGGTGTGTATTGTCCCATTTATACAGGGACCTATATAGATTTACACAAGAGGATCATGGTGGAGGGCTAGGAGCCACTAATTTGTTTCATGTGTGGGCATATGAGTATATTGCTATATTGATGCCACTTAGTGGGCCATGGGATGATTGGGATTGACCTGAGATATTTGTAGTGAGGTGGGTAAGCACCTGTAGTAAGAGGATGGGTATGACCGCATATATATAGGTGAGATAACAGTGAAAATAGAGGATGTATATAGGATACTGTAGTTTCCTATAGTAGGAGAGAGTAAAATTCATGGCCATATTGGATGCTCATAGTCAGATGAGGGAAGCACAACGATATTTCATAGATACATGGGTACATGCCGAAACATATATTAGTTTGGATGCTATTGTGAGATCTGGGGTTCTGCGACTATGGAAGTTTATCATAGTTGTGATAGATTTGTTAGTGGCAGTGGATGGTGGTGGATTGGGGATTTTATATCATATGTATGATATTTGTCCAATTATTGAGTAACATGGTACTAGATATGCTTGGGAATGGTGTGTATTATCCCATTTATACAGGGACCTATATAGATTTACACAAGAGGATCATTGTGGAGGTCTAGGAGCCACTAATTTTTTTCATGTGTGGGCATATAAGTATATTGCTATATTGATGCCACTTAGTGGGCCATGTGATGATTGGGCTTGACCTGAGATATTTACAGTGAGGTGGGTTGACACCCATAGTAGGAGGATGGGTATGACCGCATATAGGTTGATGCTAGATTAGATGGGCCCTAGGGCCATTATATTGAGACTGTATATAGAATATGTTGGATTGCTAGAGGATAATGTGGAGTTTTAGTGCATATGATGTACCATGTGGTTGAAGGATCATTTTCCGGAGGTGATAGATTTGTTCTAGAGTGAGCAAGTGTCGAGATAGTTTGGTATATCCTAAGATGTTCCCCTAGAGCCATGTATATGGTTTCAATATACTAGAGCTATGAGATGACTAGGGGCGATTTTGGGCCCAACAGGAGAATTATAGTAAAATAATCACGCACTTTAGACATTATTTAATCCTGGTTTCATACTACTATTTAGAAGGTTCTTGAGTGAAGAAAGTACTAATTAAACCCATCTTTTAGCCATCTTGTTTTATTTTATTTCTTCATTCCTGACCTTTTACATCCACATGATGAGTCATATTTCATTACTTTGCATTGTTTTAGCCCTGACTGGGGCACCCATGGGTGCCCTGATCCTTTTTGAGCTTTCCTTCCACTTTTGGGGCTCTTTCTAGCTATTTTAGCTTCTAATATATTTTTTGGTCAGCCATTTCGGGGTTAATTATGAAATTATATCAAGAGAACCCTATAAATATAAAGTTACGAGACCATAATGAGGGACCAAGCCCTAGTTACTACTATCATCCATATAGATTTGCATCCATCTATTACATTAGAGATCACTTGCATCTACATATCTCCATCATAAGGCACAAGGCTAGGACATCTGCATCACACACAACATAGGGGGAGGATTCTATTCTATTCCATGCACACATTCTATTACATTTTCCACATCTAGTTATTTATCTCTACTTCAAAAAGTGTGGTTGGCACAAGAGTACCTAGGCCACATTATACACACACTCACCAAAACTACATTTGGGTTTGAAATGTAGTGTAATGGTCAGTTAGTAAGCCCACTCTTGTGGAAGCTAAGGTCAATCCGACCCATTCATTTGCATTCTTATTTTTTAGGGTTTTGATACTTCTATTTGGTATTTTGTAGGTCTTTTATTCATCTTGGAATGTCAACAACATCTGAAGCAGTACAACAAACTTGATGCAATAGAAAACGAGGGTTTTAGACCATCTTCTAAACCTATAAAGATTAATTTTAGAGATTTTACACATACAAGGGTTCCCATTTTGTAGAAAAGAGAACCTGTAGATACCCCAATCCCTCTCTAGGTGCTCCATTCCATCCATATACTCCAGATCCCTCCTTTTTGGGGCTTCTATATAGTCATTCCTGCTTTTGGTTTCTCTAGTCACCTCTCTAACACAGTCTAACGAGCTCCTCTAATCAGCTAAGTTATTTCCTCTTCTCTCTTGAAT
This sequence comes from Taxus chinensis, assembly GCA_019776745.2. Lineage (NCBI taxonomy): Eukaryota > Viridiplantae > Streptophyta > Pinopsida > Cupressales > Taxaceae > Taxus > Taxus chinensis. The sequence continues at coordinate 308,246,364 of CM034154.1, forward strand.
ATTAGGGTTAGCATTTCCTTTTACATAGTTTCTTGGGTCATTTAAATATTGCTTTACTACATTTTATTTACTGCATTTACAATTGTTCATATCTTAGATTAACTATAGGATATTCCCACTTTATTCCTCATTTTAGTTAATCATTTTGGTGAACCCAACATATAATTTTTTCTTCCTTATTTCATTTTATGCCTATTACTTGTAGCAGTCAATTTGGGTCTCTTCAATATTATGAGCTCCCTTCATTTACCCATAGTAGTTCTAAGGTCATGGCTGATACAACTACATCCATGGCTGAAAAACTATTTAGATAATTTCAACTGTATTCCTCTCCATGAAATCGAAGCATCTGATAGTGAGAAGTCCTATGATGAAGACACTAATGTTGACCAAGAATAACTTAATTCTATTATTGACTTTTTAGAAAGATTTTCATGAAAACCCTACTCATCTTTCTCGTGTTTTGCATGCTTTAATTTTTGCTAAATGAACTTGTGATGCTTCCACTTCTATTGTCGCTTCTTCAGCTCACATGGTATCCACTCCACCCATTTATGTTTCTACCCCTATTATTACAAATACCACTCCCATGACCCACATTAGAGATTTTAATATTCATCTTGGCAGTTCTTCAAACACTCTTTGGTCCATACTCGACTTCCAAGGGTTTACAAATAAAATGAACTTTACATTCATAACTCGTTTATAATTCTACCTTTCATCATGTGACACATATAGGATAGTGACAAAGACTAGAGGATAAATCATCACTCTATCATTTTATAGTGGTGTACGCTTTAGGCTATATCACCACTCCCTCCTATTCATCTTGTAGTGGTATACGCTTTAGGCTACATATCCACTCCTGACTACTCATTTTATAGTGATATACGCTTTAGACCAAATCATCACTCTTTAATTTCATTTTAACGTGATATACACTAAGGCTATAAGGTTCACACACATCTCTTTTATATGTTACATATCATCACCACTACACATAGACACTTTCATCAGAGCGTGCTAGACACAATACCCACTATTCAACCATTTCCTAATAATGCACTCTCATTTATAGTTCATTCTTGACTTTTTAGGGAGAAAACCAAATGAAACTCATTGCATACATTTCCATTCGCTTGGGGGGCACATGTCTCTTACCATTCCATCCACCTACACATACTACATATTATGGTTGATTTTACTCTTTCTTACTTTTACTTATTCATGGTCACTTTATTACACATGCTAGTTTGATTACTTGTATGTCATTTATCTTTATCATCCACACATGTTCCTTCCTATCCTTATTTTGGTTGTAATCACACAAACAAGTCTTTTACATGTAGCACAGATGCTTGCCTTCTACCCTTTAAACATTGGTCACTGGGAGCATTCATGTTCATTTCTCAAAAATGCTATTGTTTCATTTTGTACTTAACACTTTCCATTACTTTATTATACATGCTTTTGATATACTAGTTATCTTTCTAACACGCTAACGGGTGCTTCATGTGAAACATTTGTTAAGTAGGGATATTTGCTTCCATACTTGTTTGTTACATTGCTTATCTATTATTTTACTTTGTTTGTGAGCCTTTCCCTATGTTTGGTGTGCACATTTTTTCGTTGTTTGTGGCCATGATGGTATTATGTGTTTTGAAAACATCGTAAGTGATGTGCCATGTTTACAACCTGATTTGTGTGGATTTTGGTAGCTTTTTACACTATTTGTATAGCTTATACATTGTTTTCTACATGCATGCTTGTTTGCACTATAACTTGTCATTAGCTAGCCATATTAGTTTGTGTGCGCCTTGGTTTCTACCAAGCACATTCCCTTACCCATGCAGGTTAGAGTTACAAAGTATATGCACTTGGTCCTCTTTTGGGGCTGTATTCTCCTATCAACGATGTCGCATGCATCCCTAAAAAGGGGGGCATCATTTGGGGTTTTACATATTAACACAATGCATTTATACTGGTTCAGTTTACTACACTTTTTTCCCTTGGAATAGTGGGCTACATACAATGAGTGGGTTCTGACCAGTATATGAACCTCTTACACAATGTATTTTATAGGACATGGTGTCTTTAGCATTCTAGGAAGTAGTTACAAACTTAGAGGTTACATTGGGTGTGCCTCCCTACATTACTTTGGCCAGTAGCACTGGATCACCCAAAAATAGGACGTATAGAGATCTCTTCACATACATTCAAGGAAACAGTTAGAGCTTAGAGGATACAACAAAATTCCTTTCTACACTTCTTTGGCCTATGGCGTCGGATCGCCTAAAAAACCCTAAAAGTACAAGATATTCTTCTACACTCTCTTTCTCGACATGGATCAGGTGCAAATGTTCCATTTAGATTTTTTCATTTGTGTATTTATATTTACATACATATGCATGTGTCTTTTACATTACATTTTTACACATATATACATACATATTTGACTACATGATTTTTTTTCTTCTTACAGGTACGACCGTATGAGAAACAAGCAGTCAAATGGGGGCAACAACAACAAAACTTCATGACAAAACACACAATACTAACCATGCAAGTACATTGCACACATCAGTAGTTACACACGTGTTTCTACCCTAGGTTCACTATCATCACTTTTTTGTGCATTTTCCATCTTTAGTTTCCATGCTCCACTATCGGTTTTGTCATTCCACACTTTTTCTAGTCCATCGACGTGTTTTCTACTATAATATTCATGGACATCAGGTATGCATATATATCTAATTTATATTACCAAGATTTCCTCTCACCAACATAAAGTGGGGGAAAAATGTACTCACAAAAAAATGCACTTTAGATATTATTTAATGCTGATTTCATAATACTATTTAGAAGGTTCCTGAGTGAAGAAAGTACTAATTAAACCTTTTCTTTTGGCCATCTTGTTTTATTTTATTTCATCATTCCTGAACTTTTACATCCACATGCTAAGTCATCTTTCATCACTTCACATTATTTTATCCTCAAGTCGGGTGGCTAGGATAGTACTAGAGTGCCCATGGATGCCTTGGTCCCACCAGGGGAACCTCGATCCTTTTTGATATTTCCTGCCACTTTTTGGGCTCTTTCTAACCATTTTAGCTTCTTATATTTTTGGTGGTAGGCCATTTCAAGGTTATTTAAAAAATCAAATCAAGAGAACCCTATAAATATAAAGTTATGAGACCATAATGAGGGACCAAGCACTAGTTACTACTATCATCCATCTAGATTTGCATCCATCTATTACATTAGAGATCACTTGCATTGACATAGCTCCACCACAAGGCACAAGAGTAGGACATCTGCATCACACACAACATAGAGGGAGGATTTTATTCTATTCCATAAACACATTCTATTACATTTTCCACATCTAGTTATTTATCGTTACTTCAAAAAGTGTGGTTTCCATAAGAGTACCTAAGCCCCATTATTCACACACTCACCAAAACTACATTTGGGTTTGAAATGTAGTGCAATGGTCAGTTAGTAAGCCCACTGTTGTGAAGGTTGAGGTCATTCCAAACCATTCATTTACATTCTTTTTTTTTAGGGTTTTGATACTTTTATTTGGTATTTTGTAAGTCTTCTATTCATCTTGGAATGTCAGTAACATCTGAAGTTGTACAACAAACTTGATGTGACAAAAGGTGAGGGTTTTAGACCATATTTTGAACCTATAAAGATCAGTTTTAGAGATTTTTCACATACCAGGGTGCCCATTCTATAGACCAGAGAACCCATAGATACCCCAATCCCTCTTTAGGTGCTCCATTCCATCTAGATATTCCAGATCCATCCTTTTAGGGATTTTGTATAGTCGTTCTTGTTTTTGGTTTCTCTAGTCACCTCCTTGACACAGTCCAACAAGCTCCTCTAATTAGCTAAGTTCTTTCCTCTTCTCTCTTGCATATTAGGGTTAACATTTCCTCTTACATAGTTTTTTGGGTCATTTAAATATTGCTTTAATACATTTTATTTACTGCATTTACAATTGTTCATAGCTTAGATTAACTATAGGTTATCCCCACTTTATTCCTCATTTTAGTTAATCATTTTGGTGAACCCAACTTGCAATTTTTTTTCCTTATTTCATTTTATGCCCATTACTTGTAGCGGTCAATTTGGGTCTCTTCAATATTGTGAGCTCCCTTCATTTACCCATTGTAGTTCTAATGGCATGGGTGATACAACTACATCCATGGATGAAAAACCATTTAGATAATTCCAACCATATTCCTCTCCATGAAATTGAAGCATCTGATAGTGAGAAGTCCTATGATGAAGACACCAATGTTGACCAAAAATAACTTAATGCTATTATTGACTATTTGGAAATCTTTGTATGAAAACCCTACTCATATTTCTCATGTTTTGCATGCTTTAATTTCTGCTAAATGAACTTGTGATGCTTCCACTTCTATCGTCTCTTCTTCGGCTCCCATGGTATCCACTCCACCCATTTATGTTTCCACCCCTATTATTACAACTACCACTCCCATGACCCACGCTGGTGCTTCTAATATTCATCTTGGCTCTTTTTTGAACACTCCTTGGTCTACACTCGACTGCTAAGGGTTTATAAATAAAATGGACATTACATTCATAAATCATTTAGAATTCTACCTTTCATCATGTGACACTTAAAGGATAGTGACAGACGCTATAGGCTAAAATTTCACTCCATCATTTTATAGTGGTATAAGCTTTAGGATAGATCACCGCTCCCTCTTATTCATCTTGTAGTGGCATACGATTTATTCTACATCACCACTCCCTACTACTCATTTTATAGTGATATATGCTTTAGGAAAAATAATTAATCTTTAATTTCATTTTTTCGTGATATACACTAAGGCTATAAGGTTCACACACATCTCTTCTATATGTTGCATATCATAACCACTACACATATACACTTTCATCAAAGAACGCTAGACACAATACCCACTATTCGACCATTTCCTAATGACACACTCTTGTTTATAGTTCATTCTCGAATGTTTATGGGAAAACCAAATGAACCTCATTGCATACATTTCCATTCACTTGGGGGGCACATGCCTCTTACCATTCCATCCATCTACACATACTACATATTATGGTTACTTTTACTCTTTCTTAATTTTTCTTATTCATGGTCACTTTATTACACATGCTAGTTTGATTACTTGTATGTCATTTATCTATATAATCCACACATGTGCGTTCACATCCTTATTTTGGTTGTAATCACACATACAAGTCTCTTACATATAGCACAGATGTTCACCTTCTACCCTTTAAACATTGGTCGTTGGGAGCATTCACGTTCATTTCTCACAAGTGCTATTGTTTCATTTTGTACTTAACACTTAACATTACTTTATTATACATGATTTTGATATACTAGTTATATTTATAACATGCTAATGGGTGCTTCATGTGAAAAATTTGTTAAGTAGGGATATTTGCTTCCATACTTGTTTGTTACATTTCTTATCTATTGTTTTACTTTGTTTGCAAGCCTTTCCCTATGTTTCATGTGCACACTTGTTTGTTGTTTGTGGCCATGATGGTTTTACATGTCTTACAACATCATGAGTGATGTGCCATGTTTACAACCCACTTTGTGTGGATTTCTTATCTTCATGCGTGTTTTTATTTTGGTAGCTTTTTACACTATTTGCGTAGCTTATACATTGTTTTCTACATGCATGCTTGTTTGCACTATAACTTGTCTTTAGCTAGCCATCTTAGTTTGTGTGCGCCTTGGTTTCTACTAAGAGCATTCCCTTACCCATGCAGATTAGAGTTACAAAGTATATGTGGTTGGTCCTCTTTTAGGGTTGTATTCTCCTATCAACGATGTTGCATGCGCCCTAAAGAGGGGGGCATAATTTGGGATTTTATATACTAACACAACACATTTAAACTGGTTTAGTTTAATGCACTTTATACCCTTGGAATATTGGGTTACATACAATGAGTGGGTTTTAACCAGTCTACGAACCTTGTACACAATGTATTTTATGGGACATGGTGTCCTTAGCATTCTGGGAAATAGTTACAGACTTAGAGGTTACAGTGGGTGTGCCTCCCTACACTACTTTGCCCAGTAGCATTGGATCACCCAAAAAAATAGGACTTATAAAGATATCTTCATATACATTCAGGGAAGCAGTTAGAGCTTAGAGGATACAACAAAATTCCTCCCTACACTTCTTTGGCCTATGGCATCGGATCACCTAAAAAACTCCAAAAGTACAAGATATTCTTCTACACTCTCTTTCTTGACATGGCTATGGTGCACATGTTCCTTTTAGAATTTTTCATTTGTGTATTTACATTTACATACATATGCATGTGTCTTTTACATTACATTTTTACACATATATACATACATATTTGAGTACTTTTTTTTTTCTCCTTATAGGTATGACTATATGAGAAACAAGAAGTCAAATGGGGGAAAAACAAAAACAACACTTCATGACAACACACAACATACTAACCATGTAGGTACATTACACACATCAACAGTTACACGTGTTTAGCCCTAGGTTCACTGTCATCAATTTTTTGTGCATTTTTCATCTTTAGTTTCCATACTCCACCATATTTTTTGTCATTCCACACTTTTTCTAATCCATCGGCATGTTTTCTACTAAAATATTCATGGACATCAGGTACACATATATATCTAATTTATATTACCAAGATTTCCGCTCACCAACATAAAGTGGGGGAAAAATGTAGTCACAAAATCATGCGTTTTAGATATTATTTAATCATGATTTTATATACTATTTAGAAGGTTCTTGAGTGAAGAAAGTACTAATTAAAAATTGTCTTTTTGCCATCTTGTTTTATTTTATTTCATCATTCCTGACCTTTTACATCCACATGCCAAGTCATCTTTCATCACTTCACATTATTTCATCCTCAAGTTGGGCAGCCAGGATAGTACTAGAGTACCCATGGATGCCTTGGTCACACCAGGGGCACATCGATCCTTTTTGATATTTCCCACCACTTTTTGGGCTCTTTCTAGCCATTTTAACTTATATTTTTTGTGGTAGGCCATTTCAAGGTTATTTAAGAAATCAGATCAAGAGAATCCTATAAATATAAAGTTATGAGACCATAATGAGGGACCAAACACTAGTGACTATTATTACCCATCTAGATTTGCATCCATCTATTATGTTTGATATCACTTGCATCCACATAGCTCCATCATAAGGCATAAGGATAGGAAATCTACATCACATAAAACATATGGGTAGGATTTTATTCTATTTCATGCACACATTCTATTGCATTTTCTACATCTAGTTATTGCTTGCTACTTCACAAAGTGCAAATGACACAAGAGCACCTAGGGAAAATTATGCACACACTCACTAGAACTAAATTTGCGTTTGAAATGTAGTGAAAATCTCAGTTAGTAAGCCCACTATTATGGAAGATGAGGTCAGTTTGACCCATTCATTTGCATTCTTCTTTTTTAGGGTTTTGATACTTCTCTTTGGTGTTTTATAGGTCTTCTATTCATCTTGGAATGCCAACAACATCTGAAGTGGTATAATGAACTTGATGTGATAGACAACGAGGGTTTTAGATGATCAGATGAACCTGTAAAGATCAGATCCAGAGATTTTACATAGAACAGAGTGCTCATTCTACATACTAGAGTACCACAAGTGCCCCAGTCCCTCTCCAAGTGCTTAATTCCAACATGATACATCAGATCCATCATTTTTGGGGATTCTACATAGTCATTCTTGCTTTTAGTTTCTCTAATCACCTTTGTGAAATAGTTTAATGAGCTCCTCTAATTAGCCGTGTTCTTTCCTCTTCTCTCTTACATATGAGGGTTAGAATTTCCTTTTGCATAATTTCTTAGGTCATTTACATATTGCCCTACTACATTTTATTTATTTCCTTTACAAATATTCATAGCTTAGATTAACTGTAGGATATCCCCACTTTATTCCTCATTTTAGTTAATCAAGCACAACTAGTGCATCCAAGTCCAGATGATCCAGACATGGCCATAAAGCTGATACAAGTTGATGACATGGGGTGTACTTAGGTGTATAACTAGTGGTGTGAAACACATCAATGGGTGTTGTTATTTCCATAATGGTGGATGCAACCATTGGGCCAATAATTGGAAAAGTAGAGGGATAAGAACCTTCCCTTGAGGTAGATGACGTAACAATGGTGACATAGAAGCATACGTATTTTTTATTGTTATATGTGATTTGTTTATTGTTGTTTGATTGATATAGTGTATAAATTCCAAGATGAGTAATAACTAACATTTATTGTGGGATTGCAAGGGATTCCTATTGTTCGTTGATTGTGGACACCTCCTTACTCACGTTGAATTGAAATGTGCCCCTAGATGTGCTAAGAGGTGTTATGTTAGAACATGATGATATTTTAGGTGAGCATCCCCATTTATTTGAGCCAGTGGTTATAGTAGTGATGATGTGCACAATTTTGTTGAGTGAGCACGATGAGGCTCATGAAGAGGAAGAGTGAGTTAGAGTGAGGCTATAAGAGGATGAGGCCTAGGTCAAGATATATTTACAATCTATGTGGAGACATAGATCCAATATGGGTAGAAGACAACGAAGATGGTTGTGTTACGAAGTCAAGTAAAGAGGTATAGATGCTGAGACTAGTGGCGTAGAGTGAGTGGTGAAGCCTCTAGTTCTAGAGCTCCCAATATTTTATATAGTGATAGAAATGATGATATATGATGCATTTTGTATGATGTATTGATGCATGGATATTTCCCCCAATGAATTTATTTTGTAACTTATGATTTTGGAGGAGATATATATTGACTTATGTTGATGTGGCATTCATTTTTGGTGTGGATTATATACTATGTGATGATGATGATATGTTTGTGGTAGTGTTTATTTAGCTTTATAGATTTTATAGGAATTTTTGGGATGGTTGATTTAATATAAATATTGTTGATGGTTGAAATTTTCTATGATGAGGAATGAATAAGAAAGTAATGGATGAGATAAAGAATGTGTGTAAAGATGAATGTATGACATAACATGTAATAAATAGAAATGTATGGATGTGATGTAATGTGGTAGACAAATAAGAGTAGTAATAATGATGCATTGATAATTTAATAATGGCGAGGTGTAAAATAATAGTCATAATAACGTGGGATGAGAATATAGGGGGGAGAAGATCAATTTCCCCTAGTGTGAGAATGAGGTTCATTTATAAATTCCCCCTTCGTAATCAAGAATGAACCATAAAACAAGAGTGTGTCATCAGGAAATGGGTTTGTCATGTGCAAAAAGATGCTATAACAAATATGACATGAATCACAAAACATGAGTTATGAAAGGAGAGGTTCATGGATGTAGTATTCCCTCAATAGTCAAGTGTGAACCATAGCATGAGAGTGTGTCATAGGGTAATGAAATGGAAAATGGATGTCATCTACCAGAGATTAAGAGGAATATAAGATATGGATCGAACATGTGAAGAAAAAATAGTATGAGGCTGAGTTCCAAATTGGATGCTAGAGGGAATGTAGCCTAGAATATAGGGTGTGGATGGAGGAAGTGTTGAAGTAAGGGGATTAGGAAGCCAATGAGGTACTATAGCAATGTGTGAGGAATGATAGGTTGTAACCATAGGTGGATTAGATGGAGGATGCAAATGGATAATGACCTTAGGTGGTGGGAAGATGACTAATTTAGATGGAGGTGAAGGAGACATGTGAATAATGGTGGAAGCTTGCTTATGATAAATATGAGAGAGATAGTGATTATGAGAGTGAGAGTGGAAATAAATGATTATTCTAATTTTTGTAGGTGATCATGGATAACATAACAATCATTATCATGGTGGCCATTGATGTGGTGGAAATTGTAGAAAGGGTGGTCATGCTGGTACTGCAAGTGGCGAGGTGGATGATGTTGGGTATAAGGTAAATGGATGAGCCTCTTATCAAGTAAGGTTCGTAGAACATCATGGGGTTTAGCATTATGTGAGAAGTGTAAAGGTTCACGAATGCAAGATGTAGAATACTTAGGTGAATGATGATGCAGTGAAGGGGAAGGAAGATAGTTACATAGAGGTGAAGATGAGGATCATGTAGGAGGGTCAATAGATGAAATAGGGGAAGACTTAGTAGTAATAGGAGGAATATATGAAATAGGAGAAGGTGTTAAGACATTATCTGCAATGAGGTCCTTTTCTAGATCAATAAATTTATAGTAAAAAAGAGTAAATGATTCACATGTATCATATACTAACTTTTACTTTAATGGAGGAATTAAACCACAAAAAAAAAAAAACTTCTTTTCTAAATCAATGGGCTGAAATAATAATTGATGCATGCAAGATTTGAAGTGTAAAATGTAATCTAAAATTGGTTAATTCTTTATCTAATGTAAATAAGGCAAGTGTTCATATGTAACTTTAGGACCATTGTTAGAAATAAATTATCTAAGATAAACATTCTCCATATCATAATAAGTACCAATGGAACCATAAGGAAAATGAGTATACCATTGGAGAGCATGATCAACAAGGCTACGACTAAATGATTTGAGTAACAAGCGATCATTGTACTAAGTAGACATGGCTAAATGGTAATGCTTGAGATGTAAGTAAGGATTGTCAATGTCATCAAAATAGGAGAAGTTAGGCATGATAAATTCCTTTGGGAAAGTGGAATTGTAATATTTTTTAGGAATAGGATTTCCATGCATAGAATTATTGTCAATGGAAGCATAATAGGATTTAATTTTGAGGGCTAGTGTATGAAATTGAGATTTCCAAGTTCTAACAACATACATGAGGGATATAATATCTTGTGAAGGAATGGTTGGCAAAGTGTGAGAAATATTTAGGGGTTGGATCTTACCATTGCAAGTGATCATGGGAATGTGAGAAGGAGGAGTGGATGTGGAAGGAGGAGAATGAGGTGGAGGAGGAGGTAAGGAATATGGAGGCTCTAAGGGAATGCTAGATGTAGGCTCAGAAGACATAATAAGAGATGCACTAATGGTAGGAGTAGAATCATCATGAGAAACAAATTCAAAAGTAGAAGAAAGAGGAGTAGTAAATTCACAATTAGTAGTCTTAATAGAGTTAACATCATCACTAAGATGTTCATGATTAGAAGTATAATCAACATCACTATCAGTCATATATTTTAAATAAAGTATTTCATCAAGACTATCATCAACATACAAAGAAGTGGTAGAAGTAGCAATATCTAATTTATTATTGCAATAATTAGAAACATTTTCAAAAGTAGAAAGAGTAGGAGATATAACTTTACATTAATCTTGAATACTAATAGAACTGTCATCATGCACATTTATATTTTCAACATTATAAGTAGAATTAGTGGTATTCATATAGTCATAAACAATAACATGATCAGGAAAAGAATATTTAGTAATACTATCATTTACTATAAGAGGAGGAGAAGAAGGTGCAACAACATGGGTGACTATGGAAGATGAGGGAGAACATGAATCAAATCTTTTTTCAGGGGAGACTATGTAAATTTTAGGGGTTTCAAAGCCAATAGGAAGGGTTTTTTGGAAAGAAATAAGTTTTTGGAGGACTAAGGAATCACATTGAGGATTGGAGTAGAGGTAAAAAAATTCAGACTGCAAAAATATTATCGAAAATAGGTTCCAAGAATATCTCGGCCATATTATGCTTGGGAGATGAGGACATCTTCTTAACCATGAGGGTTTTTGGGATCCTAGGGAAAGGAGTTTGAATAAGAGCAGGTTCACCAAATGATTTAATAAAAAATTAATTAAATCTAATTTCAAAGTAACTAATATGGTAAAATACAGTAAATTTACAAATTCTAAGCACTCAAGCAAAGAAAAACTATAAGTAAATTAGGAGAGATAAATGACTTAGCTGACTCTTCTTTGATCTAGAACTAATTTGGGAAGTGTAAAGTGATGGATAGGATGAAAAAAATGTCATAACTTCTCCCTGTGAATTATGGAATGTGAGAATAATTCTAGATAGAGGCACCCAGTACAGAACAGAGGCGCCTAGGTGCTGGTGATTTTGCAAAGGCTCGGGATCTACTTTTTTCACTGTCTCTAGGGTTTCACTGCCGATTCTTGTTAGTCACCTAATATTCACTCTTTGATCACCAAGGGTAAATGTAACCCATAAAAAAACCTTAGATACTTTTACTAGCTCATAGACACATTAAATCAAAATGAAATATGTTATATGTGAATTGAGACTAACCCCAATGGTCACCCCATGATTGAACTTATGATCGAGCACTACACTACATTCTAGACTCCATGTAGTTCTTTGTGCTTGTTTTCTAAAAAGTTTCATTAGGTTTCCCTTGCACTAATGACACCAAGATAATGGGACATAGCTAGATAAGATGCAAGCATGTGATATGGAATTCAACACTTCCCCTTCTTATGTAGTGTATGCAACCCAAAATGTATTCCCTTTAATGATAGTGATAATATGTAGATTTGATTTCCCCTTAGAATTTTTAGATAGAATAATAGAGTTTATATTGTGTGTTTGTACACACACACACACATGGATCTATTGTTCAAATTTTGACACTAGTGACACAAAAGGTTGACTATGACCATGAGATAAGGATTAGAAAACTAGAAAGGCAAACCACAAAGGTCAAAATGTGTTAAAAAAACAAAGAGGAAGAAAGCACCCAGAATGGATAGGAATTCTTGGGTGCTAGTGTCCAGAGTGGGTATTAGTGTCCTAGTATAAATGATGACATATGTGAAGAGACAAAATACAAGGGTCCCTGTGACATGACCAGATCTGGGAACAAAAATGATAGATGTGAGAGAGAAAGACAATAGAAACAATCAAAGAAGATATATGGATAAAGGATTGTGTCACGAATGAATAACTTTCTTACTTAAGATCTATGTATCTAATAACATATTTGATGACATATAAAATAGTATCATGTGCATGATTTTGTGTCTACATTTGCTAACTGGTAATTGTTTCATTCTTACATTGGCCACTTCCCCAAATGAATCTGAAGTAGGTGTCTCATAGCCATTTAAATTTTTCAATGAAAAAGTACTTCAAATGTGTTGTATCCATACATGTAGAACATGAGGTAATGTCAAAATATTCTGATGCAGTTCTTATTAATTAAAAAAAAAAAAACTCATTCAAAGTATTTAGTATTCTAACTTCTAAAATCTATAACCTCGTTATGAGATTTTTTGTTGCTAATACAAGAAATTACAAACAACAAACATGCAACTCCCAAAACTATTAATTTCTGAGGCTTCCCAACTGGATATATAAAAACAACTTATAATCAATTTAGTCTTCCCAATTTGATTAAAAAAATAGCTCAAAATAATATTACGATAATATTTGATTTTGGTAATTCACACAATTCAACTTAAACATAGTGAAGATATAAATACTCCCAACCTATAAATGTATAATCTCAACATATAAAATAAAGAGTGAACATATGAATGTATGTTATTTAAAATGTTTATTAAAACAATTATAATTTTTTTTGAAATAATAAATAGTTATTTAGTTTTTTCTTGCTCCAATTTAATGATGTTTTTTATAACACTCAAACCATGAGACACTATCAGTGATATTTTTTTTGTATAAAATCAGTTATCAACCATATATCTTTGGAACAATTTTCTCTAGTAGTTTTTCTCCCCACAATTAAATTTTTTTAAGGGGTTCCCTTTATACCTATTATGATACATAATGTGTCTCTAGACTTGAAAAAAATATCATCTCTACTCTAAACCTTTTGTAGATATTTTATTACAATTCCATCACGCATATTGCAATGTTTTTTCCAAAAATTTGTACGGGTTTCAATTCAAATACTATTTTTTTTCAAATCCTTTGTCATATTTTCAACTTCAGCTGAAACAAGATTGTTAGACTAGAATCCCACTTTAAATTTTGTTGATACAAACTTTAAAAATTATTTAAGGCCATCTCACAGGTTGATAGTCTCCTTGCCGAACTTGAATGCCATATCTTTATGGGATTGGTTTTTATCATATATAAAATCCTCCAAATATAAAATAAGTAAATAATCCTTTTGAATAACTGCACAGAAGTAAATATTTTTGTTTTCAATAAACCACTGTTTAATTTTAACCAATTAAAATAAAAAACATTGCAGGAGGATACTACTTACCGATTGAGCTTGTGGATTGACTTGCATATCCCTCACCCACTATTAGTTCTTGTGTTTTATGTTCAATTTAAAAAACCATTAATAAATTCATAATAGGTTTCATGTTAAGATAAATAAAATCAAGATACAACTTGATTCTATATATTGTACTACCCTTTGTTGGACAATATTGCATAGCTATATATGTATATTAACGATAGTTAGGCTAAGCCAATATTGGTTGGACTATGATTAGTTGAAAATATTTTTTTGAATTGGTTAGATTAGGGGTTGTCATGCTTTGTATAGGCATGATATCAAATAAATATAACAAATAGACTACTTTGTTATTGCTTCATGAAAGTTGGTCCATTTTCTTGAGTTACTTGTAATGGGTTCCTACAAATATGCGGGGCTTATAAATTGTTTTGTTTATAATTTCAAATGACTAACATACTAGGTTTTGACTATGTATTTGTGCATGATGTGACATCACCCTCCACATTTGGCATCAACACTATTAAAAAGTAAAGTATTGTTAAATAAATGAAAACTATGACAATAAAAAACATAACACAATGATTATTGTATTAAATGATTAAATGCCAATCACTTGGTATATATTCATTATTTGTTTGGGCAACATCATCTGGCGTAAAAATTTAAATATGTTGTATGTTAAGAACTTGATCATCTCAAGTAGTTTATATTGGCTTGTAACTAACAATTACTTCTTCTCTTTATTGGGTATTGCATAAATATTGAATGTATTAGTAGCTTATTTTAGTTCTAAGGCATTAAACTAAAACATTTGTTCAAGCTGTCTTAATTGACAAAACTTTTTTTAAATGCGAATAGTAATGTTCTAAAAATATTTCTTGATCACATTTCTCAACAATAAGAACTGTAGATAGACCTGAGTCGACAAAAACATTCAATGAAACACTACCATCATAGATCACTATTATTGAAGAATTTACGAAAGAGATTTGAGTGAACATATGAGACCAGAACTCATAAGATCTCTCATAAAGAAAAGGACATGTCTTTCCGCATAAGATGATTTCTCTTATACTAACCAATTGATGTGGTAATTACTCCATCAAATCCTTGATGATTTATCCTCTCTCTTCCTCATCAATGTCATAGTTGTGCACACCATTTATTGTCTACATAAGAGCAAAGATTTTAAATTTCCCATTTCTGTCATAAAATTTGTAACAACCATCCATAATTAATCTACGCTTGTTTTTAACCTCTTCCATGTATTTTTTAGTGTTTCTCTTAACATTTTTTAATAAGCAATTGGTAAGAGAGCAATAATAATACAATTCAACAGACTTTATCTGACAATTGTAAGTAGGTCCTTTATTACATAAGAAGATATATCACTAGACAAATTACAGAAATCTACATTCAGACATTATGCATTAAATGAATTAGTCAATGGAATAGCTAATATTTTTGATAGAAGATGAAAGGGATATACACATTGAAAAGTGAAATATTTTGTTTTTTCTATCCTTGCTAGCATTTATTTTTCCATTGAAATCACATAGTTGTCTAAAATTATTTGAGCCTTAGTTGGTAGAACCACTTCCACTTCAACAACAATTTTTCTTCTTGCTGATTTTTCACTTCATTGGGAATCAAATTTTCATTTTCCTTTTCTCTCTTCTCCCAAGATTACAGCCAACTGGCAGTAGTGAGAGTCATGTTGTCTGAATTTTTGAATAACATTGGCTTCATTACATTCTTCCAATACAATATTATCTAGATATTAATTTTTCAAATACTTCAGAACTTTTTCTCTTATTTTTCTGTCATTTTTACTCTATGACAATAACATTTAAATGTCTCTACTCTGACACCTACCTCAATAGAGCCAGATAGCAACACATTCGTTGATTTAAATTTTTAGCCAGTACTAATAGCTCTTCATATGTCATTCCTCTTGTAGCACTGAAGGAATTGACCGTGAAACATGCTAGTGAAATTGGCTAAAAGCTAGGCTGGTTATCCTTAAAAGGAGAACAATAAATCCCACATAATATTAAAAAATAATTTTTTTTTGTCCATTTACTCCATATATCCTTAGGAAACATTAGAAAATTTCATTTTTCATATAGAATGTGGATTTTTCACAACAAAAATAACAATACATTTCTTCTCAAAACTCTTCATTCAAAATGCAAATAGTATACATACTTGTGCATATTACAAACATAGATGATAAATACTAATGTAATAACACTAAAACCCATTACCTTCCAATCCTATATCTTTGTGTTTCCCACTCTGGGGCTATGAAGACATCCTAGCAATTGCCAAACCAATTGATCCTTGTAGAGAAAATCAACAAACTTGGTTTCAATCCAAGTTTCGTTTCTTACAAATATTAACAATGGCTTCACTAGATGCTTTTGAAGATAAAATGCAAAACTTTCAAAACTGTAGCCTATAATTTAAAGACTTGTAAGTACTTTTGGCTAAATTGAAATCATATGTTGGTCATCTAGAATGTAAAAGTGCACATCATTCCTTTTCAAATCATCTAGATCACTGAGTTTGATAATGTCCTTTGTAAAGTGCAAGAATAGAAGAATAATTGCATCCCTCTATGTACGAATAACACTTATCAATATAGAATGGACAAGAAGGTAAAAATCATCCTCATATAGAATATGTCAGTGAAACCTTAGAGGTGACACATGACACTTAGAAATGTCAGTTGGAAACACATCACAATTGAGAAAAAACAAATCAAATTGTTCAACTATTGAATATTATGCTTTATTGAATATGTTGGTAACTTTCTTCAATATAAAACTAATTTATTATTCTTTTTTAGCCCACGTAAATTTGAATTAGAGGGATCTATCTTCTATTTAGACATAAAAAATATCCTTAGCAGTGTAAATAGCTTGACACGTTTCATAGGAGAAAGAAAACATTTTCTATTCAAAAGATGAAAAAGGGAAGAGGTATTATTGTATCTATACATTTTTTTGGAGACCGAATTCATGCCATTATGAATTTCATTAGAATTTTCACATCTAGTTTTCTTATATTCTATAAACATCCCCAAATTCTAACCATATTTAAAACATGAACTTGTATGATTTTCAATTGATTCCTGCAATTCCTATTTCCTAAATAATGAAACTTCTAACTCCATTTAAATAATAGGACACACTAATTTCAACATCAATGCATTTAACCTGAATACATAGTACTTGATCAATAATTGTTGAGCATTGAATCATACTAAATTTGTGTTTTACATAATCATCAACAAAAAATAACAACATGTTGATGTGATAGTTTTTCAGGGAATGGATTTCTACAAACCATTCCTCATCTCTTTTCTTCCAACCATCTGCACCTTCAATGACTGGAATTTCTGTGAACAAAGTGGACCAATGGAAGTCATATTAACTATAAAGGGAATAAAATGAATTATTAATTCGTAAATATATGAAACTAAGAATACATTATATTTTTCCATTGATTCCTTTTTGAATTTGGTTAATGTTTGTTAGTATTTTATTTGATATATATTTATTAGTATTTATAACAAGAAAATGAGAGTGAGTCCAATTTTTATTTTGTGTAATACACAACTTATAACAACAAACTTACTTTATTGGTATTTTCAAATTTAAAAATAGAGTGGTTTAGCGATCACTAAGCTGCAAATTTTGATAAGTGCAATATTAAACACTCACAAAAATATATATGTTATTCCTTATGATTTGTAAGAAAACAAACATTAATTTGTCTTTAAAAATGTAAGATATTTACAACTTAGTGGTCGTTAGGAAATGCCTAAACAAGCTATCATATATAAATGATAAGTATTAATAATTGTTTTGGTTAGATTAACAGTAAGGATCTACTGTGTCTTACTCTAAATATTTTGTGAGATTTACAAATCATTACAAATGGAACTTATCTAAAAGTTTTTAGGAAAATGTTTAGGTCTTGAAAGAAAGAAACTTCAATTTCATGTATTAAACTTATTATGCTTTTGTTGGATATGTGGTTATTGTCTTGTATGGAATGTAATAATTATCCTAGCGAACACTACTCTCAAATTTTTGTTACGTTGCATCAAAGCAATGTAATAAACATTGATCTTAGTGGAAACTAGGTTTGGAATATCATTTCAGAATATCTAATCATAGTAATGGAACTTTAGAGGTAGTTAAGCAATGTCTTTTATGCAATCCAAAAAGGAATAAGTGTATAATAGACATTTCACAATGCACATGATTATTTTCCTATAACAAATCAATGTAAGATATTTAGAACTTAATGGTTTTTAGGCAATGCGTTGAAAATATATCACATACAAATGGGAAGGATTAACACTATTTTGAACAGACTAAAAACAAGGATATGTTATCTCTTAATCTGAATAAACATCAAGCTTAGTGTTTGCTAGAATTAGAATATCATGTTAGAATATCTAATCACAGTAATGCAACTTTAGCAGTGTTTAAGTAGTGTATTTTAAGAAATATAAAAATAAATAAGTGTATAATAGTTTTTTTTTATATATGGGATTATTTTATTTTATCAAATCAATGTAATATATTTAGAGATTAATGGTTGCTAGGAAATGCCTCAACAAGCTATCATATACAAATGGGAAGGATTAACACTATTTTTGAATGGATCAACAATAAGGATATGTTGTCTCTTAATATGATTATTTGTGTAGATTAACAAATCATAAGTAATGGAACTCATACCAAAGTGTTCAAGAAAATGTTCATGTAGTGAAAGGATAAATTTTCATTTACACATACTAAATGGCTTATGATTGTGTCATACTTATGGCTATTAATTATAATATGTGACATACAAATAGTTTTCATAATACGTCTTTTCATCATTGTCTTGCATGGAATGTAATAATTAACCTATCGGTCGCTAATCTTAAGTGTTCATTACATTAAATCAAAGCAATGTAATAAAAAACATAAATATTAGTGGCCGCTAGGCTTGGAATATCATGTCGAGATATTTAATCATAGTAGTGGAGCTTAACGGTATCTAATTAGTATTATTTATGCAAGTGGAAAATAAATATGTGTATAATTGAGATTTCGTATTATATATGATTATATGCCTTTAAAAAATAAAACGTAAGATATTTAGAGCTTAGTGGTCGCTAGCTAATGTCTCAACAAACTATCAAATACAAATGGGAAAGATAAACAATTTTTTTGAATAAATCAACAAGGATATGCTATCTCTTAATTTGATTATTTGGTTAGATTAACAAAACATTAGTAATGGAACTCATTCCAAAGTGTTCAGGAAAATGTTCACATAGTGAAAGGATCAACTTTCATTTACACGTATTAAACAACTTATGATTCTGTTGCACATGTGGCTATCAATTATGCTATTTAACATATAAATAGTTTTCATAAAATGTATTTTAATTATTATCTTGTGTAGAACATAATAATTAGCCTAGCGACCATTAATCTCAAATGTTCATTACATTGCATCAAAGAAATGAAGTAAACATTAAGCTTAGTGAATGTTAGGGTTCAAATATCATGTCAAAATATATAATCATAGTAATGTAACTTTATTAGTAGTTAAGTAGTGTCTTTTATGCAATCTAAAAATAAATAAGTGTATAATAGACATTTCCCAGTATACAAGATTATATGAATTTAACAAATCAATGTAAGATATTTAGATATTATTGGTTGCTAGGAAATGCCTCAACAAGATATCATATAAAAATGCAAAGGGTTAACACTATTTTTTATTAGATCAACATAAAGGATCTGTTGTCTCTTAATCTGAATAAACATCAAGCTTAGCAGCTGCTAGGCATGGAATATCATGTCGGAATATCTAATCATAGTAATGGAACTTTAGTGGTAACCAAGCAGTTTCTTTTATGCAATCCAAAAATAAATAAGTGTATAATAGACATTTTTTAGCATACATTATTATTTTCCTTTAACAAATCAATGTAATATATTTAGAGCTTTGCGGTTGCAAGGAAATGCCTCAACAAGCTATCATAACAAATGGGAAGGATTTGCACTTTTTTTGAATAGATTGAATACAAATATCTGTTGTCTCTTAATCCGATTATTTGTATAGATTTACAAATCCTTAATAATAAACTCATCCCAAAGTGTTTATGAAAATGTTCAGGTAGTGGAAGGATCAACTTTCATTTGCATGTCAGGGTATAGTCCCTTTCAAAACTATTTATCCTTAATAAAAAAATTTCATTTGCATGTATTAAATGACTTATGATTATGTCGGACATGTGGCCATTAATTATAATATGTGACATACAAATAGTTTATATAAAATTTATTTCCATCATTTTTTTGTGTGGAAAGTAATAATTATCCCAACAGATGCTAATCTAAAATGTTCGTTACATTGCATCAAATCAATGTAATGAACATTGAGCTTAGTATATGCTAGGCTTGGAATATCATTTTAGAATATTTAATCATAGTTATGGAGCTTAGCGGTAGCTAAGAATTGTATTTTATGCAAACTATCATGAAATATGTGTATAGTAGGCATTTCGCAGTATACAAGATTATATGCATTTAACAAATCAATGTAAGATATTTTGATCTTAGCGGTCACTAGGAAATGCCTCGACAAGCTATCGAATATAAATGGGAAGGATAAACAATATTTTTGAATAGATAAACATCAATGATGTGCTGTATCTTTATCTAATTATTTGGTTAGACCAATAAAACATTAGCAATGGAACTTATTGCAAAGTGTTCAAGAAAATTCTCACGTAGTGAAAGGATAAAATTTTATTTACACGTATTAAATGGCTTATAAGTGTGTCAAACAAGTGGCTATTAATTATGCTATTTGACATACAAATAGTTTTCATAAAACATCTTTTCATCATTGTATTTTGTGGAATGTAATAATTAGCCTAGTGACCACTTATGTCAAATGTTCGTTACATTAAATCAAAGAAATGTAATAAACATTGAGCTTAGAGGCCACTAGGATTGGAATATCTCGTCAGATTATCTAATCATAGTAAATTTCTTGCTGACTAAAAAAATGAGATATTAGAAAGTTCAAGCCACGTGTAATCTTCTTAGTGGGCATTATTTAAATAATAATGATACAAGTTTATTCATGGTTTAACTGGTTTAATATTTTTTGAATACTAATTCTATAGATTTAAAAAGTGACATGTGTCACATTCCAATTGGAAAATTCTGTTAAAAATGTGTACACTATCTAACAATGTTGATATCAATTTAAAATGAAAATAGTTTAATATTGTTTCGCGTATTT
The DNA here is from genome assembly GCA_019776745.2 of Taxus chinensis. Classification (NCBI taxonomy): domain Eukaryota; kingdom Viridiplantae; phylum Streptophyta; class Pinopsida; order Cupressales; family Taxaceae; genus Taxus; species Taxus chinensis. The sequence goes on from CM034154.1 coordinate 308,267,896, forward strand.
GAAAAAAATCAAACACCTATTTATACAAAATTCAAATCTTATTCCTCCCCAAATTTTATTTTCCCTCTGGGTTTTTCAAATTTCAAATTCCCCCGTATTTTGTTAGAACGTAATATTAAGTGCCTATAAACCTTAGTTTATAATTAAATATTCAATAATACTTATTATTTAATATAAACTTAGTTTGTTTACGTTACTTGATTATTAATTAATTAATATTTATTTAAATCAAGGTGCACCCCATCACTTAATAGGTTCGTGGCTTGTGAGGTCAAATAAATATGACCATGGTTCATTGTGATTATACACCTTGTGTGGATTTGTGGAGAGAATTGAGGAGGGAGATTTATGCTGGATTGTAATATTGTTTCTCAGTTTAATGGAATATCTCATTTACCGTGATTTTTTCCCCTCAAGGGTTTTCCACATAATTAATTTTTTCTATGTACTTATTTATCTATTACATAATTTATAATGTTTTTCAATAAATATTATTGCAATATTATATTAATTGGTTAATTAAAGTTTCTTGTCTGATCATGGTACTAGATAATGAAAGTGTAATAATAAAATCCTTATTTAATTAACCAATCTGATGTGTCGGCTGGGGTGGTTGGTTAGTTAGGTGATTTTAAAATATTTAATAAATACCCCCTCCTCCCCTAGGGACATATGAAATTTTTTCACATAGGTAAAAATAATATTTAAAAGCACTCCAAAGTCCTTTACCATAAGTGAAATCTTCTTAGGTGTAAAAAAACTTACTCGAAACCTACAAAAAAAGGTAAGGGTAACTTTATTTGAAATATTTTATTATTATCGTAAAGTTTCTAAAGTGTTAAGGTAAAACTAAATGCAAGAAGTTGAAATCGAGGGGTTAAATTCAAGTTAAAATCAAGTCACGGGGAGACAAAAATCCACATTTGTAGGAAATTAATTTTTCCTATTGGTTCAAGGTTTACTCATGTCCCCTCGGTGTTCTGGTGTGACCCCTCTCAATATTTTGTAATTAATTTTTTTAATCCATATTATTTAAAATCAAAAATTCTAATTTTTATTCCATCTATGCTATTAAAAAAGAAAAACTTCTAGGTCCCTGGTACCCCTTTAAATAAGAGGGTTGCATTCAATTTTAAAAACTATAATATAAAATGATTGATACTAATGTTTATAATAAATATACTATAACATATGTCTATAGTTTTTTAACTATAGTCTATCCTAATACCTATATTATTTGAGACCCTTTAATAATCTAAGGGACAACTTATAGTAATAAAAACTTAAAAAAACTATAGTTTAAGTTTATAAACTATAGTCTAAGTTCTAAAAACCTAATGGTAACCTATCTAGCGACCCATTAAATAAAACCACATCTCCTTTCTCACCACTTCATGGGATTTGCATGCCCACACCCACACCAACCACTCCCAGCCACGTGTCCCCCTCTTCCTCCCATGTGCCGACCACCCACTGTTCACCCTTCGAAGTTTCCATGGAAATTATGTTGCCTTGGTATTTTTATCTTACATTGGTGGGGTGACGGGTTTTTTTAAGGCTTTAAAATACTTGGGGAAAATATTAGGTGGTGTGACTTTGGTTACACCACTACTTGTTTTGTTCAAAGCCTAATGGTTCAATATTAACTCACCCATATTGGTTGGAATTGACAATATTGGTTGTTGTGTTTGATTTAATTGGCATTGGTACTAGTGGAATCGCTTGGAATTTTTGTGGCGAGTTAGTATGACTCGACTATAGTATATGAGATGGATACGAGTTGATTGTGTCATATAAAAAGTTAGAATTATATGAGCTTGGTTTGGTTTCATTGATAAGTTGACTCAACTTGCCGAGTTGGTAAACCCAGCTTGGCCAAGCTAAACAAGTTATTATAACCCTTCCATAGGAGCTATCTTCCATATATATATTTTTAATTTTTTAATAAAATTATTAAAATTATTTATTTTTTCTATCTAATAGTGAAAAATTTGTCAAAAAGTTTCTTTTGTATTATATTCTTTTTTTTGATAATTTAAAATAAGTAGTAATATTTATTTTTATTACGACAAATTGAGCAGGGTTCATTTTAAGAGACCTCCTGGAAATCGGAGGTGGAGAATACCTGGCAAATATCCCCAGAACTGGTTTCGCGGGAAGGCAAATTTTTTGGGGGTTGTATGAAAAAATTTCTCCTGATTGTCAAGTGCTACGACAGAAGGCTGCAGACACACGACGGGAGATTTTGCTGTTGCGCGTCAAAAAAATGCAATGACGCGCGTCACTAAACCTCTTTGACGCGCGTCAACAAGGTTGTTGACGCATGTCACTGAGGTCTAGTGATGCGCGTCATTGCATTTTTTTGACGTGGGACAGCAAAATCTCCTGTCGCACGTCTGCAGCCTCCGCCCTCTGCTTTCTCATCAAAAAATCTCCATGTCGCGCGTCAACAAACTCTTTGTCATGTGTCTGCTATGCATCAATATCTGTTGTACCTCCTTGTCGTGCGTCAACTATCCGTCAAGGTTGGATAACACCCTCAGTGACGCGCGTCAACACGGTTGTTGATGCGCGTCACTAAGGTCTAGTGACGCACGTCATTGCATTTTTTTGACGCGCGACAAAAAATATCCTGTCACGCATCTGTAGCCTCTGCCCTCTTCTTGCGCATAGAAAAAATCTCCATGTCGCTCGTCAACAAACTCTTTGTCATGCATCTACTATGCATCAATATCTGCAGTATCTCCTTGTCTACAAACCCTCCTTGTCGCGTGTCAATAACTTACCCCCTTGTCGCACGTCTATAATATGGGATATATCATATTGTTGAAAAATGTGAAGTAGAAGTGTTCTACCTGGCGAATAATCTAGGTTTATATAGGGGATATTTTTCAAGGGTAGGCGAAGCCGACCCCTAAAAAAAATTAAAGTGTAATTTTTAGGCGAACAGGTCACTGACCCGTGCAAAAAAAATTGCCTTTTCAAAATTTTCAAAAATGGAATATTCGCCATATTATGAATATTCGCCACTAAAATTTTCCCTAAAATTGAGTCTTATTTTTCTTGTAAAACTAAAAAAAATTCACTTACATTTCAACAAATAAGCCTTATTATCAAAATAATATATTGTATGTCTAGAGTAATTGTTTGACAGGTATAATTTTTGATGTGAATCCATTGAAATACGACTGGTGTGATTTGAACAATGACAGGGGGAATATTTAAATCACTATTACTAAAAACCTTGTTATTCTCATTTTTTGAATTTACTTTCATGAAAATGGGATCTAATAATTTTAAAATTGAAAAACCACAGATGTTGAATGAAACCAATTAAATTATCTAAAATATAAGGTTGAATGTGGAATTCATGGCTCAAAAGCTCTAGATAGTCATGAACAGTACGAAGAAGGATCCAACTGACAAAAAGTGACAGTAGACAATGTTTCTACATATCAAAAAAAGGTGTAGGAAGCAATGCATATTATATTGTGGAACATGCATGATGATTTCCTCCTTCACATAGGGAATCAGGAAAGTCTAAGTGAGGATTGGACGCAACTGGAATCAATGCAAAATTGATTCTAGAAATGATTACGAATCCCATGAAGGGAGATGAAAAAGTAATTAATTTTTTAGCTAAAACTAAAAATATCAAGTCACAGTTAGATGGATGTAATTACAATTTAATTAATGATAAATTACTGTATTTCATTATTCAATTGAATATACACGAAATATTCACGAATTTCATTTTAATATTGAATTATAAATATCAAACTGAGCAAGAAATCCTTGATTTGCAAACCCTAAGTGCTCTCATAATCCAAGAAGAGAAAGTTATGAATAATTTTAATTCAAAAGAGAATGTCACTCATGTGTTTCTTGCTCAAAAATCTAGAAACAAACCTTATAGGTTCAACGTGAATCAAAAATAAAATTTTAAACCTCCTAATAAAGATAAGAAACCTGGAAACATAAGAGTTAGTTTTGATGGTAAATGTTATAACTGTAGAAAATTTCGTCATAAGAAAGAAAACTATAAAGTAAAAATTAAAACAAATTTCAAAAACCAAAATGTAAATAAACCAGACCAAAATCAAAATCAAAACAAGAACTAGAAAAACCGTCAGGAATCTAATGTCATAACTTTGTATGCTGCTCTTGTCACTACGAAGGAAAATGAGTGGATATTAGATAGTGGTGCCTCTAAGAACATGACTTATAGGTCTGATATCCTGACTGATCATAGAGAGTGTAATGATCATATCTATTTGGGTGATCATTCCATCCTCAATGTTCAGGGATAAGGAAAAGAAAATGTTTTTAATGGTTTCATTAACAATGTATTGTTAGTTCCTAAACTAAAAATGAATATTCTTTCTTATTCTCAATTAAATCAGAATAACTATTTTGTTATATTGTTGAAAGATAAATGGTTTATTAAGAATGAACTAGATGTCACTATAGCTAAAGGCACACAAAAATATGGGTTTAATTGGTTTAAAGGTTTTGATTTAGATTCTTTTTTTTCAACCTAAAATAGAAGTGATATGAAATTATGGCATGAAAGTCTAGGTCATTTCAACTTTAGGAGCATGTATGACATTTCTCGACTGAACCTTTTTTCTGGTCTACCACCTATTTTTCAAGCTCATGAAACATGCGAAGGATGATTATGTGGTAAGAAATATGCTAACCCCTTCCATATTCATCATGATGCAAGCTCTTCTAAACCTTTGGAGCTGATCCATAATGATGTCATAGGACCCTTAGAGGTTCCTTACTTGAATGGATCTTTATATGCAATCACTTTTATTGATGATTAATCTCATATGATTTAATCCTATTTTTATCAAAATTAAATCTGTTGTCTTTCCTAAATTGAATGAATGTAAAGATTTATTAGAATATAATTCTAGTTATTAAATTAAGAGGGTTAGAATAGATAATAAGGGAGAATATGTCAGCAAAGCATTTGACTCATTTTGTGTCAAATGTGGTATATAAAGGGAAATGAATACTCCCTATTCCCCTCATCAGGATGAGATTACAGAAAGGAAAAAATGCACCATTATGGAGATGGAAAGAACCATTTTGCATTCGAATCAAGTACCTAAATTTATATGGGTTGAAGAAATGAATACTACTATTTAAATTTTGAATAGAGTTCCCACTAAAGCATTAGTTAATTCCACTCCTTTAGAAAAATGGAATAATCAAAAACCAAATGTATCTCATATGAGAATATTCGGTAGCCCAACATCTATTTTCATTCCCAAATCAAAAATGAAGAAGATAGATAAAACCTCATATCCCTGTATTTTTGTAGGATATGGTGGTAAAACTAAAGGTCTTAGGATCTATGACCTAGAAAAAAGAGAATTTATAGAAAATAATAATGTTGAAATATTAGAAAAACCTTTTTTCTCATCTTCATCTTCCTCTATTTCTATTATTCATAATGAATCTAATTAAGTAGAAAATATTGATAATAATGATAGCGATGATGTTAATAATGAACCAATAATTGAAAATGAGTCTGTTCTTGTTTCTTCCATAACCAAAAGACCTAAATGGGTTGAGTCTATTATTTTAAAATCTAATCCTAAAAACCTTAATAAAATGAATAGAAGTCAACACACATATCATTCGCTAATGACGATGTATGAAATTGAACCCCAATAATTTAAATAAGCTTATTTTGATGAAAGATGGGTAGATGCTATGAAATTTGAATAAACCTCCTTAATCAGAAATCAGACTTGGGACTTAGTCCCTCCTCTTGAAAAATGAAGTATAGTTAGCTCTAGATGGCTATACAAAATTAAATATAATGATAATGGTAGTGTTGATAATTTCAAAGTCAGGTTAGAAGCTCAAGGGTTTACTCAAAAACCCGGTATCGACTACGTGGAAAATTTTACATCAGTTACAAAAATGAGCATTGTAGGGATCCTTATTTCCTTAGCTACTCAATATGGTTGGGAAATAAGGATGTCAAGAACACAGTCTTGGATGGTGACTTGAAAGAGGAAATCTATATGAACCAACCTAAAGGATTTGAATAATCTGGTAAAGAATTGTGTGTGTAAATTGAAAAAATCTCTATATGGTTTAAAACAAGCTCCTAGAGCTCGGTATGCTAAAATTAATAGTTTTTTCAATGAAGTTGGTTTTACTAAAAATTATTCTAATAATGATTTGTTTATAAAATTTGAAGGAAATCAGATTATTCTCATTGTATTTGTAGACACTAAAATTAGGTCACACTCCCCTTTTGTCCCTCGACATATAAGCACCCTTTTTTTTACATTTACCTAGCCATGACCCCCTTCACCCCACTAATATTAATTTAATTAAATTAATGCATTATCCTCACTATATTTATTATTTAAATATCTTATTTAAATAATATCTACACATATAGTTCACTTAGACACCTCACCAAGCTAACTCAACCTAAGACCTATTCTTAGCAAGTTACCATAACTAACTAAGACTTACCCAAATCCTAAAAATCAATGCCTACATTCCCTCTAACCACATTTCCGCATGCACAAAAAAGGCTCCCAGTTTAATCCACAGGATAATGACATGAGATCCAATAAAATTAGGAGGATCTCCCTAATTTTAGTAAACCTAGGAAATCCCACCTTGACCGACGTCGGTTAAGCCAAACCGTTGTCGGTTACCCCTTTTAACCCCTAAACTACCTTATTCTCAAGGTTAACAAACATTGGGAGAAAGTTGATGAGCAATAACAAATATCAGGGAGATAACACATCTTCAAAGAGCAAATTCCAGCAAAAACTCACATCCAAGGAAGGAGATTGAGCATATTTTCTTGCACAGCCATCCCAGCCACGATTTGATTTATCGAAGCAAAGAGGAGCATGCATACAACCCATGCAAAATATTTTCTTCAGTTGGTGATCACTTACATCCTTCAAACCCATCATCAGCACCTCCATCCTTCACACATAGACCTTCAGGAACAAAATCCAAGTAAGTATAACGTCATACTTCTCCAGTTTGTTTCATTTCATCATTATTTTATCACCCATTGTTTATCTTGCTCCCCATTGACCTTCTCCAACATTTTCACCTCCATAGATGCATTAAAACCTCATAAAATCCTACTGCAGTAACCCAATACCTCATCCAGACCAACAAAAATCCATTGTGCAATCACAAAGGAGACCAAAACCCTATTCTATGACATTTCAAGATCTCACAGTAACCGGTGCCGGTTATACCTAACTGCCACTGATCACCCCTGACTGACACCGGTCTCTGTGTTTGCCCACACAGCCTTAAATAGAGATCTAGCCAACTAATTTTACCTCACCCTCACTTACGTGTGACCTACCCGAGACCTTTATAAGACCTGCAGAACCCAGAACCAACCATTTGACCTTTGGATTCTATTCTATCTTAGAATGTTAGATTAGATCTATTTTCTTGTTGTGTTTTTAAGTGAGACACCTAAATCATTTGAAAATAACAATAGGATTTACTTTGTTTACAACATTAATTTGTTTAAAACAGTGGACTGACAACCATCTAGGAAGTTTCATACTTCCCAGATCTAGATCACGCTAGGCAGTTCACTACCCATATTGTTTAATTCCTTCTAGTGGTCTTGTTTTCACTACAGGTAGTTCCTCCTAGACAAAAGGAAGCTCTCACGGTCAGCTGTGGATTCATAAGTCATACGTGTGCAAAAAACCATCAACCGACATTTGAATAGGTATTCCTCCTACGCCCATTACCCTATCTATTTCGTCAATGCTTCTAAGAAACAATCTAAGAAAAAGGTGAAACATTTTGGCACGCCCGACAGGACCCATTCGGGGTTCCTTGCATTTCATTCGTTCCTAAAAAAAATTGTGTTTTTTTCCCTTATAAAAGTGTGCACACTAATTTTCTTCCTTTGAAATCCACATCTCCTTTCTATTTTGCTCCAAATGAACCTTTTCTTTTGGTGTAATTAAAAGGAATCATTTCTTCATGTTTTCTACATTCTAGTGAAAGAGCATCCCTCTTCCTATTTCATCTTATTGTGTCATCCAATTTCACATTTTTGATTTGGGTTTTAAAATCATTACATTTCATTCTAATTTTTTGCATTAGCTTATATTAATTGAGGGTAACGTATATGCTGGAAGTCATTACCAGTTGATGGTTGACAAATGAATTGTAGAAAATCACTTTTATCGTTTTCTCTTTCTCTGAGTCTTACCAAACCACACAAAAATTCAAAATACATACATTCTTAAACAACATCTTACCTGGAATAAGCTGTAGGTGATCACACAATCACAACACAGTGGGAACCCAACTCACTGTTATGTCGAGTCATACTTTAGAGAAAAGCCCGCCCCCACCATAACATACCTGAATTCTCACCCTTTATATCTCCTTATTTGTAGGAAGCCATCCTCACCAAAAACTCTAATTCACAATTCATGTTTCAGTCCCTAAATAACATAAGCTAAACAAACATAATAGAAAGGGCACTCCTAGTATTGCATTTTCTTAGTGTTTTTGCTTAGCTTGTGTTTTGAGGTGAAATATCATGTTCATCACTTTTTTTTGTTCATCCTTGCACGCTCCTCATCATAGTTGGTGTATTCTAGCTTCACCTGAGTGTACCTGGGCCATATCATCATCATTTCCAAAATTCTGGGTCTGATTCTACATCAGATTTTAATTCACAACTACTTTCTTTCATCACTATTTCAATTTCACAGTAATTTCATCGATTACCTTTGACCACCATCGGTTATACCCAACTGACGTTGATTCCAGGTCCTTTTGCCAACCTACTAAAAAGGACATTTTCACTTCACTTTCTTCCACTTTCCACAGTCTCTATCACTATCATTTTTCCCATTGAAATTTTACACATCCCCAGATTTGGCATTCTTGTCATATTTTTCCTTCTGCCTCATTGTTTACTCACTGTCCATTTTCTATAGTGACTAGCAGTGGTTACACCTGACTGACGTCAGTTTTCACTAACCAGAATCGGTTAGCCTGTTTCACATTCCACCCACCATTTGTCACTTCATCCATTTTTATCACCAGATTCACCTATTCCTGCTATTCTCTGTATTATTTACAGAAAGGCAGCCCTACCAGGTCAATACTGGTTCACATGGTGCTGACCCAAAGACAAGAAAATGCCCTTATATTCCATGCTAGTTACCAACCACTCCCACCTAGTCCTTCACCACCTTCTACTTTATCACCAGCCATGGATCCCATCCAACCTATCACTATTGCTACCAGAGATGAGGAGTTTGCATGGCTCCTTGACCAGAACCCTACCACCTTGTAGTTTTATCTTTCCCACTCATCCACTTGAGACACCTCAGGTCAGTTGATATACAACATGCCCATATCTATCCCCCTGACTCTCGCACCCAATTCTACGTTGGCTCCATCTGGTTCTTGCTTCCCGCATCCACTTTACCCCTATTCATTTCATAGTTAGGTTTTGTTCCCTCTATGATTGCCATGTCTGTTACCTCTATGGCACCCATTACATCCACCATACTCTCGACAACTACCCCAAACACAACCTCATCTACCCCTAATGTATCACACATACCTGTAGCTACATTCTCACCTCTAGTATCGGTGACTCCTACCCCACTTCAGAACGTGGTTCTTTCCATTCCACAATCATTAGCCCCTATTGCCACTATGGTTACCACGACCCTTCCACCCCCATATACATACTATCAACAACCTCCCATCTCATCCATTATACATTCTAGGTATGTACCCCCTATTTCATTACCTTCTTCTCCACCACCTTATTTGGCAGCCCCATACATTGGAATGCCACCCCCATTATATGCCCAAAACCAACCTCCTCATACTATAGGAGGCATCCAATCATCAAAACCCACTAATGACATGATTAAATTGATGTTGGACAAGATGTAGACACTAGAGGCATCAGGTTTCTGGCTCTCACAACACTCTCACCTATGACGATATTTGCAACAAGCCTATTCACCCATCCATTCCTATCCATTCATACCCTGTGCATTGCGAAATGCCTAAATTCAACCGCTTACAAAGCAAGGAAGACCCACAACAACATTTGCACTCATTCAAACATGGGTGTTATCTGGTCGCTCATGATGATGCTCTACTTTTGAGAACCTTTCCCATGTCCCTCACTGGACCTGCATTAGATTGGTATAGTGGGTTACCTAAACACTCTATATTTTCATTCAATTAGGTAGCCAAAGCTTTCTTGGACCATTTCTCTATCAATATCGCCAAGAATGTCACCATGACCTATCTATATTCCACACGTCAGTACGAGGACAAATCTATTACATATTTTGTCGCTCGCTGGTGCAGCCTGATCAATCAACTTACATTCCAATTGCCACAAACTGAACTCATCGAGCTATTTACATGAGCTTGTGCCAGAAATATCTCCCCGACCTTGCAAGTCCAAACTTTTTGAACATTCGATGAGGCATTCACTATGACACGAAAGTTAGAGATTCGGGCCATCAAAGAGAATAAAATCCAATTATGAAATAAGAATTCGTAAATCAAGTCAAATGAAACCTCTTCTTCTTCCAAACCACCAACCAATTATTCAAAGGCTAAGGGTACCACTAACACAGTGGTACTCAAGGCTGGCCCAACTCATCCCTCCAATTAGGCTACACCCTCATCTAATCTATCACCTATCTAGGATTTTCGATTCAGACAAGAGAAGTGAAAATATACCCCAATTGTAGAACCTTACTCTTCTATCTTATAAAATCTTATCAAAGCTGGAGCCATCACCCTTCCACCCATAAAACCACACACTAGTTTTGACCCTGATCGCCCCATGCCCGTATGGTATAAAGAGCATGATTTCTGTAACTATCACCGAGTGAAGGGTCATAGTGACGGCAACTGCATCAATTTCAAGAATATTTTCCAAGAAATGCTCAAGAAAGGCAAGTTAATTATGGATAATCCCAATACCACCCCCAACCAAAATCCACAAATATTCAAAAAACCATTTCCCAATCATGCCCCTTAATCCAATCAAACCGGTGAGACATCCACTCATGATACCCATACTCGTGAGGTTCATGCTATCTTTAACGAAGTACCTATAGCCTCTCAATTACCTCACATCCCTTCCATAAAGGAAATCCTAGCCTGAAATCCTCCTTCCACATTGGAACCAACCGTCATTGTTCCTTCACCAATAGAGGAGCACCTTTCATCTCCTTCACCACCAATGGAGGGTTTTCCACTAACATCGAGCCCCTCTCACCCCTAGCTTCTCCACTTAGAGAACCTTTATCTACTATACCTCCTCTACCCATAGAGGAGAACCCATTACCTCCTCCACCCATAAAGGAGAACCCATTACCTCCTCCACCCATAGAGGAGCACCTATGCATTCCTCCACTTATAGAGGAACTCCCATCATCTCTTCCAGCCATCATAAACCTAGTGGAGATACCTTTTCCTCTCAGCGAGTACTCTCCATCAGTTACCCAACATCCAACAGACCTACTTTCATCTCTCTTACCCACGAAAGCTGAAGCTAGACAATTCCCCATCTCTAAGATGAATTTTACGGGAATTCCCATTAGGTCCTCGCCAAATCCACCCATAGACGTGCCGTTCTCATGTTTGGCTAACCACTTAGATTTTGTGGATAGGGATTTGTTATGGGGGCTCCTCTTACTTGCTGTCTCAACATAGATGCAAAGATCCCTCAATGACACCTCCACTATCTACCCACACACATTTTCACCCATCAAACCAAACACAACTACTATTTTCACAACCCCTTCCATGATACCCGATCCTTACCCATAACCCTACCTACACCTAAACCCAAACCAACACCCACAACATTTGCCTCCACTAAACCTATTACCACTTTAGGGTTCACCCCAACCACCAACCTTACTCATCCACCTATTAAAATGGATTTAGCTACATCCTCCAATGTCAATACCACACCTACTTCAACACCCAAACCAAAGAAACAAAATCCTCGACCTCATACCCCAACCACACCAATCACACCCGCACTTGTCCCATCTTTCTTAAGACCTCAGCTGCCTAACATGGTCAAGCACCCTTCACCGATCCATAAACCAATAACACAACAACCCATTCCCTCCTCACATACCTCTAACCTACCTAGGCACATATCATGACTTAAACCCACACCTGTAGTCTCTTTACCACCAACACCTCCAATACCTCCAGCTATTACTTCACTACCCACTACACTTTAGTCTTTTTCCCTCACACCTCAAGCACGACCTGCGTCATCTACCTTCATAGCACCCCTATTATCCCTGTGGGTAACTCACCCTCTTCCTCCATCTACTTTTCCTTCTAGACCTCATACACCCACATCACTTTTACCTAAGAAGGTGTAACCCAAAAACAAAACCCCACTATCCCATAATAAGGTAGTCAAAACAACCACACACCCTCCTACCCATCCATCTAATGTACCCCTACCCAAACAAACATGACTGATACCTAAAACCACATCGTCACCTAAACCCATAGGTCGACCCATTCCTACTCTTCCAAAAACAGTTCCTTGATAATCAACCACACTTGCACCCAAACCCACATTCACTTCCCATTGTGATCCACTAGCATGGTCCTATGCTAAAATTTTAACCAACCTCATCGAGACTTCTATTATCATATTACCGCCACTCTGAACTTACGAACCCCTCAAACCCAAGCCAAAAGGGTTTGATGATACTAAAATTTTCACATACCATCGTGTGCCAGGGCATGATGTGGAGAGCTGCAAGGCCTTGAAAACCATCCTCATCCACTTGTGTCCACTATAAACCAAATTTGACAAAAAATACCTTCTTGATGAGGATCCTACTTCACCAACACCTATTCCCACACTTCCTACTCAACAACCACAACCTATGCCATCACAACTCCTAGAACAACACACAAAATTTGAAATTAACATGGTTCGCATTAGAGAGCTAGCCATGCCACCACCCAAATGTCGTTGTGCCCAACTGACCTCAAAGGGATTTTCTCCTCCAGTAGGTTTTTTCCCTTCATGTCATTATACCACTCACCCTATACCTTCTCCATTTACCAAATTCCCTTAAATCAACATGATACATGTCACTACACATGCATAGAAGGGAAAATAAAAGGTAGCTGACCCAGTAACCAATCTTATACCCCACATACCATGAGCACCCATACCTAAAATAACTATTCGCGGTCTCACATACCCCGTCTCTAATGGCATCACACATCGCACCATGCTCAAACAACTACACCAATCTCCCATCAAAATGTCCTTATACGACCTCATCCAAACCTCAGAATCCCATCGTCAAGCCCTTATGGAGGTTCTTCAATATATTGAGGTTTTACCCAATGACCCTATACCCGTAGCCTCCATCATCACACCCCATCATGTAGTTTCTCTCACCAAATTACCACCTTCATCCTCACCTCACCTTGTTCACCAAGTGGCCTCCCTTAGCTTCTCAGAGGAAGATATTGTGCTAGACTAAAATGATGACCTAGACCCAACCCTCTTCATCTCGGTCCACATTGATGACATACAGGTACGCCGTGTGATGATTAATGGAGGTGCTAGCATTAACATCATTTCATCCCATGCATTTTCTCAAATGCGCATACATGAAAATTACATGCAGAAACATCTGGTCATGTTGCATTCATTCAATGATGCTATCACCACCACACTAGGCACTATCATCCTTCATGTTTGTGTGGGCCCCTACACTGTTCTAGAATTGTTTTATGTTTTGGAGGGGGAATTCTAATATAACTTGTTGCTTGGTAGACCCTGGATCTATGTCATGGGTTATGTTCCTTCCACTTTGCATCATTGTGTAAAGTTTGAACACGAGGGACACACTTATACCATTCTAGTTGACCCATCACCTTTCAAAACATGCAACATGCTTTACCGACCCAATGATGTGCTCATACCTGTCAAGCCATCTACCTCTGCAACCACTACCGCTTCACCTACACCTCCACCTACCAGTACAGCCGTTGCTTTCTTTGCACATACCTCCTCTATTCCTACCACTGCTATAACCTCCATGACTGACCCATTAGCTACCCAATCTGTTAACCCCACCTCTACATCGACCTCTGATACATGATCCATACCAGCTACCTACATACCAACCATTGATCCCTTGGAAGGTGTTTTCTAACACCTCACTCTGGGGGAGTACCGCCTATATAGTGTCAACACATTCCTTACTCCACATGAGTATGGAAGCCTTCACCAACAACCTCGCTATGATCACCATATAGGATAACACCTCCTTTATGGTCCTCCTTATCTTCGTACTAGTCTCACCTATGGGGGACTTGATACTACCACTTACACACCTGAACCACCATCACAACCCCACCCATTTTCTGCTGACTTCCAATCACTTACCAATCACCATTTTTCCCACACCTTCCTACACTGTTGTGTGTGGAAGGGTTCTGGTTTTGGATTTTACAAGAAAGGCCACCATACCGTTATTCCCTATACCACCCACAAACATAATGACCAGAGTGGTATCGGCTTCCCTGAACCTCCTACCAAATAGGCCCGCATTGAACTCATTGACCACCCTAACCCTTTTCCACCCTCACTGACGGAGCCGATGGATCTTGAATCTATCCCTCGTAACTTTTTTTTCGTAAAGACCATTTCCTTAGGGCCTTTTACTTATCAACGTCAAGGTGAGGCCCCTTCCACTCTCCCATTCCTATATCCTGAGATGATCGATGACAAAACACCTACTATTAACATTGTTTAATGTCTAGATGATGAATCCATAATCACCCACCTTGGTGCAGAAGACTCATATATTCATCGGTCATTACCCTCTGAGACGCAAACCATGTTGAATGAATTGACTATCGAGATCAACATTCATACTCAGGATGACCCACACATCCTAAAGATCAGACAATCTTTAGATGCTGCTGAACAGGAAGCCATCACTTATTTTCTCCAAGATCATAACCATGATTTCACTTGGTCTTACACAGACATGCTCGATATTGACCCCACCATAGTGGTCCACAATATCGTAACCATTCCCGATACCAAACCTATCAAACAAAAGCTGAGAAAAATGCACCCTTGCATTGCTCTTCTCGTCAAAGAAGAACTTCAGTGCCTTATTTCCATTTCCTTCATCTTACCCATTGATTATCCTCATTGGATTTCTAACATTGTCCATGTTACTAAAGAAACAAGGGGACTCTACATTTGCATGGACTTCCATGACCTCAACCTCACCTTCCTGAAAGATGAATTTCCCTTGCCCGGTATTGATCAACTGGTTGACCTCACCGCTAGTCATGAGATGCTCTCACTCATGGATGGCTTCCCAAGTTATAACCAAATTTTGCTTGCCCCAAAATATTAGCACAAGACCACATTCATTACCCCTTGGGGAACCTTTTGCTATCGAGTCATGCCTTTTGGCCTTAAAAATGCTGGTGCTACATATCTGTGTGCCATGAATTACATCTTCCATGATATCATGCATCACATATTGGAAGATTACGTGGATGATGTCTTGGCCAAATCTAAACATCACGCTAAGCACCTCGCCATCCTCAAAACCATCTTTTACCGCCTCATTAAATAGTACATCTGCCTTTAACCTAAAAAGTGCATCTTTGTGGTTCTTTTAGGAAAGCTCTTGGGATTTATTTTTTCCATCCATGGTATCAAAGTTGACCTTGATAAAGTCAAGGAAATTCTAGAAATGCCTCCACCCACTAACCTTAAGTAACTCCATAGCCTACAAGGTAAATTACAGTCCATTCACCGTTTCATTTCACAACTATCTGATCGCTGTCAACCATTTCATCATCTACTTTGGAAGGATGTCTCCTTTAAATGGGATGATGGCTATCAAAAATCTTTTGATGCCCTGAAACAATACCTTCTCCAATCACCCATACTCATTCCACCTAAAGACGATCAACCTTTTTACCTACACATATCAACTACTGATCATTCTTTGGGAGTAATGCTCACTCATCACGATGAGCAACACATGGAGCAGGTGGTTTATTACATAAGCCATACTCTGTTGGACTATGAAACCTAATACAACCATCCAGAAAAGATTTTCTTAGCCTTAGTTTTTGTTACCACCAAACTCTGTCATTACCTACTCAACCACAAAACCTATGTCGTGACCAACACTGATCATTTGCACTTCATGTATGCCAAAACTTATCAAAATCAACGTGCTGCGCGGTGGCTTATGATTTTAGCTGACCTTGACCTTGAATTATTTCACCAAAAGTCCATTAAGGGCCAAGCTATAACCAACCAATTGGATGATGCACCTATTTCTAGGGACCAACCCTCTAATTTTGACTTTCCCAATGAAACCATTGCTACCCTTTCCCTGGATGAACCCCCTTACCAAATGACACTGTTCTTCAATGGTTCCAAGTGTCAGCGTGGGGGTGAGGCTGGTGTTATCCTCATTCCTCTTGATGGAGAACCCATGCCTTTGTATTTCAAACTAGAATTTGAATGCACAACCAATATTTCCGAGTACGAAGTGCTCGTACTAGGTCTCCAGACTACCTATACCCTAGATGTCAAATCCATTCACATCTTTGGTGATTCACAATTGGTCATAAACCAAGTCAATGGTATGTACCAATGTCGTAACGAGATACTTCAAAATTATAAACATCATGTAGACATACTTTTGGCCACCTTTGATCATTACACCCTTCAAACCATCCCACGTTCAAACAATAAATTTGTAGATACCATGGCCTGCTTAGCTTCCCATATACCCGCTTCCCCTATTGATTCCAAGATATTTGTCACCATACAATGCCTCCATTCACCTTCTTATTTACCTCATGATGTTTACTCAATCAGAAATGACACCCCTGACCCGAGTAACCTTTGGTATAAACATTACTCCGACTACCTTTCCCTCTCCATCTTACCTCCTGATCTCACTCGTAACGAACAACGTGCCTTCCTTAAAAAGGTATCCCTTTTCGTCATTCTAGGGGGACTCCTCTATAAGCATAGATTTGATGGTATTCTCTTACGATGCCTCACAAGTTCTGAAATTCCTTATACCATTAAGGAGGTTCATGATGGCATATGTGGAGGTCACTTTAGTGGCCTTGTTGTTACTAAGTGTATTCTTCGCCTAGGCTATTACTGGCCGACCCTTAACCATGATTTTTGTGACTATGTAAAATGCTATGTGAAATGTCAACAACATTCCAACCTTCATCATACACCCAGTCATGCCTTATAGGTCACTCGTGACCTTTGGCCCTTCTCTTAATGGCGTTTAGATCTTGTCAGAGAAATCAATCCTCATTCTTCCCAATGCCATCAATGGATCATAACCGCTACCAAATGTTACACAAAGTGGGTGGAAGAAATACCACTCATCTCCATGAAAGCTGAGAAAATATTTGAGTTCATTAACCATTAAATCATTTTCCACTTTGGTGTCCCTCATCGCCTCATCACTGAAAATGGAAAAAAATTCAAAAACAAAACATTGCAAAAACTTTGCGACGCCTTCAACATTCAACTTAGTTTCTCATCACCTTATTACCCACAAACCAACAACCAAGCTGAATCTACTAACAAAACCCTCAACAAAATTCTCATGAAAGTGGTTGACGATACTGGGAGGGATTGACATACGCACATTCCTTTTGCCCTATGGGCATACCGCACTAGTATTCACACTTCCACTACGGCCACACCCTTTTCTCTGGTCTATGGTATAGAGGTTGTACTACCTCTCGAAGTCCAGATCCCCTCACTCGTATTTCTCTCCATGACATGCTCACTGATGATGAATTTCATCGGGACCATTTAACACAACTAGATTTATTAGACAAACATCATCTTAACGCTTTGGATCACCTTCAAGTTTACCAACAGTGTATCAAATGCGCTTATGAAAAACATGTCCATGAATGGACCTTCAAATCGGGGACCTTGTCCTGAAAGAAAATCAACACATAACCAAAGCAGAAAAAAGTGAATGGGGAAAATTCACTCCTAATTAGCTTGGACCATACATCGTAACTCATACCTATGGATTGGGTGCCTATCATTTGTCCTCACTTGAGGGTAAACCCGAACCTGAGCCCCTTAATGCATTACATCTTCAACCATTCTATTATTGACTCATTGTCCTACCTCACCCTTTGTCTCTTTATAGGCTCGTCCCTTGTGCACTATCCACTCCATACACTGCCCTAAAAATTAAACAAGAATCATGTGTGTACCCATCATTTGTTATCTTCTCTTGAATATGTGTACTGTGACACTACACATAGCATGATTCTGATGGATACTTTTTGTCTATCTTTAGATGAGATCCCATGGTTATTCCACCCTACCCTTTAAACAAGAGTCCTCTTATCCTTCACCTTGGTCTTGTCCATGATTTAAAATACCTCCAATGGGAAAAAAATACTTGAGTAAAACTTCTAATAAAAAATATGACTCCCTCAAAAGGACATCTTCCTCTCGACCAAATTGCTACTATAAATAGATTGCTCCCTTGAAGGACAACTATGTGCAGCTTTTAAAAAAACAAAAAAAAGAGAAAACAAAGCTTCCCGCTTCGATTAGCTTCACGAAGACCTCAAGGAGTACCATATTATTTATCCTATATAGACTTCCCACATTGATCAGTCTATCAAAACAAAACAAAACACTTTTTAGTCATGGACTTGCCCATCATGATCTCATACCTCTTGCCCAAAAGACCTGTCATTCCGAACATATATAATTAACTACCTTTCACCCACCTTACCATTTCCACTCTCATTTCCTAAATTGCCTCAAGGGACATCTTGGAATTTTGACATTTGGTGATCCTGTGACTACTTTCACCGTAGAACAGTTAATCATGCAATGACTTTGGGGTCTTGTATTCATCACCCCTTCCAAGGTATGATCTACTCGGTATGAATGTACCCAATCAGGTGGCTTTATTACCCATCTCTTATCTTTTAACCATCTTTGTTTACATTTTGATTACCTTATACAGGACTTGGTCCTCGACACTTACCTTTGGGGGTCATCCTCCCCTTTCACTATAATCACCTTCACCTATAATCTACCCACATCTATTAAACCTAAACCCACTACATGACTACAAACCTACCAACTCATTTTCATATTCTTCCCTAGCTCATGGGAGAACTACATCGGCTTGAGATTCCTTTCCGTCATGACTATGTAGGTAGCACTCCGAGGGCATGGGGCCCTTGGAGGTTATCTCGGCCATTCTATACCCTAATCAATTCGTCAACCATGCCTAACTCACCATTTAACAAAATTGGAAATTAAGCCACATACATAACAAGTTATTTACCATTTTATACATTTGTTACACTTACCATCATTATGCATAAATTATACAACATTTCACATATGACCCATAATATCATTCATTGCCAACCATAATGAATCGTGCCTACCAAACTTGACTCAATCCATGCTTATAACCTGACTCGATCCTTGCCTAAAAAACTAACTCAATCCATGCCTATAACCTGACTCAATCCATGCCTAATAACCTGACTCGATCCATGCCTAAAAACCTGACTCAATCCATGCCTAAAACCTGACTCAATCCATGCCTATAACTTGACTCAATCCATGCCTAAAAACCTGACTCAATCCATGCCTATAACCTGACTCGATCCATGCCTAAACTAACCTGACTCCATCATGCCTAACTCACCTAATTTCCATCCATATCAAAGTAACACATCCATATCTAATATAACACAAGCCATAAAACCAACATCTCATAAACACATCAATGCATCAAAAAATACCATGAATCTCATCATATAAATCAATAAATGTGTATCTCAACATACATTCCTGTCTCATCATGGCCATCATCTCAAAAATTTCAGCACGTAAGCCGATATACAATACAAAATGTCATCGGCACGTAGGCCAGTCTCATATATACATAAAGAATGAATGAATAAAAAAAATCTCTTCAGCACACAGGCTAATATATGCTCAAAGTATACAAAAATCACTCATAAATCGTCACTATCTTCGGCACACAGGCCGGTATATGATCAAAAATACAAAAATATTCAACACACAGGCCGACATATATATCAACAATAAACACTAGTATACATCAAAAATAGGGAGGTTACATATCAAACATCTCACCTGATGTCCTCCATCTCCATGTCACCTACACCCTCAGCCTCCTATGTCCCTGCTGGCACACTACCTAGCTCTGGTTTCCGTGTGATGGTGGGCTCTCCCTGATCCGACCTCGAAGCTCTCTGCCCTCTTATTCTCTCCACACTATGTGTGTGGGATCTCATCCTCTCAATGGATGCCTGTTGAGCCCTATAATCTCCGTAAGAGAGGAATTCTATCCCGGGTACCATGAGCTGGTCCTGATAGTATCGTGCACCTCACCTAGGGCATCCCATAACTTGGATATAGCCATAGTCTGTGGTGGTCCCATAGGTCTCAGCCCCTATATCTGTCTTGCACCAGCCTATGAACTGGGACCAGCTCCCTGCGCCTGTGGTGGTGCCCCCTGCCCCTATGCCTATGGTGGTGCCCCTGTCCCTGTGCCTGTATCTGGGCCTGTAAGACCCCAATCTGTGCCTAGGCTATAGCCAAATGAGCTTGTAATCCTACCACGTGAGCCTGTAGGGATGCCATCTGACCATCTCTATCCCTATCTCCTCCATCACCTCCACCCTCTCCCTCCACCATCTAGGCCTGTAAACTGGCCATATGTACTCATAGCTCTGCTACCTCTACCTTTGTCCCATTTAGCTATTTTTGTAGTATACCTATATGTGTGATCAACGTTGCTACCTGCCCCTGTAGGGCGTCTCTTTGCACTGTCACGGTAGCTAAATCTGGCTGCCTTGGTCTAGGTGGTATGGCTCGTAACCGAGCTACCCACCACTGCCTATACCTATATTTAAATCCAGTGTCATTAATTCACTGATCCACTAGCTGCTCCTCCTCTATTGTAGGCACGATAGGCTGTGGTAGAGGGAGAGGCCTCTCCACATCATCTCTCTGGTACTGTGGGAAGGGTGGAGGAATATCCTGTACGAGCCCAAACTGCTGTCAGACCCTGTCAACCGGGATCATCTCATCCTTCCCAACACAGCGACCTTGAATCCATCTCTCTAGTTGGAGCTCATCTAGCTCCTCATGCATGTGCCTATATGAGGGGAATCCCACATATGGCCTCCAGATAATGTCCACTCTGGACAACCCCTCCAACAACTGTCGAAAATGGGCCACATCATATGTCGGCCTATCTGACCTCCACTCACCTGTAACCGACACCCATCTCCTGTATCCTAACCACACACATCTCGGTGGGAATGCATCTGCTCAAGGAATCCCTATCGGTCAAACATAGACTATGTGATTGTAGGCCCAATAGTGTCGTATACATGTACATAGGCTAAACCTGCGTAGCCGCTTGTATGCCCAAAGCTCTCTGTAGAGTTGCACCAAAAATGCTGGTGTCCAGGAAAACCATGTCTCATGAACCATCATATCATGGAGCACCCCCATTATTGATTAGGGAAAGCATCCACCCTCTGCATCAGGAAGTGCATAGTAGCACACTACCTCCATCAATAAAACTACTAGCCTCGTCTCATCCGAATAGGCTAGGTACATCTCTCCATAGCTCAAACTGGCACTATGGAAGCTCAACTCCACTGCCCCCTCACCAAATACGGTACCGATCAACTCCTCTGAGGCCTCGGAGGAGATATAATACACCTAGGCCCCCAATATGGGTAACCTCAGGATCTGGAACATGTCCTTCAGGGTGATGGTCATCTCATCCGTCAGAAGGTGGAACGTGTTGGTCGCGGAGTCCCATCTATCGATGAGCATGACCATCAAACTAGGTTACCGAATAGCATGTCAATAGCGTCGAATATCTCTCATGCCCACTACCTCCACATGCTACAGCTCCAATGGGCTCGCTAGGCTATGTAATGTCACCAGCAGTGGAGGAACCCTGTCTTGCATGTGTAACTGTGATCAACCCTACATCCAATCTAAAACACAACATTAATCTACCTTTACCATGACCTTATTCCTCACTTATCATTACCTACCACCCTATTTTTTACCTTACCCATCTCAAACACCTAACTTACATAATTTTTTATTGGACCCTTGAGCCTACAATATTGACCGGTGCCGCTTCAGCCTAACTAACTCCGGTCACCCTTAAACTAGCATCAATCACCTACTTGGTGACCGATATCGGTTCGACATAACTGACCACAGTTCCACGTAACCAGCATCGGTCACCTGTTAGGTGACTGATTCCCAGTTCTACCTGACTAACCGATGCTGGCCAAGCTTGACCGATGCTGGTCACTATCGCGGAAAAATTTGTGACTTCCCAAACCCCCCTTTTTCTAAAACCCTCCCACCTATCCCTTTTCATCACTTACACTGACCTACACTACCCCAAAACCCCTACCCACCCCACCTATCTAATTTCCTACCCCTCCCCTCCTCTTTTTTGCCCATTTTCCCCCCCATACCCGCTTTAACTTTTTTCCCACCCACAAAATCCACAAACCCACCCAAATCCAAAAATAGACAACTCTTACACCATTTACTCTATCTAATTAACCTTAAATAGTTAGGCGCTTACCTCGTCATGTTGCCACCATCTCGGTGGCATGTCTGGCCGCTATGCTGATGGTCCACCCGATCCCTCTCCTGCCTTTTCCATCACTTACTATCTACCCACACACTCCAACCAATTGAATCCCTCGCTAAGATCTCATGGACCCGTTACCAACCAACCCAACCACTGTCAACCCACACTGCCTACTCATTGTCTCGTTTCCTCTGGATGATTTTGTCACTTTTCTCTCTTTTTTGTCCTTTCTTCACTTCGTAATTCACAAATGAATAATAAAACCATGAATTTTTTGTTTTTATACCAACCCCGACCTAACCGACGTCAGTTATCCTTGACTGGCATCTATCTCGTTCCCTACCTAACTATCGTCGGTTATCCTATACCGACATCGGTTATCCATGACCGCCATCGGTCACCCTTACCTACACATTTCCCTTACTTTTCCATTTTACCCCACCCTCTACCTTTCTCTTTACCCCATACCTTTACCCAACCCATTACCTTACCTTTCCTGACCTCATCATTTACTACCTCCATTTGTCCTCCTTTGGGGACTCATTATTTTACCCTTACCTCAGCCTTACCCACGTCGTGATCTCAATATTTGGACCTGGACCATTACTAGTGACCTTTGACCTCATGTGTTTGCTATACCTTGTGGCATTGTTACCTATGTTGATTGACCCAATGACCTTACCTAGCCTATTACTGTGACTGTTTATCCTGACCCTACCTTTGGTGTACTGGAACATACCTAAACATTCCTACACCTAACCTATGTTGTGCTTCCTGACCTTATCCTATACCTTGGATACCAGATTCAATTCACCCTTGTTTGGATAAACCTCTTGACCTTAGATGATGTAGAGTTTGCCTACTCTTCAACCCAGTAGTGTGTTGTAGTTTATACGTGTGCGTGCGTTTGACTATTTCTACCTTTGACCTTGACCCTTTACTTAGATTTCCTGAATAGACCTTTCACTCCTTTTTCCCTATACCCGCTTACCTTTTCTTCACATTTACCTTTTGTCAAACCACTCACCGCTTCAACCTACTGTCTCATCAATTCCTGGTTTGAGGGGGATCACCTTCACCCTCACATGGGGCAACCACATCTTATTTTTGTTAGTATTGCTTACCAATACAAGCTACACAACAAAAAGGGGCAAAATGTAGAGACTAAAATTAGGTCATACTCCCCTTTTGTCTCTCGACATATAAGCACCTTTTTTTTTACATTTACCTAGCCATGACCCCCTTCTCCCCACTAATATTAATTTAATTAAATTAATGCATTATCCTCACTATATTAATTATTTAAATATCTTATTTAAATAATATCTACACATATAGTTCACTTAGACACCTCACCAAGCTAACTCAACCTAAGACCTATTCTTAGTAAGTTACCATAACTAACTAAGACTTACCCAAACCCTAAAAATCAATGCCTACATTCCCTCTAACCACATTCCTGCATGCACACAAAAGGCTTCCAGTCTAATAAGTGGGATAATGACATGAGATCCAAGAAAATTAGGAGGATCTCCCTAAGTTTAGTAAACCTAGGAAATCCCACCTTGTCCAACGTCAGTTACCCCTAACTATCATTGGTTAAGCTAGACCGCCATCGGTTACCCCTTTTAACCCCTAAACTACCTTATTCACAAGGTTGGAAAACATTGGGATAAATTTGATGAGAAAGAAAAAATCTCAGGGAGATAACGCATCTTCAGAGAGCATATTCCAGCAAAAACTCACATCCAAGGAAGGAGATTGAGCATCTTCTCCTGCACAGCCATCCCAGCCATGATCTGATCTATCCAAGCAAAGACGAGTGTGCATGCAGCCCATGCAGAAGCTTTTATTTAGTTGGTGATCAATTGCAGCCTTCAAACCCATCATCAACACCTCTATACTTCACACATAGACCTACAGGAATGAAATCCAAGTAAGTATAATGTCATACTTCTCTGGTTTGTTTCATTTCATCATTATTTTATCACCCATTGTTTATCTTTCTCCCCATTGACATTCTCCAACATTTTCACCTCCATAGATGTATTAAAACCTCATAAAATCCTACTCCATTCACCCAATATCTCATCCCAACCAACCAAAATCCTTTGTGCAATCACAAAGGAGACCAAAACCCTGTTCTGTGGCATTTCTAGATCTCATAGTAATCGGTGCAAGTTATACTTAACCGCCATCGGTCACCCCTGACCGATGCCGATCTCTGTGTTTTCCAACACAACCTTAAACAGAGACCTACCCACCTAATTTTACCTCACCCTCACTTACGTGTGACCTAACCGAGACCTTTATCAGACTTGTAGAACCCAAAACCAACCATTTGACCTTTGGATTCTATTCTAGCTTAGCCTGTTAGATTAGATCTATTTTCTTGTTGTGTTTTTAAGTGAGACACCTAAATCATTTGAAAATAAAAATAGGATTTACTTTGTTTACAACATTAATTTGTTTAAAATAATGGACTGACAGCCATCTAGGAAGTATCATACTTCCCGGATCTAGCTCACGCTAGGTAATTCACTACCCATATTATTTAATTCCATCTGGTGGTCTTGTTTTCATTACAAGTAGTTCCTCTTAGCCAAAAGGAATCTCTCACGGTCAGCTGTGGATTCATAAGTCATACGCGCACAACAACCCATCAACCGACATTTGAACATGTATTCCTCCTATTCCCGTTACCCTATTTGTTTCGTCAACGCTTCTAAGAAACAATCTATGAAAAAGGTGAAACAATATTGTGTGTTGATGATTTACTTATTTTTTTATTAGATAAGGTAAAAATAGGGATAGAATCCTATGTGCCTTACAAAAGGAGGAAAAAAACCAACAAGAAAGAAATAAAAAGAAAAGTCATCAAAAGGAGTTAAACATGCTTAACTCATACAATGAAGATTAGGACTTTAAGCAAAAAAGGACAGAGGGAAAAATAGAGAAAAGAAACCATCCCTAAAACACCAAATAACAGAAGTTCACCAAAAGTCTGCCAACAGTCCAGAAAACCTAGCTAATTTTTAGGAAATAATTCACTACTTCCAACATGAATTCCTTTGATTACGGCACCCTCAGCACCCTTTTCATTCATGTCTTCCTCCAGCTCTTCATTAAAACTACTGATGTGTAAGTTGAAATTCCTCCTTTTAGTGCCTTCTTCCATCCCTTCCAACATATCACTCAACTTTTTGATATGAAACTCCAACTCCATAACATTTTGTTTAGACTTCACCTGGGATGA
Source organism: Taxus chinensis (assembly GCA_019776745.2). Classification (NCBI taxonomy): domain Eukaryota; kingdom Viridiplantae; phylum Streptophyta; class Pinopsida; order Cupressales; family Taxaceae; genus Taxus; species Taxus chinensis. The sequence goes on from CM034154.1 coordinate 308,293,930, forward strand.
GACACTTTTCTTAGAAACATTCATAACATCCAACATGGTTTCCCTTTGACGAACATTAGTTTCCTCCATCACCTAAAGCTCCCCCTCTAAATACTACACCTTTCTACCCCACTCCTCGAAACACTTAAAATTACCATCCCAACCCCTCTTTTTGGAGGTGCTTGCATCACCACGACCTTCCTCACTCTTCTCTTTTTTAGAATCCTCCCCCACATATTTACATTTCCCAGCCTTCATCTTAGTAAGGCATTTTGTAAGAGTGATATCATTCTCCTCCACCTTATCTTTCAGAGATGAATTTATAATATGTTTCCCATTTTTAAACAATAGAAGGATGATCCCTTCATGCAAAGGCATATCTGCCTTCTCCTACTGGAACTCCATCAAAGACATAAACTAAAAAATGAATGTTCACCATGACCTTATGGTAAAACACATTCAGAAGGGTCATATGATGAGTATAGATTTTTTTAGTATTTTCCTTCCAGAGTGATATACTTCATGATTTTAAGGCATAATTCTCTCCATATTCCTAGGATACGTGACCTAGAAATACAATCAGTAAGGAAAGATCACCTTTCCTTACTCGCGAAGAAAATCTCAATTTCATGCTCTCTGCGGGTTCTATCCTTAAATATTTTGAGCTTGTCCATTTTCATCTCCATCTTAAGGGAAATGGTGGACTATGAAACCTCAATTTCCATTCCTCTAACCTTGAAATTTCCCTCTTTCCAAGCTCTGCCAAAATCCTTTAGTAGGGAAGGGTTGCGACCTTGTAATTTAGCAATGAAATTACTGAAACCCCTAATCTTAAGCTTGTTCCACAAATGTTGATTAAAAGCTTCAATGTTCTGGCTAGGTGGTTCAACCTTGATTCTATCACCACCCATATTCACAAAACCAAAATTCCCCTATTCGTTAACACTTCTTAAATTTGGATCCCCTTTCACACCAACAAAAATTGAGGAATAAAACTTATCATGTAAGTTGTCACAGACTCAGAGCTCACTCATACCAACATCATCAAACTTAGTTCCCTCAATCTCTAATAATTACTTTATTAATGTTCATGGGTAAATCATATCCTTTACACCAGATCTTATAATCATTACTAAGAACTTTGTAATTAGTCATCTTATTCACGCACTTATTCCCTTGACACAAAGTATGATTATAAGAAACCTTTACAAAATATTTTAAAATTTCCTTAAAATTTTTGAGGATATTTATTAAGGGCCAATTAATGGAACCCTGATTGTTAAGAGCATTAATAATGATGACTGAATCACCCTCAATCTAGATGTCCTTAAAGCCTTTTTATTTTGCCAACAAAATTCCTTAAAGGAGAGCTCTAGCTTCTGCCATATTGTTTGTTTACCATCCTAATGGACTAATGTAAAAAAAGAACTAATCACCTTCATTGTTTCTTAAAATTCCACCTCCCCTAGCTTGACCCAGATTCCCTTTAGATGCCCCATCAAAATTTATCTTAACAACATTTTCGTCAACCCTGATCCAAATGGAGTTCTTTTTAGGTTTGTGTAATTCCACTGATCCAAGGGTGAACTTATTAATAAATTTCTACTCCCCTTTTAGGAAGGGTTTATTTTCCTTGCCTTTACAGAGTTTGATATTTTCCTTGATGGCTGCCAAATTTTTTCTTTTAAATTTCAAGAGAAGAGATTTATGGTCCCAGAAGATACAATCATTCCTAGCCTTCCATAACCCCCCCCCCCCCCCCCCCCCCCCCCAAAATGAGGGAGGGCAATATTCTTGGCCCAGAACAAGATGGGAAAATAGAATGGACTCTCCCATTGAAAACAACAGTTCTCAATAGTCAAGGGAAAAATCCATTGGATATTGAACATATCCATAATAGAAGTAAAAAACCCATGGGAAAAGGAGAAATGAAGGAGAAGATGGTTGAGATTTTTCTCCTCTTTCCTACAAAGAGACAATCTATTGGGAAGCTTCATTCTCCTTTTCCTGAGATTTTCCATAGTCAGAATTCTATTTTGGACAGCCAACTAGTAAAAGATATCAACCTTAGGGATAAGATCCTTCACCCAAAGCTTACCCCAATAGTCATTTTGCATATCATCCTTTAAATTTAACATATAGGTATATTTTACCGAGAAAATTCCTAAATCTTCCTCTTTCCATTCAACAGAATCCTCCTTGGTCTAGAAAATGGGGATATGGAAATCCCTTAATTTATTGTTGAGAACCCGAAAGGGTTGGATATCTCCATCAAATTCCGGAGGAGGATCAATGGTTTCCCACCTGATAGTATTCTCCTAGATCTAGAAGTCTCTTATCCTAATTTTCCTTTTTCCACATAGAACTGAGCAACCCTTTTCCAGATTGCTAGGTTAGCTAAGGGGAAATCCTTGATCCAACTATTATAGCAAAAACTGATTCTAGTACCTTTTCATATCTCCCACATTGTAACTTTGGTTAGGATATATTTAGAGGCCACAAAAGAGTTCCAACAAAAAGATTCTATTAGAATATTGTCTTGATCAAAAAAGGATTCCATTCTACCTATATTCCACAAATATTTCATCTTTATGATTTCCACCCAAAAACCTTCCTCTCTAGCAATCCTCTAACCAACTTTGGCAATCAAGTCCTCATTCATAAGTGAAATATTTTTTAACCCCAAACCCCCACAAAACTTTGGTTTAGTGACTTTTTCCAGATTTTCAGATTTTCTAGAAGTCTCTTATCCAGATTTTCCTTTTTCCACATAGAACTGAGCAACCCTTTTCCAGATTGCTAGGTTAGCTAAGGGGAAATCCTTGATCCAACTATTATACCAAAAACTGATTCTAGTACCTTTTCATATCTCCCACATTGTAACTCTAGTTAGGATATATTTAGAGGCCACAAAAGAGTTCTAACAAAAAGATTCTATTAGAATATTGTCTTGATCAAAAAAGGATTCCATTCTACCTATATTCCACAAATATTTCATTTTTATGATTTCCACCCAAAGACCTTCCTCTCTAGCAATCCTCTAACCAACTTTGGCAATCAAGTCCTCATTCATAAGTGAAATATTTTTTAACCCCAAACCCCCACAAAAATTTGGTTTAGTGAATTTTTCCTAAGCCACAAGAGGGAATTTAAACTTCTCCACAACTCCCATCCAAAGGAATCTTTTCTAGATTTTCTCCAAGGACCGAATAACTTTAGTAGGGAGCTTGAAAAGTGACATCACATAAATAGGAATACCTTGAAGGGAGATTTGGAGTAATTGAATCTTACCATCCTGAGAAAGCAAGAGACCCTTCCAAGATGAAAGTTTACTATTTACTCTTTCCAATAGAGCATTCTAAACTGAAATGTTAGGCTTCTTTTGGATTAGGGGCATACCCAAATAAGAACCCAACACATGCTTAATCCTACATCCTAAAATGCGTGCTAATATAGCTTGAAAATGATTCTCCACATTGATGAAAAAAACAAAACTTTTATGAAAATTAACCATCTGTCCCAAAGACAATTCATAATCATTAAGAGCCACCTTAAAATTGGAGGTTTCATGGAAAAATGCCTTACCAATCATAAAGTTATCATCCACAAAAAGATTGAGATAGATAGAGGGGAGACCATTAGAGATTTTTATACACTGTACATAGTTAGAAAACATAGCATGTTGATAGATTCTACTCAAATATTCAGCCATTATAACATAAAGGAAGGGAAAAAAAGGATCACCTTGTCTCAACTATCTACCTACTTGGAAAAAACCTTCTGGTTTACCATTCACAAAAACCAAATAACTAGAAGGGGATATGTAGTTCATTATCATATTTACCAGAATGTTATCAAAACTAACCTTTAACATGATAGCTTGGAGGAAGGACCACATAATCCTATCATATTATTTATGCATATCCATCTTAAGAAACATAGCTGATCTACTAGAGCTTTCAATGGAATGTATGGCTTCTTGAATCACAATAATGTTGTTAGTAATTTAACTTCTTAGAAAAAAATCCCCTTGATTTTTAGAGATGAAGTTTGAAAGAACCATTCTAATCCTCCTAGCTATGATTTTAGTTAGTAATTTATAACTGGTGTTGCAGCGACTTATAGGTCTAAAATCCTTAACTTCTTTAGCTCCAACAATTTTCGGCACTAGGACTAGGAAAGTGTTATTCATTTGCCTCACAAGATGACTATTGTTGAAAAATTCTTGGACCATTTCAATGACCTCTTGCTTTATCACCTCCCAGAATTTTTGAGAGAAGGAGGGGAAACCATCTGGGCTTGAAGATTTATCTGGTTCCATATCAAAGACCATAATGATTTTCCTCCTCCGAAGAACTCCTTAAGAGATCTCTATTTTCAATGGGTGTGATAACATCCTAGAATAGATCTAGTAATTTATTATGAACCGGCTCCTCCACCCTCTGCCCTTGCTTAAAAATCTCCTTGAAGTAATTTATGATAGTCACATTGATATCCTTACTTTTCGAGTAGATCTCACCATTATCACTTCTTATCTCATTAATATTAAGGAGATTAGCTTTGGAGGTGGCAGAGAAATGGAAGAATTTAGTATTGCTATCACCCTCCTTAAGCCATTTCACCCTTGATTTTTGTCTCCAATAAACCTCATCTTTATCCAGGATCTCATGGTACTCAGACATGAGTTTTTGTTCTTGATCCTTGAGAGCTGTATTAAGACCATCATTCTCCATAAGTTCCTCAGTATTTCTTAAATCCTCAGTAATTCTACTTTTTTCCTAGAAAATATTTCCAAAAGTATCCGTCTTCCATATTTTAAGGTTACTTTTAATATACTTCAGTTTAAAAAACAAGCTGAAACTAACAACCCCATGAACTTGAATATCCCACCATTCTTTAATTCTATTGAAAATATCAAGGTGATCTAACCACATCTTTTCAAATCTGAATGGTCTATATTTTTTCAATTGATTCATCCCCAAATCAAGAAGAATGGGGTTATGATCCAATCGAATTATGGGGAGATTTTTTAGAGAATATAGTTAATTGATCATACAAAGATGACTCACCACAAATATGTCCAATCTAATCTAACAATTTACTTAGATTAGATTAGACAATTAATTTTAAGAATTTGATTTTAAAAATCAAATCTAAATTAAAACAATACTTTAGAATGATTGATTTAGGATTATTTCATCATTTATTAGGCATGGGTATATAGTAAGTTAAAAATTCTATTGTTTTATCTCAATCATAATATGCCACTAACTTTCTTAAGAGGTTCAATATGATAGATTGTAAAATTGTTACTATTCCTATATAAGTTGGATGTAAACTTTATCCTAAACTTGCATATGAAAAAGCTAATCCTACTCTTTACAGGAAACATGTAGGTAGTTTTATTTATGCTACTATTACTAGACCTGACATTACTTATGCAGTAGGTATTGCTTCAAGCTTTATGCAAGAGTCATATCATGATCATTGGACGTTAGCCAAAATAATATTGTGATATATTGAAGGCACAATTAATTTTTGTTTACATTAGAATTTTACTAACAATGCATGTTTATATGGATATTGTGATTCTAACCATGTTTTTGATGTGATTTATTGAAATTATACAAGTGAATATGTGTAAAAGTTTGGTGCAGGTGCCATTACTTAGAACAGTAAAAAGTAGCCAACAGTCTCCATTTCTTATACCGAGGCAGAGTATAAAAGTGTAGTGGAAGCAATAAAAGAAGCCATGTGGCTAAAGAGGATGTTAGAAGAGATACACATGGAAGCTAAAGGAATTAATCCTCTTCTATGTGATAGTCAAAGTTGCATTTGTTGGCATGTTGATTTTCTGGTGTTGTCATTGATGTAAAAGTTCAATAATGAAAAAGAAAATTATGGCTCGAAGTGTTAGCAGATTCCTAAGCATGATCATGGCATAGACATTTAGGATTTTATAAGTGTTTGTAAGATGAATTAAATAATTCTTTAGATTATATTTTAATGCTTTGGATTTTGTCCAAATTATGTTCTCTTTGCTTCAAAGTATGAATTGCTTGCTTCAGAGTATGAACTGTTTACTTCAGAGTATGAACTAGTTTCTTTAGAGTATGAACTTTTTCCTTTTGAAATGAATAGGTTTCTTCAAAGTATGGACTGTTTGCTTTAGATTTTGTTAAAATGTTATTGTGACACATGGTGAAGCTCAATCGTATGCAATATTGAAGTGGAGGAGTGTAGGTAAAAGTTTTGAGAATGATTTGTAGGTGTTCATCTAGACTTAGTCTAGATGCTTGAAGACCAAATGGTGTATGAGAATGAGTTGTAGAAGTATATGAGATCATGGAAGCATTTATAAGTGTGATACATGTTGTCTCAAGTGTGTTAGGTACTTTTTGAGTGCTTGGAAGTATATTCATGTGGTTGTTCTATTTTGTTATAGTGCAAACTTGGTCTAATCCTAGTGCTTTGAGGCCTAATTAGGCATGATAGTCACTTGAAGGTATGTGTGAGATATTGAGATCAATATCAAAAGTATGCTAAGTTTTTTCATCATGTAGATATATTTTTTAGAGGTTTCGTAATGATTTTTAGTGTTGGTTCAATCTGTCATAGCGTAGAACATGTAGATCCCCATGGCCTAGTCATGCAAATGATATGGAAGATGAAAATGAAAATATATTCATGAATTTTTGAGAATTAGAGATATTAGTAGAGTGTAGCAGGATGGTGTGGGAAAAAATTTATGATTCCATGTTGAGAAAATTACAAGTTATGATGTTTTGGGTGAAACAAGGTGCTTAAGAGTGTTATTTCCAGCTCGAAGCAAGTGAAATGCCCATGGTTGGAACATGTATAGTTTGAATGGGAAGCTGATTATTTTAGGTATGTTGGTACATGGAGATAATAATATACCATAGCTGGAATGAGGTCAAATGAGGCCCAAACATTTATGAATTAATGCTAAGTAGGTAAACTGCTTGTTATAAGTGCTTGAAACCCTAGGTTGCAAAAGTGATGCAGAATATTTTCTTGGTAAGTTCCCATAATTGATTTTTATTTCTTGTATAATGATTGGCTGTTGTATAGGAGTCCTCCATAGTTTACAAAAATGTATGGTAGAGCATGTAGTGATGGGTAGACCCCACCTGAAAATGTTAGTTTATGAAGAAGTCCAATTTGAGGAAAAGTTGTCTAAAGCAGTTGCAAAATAAATTAACATTGTTTTTGGAATGGGAGTTTATAATTTATTTTCCATGGTTTTTTAATATCATGGTTGAGATTCTAGAGGGAAAAATTTTCACCCTATTTATGAAGATTGGCCCTACTAAGGCAGTATTTGGGACTAGTTCTGGAGCAGTTACAGAGATGGGCCTGATTGAAGGCCTTCCCTTTAGAGTTGGAAGGAAATGTAAGATGTTCTAGAAATATAATTCAAAATAATTTATAATGGGGTATTTATTATTCTCATAATGATGATATTGGAAGGTTCAATCCAGCTCAAATTTTTAAGAAGAAGGTTATCTTGTTTCTTAGGACAGAATTACTTTTGCTAGAAGATGGAGGTAGAATAGGCATTATTTATATGGATTGGTTGATTCTTAATATAAATAGGAGAGTGAATAGGGGTGAATTTTCTTCCTATTGGATTAATTTTAAGGTATCTTAAAAGTGGTAGAAAGGGTGCAAACTAGTTGTTTTTCTTAAACAACTTTTTAGGAAGTTCAGTTTGGTGAAGATGAAAGTTGGTGTGATTTTCATGTATGGATGTTTCATGAGCTCTAGAAGAGCATGAATGTGATAGAAAAATCATGTTTATTCAACTTATTTGTTACATTCCATAGTTGAGGCATTTTTGTGTGTGTTTTAAGTCCATAGGTGAAGAGTGGGTCCTTGAAATTGTTGTTTTGAGAAGGATATGAGCCTTCTTAGTTGTGTTATTATAGAATTTGATTGGTGCAAGATATAATTAACGGCCATGTATGATTTTTTTATGTCATATTTGACATGTATTTAGAAATTAGGGATATTAACTAATCATGTTTATGAGGTTTGTGGTTTATTCTCATCTAGGTGATGGGGTTTTGAGCTGTTTTTGAGCTAAGTGTTTGAGCATTCCTGGCCTTCATGGGTCCATTTGTGAATTTTTTTATGAATGTATTGGGATTTTTTTATTTATTTTGGTCGAAATTATTATTAAGGACCAACTTTCTTATGTGTTAATCAGTAGAGAAGCATATAAAAGTGATGTTTGAGTTTAAATTTGAACTAGCCAAGTGAGAGGGAAAAGTGTGACCCAAGTGTGAGTGTGTAATAGGTATGAAGGAATAATTTCAGAGATGAGGAAATTTGTGAATGGATTATTAATGTTAGAGATCTTGTGTGTAATAGTTTGAGATCAAATCAAGTCAATTTTTTCCAAGTTTGATTAAGTTGAAGGATGAGGGTTTAAAGTGTGTTTGAAGGAATTTGGAGATGAATCTGGTGATCACCATCAGCTTATTTTGCTGCAGCATATCTATTTTGATACCTTATTATTAAAATATTTGTGATGATTCATATTCATCCAAGTATCTTGTTGTGAGTAATATCAACAAGGGTTTAGGGTTTGGTGCTCCTTATGGGGTTGGTACCTCACTAAAGAAATATCTTGTGATGTGTAATATTCACTTGAGTATTTTTATCGTGAGTAATACCAGAAAATATTTTTATGGGTTTTCTTCCCCTTAAGGGTTTCCCACTTACATCTTGTGTTCTTTTGTACTTCTTGTTTATGTTATTGTGGATGGTTGTTTATTTATTGTTATGATCACATTAATTCATGGTTAAATGTGAATGGTGTATTAAATTTAATCTAAAATTGTTTAAAGGTTTTCAAGGATTGATTCACCCCCTATTATTCCATTTTGATTCCAAAAATTAGTATCAGTGAAAGTTCTTTTGGAGAAGTTGGATCACTTGAAAGGATATCCTTGAAGTACAAAAATGATGAGTCATTAGAGTGGCTCTTATTACAGCAAGGCACCATTGTTTGATGGAGTGAACTATGGTATTTTTAGATTATGAGGATGAGGAATCACATCATGTCCCTAGGGTTTGATATTTGGAAATATGTGGAGGATGGTTATAATGTTCTTGCTACTCCTCCAACAATTCATGTAGACAAGAAGTTGTGTAGTGATAATTTAAAGGCTATGAATGATATCATGTGTGGTCTATGTGAATGTGAGATTATGAAGGTGATGCATTGCGAATTAGAAAAATAAATGTGGGAGAAAATTTAGGTATTATATGAAGGAGATTCTAAGGTAAGGATAAATAAACTTCAGAATTTCAAAAATGAGTTTGAAGGGTTAAAAATGAGTGATGATGAGCCTATTTCTACATACTTGCTTAGGGTTGAAAAGGTTTTCAACACCATGAAAGGTCTAGGTGAAGAAGTGAAGGAAGATGTTGTAATTCAAAAGGTTTTGAGATCTCTAACACCTAGGTTTGGTTCCAAAGTGTCTGGTATTAAAGAATCCAAATACTTGATTCTCTTAAAAATGGATGAGTTGCATGGAACCCTAATTATATATGAGATAAGAATTCAAAATGATAAACATGTCAAGAAGGAGATAATTTTCAAGACTAAAAAATAAGACAAAGATAAAGAATACTAAGGATGATATTTTTTCTATGATATGGATGATTTTGAGTTTCATGATGAATAAATTTTTACCATTCTTGCTAGAAGATTGAAGGTTGGATATGGAAAATACAAAGGTAATATTCCTTATAAATATTTTAGTTGTGTAAAATTAGGTCATTTTTCTATCAATTATCCTCATAAGCATAAGGAGGAAGATCGTGATGAGCATGATGAAGATCATGACAAGAAGTATCACAAGAATAGTAAAGGCAAGAATAAATTTAAGAAGTTTTACTATTAGAAGAAAGGAAAAAAAGATTTCTATATAAAGGAAGAGGATTGCTATTATCTGGTAGCTGTGATAGTGGTGTTTCAAAATATGAATCTAAATCAGAGCATGGAGATGGAGGTGATGAGGTGTTATTCATGAAAAATAATGTTGTTAAATCTATGATTAATGGTCATATCATTTTTGGTGACTGCATACATTCTAAAGATGATGAAGAAGATTATATTGAAGATAAACTAGAGAGTATCCAAACTGACTTGAGGCATGCTAAAAATAATAACAAGAAGTTGAGAACTGAAGTCAAAGGATACGAAGATAAGATTCATGATATAAAAGAGAAACATTTTTCTGAAACAAACAACCTAAATGAGAAAATGAGGGTGCTATAAGAAAAGGTTAAGTTTCTAGTCACAAGTCTACAAGACAAAGAGAGTAAGTGCACAAAATTTGAAGAGGATATATAGTTCTTAAGAGTAGAGTTGTTATAAGGTTGATAAGAAGACTAAATCCTTTCAGAATTTTTGATAAAATCATCAAGGACCTTGATGATATTCTTGGAAAATAAAGATCTAGTAGGTGATAGAGAAGGTTTGGGGTTTAATGATGACCTCAAGGGAAAATAAGTGATGCAAGATGATAGTGTTTCAAGAAAGAAGGATGAAGAACCAAGATTCAAGGAAGTATGGAAATAAGGATAACTCTCACCAAAGACAATGTGAAAACAAAATAAGTTAGGTAACCTAATGCTTCAAGGTATGAAATATCATTTAATGGTTATTGTTTCACTTGTAATGGTTTTGGTCATAGGGATAAGGAGTGTAGGAGGTATGCTAGAGATGATCACCCTTGGAGGGATAGTAGGAGTGAGAAAACAAAGAGTGTGGTGTGCTACAACTATCATGAGAAAGGTCATGTTGCTAGATATTGTTTCAATGAACCATAACATCAAAATTGGAATATTGAAGGCTAAAAGGGAAGGAGTAGAGTTGTGTGTTTCAATTGTTAAAGGTTTGGACATATTTCTAGGGATTTTTATGGCATTATTAGGGAAAGAAGTATATTTCAAGGTCATCATAAACATGCTAGAAGGTAGAACAAGTCATGAGAACCAAGAGCAATCAATTAAGGTACATCAATAATTGATATGAATGTAAGTCAAGTTGTGTCTTAGAGAACTAACCAGAAACAAGACTAAAAAGGTGATGTGAAGGTATCTAAGAGTTCATGGGACCTCTTTAGGTCATTCTTCTAGATTTATCATGAAAGGATATTCCTATACTAAACTTCTTAGAGGTATACTAATCCATATGAAGCATTGAGAAGAGGGGAGCTAGTTGATTGAAGTATGTAGCTATCATGAGGTCAAAGTATGTCATCAACTCAAGGTCTTGTTTTCTTATGTGTTTTGTTCAAAGTATTCATAGTGAAGTTTATAACGGTGAAGTCAGGTTCCCAGTTTCTTCATGTCTTTTAGTTTGTGGTTTTCATGATATGATGATATTGATGATCTCCTCAAATGGTGTTGAAAAAATATTGGTGTAGTACTAGTTATAATTATGTCATATTATGTTGAGTATCAAGTATCTCTGCACCTTGAGTTGATGTTAAAATTTTAATCAAGAGGCATATTATAAAGTATTTAAGTATGATTCATGGAGTTTTGGTCTAGGAGAACAAGGTTAGATACTAATTCAAATTGTCTTAATCACCTCATGTTATCAAGGAGTTGTGTCCTGATTGTCTCAATATAGGCTTGTCAAGTTTTGATAGTTGTATCCAAGCTATGGATAGGTTCTCTGTTAATGAAATAAAGATATATGAATATGTTCTACATATCATATTGTTTCCTTGATGGTTTCTATTCAAAAGAGGAACTGTGCAAGATCTTGAAGGTGTAATAATTCCTATTCTATATGGTCAAAATTCTTATAAGAACACTTAGAACTGAAGGGTCTTTGATTGATCTGTGAAGACATGAAGTTGAGTTGAAGAAGGTGATTTTTATATCCCTATATGGTGCATAATCACAGGGGAGTCAGATTTCATGTGTCTCTTGAAGTTGTGTTTTGATATTGTTCCAAGAAGGTTAACAGTGTTGGTGAATGGAGTTATACTTGAGGTCTACAAATGATGATTAGGCTATAGAGTAAATTGAAACAAGTGTGAGGTTTTTGTGTTAATGTTATGAATATTTTTAATTTTTACTACATTATTGTTGTATTTGTGTTGATATGAAGTGAAGATTGTTGAGATGTCCTAGAAGGTGTTTTTCTCTCTGAATATTCAAAGGTATGAGTAGATTATAGAAGGATTGGAAGAAATTCATAGTTGTTTCAAGGTTGAGAAAGTTTCAAGTAGAGTTAAGGTGTGACTTAGGTCAAAACAGAGGTATGTTTTCACTATATGATTCATTATGACAGAGATGTATTTAGTATAATCATGTTATTGCTCTATGGGCTGATCATTGACAAGAAGTTTTTTGTATCAAGTGTATAGAAGTTTGAGTTTAGGTTAAGTGTGTAAATGTTGAAGCATGAATATAGTCAAGAAGTTTTTGGTATAGTGACATTTGAGCCATGAAAGATGGTTCTAGTATGTGGAGAGGAATTATGATGACTTGATTAGACCAATTGTAAAAGGTGTAATGACATTCTCTAAGTTTGTGAAATTTTTCTAATGCAGGGGGAGCTAGTTTAGTTCCAATCAAAAGTAAAAGGGTATTATAGGCTATGTTTGTGCTACAGTGATGAGCTACAAGGATTGTCAAGTTCTCTTGGAGTAAGGGGGAGTTGGTTACGACTCTTAAACATTTGTGAAAAGTTTCTGAAATGCAGGTAAGGAAGATTTGTTGATGAATGATGGTTATATTTAAAAGAGAGTTAATCAAGTAATTCAAGAGTGCAGTGTAGCTGGTTATCAGACCATAATGGTTTGATATAGGGTTTTAAAGGTCTCCAAGACATGGGAAGATTACATTAGCCTTAAATTAGGTAGGGAAGGTGCTAAGAAGGTTTTCTTTACCTCATATTGGGAATGTTTTATGGATATACTTCAAAGGTAAAGGAGATTTTGACTCAGGAAGGTTGTAAAAGCATACTAGCATGTAAAGAATATTGAAATTACTGAATAAGTGCTTCATGGTAGTAATTATTTAATTGATCCATTCCCATGGAAAATAAGCAATTTATGTAAGTTATTATTTGCATCTAAATTTAGAAGTGGATGGCATAATCCCAGGGAGAGCTATAAGGTGCATAGATCAAGCCATAAATGTATGAGAGATTCTAGTGCATGAAGAAGTTAGTCAAGAATGCATGAATTGACTAATTTCAATTCATCAAGGTGGTACTAGTCAAATATATGTCAATGATAGAAACAAGCAAGGTTGTATACTTTATCGGTAGAGATGGATCAAGAAAAAGGTAAGAGTGGGTTTCTCATGTTGATTCATGCTCAAAATGATTGTTGGTATGAGTGTATGATTCTTTCCAGGGGAGCTATATTGTCTCCATGATGTAAAAATGTTGTCAAAATAAAGTACATAAATAAAGGGTGAACATGACCTGTAGGTATAGTACTCCATGAGGTTTTTCAGTAGTTGTAATGAATGCTTTGATCTGGTACTTCAAAGGTTGTGTTTCTAATCAATGGTGATAGTAAGCATGGTAGAATGAAATAAGTTGATCATAAGTTGAAGAAGTGCTTCAGGGTAATAATGATTTTTATCATTAATGGAAAAGATAATTAATGATAATCTAGGATTTTCCATAATAGAAATGGATTTTAAGCATGAGTGAGCTGAGTGTTTCATTGAATCGTATAAGATCTTGTTTGCAATGGATTCAATTTGACAAATGCATATGAGTGTTTACAAATTAGGTATTTCATCCTTCAGAGTTTGTCTGAAGTCTATTCTGTTTGCTTCAGAGTATGAAATGTTTGTATACCTTTGGATTGGACTGAATAGCTTCAAGTCTATAAGAATTCTAAATAGTTTTTATAATGTTATTATGACATGTGGTGAAGGTCAAGCATGTTAGAGTGAGTGAGGAGTGCTAGTACAGGTTTGAGCATGATTTGTAAATGTATCATCTAGACCTAGTCTAGGTGCTTAAATAATAAATAGTGCATGAGAATGAGGTGTAAAAACATGTATATGAGATCATGAAAGCATGAAAAAGTGTGAGACATTTTTTTCCAATCAAATGTGTTATTCCACTTGGAGTGCTAAGAAATATGGAAGTCAGGTGCTCAGGCTTTTGTGCTTTGTCATTAATGATAAAATAGGGAGAAGAACTAGGTCATCAATGATGGAGGCCTAGATTGGGCATGATAGATAGTGTTGCAGGTATGTGTGATGATATTAAGGACATTCATGGAGGTATGATATGTTGTTTTTATCATGTAGATATAGTTTAAGTCAGATGTACCTCCAATCATGTCCCCCTTAGGTTTAAATGTTGGTTATAGCTGATAAAGTATCTTGGTCACCACGAATGGTGAATATCAACCCATAGGCACAACTTGTAAATGCTAACATGAGGATAGTATGCGATCGAAGCATATAGTTACCGGTTTGTGATCAAACCTTTTGATGATTGGATCATGTTCGACATCAGGGTTTCAAATGTTTTGGGATGGTAGCATAGAAAATTCATTATGCCATAACATTTTCATAGAAATTGAGCTCGGCCGATTCAAAATAAGGTTCTTAGAGTGGTCAGCATAAGATTTCAATCTCGATACCTGTCCAACTATGCATACTCATATGTTGTGAAGCCGAAAGTTTTTCATTAAAAATATCCTATCGAAGGACTGTATTTAGCCAATTTTTGGGTTTGTTAGAAGTTCTCACCTACTGCCAGTTAGAGATGAGGCTAAATGACCCCTAAACATTGACTTGCACCTAGAACGAATGCTTGGAAGGTAACCTGCTCTAAACTTTGTGAGTCTCTAAAAAATTTCCTAATTTCAAATTGTCAAGGACATATCTTCATTTGTGAAGGTACCCAGACATTCTATGTTTTGCCACTAAAATTCTTCTCTTGGGTAGACTAAAAATGGGTTTTTGAGCGTTCAAACCTCCCATCTAAAAGTGTAATGCAACTTTGCCTCTTGGAATTTTGTAGTGTATTGTATCAATCTTTGGAGAAAATTAATGGATGTTTATGGATTATTCTCAGAAGTATCTCTATTTTCATTTGCATCCTAAATGATCTTTCAATGCAAATTTTGTTATCTGTGCATGATCTTGCATTGCATTTTAATGGTTTGTAGGTTTATTGGAAATATAGGTGTTCTTCATTCCTTGGTACATCACCTTTGTTAGTTTAGGTTTATTTTTATGCATATTCTTACCCTGTCTCCTTGGCAAGTTAGATTAGGTTTTTGAGTAAACCCTCTGCAATTTTACATGTGCATCTGAACAGAGGAATAGGAACTGGCCTTCATCTGGAGAGCTTTTCTAATTTTACAAGGTCCCACACTTGGGAAAAGCTCCATGTTATGAAATCACACTGAGAGTCTCAACCCATCGAGTTGCAGATATTCAGGGGTGCTGTGATTTTCCATCAATAGTTTGTAGATGTTTCATGGGTGAGTTTCAGTGTTGGTTTAGTTTATCATAACCTAAAGCATTGAATCCCCAAATGTTAGTCATGAAAATGATATGGAACATAAATATTCATAGCTATTAATAACTTATTAAGTATTGGATATTTTATTAGAGTGTATCAATATTTTTTGGGAAAAATTTCAGGTTTCCATGATGAAAATTTTGTAAGATATTGAGCTTTGACTAGAATTGGGTGCTTAAGAATGCTTTTTCCATCTCGATGAGAGAGAAATGATCATGGTTGGAATGTGTAACGTTTGAATGGGACTATAAGTATTTTATATATGATAAAACATGGAGTTGAGAAGATCTCAGAGTTGAAATAAGGTCAACCGAGGACCAACATTTTATGAATGGAGGTTAAGAAGGTAAACGTCATTTTATGAGTTCGAAATCCTAGGTTAAGAGGATGGAGAATATATTCATGGTAGGTGAAAAAAATTGATTGGTTATGATAATATGATGATTGGATGTTTTATAATACTCCTCCATATTTCCATAAAGGTAAGATAGAGCATTTGGTGATGAGTGGACCCCACTAAAATAGGAAAGTTTATGAAGTTGTTCAGTTTGGGACAAAGAAGTCTAAAAGAGTTATGAAATAAATTGACATTTTTTTAGCCTGGGAGTTGACTTTGATGTCCATGGTGATATTAGATCATGGTTTATATTACAAAGGGAAAATTGAGCCTTATTTATGAAGCCTAGTTGTAAGGCAATTTTGGGACAGTTTTGGAGTAGTTTTAGCGATTGACTTGATTGAAGGCCTTATAATTAGAGTTGGAAGGAAATGTAAGAGGATATAGAAATAAGATTCATATTTATTTCCAATGGTATAAGGTTTATCTCATGATGAGGATATTTTATAGGTCATCCAACTTAGCTTGTAGAGAAGAAGGTTGTTGGCTTCTGAGGACAATTTTGTTCAAGATGAAAGACCAAGGTAGAAGATACATGAAATGGATTAGATGATGATTGATATTAGTTCAAGAGTGAAGAGGGATTAATTTTTTTCCTATTGAAGGAAAAAGTGTGACCCAAGTGTGAGTGAGAAACAAGTATGAAGGTATTATTTCAGATATGAGAAAGTATGTGAAATATCGAGGAGTGTTAGAGATCTTGTGTGCAAGGTTTTAAGATCAAATCAGTCCAAGTTTGAGCGAGTTAGAAAGAGGTCTATTTGAACAGGGTTTGAAGGAAATTTGGATCTAAATATTGTGATCACTATCAACTAAATTGTTTTAGAATATCTACTATGATATTCTTATTAAAATCTTGTGCGATGAGTCATATTGATGAAAGTCTCTTATTGTGAGTAGTATCAAGAAGGGTTTAGGGGTTCGTGCTCCTTGTGGGGTTGGTGCCTCACTAAAGAAATCTCTTGTGATGTGTAATATTCACTTAATTATTTGTTGTGTGTAATATAATTTTTTTTTTCAGTGGGTTTTATTCCCTTGAGGGTTTCCCATTTAATTCTTGTGTTCTTGTGTACTCCTTCATCTTTATGTTTTTGTGGATGGTTGTTGCTTATTTTTGAGATCTCATTAATGCATGGTTGAATGTTAATGGTGTATAAAATTTAATTTGAAATTATTTAAATATTTTTAAGGACTGATTTACCCCCTTATCAGTCCATTGTGCTTCCAACCGCATTTCTCTTTCTAGGAATTTAGTTCAGCATTAAAGAATGAAGCATATAGAGATTCATATGTGTAGACACCTAAAATATGCCTACATAGTTTTAATACTAAAATTATACTAAGTACCCTCTTTCCCATCATTTCCATTATAATTAGTAATTTCCTGCTAATTAACTAACATTTCCCTCCATTTCTGTCAATTAACGACAATTCATTAATTAACTAGCCATCCCCCATTACGGATGCCAATAACGACATTCCGTTAGTTATAATCCTCCTATAATCAATTAATTAACTATAATTAGTTAATTAAACCTTTATAACCTTGTATTTAATTAATAAACCTTATTATTAATTAAATCCCCCTATTAAATCATATCAATCCTACCTATTTTCTTCTAAATCACCTCCAAATATCTTTTTAATCTTCTCTTGGCCTATTAATTAATCCTAGTTGATTAATTAAACCCTCTCCAACTCCCATGAGTTAATAATTATACTTAATTATTTCTAATCACATTTATCCCTTCTAATTCTACTTTATCTTTTATCCCACATTCACTAGGTTTATAGCTTCTCCCAAATTGGAAAGCTATATAAAGAACCTACCTCCTTCCTTCACACCTTACACCACATTTTTCGTAGTGATTTCTAGAGGGATATTGATAAGATCATTCTCCATTGTTGGAATAGCTCCTTTATTTTTACATCCATTCTTCTCATAGTTGAGTATTAAAGGAAGATCCAAACATGGCCATTAATTTGTTTTGGTGAGATCCTTTCCTACTTTGTGTAGAAACCTAAATTCCTCTTTTGTAATCTTATTGCTAAAAGCAAACTTAATCATTCTCATTCTTACCATTTTCATTATAATTAGTGATTTACGCTAATTAACTAATTTTTCTTACCATTTTGGTTAATTAACAATTCTTTGTTGATTACCTAGCCTCTTTCACATTCAAGATGCCAATTTACGACACATCGTAAGTCAAAATCCTCTTCCAAACAAACATTTAGCAATTTTAGCTAATTAAGCATATTTTACCCTTGTTTTGGTCAATAAACCCTATTATTGGCTCAAACCCCTCTTCCAACCATTCAAAGTCACCCCACTTCCCTTCAGAACATCTCATAAGGCTTTAAAAGCTTATTATAGCCTCCTAAGTGACCTTGAGTGGTTAATTAAGGATCCTCACATTCTAATCACTTGTTAATCTACTAATCATGATTATAAAACCTTAATCTACATTTTGCTTTTAGTCCCACATGCACCAAGATGCAAGTTTTCCCCAAATATATAACTATAAAAAGGATACCTTTAAAATTTACACCATGCTTTGAATTTCATATCATATAAGAACTATGATTAAGAGCCCAACTTCCTCCTTATAATAGCTTGCTCAATCTTTGCCTCCAACCTTCATGTTGGTTAGTAGAGGGATATCCAATATGGCCTTGTAGCCATTGTTGGAGAGATCCTCTCACCATTTTTGAAGTAGCAACAAAACATAATTTGATTACTCCTAGATTTATTTAGGTCTATGTTAGTTAGCAATTCATACTAAGTAGGCATGCTTTAGCTAAGATTTATTGATATCATGTTAGTTTTTTGAAGTGTTCCATTAATATTTAATCATTAATGTTACTATTGTTAATTCTAGCTTTGTTAATAAACTATATGGTGTTAGTCTAGATATTTTGATTTGTTAGAGAATTTTAGTAGTTTTCAACTTGGAGACAACATATAAATTGATTACTTATGATCTAAATAGGTTCATACTAATTAAAAATCATATATTATAAAGCACATCCAATTTTAACAGATGGATTAGAATTAGATGTTTTATTCATGTTGATGCATTAGATTAGCTATTTCCTGTAAGATTTATCATTGATGTTCATAATAGATTAGCTTTGTTATTGGAACTACTTGGTGTTAGTTTCATTTAATTAACTTATCTTATTTAATATGCATACATTTGGCATGCCTGATGGGATGTACTCCATTGTATCATGCACTTATTTTCAAGTTTTTGTAGTTTAATTTCATTTTTTGCTTTACTAACCCTATTTTAAGCACTTATTGATAAATATTGTATTTATTAACTTGTTTTTGTTAAGTTTTCATGTGTTAAGTGTCCCTTTCCGGTATAAAGGAGGTGAGGTGCTACCAAAATTTTAGGTAAGCAATAAATATTGACATTCCTTTTATGTAAATCCCATGTTTTTGAAGTTGCACAGGTGCTTTATGATAGCGTTAAAACCTCTGCATCATCATTGAAAGGCTTGCTCTATCACTAATATGCTTACACCGCTATTAATATGCTTGTGTTACCACTCTATGGAATTTATCTCTCTATTTATCTCACATGCTACTATTCAACTAGCCCTACATTACTGTTAAAACCCACACGCTATTGTTAACTAATTTGTAATCTCTTTCTACACAGAGAATTACCCTGCGATACTATTGTTTGCACCGCATCTGCATTACTAGGCTTGCACTACCATTCCTAGGATTTTTCTACAATTGATAGCCCTATGTTATGATCACAAGGCTTACGTTAGAGTTCTGTGTAAAATTTTGGCTCGGATTTCAAGAAATTCTAGAATCTGATTTGTAATGTTTGTTGTCATTTTGCAGGGTTTTCTAACTTTTGTTCTACAATTTTTACTATGAATCAATTTTCTAACATGTCTAATGCTTTTATGAATGTTGTATTTCCATGTTTTACTTGAGTTAGACTAAATTTTGTGTATGATCTTCTGTTGTAACTTTTGGTGATCTTGAGAATGAAAAGAAGCTTTAGTCTTCTTTTTCTTACATTTAGATTAATTTGGAAATTTTGTTATTCATTTTACTTAAGAGAATGAAATTTTTACAAATAATTTTAATGGTACATTGAATTAAATATTTCCATTTTCATCTATTTTGATTAATTGTTGTGTATGATCTTATTTTGCATCTTTGAATGATCTTGAGAATAAAAATCAACCTTTAATCCTCTTTCATAATATTGTGGATTTATTGGAAAAATATTAAATTTTGAGTATAGGACTTAATCCACTTGTTAAAGAATTAGGATATAAAAAAATACTAATTACAAGTGTGTTGCAAGTTTCCAATGGTGTGCTAAACCACATTAATTTTGAAAGATATAAAACACACCACTTCATTCAAAACATTGTATTTGTAAGTTTATATAAGGGTCAAAACCCATCCGATTTAAATTGTGGGAAGTATCTTCACACAAGCCATAAAAATCATTATGAGGATTACTACAGGAATCCTAAAGTAGTCCATACCTTGAGGGAACTAGTGGAAATAATGGGAAGTGTCCCACTACCTACTTGACTAGGATAAAAACCCGTGAGGAAATACTTTAAGTTTCCCATATGAAGCCTAGTTCATTAATTTGATTGTGGGGTAAATGGTCATTTATTTTGGATATATTCTAGAAAAATATACCTCTATTAGGAAAGTATTAGCGAGTGTTGAGAATAAAATCCATAGGTATCAATTTGGCATTAGGGAAAATTCGAATTTATCTATCATGTTCTAAAGAGATTTCACAAAGTAAAAAATTTCTCGGAGTCAAAACCTTGTTATTCAAACAAGGGGAGAGTTCATTAAAGTTTTTGCCATATGACATTCATCACGAAACTTACAAAGAAAAACTTTTTCCTAGTTTCTACCTTTTCATAAGATAAGGAAAAACTCTACCAAAGTCACACCACATATTTTTTATCCCCATTTGATCTATCTCCTTTGTTATCTTGTTTCCATTTTTGGTCAAAAGAGAACAATGTAAATGGAAATGCAAAAAACAATCATGACCACCACTTTTGTATTCACTTACATGATCATGTTGCAAAAATAATGTTAAGTGTTGAAAGTGTGCTAGTACGTTCTCATGTTTTGATAAGCCTTTGTCTTGATACCAATGTCAAGACCATCTCATTGTAGTTAGGTGATTCTACCTTGATTTACCATTTGTGTTGTTACGATGCTCATATCCTAACACTACATTTATGATAATTACATCTTATTTTCACCAACTTGATATAAGTGTCTCTATTGTCTTGTTACGTTGGTTGCATTATATTGATTCATTGTTATACTTGGACCTAGTTTTTGATTCAAACATTGCCCTAAGTCTTGGAAGATGTTGTCATTACATTGTTCACTTTATGTCAATCTTATTTTGATACTCATATCTTGTTTTTTCTTAAAAAAATAATTAAAAGTATCCAAGTAGTATTTTTACGCTGCCCACATTTGTAACTTCCATTTCCAACACTTAGAATTTGTTTATATTAAAATGAGTTTAGAATATATACTTTACATGGTTATGCTACTCACATCACCTTAACCCTCTTTTAGTGTTTAAATATTTTTTTCTAAAAACTTGATTTTCTTGATGAAATTGTGTTGGTATCTTTTCAGAACAACCTTTGAGATAGGTTATTAGACATAAGGAGTAGATAATTTTTGTGATTGGATCCTTGTTCAAAACTTGCTTGACTTGTCCTTGGTTCTTCTCATCATATAGTTTCATAGTGTTAGGATATTATTTGTTTCTTTGATTCATTGATTCCTTGATTCAATTTAACTTGATTCTTTTAGATTCTTTAACTTGATTATTTGACATTCATTGTGACACTTGCAGTCATCACACTACTTGATTTTTCCTAGGTTCCTTGTATTTCTTGTACACATTTATCAAATCTAGCTATACATTTCCCATTATGCCAATTATTATAGACCCCTTATTTGAAGAAGAAAACACGGTTGACCATAGTAGCAATGAGGGGAACTCTCCTTGAGATAATTTTGAATTTGACCCTTCTCATAAGGATAACTTTTGATTCCAAAATAGAAACAAAGTCTTGGTATGTGTTGTAGAATTAGGGGCAAAACTTCCACCTAAATTTTACCATACTCTCCTCATGAACATGGTTCATGGGGAAGAAGAGGAGGAATGAACCCTTCAATCTGTGGATGAAATATTAAATTCGAGACATGATTTTACTTCTATCCCAAGGAATGAAGAAGAAATACCTTATAGAAATATTGTTAGTTATCACATACCCATTGTTCATATTAATCGTAATGGAAATGTAGGAAACAAAGAACACGAAGATCATGAACAATTGTCTCCACTTGAAACTCATGAGGAAACACAAAATGATGAAGTCACGATAAAAAAACAATTATAAGCTCTTAGTCTTCAATTGGTGAGTTTGGCTTCCCTTGTATTTAAAGACCAAGGAATAACTGTTATAACTCCACGTCAAGAAAAACCTAAGGTTGCGTATCATGATCTATACACTGATAACCAAGGCGGTGAAACATCCAAATATAACTATGTATATAAGCCTAATTCACCTACATGTGGGAAAAAAATGATCAATAATGATTGTTTATGAATAATTCCCTCACAAATTTGCAAGAAAATAATGTAGGACATAGTAAAAAGTATCAATTTGAAGAACTGTGTCTGTATCCTTTTGATAAAACAATGTTAAGAACATCATTTCCTCCTTACTTCAATTTACCTAAGTTTGAAAAATAAAATGGTAAAGGTGATCCATGCGATCATATTAAATACTTTTTCATGGCTTTTCATGAAGTTTCCTATAGTGACAATTACCTTATATGCCTATTTCCATGGATTCTTGGGGGCCAAACACTTGAATTGTTCCTCCATATACCTAAAGGGTCAATCCTCACATGCAATGAATTGGTAGAAAATTTTGTGTACCACTTATCATTCACTATGGAAAGTGACATTACTATATTATACTTATGCAATGCTAAACGAAAAAATAATGATAACTTCGTTGGTTTCTTACAAAGATGGCGAGGGTTAGCTAGTCGCTTCCCTTGCTCAATACAGGAAAAAAAAACTTGTTAGCGTTTTTGTGCCGAATTTACATATTGAAATTAATTTTCACTTGAAAATTCACTATGGTAATACTTTCGAGGAGGTTATTGAAAAAGGAAGCCAGATTGAAAAGGCTTTATTGGGTAAAGGGACGTTAAAAACCTTTTCAAGAGAAAATCACGAAACCAAACCTTTAGACAAGTCAAAATTATTTCAAAAAAAGAATTAAAATGTTATAGGTGATGGTATAATAGATTCAAAATGTGTGCATGTAGTCTATAATAATGCTCCATTGAAACTTATCAGAGGACCTACTATACATAAATTCAAATTTTATGTGTTCACTCTCATATATTCTTTGTCGTTTATATTAAAAAAATTAGACGTAGTGAACATGATCAATTTTTGTAACACTATGCAATATGTAGATGATGCAAATAAGCTGTCATGGTACAAAGATCACGAGT
Source organism: Taxus chinensis (assembly GCA_019776745.2). Lineage (NCBI taxonomy): Eukaryota > Viridiplantae > Streptophyta > Pinopsida > Cupressales > Taxaceae > Taxus > Taxus chinensis. The sequence continues at coordinate 308,317,441 of CM034154.1, forward strand.
ATTGTGACTATCATCATGTTAAGGGACATATCACTCACAAATGTTTTAAGTTGAAGAACTTAATTCAAGACCTCATAGATAGTAGAGAGGTTGAAATGGATTCACCTGTACCTAATAAAAATTTAAATAAAAAATTGGGAATATACAAAGAGCCATTTCCCAAACATAACAAGCAGATAAAATGATGGATCAAGGCCATTGTTCTTAAAAAAAAAGTGCTAATCATGTTGCTGACTCCACTAATCCCTTTAATTACCTTATTAGTTATGTTGATCCATATTTTGAACATGTAAACACTATTAAGATCAAGGTATGAGAGTGTGGCATGGTAACGTGATGTGTTCACCTTGTTATCCTAGAACCTCCTCTACCTACCCCTTAGGATAGTCTATACGATATTTTAGAGCAACTTGAGAAGAACAATGTTACGTTTTTGATCTTAGATCTTCATAAAATATCCAATGTTTACAAGGATATTTTTTTCAAAACACTTCAGGGGTCAGGATTTTCAATTGATATTGATGCTACGCACTTCCAAGCCTTGGTTGCATAGATTTCTCCCTATGAAAACATTATGTTTAGTCAACATGAGATTCCTAGTGATGATCATACACACAACTTGCCCTTGTACATATAAGTCATTATCACTTGTAAAAAGATAAAAATGGTGCTTGTGGACGACGGATATGGCTTGAATATCTATACTTTAAATATTTTCAGATATATGGGACGTAGTGATAACAAACTGGAGCTTAAAATAATCATGATCAAGGCTTATGATAATGCAGAGAAACAATCAGCTGGTATGACCACTTTGCTTATGGAAGTGGGGCCTACTTTTCACGATACTCTGTTCCATGTCTTAGACTTGGACCTTCCCTACAATATGCTCCTCGATCACCCATGGATACATGTCATGTAGGTTGTACCTTCAAAATTATATCAATGTATTAAATTATACCATGAAGGACATACTCTTATCATTTTGGGGGAGACCCAACCCTTCACCCATTACAGAGCATTGTTGGGTTATTTCTCTACTTCCTATGAATGTCCTTCCACCAAAGTTTCTACCCAGTTTCAATCAGAGGATATTTTTTCTTGCATTGATCCATATACCTTGTGCTCTCATAAGGATGGTGCTTCTACATTTATCTCTCATTTTTCTTCATGGGTGATAAAGGTCCTTGTAAATGGTTATGGATAATATAAACTCCAACATGCCCTCTTAATTTATGATCTCCTCCTATCACCCATAATGTGTGGTAGGCCTTGTAACAAATATCAAAGGTCATGGGAAAACTGTAACATTAATACTTATACTCCTAGTGGCCTTTTGGAAGATGAGAAACTACTCAAAACTTGTATATCTTGATATATTGATGATGAGATGGCTTCATGCTATTAAACACATAAGTATGCCATCCTGAATAAAATTATGTATGCCATGGGATATCAATGATACAAATGTGGAACAAATGAGAAAGGTGTGTGGGAACCTCTTCCAACACCACATCAAAAAGTAGATAGACATGGTATTGGTATCCTACCATATGGGTCCCATCCTCCAAAGGTCGAAGCCACTTGTTCTGAGTGAAAAGATAGTTTGTATAATTATGATAGTGAAACAAATCCCTAGTGTAGTATCTATGATGAAATTTCCTCCGTGAACCTATTTCCTAATATGGCTATCCTAACCATATCCCCTACCATTCCTAAATTCAATCTTTTCCATCCTTCCCTTATAAACTAGGATCAATAACAACACGTACCAATTGATTTATTTGAGAATGACAAAGCAATTGGTGATTTTATGGGTATTCATGATGACATTCGTATTGGATATCATAAGAATGGATTCTCCATTAATCTTGACACATCCACAAACTTTGGGGAGGAGGGTGAATTTCATGGTCAAAAAAATTTAAAAGAAAACAAGGGTAGGATATTGTCAAAGAATCCTTGTAAAAAGAAAAAGTCCAAGTCCCACAGTGAAAAAATCTTGTAGGTACTTGCGGAAAAACAAATTGAAACATAGGAAGACATAAAAAGTGACCACTCTAAGGGTGAAAATATCATTGAGATGCCCTTAGATGAATATCTCAATCTCCCCTCCGATCCTATGCATACAAAAAATGAATCTAAACTGCTTGTGGATGAGACTATAGATGTGAATGTTGGAACAAAGGATCAACCTATAATGATTAAGCTCGGAGATTCCCTCTCAACATAAGAACTAAAAACCTTTTTCATGCTTCTACATGAATTTTTAGACATATTTTCTTAGTCCTATACATGCATGCTAGGATTAGATCCATCATTAGTAGTACATAACCTAGTTGTGCATGAATAAGTGAAGCCAATCAAGAAAAATCTATGTAAGATGAATCCTCATGTATCCCTCATGGTTAAAGAAGAGCTCAAAAAACTATTGGGAGTAGGTTTCATCAGGCCTATTGATTATTCAAAATGTATTTCTAACATAGTACCTATGTAAAAGAAATCCATTGGCATCATAATCTATAAAGACTTCAGAGACATCAATAAGGGATTTCCAAAATATGATTTTCCTCTTCCTAACATCAACATGATTGTTGATTCAACTATAGGTTACAAAATGTTATCTCTTATGGATAGATTTTTAGGATACAATTAGATTACAATTTTAGAAGAGGACCATCATAAAACTACCTTCACAACCCCGTGGGGGACATTCTATTATAAATTCACGCCCTTCGGTCTCAAGAACGTAGGTGCAACCTATTAAAGGTCCATGAAGGTCATCTTCCATTACATGTTGAATGATATTATGGAGGGTTATGTTGATGACATCTTGGGAAATTATAGGACTAGAGAGGCCCATCTAGAAACAAAAAATTAAAGAGAAATAAATTTGTCTAAGTGTGAAAACCACGCAATTGTGGCACTTTGGATAAGTCCTTTGGTGAAAAATGGTTTTCAGTGCCATTAGAGGGTCTATTGTTCACAAGCATCTCACACCTGGGGTACAATGGGTTTATCTTAAGATATTTTTTACCTATGTTTGAGTTTCTTTTGAGCTTGTCCTTCATGGCCATGAAATTGTGGTACTTTGGACAAGTCCTTTGGTGAAAACCGGTTTTCGATGCCATTGAAGGGTCTATTGTTCAAAATCATCTCACACCTGGGGGTACAATGGGTTTATATTAAGATAGTTTTTACCTGTGTCTGAGTTTCTTTTGAGCTTATCCTTCGTGGCCTTGATCTGGCTGATCCTACACTTGTATACGAGGAGGATTGCCTTTGTACATTCCCATCTAACATTGGGGGCAATCCTTTGCATCTTCACTTTATTTTATATATTTGTTATGTTTTCCCTTCTACATTTCCCATGTAATGCTGGGGGCATCCACGTGTCTTTTGCATAGCTTTGGAAAAATTTTAGAAAATCCACACACATTCAAATACACTTTCAGAAAACATCAAAAAAATTTGAAATAGGTGTTCTCCAAAGCAACTAAAAAAATATGACATTGTGTCTAGAAAATACAAAAATAACGCAAAACATTTCAAAAATGTCCCACAAAAACAAAGTAGTGTTTTGCTTACTTGGTTGTTTGGTTATGCATTGTTTTGTTGGCTTATTGTTTTTTGTATTACATTCTTTTCTAGATTAGTGTGTCATTTTCTTAGATTAAGTCTTTCTATAATCTGTTGTGAGGTTCATTAGATTAATTCTATTTACATGTTTTTTTATGCTTGTCCATACTTGTGTTGTTATTATTTAGCACATGTATGTGGTAGATTTTATTAAATTTTGTTGGTAATTGTATTGTTTGATTGTACATTGTTTGTTATCATTTCATCAATCCACATCTATACCATCAAATCTAACATCTAAACGTCATATATCATCAATAAAATGCTAAGATACAATATCATAACATGAAAAATCATGATGTATGCTAAGATAACATTATATAATATCACCAATGGGGCAATAATGATTATTTTTATTCCCCCCTAATTATAGAACATAATAAAAACATGGGCTAAACATGCTATTTGATAAAATAAAATGCAATAAATATTAAATTACATCACCATATCAATGTCATATAATCAATTTCCATATACAAAATGTGTCTCAATATACATCAAATACAAAAAAAATGCCACTATGAGCATGAATAAAAAATGTGTGCATTCATATTAAGGCATAATAAAACACAATACATATAAATTATCTCAAAATTTGTGTGCCTTCATCATGAGGCATATACCAAAAATAAATACATGGATATGTATACAGAGTTAACCCTGTCATACCCCACTAGTCCATTTTGGATGAATGCACTTTGTCTGGCTGTAGGTGATATTGTGTTGGTTATAATAGTTAGATTGATGAATTCATAACAATAACCGTTATGTCAGATGTTATAATCATGTTGATTTCATTAACTATAAGGTTGATAATTATGACTTGCTTTTATTATGTTGAATTGCTTCACTAATCATCATTACATTTATGTATTGATTTTACTTCTACAATGATGTGCAATTACTTAAATTCTATGATCCTTATGATTTTAATTTCGGTGATGACCATGTACAATCTTAATAATTAAATGGTCATAGTTCTTGGATGGCATAATAGTATTTATGTTAATAGGGTCATAGACCTTGATTCTTAGTTAAATTCCTAAGCCATTAAGTGACCATTCAAACCATTATTGCCTAGTTCAAGAACTAAAAATAAACATGGTAATACTAAATATAACATATACATATACATTATATATATATATATATATATATATATATATATATATATATATATATATATATATATATATATATATATATATATATATATGTTATGGCACTTGATTTCAATTTAATGTGGACCTTTATAAGGTTAAGGCCATAGTAATAAGGGTTAATTTTTATGTTGCATGGGTCAGTGGCTCGACCGAGCCCCACTAAGATCATGGCAAGTGAAATATCTATGTTACTATCAGGCCATGTATAAACTTGGAATTTCCATCGGCCAATGTGCTAGCATAGTTAAATTTTTGAAGCTAAGTTGAAATGGTCCTCAACCATTAGATGGTAAATAGCCTCCCAAATAGAGGGTGGAGATTTGGTGATATGAAATAGGGTTCGCCAAAGTTGGCGGTCGGTGGTTAACTAGGAGATAGAGAGGAAGATAGGGGGAGATAGTACTGGAAATATTAATGGTATTTAATTTTTTCTCCATAGCCCGTGGGAGAAGCACGAAGATTCTTGAGGAAACTACCACCAAAACATTAGTGTTATTTTGGGATCATTGTTATGGTTAGTTTTTTTTCTCGCCATGTGAGTGCTGTAAGAAAATTTTTCATGTCTATTTTCATGCAAGCCTATTTTTTACTCTACATGTATTCTTATAAATCAGTGAGATTTTTGGGGGAGTATTTAAGACTGATGTAATGGATTTATTGGAGCTTTTGGGTCGATTCAAAGATATACTCTTTTCTAGTTTTCTAGTGAGTTACTAGAAGATTTATGGAAGGAAGATTCGATCTCAGTCAATTGTGAAGAAGGTGATAAGGAGAACCTCTGCAAATGTTTTTTAGGCATGGAATCATTCTCATGCTCATATTTATCATTTATAACATCTAAATATTTTTAATGGATGCAAGATGAAAATCAATCTTCTATGCTACTATTTTATCAATGATGATTGATAATGGTTTTTATGAAATGCTAAGTTGATTTTCTTAGTGTAAATACATACATGGGTTAAGTATATTTGGTTGAAAATATTCTTATCTACGAATATTCTTAGCTAAGTATGGTTGGGTTATATTCATGTAATCTTGATAGTTCATCCATGATTAATATGAATGTGTGTATGTTGGTTATGTATTCCTTTCCTGCGTATTTTATTTACATGCATAATACTATGTTTATATAAGATCTCAACTAGGAAGGGTTAAGTTATTATTTATCCTTTTTGTTAGCTTGGATAAGACATAAGTAAATGCTTATTTAGTCACTGTATGTGTACTCGGATCAAACTGGTTATGGTTCTCATGATTTCGTGTATATATATACATATATATATCTGTGTGTCTGTGTGTACATTTATTCAGTTTCAAAAAAAATTATTGGGTTTTAGTTGGTATAATGTTTGATACACGTGTATTGTTTTATCTCCCTCTTGATTATATAAAATGTTTTTTTATCTATACTCAAGGTAATACTTCCTCAACTGGAAGTAGTATGTATTTATGGGTGTTATATTTCTTAATATATGATTTTTAATGGTTGACATGACTGGATGATGTATTGACTGTGGAAATCTATTTGAATTTGTTAATACAACTAATTTTAAAATAAACCATTTTGGGTTTTTAGTTGTGTATATTTTTGTGGAGTATTTACACTTCGAATGCCATCATATTAAGTTTTTGTTTTCCACAAATGAAAATGGGTGCCGAACGGCTTATCCATATCATATAGTGGTTCTGTTACTTCTATGCTTACCTAATCATCTTCATTGTCTTGAAACTACCACTCTATGGTTGATTCTTCATGGGATTTTGTTATCCCAACTCTCTCTAAATCTTCTTAATAATAGTTAATGTCATTTGTGTTTGGGTTACAATCAAACCCATAGGGTGTTCATGCATATGGTTTGTGGGAAGTTTATGGACTTAGTCCAAATGTCTAAAACTCTAAATTGACCTTAGACTTGGTCATTTCCCTTCTCCGTCCTGAGTCATGGAAACAATGTTTATATTTTATTTCTATATGATGGAATCATTTTTTTGGTTTGGTTAAGGTAGTGTCTTAATATTAAGGTATTATGATGGAATATTTTATTATTATCATTACCGAATTTTGATTATTATTTTTATTATCAATAAGGGACTTGAGTGATTTTATACTCTCTTATTCTTTATGAGACAATTATTTGAACCTTCATTGACGGTTGAATTAGAAAGATTGTTATCTTTTGAGTATGTGTTGGAATACATTTTTAAGGTAGAAATAATGATGCATGTTTCAAAAGTAGATAAATACTTACCTCGTTGTTATTTTATAACCTTGATTGTATGGGAAACATACTTAACTATGATTATGAAATTTGAAGTCCATTTTTATGATGTGATTTGTAATCTATTATAAGATTTAAACGATTTGAGTAGAAAATCATATGTTCCTTTCCTCATGACTTATGAAAGTTAGGAAAAACAAATATATGGGAAATAGATCAATGTTCTCTTATGGGATTCTGAATATGATATAATAGTTGAATTATGTTCATTGAAATGTTTTGGCGCTATAAATTGTAAAAATAAGAGTGATGAATTTTTCATGTCAGTTCTTTTGAACTAACAATTGCCTAACATTTTTACAGATGACAGAATTAAAGTATTACATGATGGGTGATTTTGAAATTGATATGTTGTTGTTAGGAATATTGGTAGTGTAAACATTATTTGTAATTAATATTTGTGTGTGTGAAATTATTTATTATTATATTATGAGTTGTTGACAAACAACTCATAATTATAATAAACGCAATATGGTTTGTATGTGAAGTTGTTAAAACAACTTCACGTATATAGTGAATTGTTGGAGAGTTGTTATAGGAGGTTTCCTATTTTGTAGTAAACTCTCCCTCTATATATTTTCTTTGTATCCGATAGAATCAATATTGAATATAGAAGAATATATTATTATTGTGTGCATTTTGTATCTTGGTGTTATGATTTTAGTTGGTATTGAAGGGATATGATATTTTGAGCATTGTGAGGGGCATTTACATTTTTCTGATTGCCCCATTTGATGACAAATAATATCATCATTTGCATATGATTTATGTATCAGATCTACTATGTGTATGTCCTAGATGGTGTGATCAATAATAAGCTAGCATCATAGCACATCATAGGTGACTCAGGATCAAATGCATAATACACACATAAAAAAATGACTTTGTATTGGAAAGCTCAACCTTTTGGAACATCCACACACTTTCTCCAACTAGACTGCTATTTTCCTAGCTATTTTCGATTTGCCTGTTGTTTTTTACTAATCTGTAATAGATATAGATTATTCTAATCACCATGTGCAAGGATAGTCCAGATTTGGTATTGTTATTACAGTGAAACTAAGTGTAGTAGGATTGAAGGTTCATAGTGCAAAATATATCTTATTGTGTCTCTATTACATTACAATCTAAAGATACATACACAAAAAGTTGAATGACCTATAGTTTCTTTTTAGAGTGCATGCCCACATATAACATCTAGAGAGTAATACAATCCAACCATCCGTGGAGACTCTCCTGTAATTGACATCATTATTCCTATTCTTTCAAAGTGTGAAGTCAGTGGCTGCCAAACCATGATCATCACCCTTTGTAAATATAGTCACCACTATAGATAAGATTGATGGTGAATTAAAAGTGAGATTCAATGAGATCTATGTTTTTGTATCCACCACGCATTCTTTTCATTGATAAATCTGATCCAAAGCCCATAAAATTGAGGTTAGCTTTCACTAGCATTGGATTTGAGTTGTTTGATTTTGTATTGCAGCGTACCACATACAGGCATGCACCCATGCTTGATTCACATTCCTTTCTATCACCATTTAATACATACTTTATTCTCCCATAACGTCATCCACCCTCACTTGAGCTCCATATTCCAAATTTACTGAGTTAACAGCCATATACTAGAGGTCGAAGGTAATAAAGGATGGAGGGTAATCAACACCTCTCATCAGTCACCAATGAGGGGATCATGTACAACACTGGTGACATATTTTTTATATATTATTTCAGTTGTGTGGTGTGTATAGAATAAAATGGTGTGCGGTTTCCTTCCCCTATTATGATTGAAATGAGGAGGAAGTGCATTTCATAATTTGAGAACAATTGTATAGGAGGGAAACTAAACTAGAATGATCCTCTAACTGTCAACATTATTCAACTGTCGTACTTCTAACATCAATCGGCCGATGAAATAACATTCACTGGAAGTGAAAGCAAGAAATTTTGAGTTCACGTATGTAGGTGAATCAGTGGAAGTGTGATCATTAGGTATGGGATTCACTATGGTGAAGTGGATTGGCCATGTGCAACAAGATCTAAACAACAAGATATAAGCCAACAATATGTAAACCTAAAAGTATGCAAAGGCATACGATTTTGGTTCCAGTTTAATGGTGTACTTTTTCCCCGTGTTCAGATTAAGGGGGTGATATCAGTAGTTAATAATGTTCACACTAAGAGGGTGAATGTTAGGAATTTTGATAGTGTAAACATTATTTGTAATTAATATGTGTGTGTGAAATTGTTTATTATTATATGATGATTTGTTGAGAGACAACTCATAATTATAATAAACGTAATATGGTTTGTAAGTGAAGTTGTTAAAACAACTTCACGTATATAGTGAGTTGTTGGAGATTTATTATAAGAGGTTTCCTATTTGATAGGAAACTCTTCCTCTATATATTTTCTTTGTATCTGGTAGAATTAATATTGAATATAGAAGAATATATTATTATGTTTACATTTTGTATCTTGGTGTTGTGCTTTCAATCGATTCTTTGTTGATTATGACTGAAAATTAAATTTATTACATGAATGATTGTAAAAATGATATTACACTTCACTGCTTAAACTTTTTTGGAAGGAATTATGGTCTCTAAAGTTATTGTATAAATTTTGGAAAAGAAATATAAATTTTGTATTCAAATTTGGATAATGAGGTTTAATAAAGATCTGTTTGATCATATATATTATTATATTTTTTTGAATCAACAAGGAATTATATCATGATTGACTTGAGAAATATGATTTAATGAGTTATGTGAAATTAGATAGTTGTTTGAGGAACATTTATAAAATTATGTACTTATGTGAACTAACTTTAAACAATTAGGTAAAATTAAATATTTATGACTATTTATGAGTTATGAGCTATTTAGAAATTTTAATGTGAAATATTTGTAGTATTTTATTTTACCAAACATCCCAAGGCGCGTTGTCACATCACTTAGGCATACATGAGCACTCACCTGAAGCACGCAAGGGTACCATTTCCCTCTTTTGTGACATATTTTTCAAGGAGTTAGCATGATAAACATACTTACAATCTAGATCCATAAAAAACATACAAGGATAAACCATAAACAAATCTAGATCTTAATCATAGTGTATAAGGATTCAAAAAATAAATAATAGTAGATTCACCATACAAGATCCAATAACATTTGAGTCAACAAAAAATATCCAACCACATAGATCCATTGTATTAATCATTGTTAAACAAAAAAGATGAATACATACATAAGAATATCACCATATTCATGTGCACTTGTAAACCAATAACATAACACTAACAAAATGTGAATCCCTGAACCATGTAAATATACATATATATATATATATATATATATATATATAGGGGTGGGTACTTACCCTTCACCTCCTATACATCCTCAAAATAGGTTGCATGCTAAGAATAGCCATGCACTGCTACAAGATAAATATAAAATCATGCAATCTCTCCTAATAATAGATCTCCTATAGTTAAATCTTAGTTCATATCCTTATATTATCTCAAAAAACTACATGTCACGTGATCCTCTACTTGTCCATAAATATCCTTGTGTGGCCTCCAAGTCTTCATACTCTAGTTCAAACAGCTAGTTCCAGGATTAAAAAATAACCCCTTCTTGTATGGAATCCTTTCTTTCATGTTGCTTACACCATCTCTATATTCAACATCATGCCCAAACTAACTAATTCCTTGATTCTTATAGAAGTAATCCTTGAGTGCCCTTCTTTTGTCTCCTTCACGTGAATTACTGTCACCCATGCACATGGTTACCATATTCCCATCTCATTGTATTTCCTATGTAAATCATGTACACGCATGCTCCAATACTTAGCCATTTTTAGGGACCAACAATATTATTCTAGTCACATGTAAGAACTCATTTTGTTATGGTAACTTATTGGTGACTATTTAATATATAGTCCTAAGAAGGGTATATTATTCTGTTAATGAGTTATTATGAACATGTACTTAAGTGATAAAATGAAACTATCATAACTTAATAAAATATGGGATTTTTTATTAATGTAGTAGGCTTTCCTAATTATATAATAATGTTTATTGAATGTACACAAATATACTTATCAAAAATATTGTGAGGGACTATCAAAACTAAGTTATGGACCTTACGATTGAATTTGTAAGTGATAATGTATTACTGCAAAATGGAAACTAATTTTTTCATAAAAATAATTCAATGCAATGTATTAAGTTAAGATTTATGAAACTCCTATTGCGTGGAACTTGGCAAGCCAAATTCTGATGGCTGTTGTACTACATGGTTTATTAAATAATGCAGACCATTCAATTAATATTTCCATACAACATATATCTTAAGTTTTTCCTCGAGATCCAATTTTTACGTATGTCTTAATCACTAAGGGATTTATGCTAAGATAAGAAGTAAAGGTTGTTTTTCTTTTTTGGTCAAGTCACCTTAGTTCTAAACTATGTTAGATACGAGGAAGAAATTGGTTACGTGAAAATGCAAGTCATTATGTGAGTGTTTTCTCTCCCATATGCAACCTAAGTTGGCACAAGTGTGCTTCATCGCATGAGTCAAGAAATTTTTGTAATTTGAACATAACTTGAAATTAATTTAGCTTAACTAAAGGATTCAATTATGATAACTAGACCAAATGACATGGTGATGAGACATATTTCTGTTGAATAATATGTCGTCTAAAAATTAAGTATGCAATGCATGACTCATAAAATTTGGCCGAAGTAGTGTAAGTCATTACACTTTCAAGTTCACCTAGTTCTAAATAAAGTGTGAGATGTCGAATGGGATTCGATTGAATGAATTATAGGTAGAAACTTAGACCAACAACTGTAAAATTAAATCCAAGAAGGGAACTAAAATTATACTTGTATACAAACTTGAAAAAGTAACCTATGGGGGATCAGTGAATCCAGTTGACCCATAACTATGCAAATGATTTATTGATTGTTATATGCAAAATTGTAATTAAAAGTTACTAGATTTAAATGTTATATGATATATTTAAATCATCAACAGGCATTTGTTAGTTTTGGAAGTTAAAAAGTTTGTCTCCATAATTATGATGAATTGAAAAGTAGGTGATACATTTTGGTATTAGAGCTGAAGGTTACAGATCTTGGACCTATTGAGTGCTCACATTAACAAAAAATTAAATTCTTGTCTAACAGAGAACATGGTTAGAAAAAGGGAAAACATTGCAAACAACCAGATATTAGGTGGCGAGGCAACTAGTACACAAAATTTATATGAGATTCTTGCTTCCATTTAGGATACACGAAACTGTATTACAGCTCTTGAACAACAAGTCATGGGTAATGAAAATGATGAAGATAGTGGTGGCAGTGAACCCTCTTAGGAACAACCTAATGTTGTAAACAACAATGCTATAGATCCTAATGAAGTTAATAATGATGCTACAAATGCAAACACAAATGCTAATAATAATACAAATTTGAATGTTTTGTTTCAACAAAATTTGCATCTACTATTAAAAGAAAATTTAGTTTTATGAAAAATACATGGTCTGTTTAGTATGAGAAAAATGATGTCCACACTATTAAAAAATTCTTGTTTGGCACAACTCTCAAATTACCAAGCTTTACCACTAAATTATACCTATACTTAGCTCCTCTAGATTCATATGACATAGTCATAGGTATAAACTGGTTAGCCCAGCATAAGGAAACTATGGAATGCCTAGAAAAGTGAGTAAAATTCTTTGATGGCCTAAAGAAAACAAAAAAAATTCAGGGATTAAAAATAAGTTTTGGAGTTAGAAAAATCACAACAATGCATCTTAAGAAGGTTAATAACAAATCCTACATGCTTTATGTTGTAAAAATTACAGATTTGGGTGAAGAAGGTAAGACTTTTGTGGAAGAACATGCGCTGCTACATGAGTGCAAAGATGTATTTAATGAAGAACTACTTGGTATTCCCCCTAAAAGAGAGTTTGAATTCACAATATATATCAAATTGGGAACCAAACCAATTTCTAAGGCTCTCTAGAGAATGAAAACAATGGAACTTTTTCAGCTAAAAGAAAAACTTCATGAAATTTTATCAAAATGTTTGATTAGAATGAGTATCTCTCCTTAGGGAGCATTGTTCATCGTTTTAAAGAAGAAGGATGGGACACTTAGGCTATGCATCGATTATCATATGCTTAACAAATCCAAAATAAAAAATAGGTACCCCCTTCCAAGAATCGATGATATATTTGATGAGATGCGTGGAGAATCAATTTATTCTAAGATTAATCTTTGATCTAGATACCATCAGTTGAGAATAAAGGATGAGGATATACACAAGAATTCCTTTAGGATAAGGTATGGACACTATGAATTCACTACATTACCTTTCGAGCTTACCAATTCTCTGGAAGCTTTTATGAATTTAATGAATAATATGTTTCAAGCATACTTGGAAAAGTTTGTACTAGTATTCTTGGATGATATTCTCATATATTCAAATAACATTAATGAACATATATTAAAAATTACAGAACTGTGTTTACCTATTGTATTAGATACTAGAAAAACAAGTGCAAGGGCTAGGTCAGCAGGTTGGCTTAGATGTGCATCCACGACCCAGGTCATATCTATTGGCACGCTTCCATATGAGGCTGAAGAGGGTTCTCTATCATGATTTCCTAGATGGGGGAGTTCCTGATGCTCTTGCTCTTCTTCCTCCCCATGAGCCTCAAATCCTTCACGAGCCATCTCTCTCCGCAACACCATCCATTCTACAATTTCTTATTTCTTGCATAATTCCCTCTCGCGCACCTCATCATACTTCAACTGCCTCTCTTCCCTTTTCTGTGCTACCGCTAGGTCTGCCATCTTTCACCAATCCCGTTCATGCCCCCGCGCATGGAGATTTTTAGCTTTCCATGGGTTTATCTTCCAAGTTCAACATTAGCATCAGTATTTTGATTATCAGCAGAACACCTTGTAAATATGTCCCTTTAGGATACTGTAGGAACTAGAACTCCACTACCTCTGAGAATGAATAGGTCAAAATTGAATACTCCAAAATATAGCTATTTAGAACACTGCAAAACCAAGTATCTACTGCGCGAGTCCAGCTTAGGTCAGCATCATATAGTGTTTGAAATTCCTCCTATGTCCAAATGAGTGTGTAATACCTCTAATTCCACTTAGATGCATATGTAGTCAACCATTCGTATAATTCTACTAGAAAGATAGTAAAGAAGCTCTCATAAAAGTTGTCATACAGATTCTACTCTACCCAAGTGTGTGTGCTAAATATGGATCTAATGTCAAACCTCCGTGCATATTATTCCTCCAGATCATGAATCCACTCTTCAATGCTCACCAAAGTTAGCCATGTCTTCATCGCTAACCATTTTGAAACAACTGAAAAAGAGGTCTCGACAACAGAACCAATGATGCAGCCTAGAATTCTTAGATAACACCTAGTCACACTGGCACATCACGCAACCTAGGCTGAACACTCACCTGAAGCATGCAAAGGTACCAGGTCCCTCTTTAGGGTTACTGTAGTAGAATGGTAGCATGATGAAGTAGTATAGAAAACATATATTTATAAACTAATCCATCTACACTTTGTTACACCATATCAGATCTATAAGCACTTTAAGTATAAATCATCATGATAACAATAGTGTAAAATGGACAAAACCTATCAGGACACTATTTTTTTTGGCCAATATTCTTCATATATTCATCATACCAATAGTAAAAAAATCTTCATATAATACCAGACATGCACTCATGGATATGTTACAATTATCGAGTCTCATGCACCCATGTATCTCTAACCCTTCAGAGTAGTATGTGTCCCTATCTCTCTTTTACTAAGTAATTCATTACATATATATATGGTGGGGGGACTGGACCTTCACCGCTTAACTCTACCAAAATAGGTTGCATGCTGAATAATAGCCATGTACCTTTTACAACTATAGCCATACATGCAAGTATGCTATCTAAAGATCGCTGATAGTTAACTATAGTGGTGGATCTATTCTTAGCTTATGTCCATGCAAGTGTGACTGAACGTGCTCTTTTAAGATTTCCACAAAGAGTGGTGTACAAGTCTCAGCATAACTTTGTGTGCTCCGCATGTCAACCCCTAAGAATAGCCCTGATCTCCAAAATTGGCTAAGTCTTGAAAGTTTGACTCTACACCTCTACGCGTGACACCTTCCTATACCTTCGCGCCTTTGTTTAGGCCTCAGGCTCCTCTATGTAATTCTGAAGCACCAACTCCAGATATTCTTCCTTTATATCTACTTCCAAGTTCTCCCACTCTGTCAACACCATTCCTACCTTCTCTAGCACGTCTACAATGATAGACTGCAGCTCTTTCATAGTTAGCTTTCCCTGTTCATTTTGTATCACAAGCATTATGCTTGACATAGAGGTTTGCACCCCTTCCAATATATCCATCTTTTGAGTAATGATCTTTCCAAGCTCATCTAACCTTTCCTTATGTGGTGCATATTCCACAACTAGTGTCTTATGCTTCTATTTCACCAGGATTAAACGTTCAACGTGACCTAGGGTTGCATCCTTCATAGCCTTATACACTTCATTTTCTTCCTCCAATGTTTTTACCATGATTAGCGCATTTGGAGCTGTGCATATCATTAATGCACGGTCAATTTTATTTATCTCGTCGGGGATGGCTTGCAGTAGGCCTTCATAAGTAGCAATATTCCTTGCTACTGAAGCCTGTGATTTCTCTTCCTCTTCCGCGGGGTCCTTGGGCTGTTTTGATACATGCACCTTTTCATCCTCCAACACTAATCTTATCATTGTATTTACATAATGCATTGCAGAAGGAAATTATTTTGGCACTTGGGATTCCAAATGCGGGCATACCTGTAGGAAATCATCTCCAATTTCCTCCGCCATACTAACAAAAGTGTCATATTTTCTCTTAATCAGATCCTTTTCCTATACTAGGCACGCTATCTCCACATCCTTAGCTTACAGATTCTTTGTCAATGCCTTCATGGTAGTAGATTTATCAATGTTTCTTCTTGCTACCTCAGTAAATAACTTTACTAGAGCATTACTTACTTGCTCATCTGTCATCACTGTTGGCTTGATTGTCATGTGCCTTATTTCAGGTGCCTTCTTCAATCGTCTTGACACACATGATTCTTCATTGAAATCAAAGTCTGTCTCATCCATATGTGTGTGCATTGACCATGAAAGTTGCTTCAGTGTACGTAGAGTTACCTTGTCCTTGTTCATGACTGCCCATCTAAATAGATCCTTCTACTCGTTGGTGCTCTGAAACCGAGCACGAATAATTAGCTTTGGGTCTTCTACATATTCCATGGTATGTGCCTTGGCATCCTCACCTATTTGACGGGATCTTGGCCCTCTTGGAATGACTGCATCAAGGTTAGGAATACTTGATGTATCCCCACCCTTGTCTTGTGTGGCCTCTACTTGTTCCCCTTCTCCTCCTTCCATTTTCTCCTACTCCTAATGTTGAGGCTCCTCTTCTGTTGGAGATGAGGGTGCCTTCTCCTCAGATTCTTCTACTTCCTCATCTAGCCTGAGTTTTCTTCTTTTCTTCCCCTATGGCTCCTGTATTTACTAGTTTTCTCCTTTCACCCTTGTGCACTTGAATACCTTCTTCAATATTTGGTCACCCTACTCTCCCCCAACAACTTCTTCCCCCTGTGAAGTTGACGCGCGCTCCTTCTCCTTCTGTCCAGATGGCTACTTCCTCCTCCACACCAAGTCACTGCTATCCTCCTGATCTTCATCCTCTTCCTCATTATATTTCTTGGGTTCAGATGGCCTAGGTTCTAGAACGTTCTCCATGGTATGCTTCCCCTTTGGTGGCCCTAGAAGTGCAAACTCATTTTCCACATACTTATCATTTTCCATTTTCAGCTTAAGTTGGAGGTATATCAGCATGACCCCGATATCTACAATGGCAAGTGTCTCTTGTTTAATGCTCAAAATCTCTGAGATATTACTCTCTTTGTATGCATTCTTCCCCGGATATTCATATGTTTTCCACAAGGTGTGATATTCACAGTCCACCTTGTCTACATTAAACACTAACCTCCATGTGTTGGTGAACCGATGTACTAAAGCTTAGAAGTATCACATGGAAAATGTGTAAGGTAGTTTACACCAAGGGCTCCGTGACCCATCTACCATTAGAAAGCTTGTAATACAAAAGTGTTGGTAGACTGCAAACTATGCCTACTTCCCTAGAACTGAAGGTAATTCCTTGGGTATATGCCATTCCTCTTCAAACGCCAGGTGGAGCCTATCATACCACATCTCTGCTCTCTCCTTCACCTCATCTGCCATTGACCCTTTGCATAGATACTTGCTGAATTGTTTAGCTGGAGACTTGTGATTCATGGGGTATTCCCATATATTCTCTTTTGGGCCATCTAGTACCCTAATCTCCATGAATAGAAAGCTTAGCCAAACACAACCAAGGCTTATCTTGTTCCCTGTACATGATTCCTCTATTATTTTCTTTGCAATGAAGCCAAAAATATTGTAAGTGACTCCTTCTGACATGTGCTTTGCCACATATAGCAACATAGAGTTAACTTGTGACCAACATTCTTGGTCATTCAATTTTATAATCAGGTGCGTTGCTGCTTGTACTACTGGACAATTTTTTGGTTTATCAATGTCCATTGCACGTGGTCCTTTTTGGTAGCCCAACACTTTCTGTGTCTCCAAAATGGCACTCTTTTCAGCTAGGTCAACCTTAATATCCTCACCTATTTCCCTTAGTCCAGTTATGGTGGCAATAAGAATGGGTGTCAATCTTACCCTCCGTCCCACAAAACAGAAAAATTCCTCATGGACTCGGCTCATCAGCCATCTATATAATGGTGCATACTTCCAAAAGTATGGGAGCTCATATAGGTGGTAGACACCAATCCCTTTCAATAGCCTTTCCCAAGCATCATCATATATTGGCATGCCATCCTGAGTTCGTTTGTTCATTCAGGAAGTGAGCAAGTCATCTAATTT
This sequence comes from Taxus chinensis, assembly GCA_019776745.2. Taxonomy (NCBI): domain Eukaryota; kingdom Viridiplantae; phylum Streptophyta; class Pinopsida; order Cupressales; family Taxaceae; genus Taxus; species Taxus chinensis. Next base: position 308,335,566 of record CM034154.1, read on the forward strand.
CTTCTGGTTATCGTTGGTCTGGTGATTATACTCACTTATCTTACTTTTTTCGTATGTGGGTATCCCATTCCTGGCTGACAATTACCTCCTCAGGGTACTACATTTCTAAAAAAATTCTCTCTGGAGCCATATCTTCCTCTTCTTCTACTACCACCTTCTTCTTTCCCTTTACTGGTGCTGCTTTCTTCTTTAGAGCTATTCTTCTCTTAGGGTTTTGTTTTCTAGACCTTCTGCGACAAGTTTTTATTGGTTTACCTCAAACCCTAACTCAATTCAATTGTGCCCTAATTTACAATCAAAAAATCGTGTGCCCTAGCTCTGTTCTGTCACTCTACTTCATTCAAACCCTTCTCCTATGGGGATACAAGCCCTTCCAATACATAGATCTATCTTTTGAACCTAGTTCGCTTACTTTGCATGTAGCTGTTTGTTGAATTCTCATGGTCACAAGGGTAAAAATGAAATCACATCTCGTCCTTATATAGATTTCTACTTTTTGCTACATTAATTGCTCCTCCACCTACCAAATTCTCCTTATTTATTACAAGTTTTTATCATTTCCGTGCGATACATTTTTACGCCAAAAGCTATAACCTTCTAGCACACCTTTTTACCTTTTGTTACAGACTTCTCTTTAGCACGTGCTCTAGGGCCTGAGTACCTCATCTCTACATAATCTCTTGGTAGTTACCATGGCCGCCGCTTACCTCGTGTTATACTTTCCCCTCATTCATCTTCATCCTTGGTTATCTTGAGAAACAATATTTTGTCAATCACCCTTATCAATCTTCTTTCTCAACACTCGCAACATTAAATATTCATAGCATATACCTGAGAGTCACCAACAACCCACCCCACACTAAAATAATGTGAGGTCCTCTGCGTATCAACATGCTTCAGATTGTAGTTAGCTTCATGCACGCAAGTGCACTTATTACATAAACAAGAACTAAATTGAAAAAGCATAGCGACAATGAAAGAAATAAATTAAGGGAATGCAGAAAGGGAAACCTAATTTATCTGGCAATACTACCTCATTACAAACACCAAGAAGAATTATTTATAGTAGGGATTCAACCTACTCCCGTTAAAATAATTAGGCAATCTCGTGCCATCAATTGCTTCTAATTGGCAAGCACCTGACTCAAGTATATGAGTTATAATATACGGTCCCAACCAATGTACCTTGAGCTTCCCTAGATGGCACAAAAACTTGGAGTCATACAGAAGTACCATTTGTCCAACCATAAGTTTCTTATCCTTGATATGTTGATCATGCCATGCCTTTTAGCATGCTTTCTCCTGTTTCTGACTCCAGCGTGCTATGGCTCAGCACTCATCTAGGTGAACCATCTTCTCAATCTAGACTTCCAAGGCTTGCTCATCAGCTAGACCTCTAGTGCACACAATGCGTAAAGAAGGTAACATAAATTCTAGAGGAAGGACAGCTTCTTCGCCAAACACCAATTGAAAAAGTGTGGCTTTGTTCAATCTCTTGTATGTTGTTCTATACGCCCAAAGAACAAAAGATAATTTATCATCCCAATCTTTCCTTCCAACATCAAAAATCTTAGTCAATGTGTGGCTCAAAATTTTGTTAAAAGCCTAAGTAGTCCCATTTTCTTGAGGGTGATAGGGTGTATTCTTATGGTGGGCAACCATAAACTCATATAACAAAATTCTTATTGTCTCATTAAAAAATGTGTGCCCCTATCACTTGTTAAACTTAAAGGACAACCATACTTTGTAAGAAAATTCTCCCATAAGAACCTTGCTACTGTAGCCTCTGTACAATCCTTTGTAGGTGATGCTTCTTCCCATCAGGTAAGATAATATGTACATGTGATGATATAATGCGTTCTAGTCCTGTGTGCAGCTGGTGAAATAGGCCTGAAAAAGTCAATCACCCATTTCTCAAAGGGTTCGACACTTGTAATTGGTCATAAAGTCATCTCATCCCTTTGTCTTGGTTGACCGAGATGTTGACAATGGTCACATGTCTTACAATACGCTTTACAATCCTTGTATAATTTTTCCCACCACAAACCAGTAAGTAGAATTTTGCGCGCTGTTGCATCACCTACATAGTGGCCACCTGCAATACCACCATGTGCTTCTTCCATTATATCTTTTCGTTCATGCTCCAATACACAATGGTGTAACACCTCATCTTTACCTAATTTGTACAAATCACCACTAATTAACATGAATGGTGCCACTCATACAACAAGTTGCTTATTCTCTAAAGCTTCAATGCCTTCTGGTGGCATACCAGTCCTTAAAAAGATAACAATGTCCTCTAATTTTGATGGTGTGCGTTGTAACCTATACAACTGTGCATCAGGCATGGTCTCTTCTATGGTTTGTGCCTCTTCTCCTGACTAAATTATAGACAAGTGATCCGGTCCAGAATTTCTTTTGCCTGGTTTTACCACAATTGTAAAGTCAAACTATTGAAAATAAGAGTATCCATCAGGAAATGTGGCCCTTGTAAAATGGGATTTGTTCACCAAATAATTCAATTCCAAGTGATCTGTATAAAACACAAATGGTGTGGCCAACAAATATTGAAAAAATTTGTGCAAGGCATAGATCATGGACAAGGTCTCGCGCTCTGTCGTAGTATAATTTTGTTTTACTAGGGGTTAACTTCCTACTAGCAAAAGCAAATTGGATGATCAACGATACCTTCTCCTGATTGAGCTAAGACAACACCAATGGCTGTTCGAGAGGCATCCACATGAATATGAAAAGGTTTATCCCATGAACGAAAGCACAGGATAGGCACGGTAGTAAGTTTCTTATTTAATATCTCAAATGCGCGCGTTGTTGTGACTCCCCGTAATATAAGGTACCTTTCCCCTTGAGTAAATCTTCCAAGGGTGCGGCAACTTTTTCATACCCTTTTATAAACTTCCTATAATGCCCTTGTATGACCCGAAAATCCGGTGCACCTCACTCTAACTGGCAGGCGCTTTCAAGCCTATGATGACTGCAACTTTAGTCTGGATCAACCAACAGCCCTTCCTTACAGAAAATGTGTCTTAAAATTATGCTAGAGGGAGTAGCAAAGATGCACTTCTTGATATTCAATGAGATACTCAACTGTCTACATATTTCAAACATTAAGTGCAGATTGTCACAATGATCCTTAATTAGCCCATAAATGGTCCAATCATCAAGATAGACCTGTAAGAAGTTGTGAATAAAATCCTTGAATGCTTGTACCAATATCCTTGAAAATACAATAGGTGCATTCTTCAATCCAAAGGGCATCACAGTATAGGCAAAGCTTCCCCACTTAGTAGTTGAAGGTGGTCTTCTCTTGATCTTCTGGGGCAATCCTAACTTGATGATACCTTGAGAACCCATCTGTAAATGAATATATCTCGTGCCCAGCCACTCCTTATAATATTTCCTCTATGAATGGCATAGGAAAGGTATCTGTAACACATGTTGCATTCAAATCTCTATAATCAACACAAATTCGAATCCTACCATACTTTTTGATGCTTATCACTATAGGACTGACCCATTCTGATTCATCCAGTGGTTGAATGATCACATATTTCATCATCTTGTCAATCTCCTCCTTTACTTTCTCACGAAAATTGGGATTCATCTAATAAGGTCGCTTCCTAATAGGGTGCACACCTTCCTTGAGATTTATCTTCATTTCTCCAAGTGATTTATGCATGCCTTTAAGTTCATGGTATCCTCTTGGGAATAAGTCCTCATAGTCTCTAAGTAACTCTATGATCTTTGCTACTTTTGATTTTGACCAGTAATCCCCAATTATCACCTCCTTAGGTTCAGCTTCTATGTTCCTATATTTACCTTTTTTGTCTTCATAGGTTCATGATATGCGCGCGCACCTACATACGCACTGGCTAACACTTCACGTGTGTTCCATGTGAATGATCCACATCCAAGTGCTCAACTTCCTCATCATCAATTATGTAAACCATCGTCCCCTTATCTTTTTCCAGAGAAGCACGCTCAAGTAATATGATATCACCTTCTTCATCCGAAAAACACACCCCTATCTCTGTCTCATCAAATATTTCCTGAATCAATTCTTCTACTTTCCCACTATCTCCCATGGTTAAGCACTTGGTAAAGCTTAAAGCTGTGTTCACTGGTGGTGTAGATGAAAAGAAGTCAAAAGTTTGGATCATCCCTGCAGTCAAATTTTGCCAATTGTGAGTGTCGCGATGCAGTTCAACATATACATACCAAGCACACACGCAACCTTATAGAGTAGAATAAAACCGATGCACCCAAAGTGAGGGCGGTAATTCTTCCTGTCATACTGTCTAGATGCTCTCACACTGCTAGATATGATGCAGAGCAGGTTGATCACCATGATAAGGGAAAAATTTTGTAGGTGCATTACTTCTTGAAAACCCGGTCAATAAGGCGGTCCCAATCGTTCCCCATTCTAAGAGATTATCCCTGTGGACCACCCACTAGTGCATTGTTGTCCTACCCAAATTATATGACACCATCTCTTGTCGTTTAATCTAGTTAGCCCAGTTTGCTTCCATGGCTTGTAAGAATCTAGCCAAATCTTCAGATCCAATATAGTGGGGTGCTAAGCAACCTATACACCGGACAAAGCGAAAACCCTTTTTTACAAGCAACCACGTGCTTAAATTTGTGCCCCACCAATTCATAAGTTCCATGAGCCCAATTATCACAAAAAATACTGGTAGTATCACTGATTGATTGAGAATCTTCCCAATGAAGGGTTCCTTCCTTGAATGGCTCATTGACCTCTAGGTCTTGAATAGCGCGTATATAGATTTTGTTCAAGTCCTCTTCACTCAAAGGTTCCACATATGGTATGGACTTCCAATCTATGTCAATGGTATTATGACCCTTTCCTCCTTGTTCTCGAAGTTGATATACCCCTTATTAAACCTCAAATCAACATTGTTTTGCATAACACCAAGGGTTCCTAAGCAAAGCTGGGAAGCTATCTGCTTCTGCAAGCACTAGCACTTCGAAGTATCCTAGTAAACTTGGCCCCTTGTATAGTGATAGATACATCCTTTAAAACTCCTATGGGAGTAGCTTTTGTTCTGTTTGCCATGAACAATACATTAGATGATGGATGTATTGGGGGTCTCCCCATTTGTTCCCACGCATCCAATGTAAGTACATTCACTTCCACACTTGTGTCAATGAAAAATATTGCTCAATAACCACTCGTCCAGCAACAACATTCAAAGTGATCTCTTTGTCGTAATCAATGCTATCGGGGGGAAGATTCACATGAAGTATTTGTCTTTTAGTCTTAGTTCCCGTGTGCACGGAGTATTACCCTTCAACCAATTTCCTAATAAAGGAATAATATTCTCCTGGCGCAACGTTCTACATACCTCTCTGATGTCGTCAATATCCGACGGGGCCTATTCTGTATCCTTATGCTCCAATTTTTGAGACTGCTCTTTCAAACCTTGTATTTCACCTTGAAGGCTTCTAAGGACCTCCATCGTTTCCTGATAGGACTTCTTTCTGATGAGCTAGATCCAGATACCTAGCATGCAAAACCTCCTCCCTAGTGATTGTCGACTTTTGTTGGAATACCTCTTTAGCACGTGCCACCTCAGCTCGTGTGGTTATCTTGACTATTACTGCCTCAGGTTCTGGTGTTAACTTGGGCATCCACTGATTCTCTACTATGCACTGGATTCTAACCATCCCTGCACCTTTGTTTTCTTGCTTGTGCTACTTACTGAGATGCTCATACAAGTCTGGACACTCTTTATAGCTATACGCCTTTCCACAAAATGAACAGGAAATATTCTGCGGGCATTCGCGCCTATAATTTTCAGGTGAGCCACATGTATAGCAAGTTCCTCGAGGGAATTCACTCCTTCCTCCACCTTGGCCTCATCCTCCATATCCGCCTCAATATCCTCATCCCCTTTCATGACCCCCTTCAAACCTTCCGTCATTCGTATCATAGCACGTATGATTATAATCCCTATCCAGATGCTCATTCTTTCCTTTAGGATTATCAGCCACAGTCGCCTATCTTACCCCAATATTAATGAAACATCATGGATCTGGCCAATCAATCTATAGTCCTCAGTATCCTGGGTTGTGGACCTACAAATTTTACAAAAGGAGGATACTCATACATTCTTCCTGATCATGTGTTGTAGTAGGGGGCAGTGACTAGCATCATGATTCAAATGGACAAATATCACAGTCTAACAGCAGCGAACATGTACAGTTTTATAAGGGCAACTATCCTTGGTGTGGCCTTCTACTTCACAATTTGTACACCAGATTCTTGAGCGCATTTCATGAGCTAAGTTTGCCGATAATTTCTCTAACTATTTTTCCATAGCTGCTATCTGAGCTTCCAAAAAATGGACTAACTCTAGTGTCAATACTCCCAACTACTTCAACGTGTAAAGCTGCTTCCAATTATTCACACGCGGGCCGGTATAAGTTTTATGCGATAGTGATCTTCGAAATGGGGTAATCAATCCCCCAATAAACCATTGTGCATGTTGACTTACATGAATGTCATAGGAGAGTTTGGATAAAAGTGTTTTAAAACGGGCATCATACTCACGTACACTTTTAGTAGTGCCTTGCTTTATATCCTTGAGTGTGCTTATACTCTTATGCTCAAACTCTGGGATATGGAACTCTTTCAGGAAAGCATCTTTCAATGTTGCATAGTCAATACAAGTTTTGATTGGGATCAAAATTCCTATACCAATTGTGTGCACGTGTGCCTGTAATGTAGTAGCAAATTGACTTGCCTTGCACTCATAAGCTATGATACCTTTTGCATGCGCACATAATATTTCGCACATATGAACATGTTTAGTAACACCATCGATACCTCTATACTCTGGGAGACAAAGGGGACGTCTCCATATAAATTTTTTGGGGTTGCTGTGGGCCTTGACCACCTGACCCAGAGCCTCCTTGGTTTCCTCTTCCTCCAAAAGTACCTGAACTACCGGAATTAGAATTTCCCATACCACCTGATCCTCCTCTAGGATTTGGAATAGGGTCCGTGGATGCATTCCCCTGTGTTCTGACAATGGTGTTATACTGGACCCCTACAGTCTGTGAAGTAGTCCCAGTTCCCAAGGTGAATCCCATGCTTTGCGCGCTCATATTCTGTGCAGATGATGAGCCTGAAAATGTACCCCCAATGAATAACAAAGATGTTTGTGCTATCATTGTTGTACTTGTTGTCTGACTTATTTCTAATCTTTCACTTCCTAAATTAAAACTGTGTTTATCTATTGTACTAGATACTAGAAAACCAAGCGCAAGGGCTAGGTCAATCAGGTTGGGCTTAGATGCGCACCTGCGGCCCAGGTCATATCTACTGGTGCATGCTTCCATGTGAGGCCAAAGAGGGTTCTTTGTCACGCTTTCCTAGATGGGGGAGTTCCTGATGCTCTTGCTCTTCTTCCTTCCCTATGAGCCTCAAATCCTTTACGAGCCATCTCTCTCCACAACACCATCCATTCTAAAATTTCTTGTTTCTTGCATAATTCCCTCTCGCACGTGACTCATCATACTTCAGTCTACCTCTCTTCCCTTTATCTGTGCTGCCACTAGGTCTGCCATCTTTCACCAATCCCATTCTTGCCCCTCGTGTATGGAGATTTTTAGCTTTCCATGGGTTTATCTTCCAAGTTCAATGTTACCATTAGTATTTTTATTGCCAGCGGAACACCTTGCAAATACGTCCCTCTAGGATACCGTTGGAACTGGAACTCCACTGCCTCCGGGCACAAATAGGTCGAAATTGAATACTCTAGAATATAGTTGTTTAGAACACCATGCAAAACCAGGTATCTACTACGTGGGGGGGGGGGGGGGGGGGGAGTCCAGCTTAGGTCAGCATCATATAGTGTTTGAAATTCCTCTTGTGTCCAAACGAGTGTTCGATACCTCCAATTCCGCTTAGATGCATATGCAGTCAACCATTTGTATAATTCTACTAGAAAGATAACAAAGAAGCTCTCGTACAAACTGTCATACATATTCTACTCTACCCAAGTGCGTGCACTAAATCCAGATCCAGTGTCAAACCTCTATGCGTATTCTTCCTCCAGATCATGAATCCACTCTTCAACGCTTGCCAAAGTTAGCCAGTATGTCTTCATCGCGAACCATTATGAAACAACTAAAAAAGAGGTCCCGACAACGGAGCCAATGATGCAGCCTAGAATTATTAGATAACACCTAGTCGTGCTAGAACATCACTTAGCCTAGGTTGAGCGCTCACCTGAAGCATGCAAAGGTATCAAGTCCCTCTTTAGGTGTTGATGTAGCAGAATGGTAGCATGATGAAGTAGTATAACAAACATATATTTAGAAACTAATCCATATACACATTGTTACACCATACCAGATTTATAAGCACTTTAAGTATAAATCATCATGATAACAATAGTGTACAATGACAAATATATCAGATACTATTTGTTTGGCCAATATTCTTCATATATTCATCGTACCAATAGTACAAAATCTTCATACAATACTAGACATGCGCGCATGGATCTGTTAAAATTATCTAGTCTCATGCACCCATGTATCTCTAACCCTTCAGAGCAGTATGTGTCCCTATCTCTCTTTTACTAAGTAATTCATTACATATATATAGGGTGGGGGGGCTATCCCTTCACCGCTTAACTCTACCAAGATGAGTCGCATGCTTAATAATAGCCACACACCTTTTATAACTATAGCCATACATGCAAGTATGCTATATATAGATCGCTGATAGTTAACTATAGTGGTGGATCTATTCTTAGCTTAGGTCCATGTAAGTGTGACTGAACCTGCTTTTTAAAATCTCCACGAAGAGTGGCACGCAAGTCTCAGCATAGCTTTGTGTGCTCCACACGCCAACCTCTAAGAATAGCCCTGATCTCCAAAATTAGCTAAGTCTTGAAAGTCTGACTCTACACCTCCGCGTGTGAAACCTTCCTATACCTTTACACCTTTTCTCCTATGTGGACTCTGTGTGTGAGCTCTACTAAGTGTTTTATTTGATCAACAAGGGATTCCAATTTCCAAGAATAAACATGATGTAATTCTGGTTGTAGTGGACAAACTAACAAAAGGGACTCATTTTATATCAAGGAATATGAAAGATGATTCACATGTGCTTGTAAACAGGTTTGTGCATGAGATTATTAGATTACATAATGTACCTAAATTGATCATTTCAGATAGAGCTCCTAGGATGAAGTCTCTTTTTTTACAAAAATTAAATACTGATTTAGGGAAAAATCTAAATTTTAGTTTTGAATACTACCTAGAAACAAATGGAAAGACTAAAAGGGTAAATTAAGTGATGGAAGACATCCTTAGGATGTATTGTGTGGATCAACAGTACAAGTGTGAAGAATATCTTCCACTGGTTGAGTTTTCCTACAATAACACTTACCATGCATCTCTAAAAATGGCCCTGTTTAAGGCCTTGTATTAATGGATGTGTAGAACACCTATCAATTAGGAAAGTGTGGAAGACATGGAAGTAATAGGACCTGAAGTTTTGGCTGAAATGGAACAAAAATTAAGGCTCATTCATGAGAGGTTAAAAGAGGCTACCGATAGGCAGAAAAGATACCTCTTTTGCAATCTTATTTCCAAAACACATGCAAATCACTCTCATTCTTTCCAATTCCATTATAATTAGTGCTCTTTACTAATTAAATAATGTTTCTTACCACTTTGGTTGGTTAAAAAGCACTTCGTTGATCACCAAACCTCTTTCGCATTTAGGATGTCACTTTACGATGAATCATAATTCAAAATCCTTTTCAAAATAGACAATTAGTGATTATAGGCTAATTAAGCCTATTTTGCCCTTGTTTTGGTCAATATACCCTAGTATTGGCTTAAACTCCTCTTCCAAGCACTCAAAATCACCCCATTCACCTCCATAGTGTCTCGAAAAGCTTCAAAAGATTATCCTATCCTCCTAGTTAACCCTAATCGGTCGATTAAGGCTCCACACCTCTTAATCACTTTGTTATTCACTAATTGTGATTAGTAAATATTAATCGTGATTAGCAATTCTAATCTAATTTGGGGCTTTTAGTACCACATGAACCAAAATACAAGTTTCTCCCAAAAGGAAAACTATAAAAACAACTCACCTCATTCCTTTATACTTTACACCATGCTTTGATTTGTATCTCATATAATAAATATGATTTATAGCCAAGCTCAATCCTTTCATAAAGCCTTCAATGAGGTTAGTAGATGGATATCCATAATGACCAATTGATCATTTGGAGAGGCCATTTAACCTTGTTTGGAGTAGCAACCATAACCATTTGACTGCCCTCTTAGGTCTATTTAGGCCTATTTTAGGTAATTCAAGCATATTAGTAGGCATGTTTAGCTAGGTTTTGTATTGTTTTCATACTAGTTAAGCATTTTTTAAGCTTCTATCTTAATGTTGCATTCCTAGACTTGGAACCTTGGATAGATGGATGGCAATGGTGTTAGCTTTCCTTGTTTAGTCATGAAATTTTATTTGTAAATTTTAGGGTGATTTCATTTGGCGTGCCAAATATAGACACTTGAATTCTACTTTTACAATCTTAATGCCAAAAGGCGTGAAAATTACTCTCATTCTTGCCAATTATGTTATAATTAGTTCTCTTTACTAAATAACTAACGTTCCTTACCAAATTATCCAATTAACACCCAACTGTTGATTACATAACCCCTTTGGCACAAGCTTGAAGCTACAATGATGGGGGTGGTCCTAGGAACCCTAAAGTAGTTCATGTAAGAGGGAACGTTGTGAATGAAACAGGAAAGTACTCCACACTACCGACTTGTCTAGTTCACCTAAGTGAGATTAGATTCAAAGATATCCGTATCACAACCCCAGTGAAAGTATAACTAAACACACTTTGGTGCTCATTATACCGAAGGGGGTAAATTAAAGATGAGATAATCCTTGGGAAACCTTGGTAAATCGAGCTTGCCATAGATATATTGTGACACCTAGAGAGACAACCACCTAGGAAGCTTGTCGGCTTGGAACCATTGTTTTTGTCTTAGTTAGTATACTTGAGAGATCTCACAAAGTGACAAATTTGTTAGATTTAAACTCTATTTTTTGAATAAGGGAAAGAATCTCTTAAAGTTGAAACTGCATGATTTTCATCAAAAAATCTACTTAGTGTCATTTTATCCTAGTTTTTCACTTGTCCTAAGACAAGGTGAAACTCTGCCAAAATAACACCAAGTTTATTTCAACACCACTTGGTCTATACCCTTGTTTTATTATTGCAAATTTTTGGACAAAAGGAAACAACATATATGCATACTGCTAGATATCACATGTCCACCAATTTTGTATTCTACTTTCGCAACTAGGTTGCAATGCTAGAGAGCAAGTGTTGAAAGTGTGCATTGTACATACTCACAATCTAGTAGGCCCTATTGTCTCAAAAACCCATATTTGAGACTTATTATCATCATAGTTAGGTAATATCATCCTTGTCTTCTTTTGAGTTTCTACACTACACACATTATAGCCATACAATTGAGATATTTACGCCTTGAACTTCTATTGTGAAATTAGGCTTAAATCTCTATATTGTAGGGTTACACTACTCACACGCATAACAATTTCTTTCTATAATTAGACGTAGTTTTTACACCCTAGATTTGTCTTGAGTTTTGTGAGTGTTGAGGTTACTTTTTTAGCATTGCTATAGTTTCATTTTGATACTAAAATATTTCTTTCTTGTAAAGTATGTTTATGTGTCCAAATAACATTGTTATGCAACTTGCATTTGTATCGTCCATTTTACAAATCTTAGAATTTTTTAGTGTTTAAAAACTTGATTTTAGTATATTCTGTTAGAAGATCACGTCAACATTCTCTTATCATTTAGGCCTTGTTTGTTGCAAATTTGACCTAACTGGTGATATTGTGTTGTCACTATTTGGTTACAAACCTATCTAGATGAATCTTAGAGAGTAAACTATTTGGTGTAACTAAATTTTGAGCATTGTAAGTCATTGTAATATTCTAAGGAATAATTTTTTCATATATTACCTTGCCAGGGTATCTTGTTCATTGTTCTTTAGTTCACATGTTCTCTTTGATCTATCAATTTTGTGGCTATTCTATAGTCACCTTGTGTTGGAAAATTAGTGTCGTTACGTTGTAAAAATTTGACTAAGGTCCCTTTTAAGTAAACCTTAGTTGAAATTCATTACATTGTATTTCTTATCTCGAGTATGCCTACTACGAGGATGGGATCATGAAGATTATGAACCAATATATTTGGAGGTGACAACCCTCTTTTAGAGGATAATTTCATGGTTGACCATAATGGTGGAGAGGAAGAGTCTCCTCATATGCATATATAGTGTCCTCCCACTAATTTTGACAAAAAAAACATGAATTTCTTATGCATGTTATGGAACTAGGAGCTAAGTTACCTCCTTTAGTGAACCCTTCTCTTATTTTTGCAATGGTTCAAGGGAAAGAGGAAGTGGAACGTCCTTGTCACCATATAGATGACATATTAGACCTAGGTCACGCTTCTACTTCTGCATGACGAAATAGTGAGGAAGTACCTTTCGAAAATGATAGAGACTACCATTTACCTCCTATTAAAATTCATTGCAAAGAACATGAATAACAAGTTCATCATGCAAAACCTCCCCCTAGCGAAGATCACAACGAAATACCCGTTCAAGAGGTAGGGTTAGAATAACAGGTCCATTCCCTCACTCGCCAATTGGAAAGTTTGGCTTTGCATATACAAAAGGAACAACCAAAAGTTGTGAAATAAGCCATACCAAAGGCAAAAACTAAAGCTTCATTTCATGAGTTCCCAATAAACACTCCTTGATGAGAGACACGAAAGGATCCTTATGAGGAATTTTTCACCAATAATCAGGGTGGGCATATACCTAGGATCAACCCTTTGTATAGAGCTACGCTTCCACCCACACAAGACTAAATCTTCCACCAAGAATGGTCTACTATGAAGAACGCATTTCAAGCATTATAAGAGGGCCAAAATGGTAGCAATTGTTAGGAATAAAACTTATCTTAATTCATCATTAGTTGATATTTGAATAAATGTGATAAGTTAAAGTATTTAATTAAATACTTTAAACTTATGTCAATAGATATTAGTTGTCCTTAGTTGTTAGTTAACTAAGTTATAGTATTCTCATCCCAATGTTTGTGGGATCATGTTTTATCTTGCATATTTTATTCCTGGATGATTTCCATGAGGGGCAATAGGGGTAGTTAGGGGCAATATTTTATTTTTGCATATTTTCTTAGATTAGATGATTTGTTTCCATATATTGAGGATGAGATAGAAGTTGTCCAATATCTATAAATATTGTAGCTCTCTCATTTGTTTTGTAATGCTTGATTTTTATATTAATAAAATACACAAGCACCATCTTGTTTCTATGCAAAGCTAATGTGTCAATATTGTTTTCAAGTATTCATTGTCAAGATTTAGTATTAGAGTATTCTGATCCAAAGAGGAGTGTAGGAAGTTTTAGGGAAGTTTACGAAGATCTGGAGAAATTAAAGAGCTAGGAGGAGCCATAGTTTCCCGCAACCATTTCACAGCCCCTACCTAGCTCCACACCCTAAATCATGGTTGATTTGCAGTTGAAGAACACTTGGAGTGTAATCACAGGCCCTTGCAGACCTAGATGCAACTCTCTTGCAAAAGGTGACATTGTTTCATTCTCTATTTTTTAAAAAAAAATTACCTATACCTGCAACTTTTTTTAAAAAATTAGAAGCATTAAAAAAAAAAAGATATACAATATTTTTGATCTATGGGGACCAAAAATTTTCAAGCTCCCCACATTACTTTTTCTTCCTCTTCTCTATACTTTGTATTCTTCTTCCTCTTCTCTATATTTGAGCATTTTAAAAAAAAGATATCCAATCAAAAATGGAAGTTTCTATGTGAACTTGCACCTACCAAAGGAGTAGAAGAAAGAATATTTCAATGAAATCCAATGTGCCTACATCTAAAATGAAGACTAAAAATTGAACATGGAGAATATCTGCAACCTGTAGCAAAAAAAATATGTTGGAATAAGGAAGAACAAGCTTCCTCCAAGAAAAAAATACCTGCGTACAAAGAGAAATAATAAAAGAAAAGTGTGGCCAAGGGTTATTATAATGCATATGCAAAGTGTATGAACTATAGTTGTGGCCTAAAATGTAGTACAAAAAAAATTCCATTTTTGGAAAGGGGCTCAGAAAGATATTAAAATTACAATTTAAAAAAGGCATAACTTTCAACTAGTACCTCAGATTGAGGTGCAGTTTTTTTTTAAAAGTGTGTGTTTTTGCAAGCATACGTATTGGTAAAGTTTTTAATCAGATTTGGAAGAGAATAATTTTGTTAAAATTACAAAAATAGGATTTTGGCATTTGAAAAGAGGCTAAAGAGTCCAATTATTTTTATTTTTTTTCAAATCACCCAAGAGAACCATTTTATTTTTGCAAATTGGCCATAGAGACAAATTTGTAATAGGGCCAATAGTGCCAAAAATTCATTGTACACAGCTGAAAAGCAGCCCAAAAATAAATAAAATAATATTTTTTGGGGGGGGGGTGTGCATGCTTTAAGGGGGGAAAAGTGTTCAATTTTTACTTCTACTATTTATAACCTTTCACAATGGCTGCAATTACGACACCAAAGTTCTTTTTTCCAGATTCTCAACTTTTGCATTTTGATAATTATCCAGCATGGAAAACAAAAATTCACACACAAATTGATTTTGAAAAACTATGGACTGTTGTTTCTGGTGCATTAACAAGATATTCAATAGATGTTACACAACAAACTACATTTGATCGTGAAAATTAAAAAGCAAAGTTAATAATCTTGTTTAGTGTTTCAGATGAGGTACAACCTCATATTCATGAGTCCACAACAACAAAAGAATCTTGGGACAAGTTGAAAATGGTATAAGATTCAAAAATTAAGAACACAATACTTCATCTCCAAAGTCAACTATTAAACTTAAAAATGTAACCAACTGAGAAATTTGAAATGTTTTTGAGAAGAGTGGTAACTTTATGTGCATCACTTCAAGCTTTGGAAGAGGAAGTAACTGACACATCACTCGTGCATATAGTATTGAGAGCTCTTCCTCCTTCTTATAGGATTTTTGTGACCACGTTAAAAATAACTAGTTAAACAACAAATTTTTAAGAGTTAGTGAATATGCTATAAAAAGAGGAAGCTATTCACTCAACTATTGAAACTGAAGAGAAGGCACTTGCTTCTAATCAAAAAGAAAAAAAATAGGCTAAGTCTAGTAAATAGCCTCAGAAGTAAGTTAATAGTCAACAAGGCCAAAAGGACCAACAAAAATGTCTTATTTGTGGTCAAAAAGGACATGAGTTAAAAAATTGTTGGTAAAACACATTCCAACAAGGATCATCAAGTGGTAAAAAAACTAATTACCAACAAACAAAATCAGGCCAACAATAGAGTACACAGGGAAAAAAATATAAAAAATTAGAAGAAGAAACCAACTCAACAATGAAATGTATCTAATCAGGAAGATCAATTTGATGATGATGACTTCCTCTATTCTACATAGTCAAATGAAGTATCCAATTTTACAAATGAAATTTGGTATTTTGACTCAGGTGCAACTCGACACATGACAAGAAAGAAATACTGGTTCTTCACAATGAATAAAAAACCCACCAAAATTCATGTCTCTTTGGGTGATGATACATCATACATTGTTGAAGGAATTGGTTCCATTTCACTACCACTTGGGAAACATAATTGAAAAATTACAGATGTTCTTTATGTCCCTAGTTTCAAAAAATATCTTATCCGTGAGTCAATTATTAGATCATAATCTCAAAATTGAATCTGATTGTAAAGGTGGTAAAAATATGTGCCTAATCCGAGCTAAGTCATGAAGCTCCAAAAATTTTACAAAATATTTGAATGTGGGAAGAATGTTTCAGTTGGATTTTTTTCAATGAAATGATCAAGCATTTATAGCCAAGGATACATCATCAGCTCAACTATGGCATCAAAGACTTGGACATGTGAGTTTTTGCTATCTCAACACACTTTGTCGATACAACATGGTTAGGGGTTCACCACCTCTAAAAAAGGGTACAGATAAATGTCAAAATTGTTTTGTAGGAAAACACAATAGAGCACTATTCAAACATAGTACATTTCAAGCTAAGGAAAAAATTGACTTGGTGCATACCAATCTGTGTGGACCAATGAGACCTAGCCACTCTGGGTTTCAATATTTCATGCTCTTTGTTGATGATTTTTAAAGAAAAATGTGGATATACTGTATTTCTACAAAAGAACAATATTTTTAAACTTTCAAGAAGTTTAAATCCCTTGTTGAAATATAGTCTAGTAGGAAAATAAAAACACTATGTTTAGATCGAGGGGGAGAATACACTAGCAATGAGTTTAATGATTTTTTGAAAACACATGGCATTCATCATCAAATGGATCCTCCTCACACACCACAACAAAATGGTGTTTTTTAAAGGTGAAATCATGCTATCATGGATATGGTGCAATGTATGATTGATGATGCATGTTTATCCAAAACATTTTTGGCCGAAGCAGCTAAAATGGTAGTCTATTTACTAAATAGAGTTCCCACTACAACTCTTGATGGAGTAACACCATAGGAAGCATGGTCATGGATTAAGCCATCTATTTCACACCTTATATTTTTTGTATGTAAAGCAAGTATGCACATTCCTAAGAAATAAAGAATGAAGCTTTATATGAAATCAGAAAAACTTATCTTCTTGGGATACAATGATGAAGCACTTGGCTATAGACTTATGAATCCAAGAACAAGAAGGGTATACATTAGTCAGGTTGTTGAGTTTGTTGAGAATAAATAAGAATATTCTCCTTCCATACAATCATGTGGTGAAAAAATCATCCCTACAGTAAAAACAGAGGATGGTAATCACTTTGATGATGACAGTGATGATGGGGAAGATAATGAAATTCAACCTCCCACAGGTATCACAAAAAGTATGCCTAAATGGTATATAAGTATGATTAGAGATACGAAATTGGATAGTGTCCCCGAAACATCTACCATTGGAATGAGGACTCACAGTATGGCTTGAAATGAGGTCAATTTGGCCTTAATGGGTAAAGTTGTTGAAACTACTGAGCCATCCAAAGTTTCAAAAGCCATACAATCTAAACCTTGGAAAGATGCTATGGATGCAGAATATAAGTCACTTATGAAAAATAATACATGGCAACTTACAAATCTTCCACCTGGAAAAAAATGATTGGGTGCATATGGATCTCAAAACGAAGTACAAAGTAGATGGAAAAATTGATAAACATAAGGCTAGACTAGTTGCTAAGGGTTATTCTAAAAAATAAGGCATTGATTATGAGGAGAATTTTTCTCCCACATCCAAGATAAAAACTTTCAGGTTAATATTTTCTCTAACTGCACAATTTGGTTGGAAAATACACCAAATTGATGTGAAAAGTGCCTTTCTTAATGGTGATTTACAGAATGAAGTTTACATGACTCAACCAGAGGGTTTTGTCATACCAGGTAAAGAGGAAAAGGTATGTAAACTAATAAAATCACTATATGGTCTAAAGCAGTCTCCTAAAACATGGTACAGAAAAATTGACGAGCATCTCATTTAACATGGATTCAATAGGAGTCCATATGATCATAATATCTATCTCAAAAATCAAGGGGGGGAGATAGTGATCGTTGTAGTATATGTTGATGATCTAGTCATCACTGGAGGATCAATGAGGATGATTGAGTCAACAAAGAAAGATATAACACAATCATTCGACATGACCAATCTTGAGCTTCTACATTATTGTTTTGGACTTGAAGTTTGACAAAGAGAAAATCATATCTTTGTGTCATAATTGAAATACAAAAAGACAATGATTGATAAATTCAATATGATGGATTGTAAGCCATTTTCCACACCTATGGAGATAAGACTTCAGCTGTCTCAAACAAATCCATCACCACAAGTAAATGCAACTATCTATCGATAGTTGATCGAGAGTCTCATCTACTTGACTTACACTAGGCCGGATATTAGTTATGCAGTCAGTTATCTTTCATGGTTCATGCAAGAACCAAGGGTTTCTCATTGGAAAGTAGCAAAGTGGATACTGAGGTACATCAGAGGAACTATGGACTATGGCCTAGAATACAAGAAGAATAATAACTTCTTCTTGACAGGATATTCAGATTCAGATCATGTAGGAAACATAGATGATAGGAAATCCAATTAAGGATTTGTATTATTTTTGGGATCTGGACTGATATCATGGGGGAGTAAGAAGCAGACTTGTATTTCAAGATCCTCCTCAGAATCAAAATATCATACAACAGGTGGAGTTTTCTGTGAAGTAATATGGCTCCAATGTATACTTGAAGGATTGGGAATACCAAAAAAATATCCAACTATCCTACATATTGATAACGAAGGAGTAGTAAAACTTGTTCGGAATCCAGTTTTTCATGAGTGCAAAAAACACATTGAGGTGCAAGTACATTTCATCGTGAACATGTTCAGAACAACAACATCCAACTCCAATATTGCCCAACAGGTATGCAATGTGTAGATGTCTTCACAAATTCACTTGATCAAGGTAAATTTGAGGGTTTTAGAGAATGTCTCTCATGTTCACTTGAGACCATGCTGAATTAAGGGGGGGAATGTTAGGAATAAAACTTAGCTTAATTCATCATTAGTTGATATTTGAATAAATGTAATAAGTTAACAGTATTTAATTAAATACTTTAAACTTATGTCAATAGATATTAGTTGTCCTTAGTTATTAGTTAAATACGTGATATTTTTCTCATCCCAATGTTTGTGGGATCATGTTCTATCTTGCATATTTTGTTCCCAGATGATTTCCATGAGGGGCAATAGGGGCAGTTAGGGGCAATATGTTATTTCTGCATATTTTCTCAGATTAGATGATTTCTTTCCATATATTGAGGATGAGATAGAAGTTGTCCAGTATCTATAAATATTGTAGCTCTCTCATTTGTTTTCTAATGCTTGATTTTTATATTAATAATATACACAAGCATCATCTTGTTTCTATGTAAAAATTCTGTGTGAATATTGTTTTCAAGTATTCATTTTCAAGAGAAATAACAAGAAGTATCGGTTCGACGAGTTATGTCCCTACCCATTTGAAAAATCCATGTTATAGGTACCTTTCCCAAGACACTTTGATTTTCCAAAATTTCACAAGTATAAGGGAAAAGGTGACCCTTGTGACCATATTAAATATTTTTATATGGCATGTCAAGAGGTGGAATTTAGCGACAATTATCTTATGTGCCTCTTTCCATGAATTTTAGTAGCAATAAGGCTAGAATGGTTTGTGCACATCCCTAAGGGATCCATATCAACATGGAAAGAACTAGAAAAAAAATTTATATGACACTTCTCTTTTAGCATAGAGAATGACATAACCATGTTGGATCTCTGTAATGCCAAACAATGAAACAATGAAAACTTCACTACATTTTTACAACAATGGAGAGGATTGGCTAGCCGCTTTTCTTGCTCCATACCTAAAAAATAGTTGATAGGAATATTTGTTCCCAACCTCCATCTAGACATTATGTTCCACCTAAAAATGCATTGCGGAAACAAGTTCGAAGAGGTAATAAAAAAAAGGAGTCAAATTGAAAAGGCATTGTTAGCTAGGGGGACTCTAAAACCTTTCTCGCGTGATTAAAATGATTCCAAATCTAATGAAAAACTAACATTTATTCATAATAAGAAGAAAAAAATCATTGGTGATGGGATAATAGAATCCAAGAAAGTACAATCTGTTCAAAACCTCACACCCTTGAAATTTGCAAAGGAAAATCCACCTATTGTGTATAAACGACATATTTTTACCCCTTTATCTGACTCAATGTCATCAATACTAAAATAAATAGAGGTAGTTAAAATGGTTAGATATCCTAAAAATACACCTTATGAGGATAACATGCCTAAACCATCACGGTTTAGAGATAATTAATATTGCCAATTCCACAGAGTTAAAGGTCAAAAAATAGACAAGTGTTTGAAGTTGCAGTACGACATCCAAGAATTAATCGAAAGTGGAGATGGATTCATCCACTCCTAACAAATCCCCCAGTACGAAGACTTTTCCAAAACATAATCAAGACAAGAATGCTAATTATGTGTCTAATGAGGAAAATCATTTTTCTGCTCTCATTGGTTGTTTAGATAAACCTGTTGAACATGTCAACACAATAACTCCTGTGATATCCCCTGGACTATTTATGTCTAGGAATGTGCTAACAAATACTGATTATCACACAGTTCCACATACTTATGATAGTAAGAAACCTATGTTTCAGGATTCCCATCAAAGGATGCCTATAACAACTAGACATTGTTTGATTATTTGTGCTAAATAACCCATTCACTTACCTCTTCCCCCATCATCAACTCATGGTAACTATTATGATTTTGATTCTTCTAATTCTTCCAAAGATTCCAATCCCAATGATTCTAAGTCTTATAATTCTTCCAAAGATTCCAATCCCAATGATTCTAAGTCTTCTGAAGATTCCAATTTGAATTATTCCTCTAATACGACTCCTAAGTCACAGTCCTCCCTATCTTCACAAGACCCCATTTCTCATTCACCTCAATGAACCATTCTTTCATCGAAGATCTCTCCGAATCAGATTTCCTTCTAATCAATCATCCAAGTTGACTCCCATGTCGCATTCATCCAATCAACCTCATGTGGTAGAACAAATACCCACAGTGATTGATTCAATTCAGAATGAAGAATCCATTAGAGAATTTATGAGGGTAAATGAAGACATTCCTCTAGAATTTTGCAAGAAAGAAACTTCTTTAGACCTCGATACATTCACATATTGGGAGGAAGAGATTGATGCCTTTTTTAAGAAAATAGAGGAAGACCCTAAGATCATCAAGTATGATCCTCCTCTTATCTTTCCATCTTCACATTCTTCATTGGGTGATGAAATTCTTGGGTCTAGCATTGATCCATGGCCTACCTTATCATTACCTAATAATTCTTTATCTATCGAGATTCCTCCATCACAGTATTACCTTGGGTCACCACCTGGTATCCCATCATCTTCTTCTATATGTGGGCCACATAAAAGTATCCCCACATCATCAATATGTGGCTCACCTCTTGGTAGCCCATCTTCATATATTCTTGGGCCACATCCTAGTAGCTCATCATCGTATATACTGAGGGAGTGTCTTAGAATTCCCTCATCTTCAATTCTTGGACCACATCCTAGTAACCCATATTCTTCTATATATGGAACACCACCAGGTATTACTTCATCTTCTATCTATGGGATGCCACTAGGAAATCCTTCATCTTCAATCTTAGGGCCACATCCTTTTAGTCCTTTATCTTTAGTCTATGGGACACCTCTTAGTATCCCATCCTATTCAATTCTTGTATCATATCCTTCACGTCCATCATATTGTTCTATCAATGATTGTGGAAAACCCAATGTCATTTCTCACATCAATTATAGTCATCCACTTTCTTCTCCCACTTCTTGGGGTAAGACAAGTCACATAGTAGCTTATAGAAAACAAAAACAGTTGCTTCATGAGGCTTAGATCAATAATTCCAAGAGCTCCAAAGCTCACAACAATTTAAACAATATTAAAGTTAAGAATCAAACGCACTTTAAAAATGTACATAAATGTACTCATCAAGTATGTCGTAAAGTACAGAAACCTTTGGATAGGGACCTCAAGCCCCCACACACAAAATCCATGCTTCATGATAAAACACAATCATCTATTGAGTATGAGCTCACCAAATTCATTGATGTCAGGGATAATATGACTCTTGACTAGAAAACACACCTAGTCTTCCTTATCAAGGAAATTTTTATATTGTTGTTGGATCTTATCATGCCAAGTGACCTTGTCGGTCCCAGCTTTCAAAAAAGATAGAATACAAAAAAATGAGAAAAAATTTCAAAAAATAAAAGGTACAAAAACACACATTGCAATAAGGTATTACATACACATGGATGTTCATTCTTTCTTTCATTGCTATTCTTCTGCAAGTCTTCCTACCATTTTCATCCCTTCGATGATATTTTTGTTATCCTATTCACATAAATTTTGTGACATTTATCTCTATGGTATCCATTTGACTTGGTATTTTATCACCTTGGTAAATTAAAGAATGACCAACCTTATAGATATCCTATCACAATCAACAACTTACAAACTTGTTGCAAATAAATTTTGGATGTATTTTTTAACACTAGTAAATTTCATCATCACAATCACCTCCACCTCCTTCCATCAAGCCATCAATGGTTCTTAACCCCTTGTCAAATAAGAGAGCTAAAATAAGTTTTCAAAAATTAGAAGAAACAATCAAATCAAAAAGAAAAAAGATGAAAGAAAACATTAAAAGGAAAAGTAATTGATATAAAACTCTCTCTTGGGGTATTACCAATAATATCTACTGAGGCTATGGATGCTTGAATGGAAGTAAAGAAATGTTGTGATTAGAATCAAATGCATCTCCATTGGGGCTATGGACACCTAAATAGCAGTGGAGTAATGTAGAGTTGTCCTTCCATAATCCATTCATAAAAAAAAATCAACTTTGAAAAATAAATAATTCCTGCACATTGGCTAGGGTGTATTCACTTGTTGTCTATCAAATCTTCCCTCCAAGAGGTAATAAATTTCCATGTGAACACAATGGATCTTGATGAGAAAACATGATAAATATGTTACCAAGTGTCTTTTTTGGACCTTGTTCATACTCTTACTCTAGTCTGTATCTTGTCACACGATTCGTGCCTTTGGCTAGCCGATTATTCATCGCAAGGCTTCTAAGATACATTCACATTATTCACATTGTTCTTCTACTTCATTCAGAACATCCATGTCTATAATATTTCCTTTTTTACATGTTTATGGGAACCTTTTTTCCCTTCAAAAAAAACAATCTTCTACTTCTTTCTATCATGTGCTTCTCGGCCAACTTACATTGGGGATATCCTTGCTCCTTCACAGCATGTCATTGGGTTATGTTCATCATCATGTAGAAGCTATCTATATTGGACCTAATCCAAATTCTACACATGAAGAGTTTTCCTTTGAATATTCCCATCTAACGTTGGGGGAAATTTTACATCTTCACTTTCTTGTGCATACGCATGGCATTATGCCCTTGTACATCCCATTTTTCATTGGGGGCATCGATTTTTCTTCATTTCCTATACATAGCTTCAGAAAAATTCTCAAAAATAAAAAACATTCAAATATGTTTCAAAAACTCCTAAAACATTCAAATATGTTAGTCAGAAAAGTTAAAACATCCAAATAAACATAAAAAACCCAAATAAATTGGTATAAAAATTTCAAAACCCCAAATTTATCTTACCATTGTGTAGTTCTCTTTGATACCTTTCTAATGCAAAAAAATAGTTTCATTTTGAGGTTGGGAGAAACATTTATGGCCTCCAAAAGATAGGTAGTGCACTCAATGTTACATAGGCACCCATGTTGCATTTGCACATAGGAACCCATGCTGCAATCAAAAATTCAAAAAAAATGCAAAACACTATCAACACAGGCACCCAGGTGCCCATGCTATAGTTCAAAATCTAAAAAATACAAAATGTAGGCTAGCACAGGTGCCCAAACACCCATGTTGCCTCACAAAATGCAAAAAAATCAATATTAATGCCATCACAGGAACTCAAGTGCCCATGCTACATGTAAAAAATATAAAAAAATTCAAAAAGGAAGCCAAAAAAGGTGCTCAGGTGCCCATGCTGCATGCAAAAATACAAAAAAGTCAAAAAGGAAGCCAACACAGGCGCTCCTGTTGTAGTGAAAAATTTAAAAAATGCCAAACACTTCTAACATAGGTGCCCAGGTGCCCATGTTGCAGCTCAAAATCCAAAAAAAGCAAAAATTAGGTTAGCACAAGTGCCCAAGCGCCCATGCTGCCTCACAAAATGTAAAAATATCAAAAGTAGGGCCATCACAGGCGCCCATGTTGCCTCAAAAAATGTGAAAAATAAAAAGTAGGGCCAGTATAGGCACCCATGTGCCCATGTTGCCTCAAAAATTTCAAAAAACCACAAATAGGGCCAGCACAAGCGCCCATGCATCCATGTTGCCCAACACAGTCGCTCCCTTGAGTGTATAGGTGCACCCAACATTGTGTAGGCCATAAATTTTGCTCCCGACCTCAGAATGAATCTGTTGTTTTTACATTGGAAAGGTATTGAAGTATGTCACACAATAATAACATTAATTTTGGATTTAGATTTACCAAAAATTTATGGTTTTTCATTTTTTAAAATGTCTTGCATATAGTTGAAGCCTGTATCACGTACATTATCCTCAACATCTAAATTGGTCCTACAAAATCATATTTCTGATGTTCTTGATTGTTCTTAACTCAAACAACATGTGGATCATCATGATCTACCTCCATTAACAAATTTGGGTCTACTTATTATATCAGTACTCCTGTGCAACGATGAGTTGTCAAGTATTATGTCATAATGCATGAATTCTTTCCATGGGACTATTTATGACCTGTGTTTTTCCCTCACATGTGTTATTGCTTGGGGCATAATTTTTAACCCTTTTCATTAAAACATGAACATTTAGGAACTGCAGCTTGATAGCAAAAAACATTGGTACAACTATCTTGAACGTTGTTTGTTTGAGTATATGTGATTCTGCTTAATTCTCTATTAGGTTAGCTTGTTTACTTTCTCGTATTACATTGTATTCTCTATGTTGCATGGAGTTAAGCATCAATTTACTTTATCTTATTGCATTGCATAATGTATGTTGCATGGAGTTATGTATTTTTAGTAGTAAACAATTGTTAGTAATTTATCTTTTCATGTTATCTTACATTTTTGTTCATTTCAATAAAAGTTGATGATGTAGACCTAGGGGCAATATGATATAACTAGGTTGCTTATGGAAAGGCTAGATGCAAAGTTTGGTCTTGTCTTATATTTCTTCATAATCATTTCTTCTCCATTATCATGTATTACCATTACAAATTTTTCTCCTAAAACTCACCCAGGGAAATATATAACCACGTTTATCCCCATCCTTATTCCTTCTCAATACCTAAGGGTTTCACGCTAGTTCTGACCTATTTTCTTTTACCCATTTCAAATCATATTTTCAATCGCCGATTGACTTCTCCTATCACACACTCGACACTTGAGGGGGCATACTTCACCATGCTAATTTTTCTTCAAAAATTTACCTATTTTACGCTTTTCTACTATATTTTAAGTGAAGTCACTAACTTTACCTCAAATAGGGGTAAATGTAGACACATAAATTATGATTTTGCAATCTTATTGCCAAAACATGTGTAAATCACTCTCATTCTTTCCAATTCCATTATAATTAGTGTTATTTACTAATTAACTAACATTTTTTGCCACTTTGGTTGGTTAACAAGAACATCGTTGATCACCAAACCTCTTTTGCATTCAGGATGCCACTTTAAAATGAATCGTAAGTCAAGATCCTCTTCAAAACAAATAATTAGCGATTATAGGCTAATTAAGCCTATTTTGCCCTTGTTTTGGTCAATATAGCCTAATATTGGCTTAAAACCCTTTCCAACCACTCAAAATCACCCCATTCACCTCCACAATGTCTCGAAAAGATTCAAAAGCTTATTCTAGCCTCCTAATTAACCCTAAGCAGTTGATTAAGGATCCACACATCTTAATCACTTGGTAATTCACTAATCATGATTTGCAAAGCTTAATCATGATTAGAAATTCTAATATAATTTGGGGCTTTAAGTCCCGCATGCACCAAATTAAAAGTTTCTCCCAAAAGGAAAACTATAAAAACAACTCACCTCATTCCTTTATACTTTACACCATGCTTTGATTTGCATCTCATATAATACATATGATTTATAGCCAAGCTCAATCCTTACCTAAAGCCTTCAATGGGGTTAGTAGATGGATATCCAAAATGATCAAGTAGTCATTTGAAGAGGGCATTTCACCTTTTTAGGAGTAGCAACCATAACCATTTGATTTCCCTCTTAGGTCTATTTAGGCCCATGTTAGGTAATTCAAGCATATTAGTAGGCATGTTTAGTTACATTTTGTATTGTTTTCTTACTAGTTAAGCATTCTTGTAAGATTCTATCTTAATGTTACATTCATAGACTTATAACCTTGGCTAGATGGATGAAAATGGTGTTATATTTCCTTGTTTAGTCACACAATTTTCTTTGCAAAGTTTAGGGTGCTTTAAGTAGCATATTGGCTAGTGTTTCCTCTCACATTGTCTAAGATGCATGATGTTTTTCATACCTCTTTACTTAAAAAGTATGTATCAGATTTATCACATGTAATTAACTAGAACTCTTTATAGGTACAATATCTAGGTGTCATCATAGGTGAACCCGTAAGGGTGCTAGAAACTCAAAAACTACACTTGTGAAACAAAGAAATAAGTTAGTTCAAGATCCAATGGGACTAATTTTTTTGAAGAAAGTACAACTTAGGAGAATCTGGATGAAATAAAAACTACTTTTCTGCACCTTTTTTTGTGATAAACATAAATATTTTTTATCTGTTATTATATTCTTTATTAAAATAATGTTTTAATGAATAGAAAATGTCATAAAAATTTGTTGTTTTAGCACAAACTTGGAGAATTTAGGCTATTACAGCTAGTTAAATTACTACTTTATAGTTTTAGAAACTATATGATTGTAAGTTTCAGTTATGCTATTCAGAGTTGTGATATTTAGTAATAATAATTCTTATTTGAAATGGTTTAAATTATGTGAATGTTTAGAACTAATCATCAGGTATGATGATACTTAAGGAGGGAGGTATGTCATACCTTGCATACTTTTTCTGGTTGTAGGTGACATTATGTTGGTTATCATACTTTAGCTTGATGGATTGATAACAATAACCGTTATGTATGATGTTATAATCATGTTGATTTCATTAATTATAAAGTTGATAATTATGACTTGATTTTATTCTATTGAACTGCTTCACTGATCATCATTACATTTATGTATTGATTTTACTTTTGCAATGATGTGTAGTTAAATTCTACAATCCTTATGATTTTAATTTCAACGATGAGCATGTACAATATTAATAATTAAATGGCCATAGTTCTTAGATGGAAGAATAGTATTTATGTTAATAGGGTCATAGAACCTGGTTCTTAATTAATGTCCAAGCCATTAAGCATCCATTTGAACCATTATTACCGAGTTTGGGAAATGAGAATAAACTTGGTAATACCGAATATGATAAATACATATACATATGTATATATATGTATACACACACATACCCACATACATGTAGATATAAATATAAATATATATCTATATATATTTATGGCCCTTGGTTTTAATTTAATGTTGACCTTTATAAGTTTGAGGCCATAGTAATAAGGGTGAAGTTTTATGTTGCATGGGTTGGCGGCTTGGCCGAGCCCCACCTAAGCTTATGGCGAACGAGCTATCTACGTTACTACCAGACCATGTATAAACTTGGCACTTCAGTCGACCAACATACCAAAATATTTAAATTTGTAAATTTATGTTGAAATGGTCCTCGACCATTAAATGACAGATAACCACCCCAATGGAGGGTGGAGATTTGGTGGCAGGAAATAAGGTTTGTCAACATTGGCAGTCGGCAGTTAACTGGGAGATAGAGAGGAATATAGGGGGAGATGGTACTATCAACATTAATGTAATTTCATTTTTTCTCCATAGCCCTTAGGAGAAGCATGAAGCTTCTCGAGGAAGCTACTACCAAAACATTAGTGTTATTTTGGGATCATTGTTATGGTTAGTATTTTTTCTCACCATGCGAGCTCTGAATGCAAATTTGACTTGTCTTTTTTCATGCAAGTCCATTTTTGACTCTAAATGTATTCTTATCAATTTTTGAGATTTTTTGGGGAGTATTTATGGCTAATGCAATGGATTTATTGGATATTTTTGGTCAATTTAAAGATATAGTCTTTTCTGGTGAGTTACTGTAAGATTTATAGAAGGAAGATTCGTGCTTGGTTGAAAACGAAGAAGGTGATAAGGAGAACCTATAAAAATATTTTCAGGAATGGAATCGTTCTCCTGCTCATCTTTATCATTAATAACATTTAAATATTTTTAATGGATGTAAGGTGAAAATCGGTCTTCTATGTTATTATTTTATCAATGGTGACTGATGATGGTTTTTGTGAAATGCTAAGTTGATTTTCATAGTGTAAATATATACATGGGTTGAGTATATTTGGTTACACATTTTCTTATCTTTGAACATTCTTAATTGAGTGTGGTTGGGTCTAGTCATTGTGTGTGTACTCGGATAAAAATGGTTATGGTTCTCATGAGTTTGTGTATATAAGAAATATATAAATATGTAAATTTATTCAGTCCTGAACACCATTGTTGGGTTTCAATTGGTATAATGTTCGATACCTATGTATAGTTTTATCGCCCTCTCGATTAACTAATTCGAGGTAAGCTTCAATTAATGGGCATCATATATATATATATATATCTTTATCTATACTCAAGGTAATACTTCCTCAACTACAAGTAGTATGTATTTATGGGTGTTATATTTCTCAATATATGAGTTTTAATGGTTGACACGATTGGCTGATGTATCGAATGTGGAAATCTATTTGAATTTGTTGATACAACTACTTTTCAAACAAATTGTTTTGGTTTTTTAGTTGTGTATATTTTTTTGGATTATTTTAAATTTTAATTCCATCATCTTAAGTTTTTGTTTTCTAGAAATGAAAATGGGTGCCGAGTGGCTTATCCATACCATATAGTAGTAATGTTACTTCAATGCTTACCCGATTGTCTTCATTATCTTGAAACAACCACTATATGGTCTATTATTCATGTAATTTTGTTATCCCAACTCCATTTGAATATTCTTAATAATATTTGATGTCATTTGTGTTTAGGTTACAGTCAAACCCATAAGGTGTTGATGCATACAATTTGTGGAAATTTTACGGACTTAGTATGAATGCATAAAACTCTAAATTGATCTTAGACTTGGTCAATTCACTTCTCTATCTAGAGTCTTAGAAATAATGTTTGTATTTTATTATTATATGATGGAATAAATGTGTTTTGGTTTGGTTAAGGTAGTTTGTTGATATTAAGGTATTGTGATCGAATATTTTATTATTATCATTACCGAATTATTATTATTATTATTATTTATTAGATTAGGTAAAAATCATATTTTGAAGGGATCAGGAACCCTGTACAACCAAAATATAATTAAAATTCCAAAATAAGAAACAAACAAACAAAACAAGGCCCCACAGACCTAGAGAGAAACAAAACAAAAAATCCAAAACCCAGAAAAATAGGAAAGCACCATAAAGAAGACACAAGGTAGACAAGTAAAAAAAAATTGACCCGTAAACCAAAGAGCACTAACTACCATGGTATTTCCCTTTATGATATCTAAGGCTCATCTTGAGAGGAAAATTTCCATCTTTTCCTTTCTTCTTATTGTTCACTACCTTCCATCCCCCATTAGGATCTATATTATCATCTGGGTGGATAGGAAGGCTAATTTTAAGGGAAACGTTGTTTTTATTACCTTGGGACTACAATGAAACTGAGGGTAGAGAAAGTGAAGCCATCCCCTAACCTATAACTTGCTAATCTTTATCAGATTTACCATTCTCCACCTTCTTTTCTTTCAAAGAATCTTCCATCTTCTTGTCATGTTTCCTTGTGTGACTATCTGAACCTTTATTATTGTCATTGTCCTCATCAACATAAACTCTCAGATTTTCTAGATTGAAATCCTTACACCACGATACCTTCCCTTTAATATGCCTTTTGGCAAAGGGGTAAATAACAACAAGGTGACCACGGGAAAAAAATGTTCTAAATCGAAAAGGGAGACTTTTATAATCTAGATTTTGTGTCCATATTGTATCCATGACTTTCAGCTCCATGGTGGCCGGGAAATCAGCAGTCATGTACATATCAACCAAAATGTGAGTATATATAGTATGATCAAATGATTTAGTCCTTAGATCAACAATAAGGAATTTACCTAAAGCTTCCCCCATGGACCTGAAGTACTCCTCACTCCAAAAGTGCAAGGGTAAATAGGGAAACCTTATCCACATTGGTCTGACGGTAAAAGTTTCACTTATCGGGTTAAATTTTGGGAACCAAGGTTTCATGAGGAGATGACGCAACTAGAAATACCATATTTTTCTAAAAATCATATCCCTATCAGAAGAAATATCGAATACTTCTATGAAAATACTGTGAGCAAAGGGATAAATATTGACCCTACCATCGTTAAGGGCCCACCATTATTTAGATATCCATTTGTGTAGAGGTGGAAGGCTAGAACAACAACTAATGAACTTAAAAACCAGCCCTCCATTATGGTAGAACACCACAGAGTTAGAGATCTCCTCACCAAAAGAGACCATGAGCATTGATTTGGCATAAGCCATGGGTTTGGCAACCTCTCTTCCACTATATTTAGCCACCTCTAGGAAAGAGAAAGGAAAACGCCCTATTTTGGTTCGATATCTTTACATTCCTAAAACAACCTATTTTCCATGACCTCTAACCTGGAACCGATCATCAGAGTGCAGCAAAGAACCATTGATAGGGTCTCCTGAGCCTCCAATTCCCTTCAAGGCACCAAGAAAAACATCCCCAGTGGGAAGAAAATCATCGTAAGAAAGGAGAGGGGAGCCCCCAAGGCTCCGCCATGAAACTCTTCTCCACTGTCTCCATAGATTTGACCAATAAGGTCCAAGCCATCACCAAGGACCCTGTCTGGACTCTACACCCAACCATCTAGAAAGGCTACAAAAGGAAAAGAAGAGGTCAATGCCATAGAGATCCCCTCGCCACCTACACCTCTACAGGATCCCTGGTTAGGGTTAGGGAAAACACGTTTCATGTTAAATTCCCATTTTTTAACCTCTTAGGGAAAACATGTTTCATGTTATTATTAATATTATTATCAAAAATGAAATTGAGTGATTTTATACTCTTTTCTTCTTCGTGAGACAATTATTTGAACCTTCATTGAAGGTTGAATTGGAAATATTGCTATCTTTTGACTATGTAGTGGAATATATTTTAAAGGTAGAAATAACGATGAATGTTTGGTAAGTAGATAAATACTTACCTCATTGTTATTTTATAAACCTAATTGTATGGGAAACATAATTAAATATGATTATGAAATTTGAAGTCCATGTTTATGATCTGATATATAATATGTTATAAGCTTTTAATGATTCGAGTAGAAAATTGTATGTTCCTTTCCTTATGACTTATGAAAGTTAGGAAAAATAAATATAAGGGAAATAGATGAATGTTCTCTTGTGGGATTCTAAATATGATAGAATATTTGACTTATGTTCATTGAAATATTTTGGTGCTATAAATTGTAGAGTTAAGAGTGATGAATTTTTCATGTCAGTTATTTTGAACTAACCGTTGCCTAATTTTTTTTACAGATGATGGAATTTAAGTCTTACCTGGTGGGTGATTTTTAAATGGCTATGTTGATTCTTTCTTGATTATGACTAAAATATGGATTTATTACTTGAATGATTACAAAAAATATCTTATGCTTCACTACTTAAATTTTGTTGTAAGCCATTATGACCTCTAAAGTTATTGTATACATTTTGGAAAAAAATATAATTTTTTAATTCAAATTTGGATAATGAGGTTTAATAAAGATCTTGTTTGATCATATAGATTATTATAGTTTTTTTTGAATCAACAAGGAATTATATCATGATTGACTTAAGAAATCTGATTTAATGAGTTATGTAAAATTGGAAAGTTATTTGAGGAACATTTATAAAATGGCATACTTATGTGAGCTAACTTTAAACACTTAGGTAAAATTAAAGCTCTATGAAGGTTTACAAGTTATGAGCTATTAAATATTTGATTGTGGAATATTATTCTAGTCACATGCAAGAACTCATTTTGTTATGGTAAATGTTTGGTAACTATTTAATATATAGTCTTAAGAATGGAATTATACTAATAAGTATGTTTATATACTATTCTGTTAATGAGTTATTGTGAACATGTACTTAAGAAATAAAATGAAATTTTTGTAATTTAATAAAATATTGGTTGCGTTGTTAATGCAGTATGTTGTCCTAATTATATAATAATGCTTATTGAATGTACACAAATAAACTTATGGAAATTATTGCGAAGGACTATCGCAACTAAGTTATGGACCTTAGGATTGAGTTTGTAAGTGATAATGTATTGCTTAGAAATAGAAACTAATTCTATAATGAAACTAATTTAATATAATGTATTAAGTTAAGATTTACAAAACTCCTATTAGTGGAACTCGGTAGGACAACTTCTAATGGCTGTTGTACTACAAGGTTTATTAAATGACACAATTATTTCAATGAATACTACCATACAACATATATCCTAAGTTGTCTCTTGAGATCCAATTTTTATGTATGTCGTAATCATTAAAGGATTTGTGCTAAGCTAAGAATTAAAGGTTTTTTGTCTTGTTTGATCAAGTCACCTTAGTTCCAACTTATGTTGGATATGGGGAAGAAATCGGTTACATGACAATGAAAGTTATGTGAGAATTTTCTCTCCCATAGGCAACCTAAGTTGGCATAGGCATGCTTCATTGCATAGGTTGAGAGAATTTTGTAACTTGTGTGTAGCTTGAAATTAATTTAGTTTAGCTAAAGGATTCAATTTTGATAACTAGACCAAGTGACATGGTGATAGGACATGTTTCCATTGATGAATGTGTCATCTAGAAACTGAACATGTAACATATGATTCATAAACTTTGGCTGATGCAGTGTATGTCATTACACTATCAAGTTCACCTAGTTCTAACTAAAGTGTGACATGCCAAATGGGATTCGATTGAATGAATTCCAGGTAGACAATTAGAGCAACACTTGTAAAATCAAATCCACTAAGGGCACTGTATGCACATAAAATTACATGTGCTACATTTTCAGAAAAATGGTTACAAAAGGTCCCCAATGATGGTTCATATCATTTCAAAATGTGTTCAAGTTCCTAAGCCCATGCATAGTATATATTTTTAGCTTAGACATCCCTACTCAGCCTTTTCAAAATTTCTTCTAACTTCCCGCTTCTTTTTATGCATGTTTTGACCTTCAGTGTCAAAATTGCCACCCAAGCAGGGCAGCGGTTCTGCATGATTTTTTTGGAAACCTTCATGCAAAATTAAACATGCGTGATTTCAGATAACTTCATTTCCAAGGTGCGTTTGTGAACCAAATTAACTAAATTTGGGCTTGATTACATGTTATTCACTCCCTCTTCTATTTTTAAATAGAATTAATTAGTTTGAACTTCCCCTTTATCTAATGATGCGGCACCACAATGCTGCCTTGTGTGTGAGTTCACAGCCCATCCAATTTGTTATATAACCATTGCTTGTTACCAAGTAAAACATGGAGAATTTAGAGTATTCTTGCCATTGAAAAACTACTACCTTTCTTGCTAGAAATTTCCAAATCCAATCTCAGTTCAATTGTGCTTGCACTCTTCCACTTGCATTGTTTCCTAGTTTTCCAATTCAAGCGACTCCTACTCCTCCACTTTCTTTTCTTGATTTCACTACATTACCACCCGTTGGACTCATGTGGACACATAAATAAAAAGGATAAACTAAGGGGATGAATATTCACACAACCATATTTTCCATTGTTCTTGCATATCTAGGTTGGAGGTGTTGTTTGTTTTCTTCATTCATTAAACTGTCAAATCCTAATCGTATTCATTCAAATTCATATCAAATAGAGTAGAAATAAATTTTAATTCATCTGAAAGTAATTATTTAATTTCCAAAGGGTTTACATATTTAATAGCAACTCTCGGTGATGGATCCTCTTCTTCTCATCCATGTGGATCTGAAGGAGGGAACATCTGTAGGAAGTTTTCTATACATCATTGATTAATTGGAAAAGTTCTTTATTTATGTTAGCATTAATTATAATACACTCAACATAGGTGAATAACCACACCGAATTATTTTTCTTATTTATTTTAGTGTAGAAGTGGTTTAATTATTTAGAATAAAAGTAATTTGTTCTCTATAATATTTAAATTTTTTGATTTGTTTAGATTAGTTTCACTTTCAACAATAGTTTAGATTGTTAATTTCGTCTTTGTTTAAATGGACACTTCAAACTAGTTTAGCATGCAGATTTAATCAATTACATCAAGCCATAGGGAATTTACGCTACCCATTCACAACCTCTAAATCTCCCCTTTTCCAACTCATCTACTAGGAATTCACACTACTATTCTTAGTCACTGATTCTCCTATAGTTAGCCATTGATTATTTCCACATCGGCTACCTCAGCACGAACTCGAGGAGTTGAGTGCGTATTGAAGGCCGCATTTCAATTTTCATCTGTAAAAATTAGTGAACTCGACATGAAGGATTAATTCCTTATTATTTCCTTTTTATTTCATTGCTATTACTTCACATCTCCATCCCCCCTATTTTGGTAGGTATTTTATACTTTCTAAAATATGTCTGGAAGAGAGTTTGGTGGTCCATTTGGATCTGATAGATATTACACCAATAATCAACCACAATAGTCCCCTCCCCTTTCCAGATGGGATGATAATTACATAAGCAACATGTAAACCTCCCCTAATTACACTTCAAACCCCATTAGCTATATAAGGGTTTAATATGTTGATCAACATTTAAATATGCAATACGGTCAACCCATGTGAACCACATTGTTATAAAAAATGGAACAAGTTCTTACCACAAAGTCTTTTCAAGACCTCACATTTCCGTGCAATCAACAAAAGATGACACATTTACATGAATACTTCATCCTCTTCATCAAATAGATGAGTATTTGGATAGAAAAAAGGCTACAACCTCTGATATTTTGAATTCCTATTCTAATATTCGTACTTTTGAGGAAGACAAGAATTATAACACCGAACAATTCATGATAGGGTATCATGATCCTGATCAATCAAACCCTACACCACAGGCACTCCAACAAGGTACTCCATTCTCTCCCAAAAATGTAATTTATACTGTAGTATATAAGATTAGAGAACTAGAGAGTGCCCAACTATCACAACCAACTCATGCAGTAGGGAAAAACATGGGATATCCAGTAGATAAAAAGGGATACATTCTTACCAATGAACAACAAATGCAACAAGGCTATCTGGTTCATACGAATCCATGTGATCTTCTCATGGGATTTGAAACACTAGGGATGGGTTCTAATCCCTCTCAAGATTATCCTACATAGGGGTTGGTTGGAAGTGTGTTCTCAAATGCCGCCTCATCACGCAATGTGATGTTCCCTTATTTTACGCTTGCTAGTCCATATTTTGGTATCATCCCACCTTACTCGTATATGTATTCAAAGGCCCCCTAGATGGACCCATATGCTACCCTTTCTCCTTATGCACCATATCAAGGAGCTCCATACATTCCAGTTAATGCTTATAATGCATCTTATCCAAATTCTCCTCCTCTACCTCCTCATCAAGTATCTTTGATGGTGGAATATTACGTAATGGGTACTTACACTGAGTACTTAAAGGAACATCTTAAATTCACTATACGTGGTGTCATGCCTCCACACCCATTATGTAATATTCCTAACTTTAAGGGATAAAGAGACATGAATTCTCATATCAAGGATTATGCTAATGCTATCATGGAATTGTTTCCTTAGGATGATGTGGTAGCTAAAATATTCCTGAAAAATCTTGAGGAAATGACACGGGACTAGTAATATCAAATTACAGAAGCTTCTATACATTATTTTAAACATCTTGAGTAAGAATTCATCAAAGAATTTGATATGAACAATTTTTTGCATACATGGATTAGAGAGTTTCTACATATTAGACATGAGATAAATGAGTCTTCCGCCTATTTCATTCAAATGTGGCGTTACGTTCTTTAATCCTATGCAAGTGCACCAAATATGGACAAAATGGAAATTTGTGATCTCTTTCTTCATTCACTCAATCAAGAGACTAGGGAAGAAGTCCATAAATTTCCTTTCCGTAGTTACAAAGAAGTACTGGAAGGTGCACTTTGAATTGACTAGGAAATAATTGATAATGGTCAGAAGACTTATGGCTCGAACGGGAGGCTAGTCACTCCTTTCTAGGGTAATTACCCTGATGGTACCAACAACAATCAAGGGCCTAAGGTATTTAATAAGAATCACAGTGTTACAGCTGATGGTGTTATTGATTAGGTCAAGAAGCCAAACATTGGTAACACCAACTAAGTAAATAATGGTAATACCGATGGTAACTCGAGAAATCATGATATCCCTAACTCGATCAACACGGTTGATGTAAACCATCACTCTCAGAAGTAAAGTCAAACCCAAGGCCCGAACCAACATCATAACTCCAACCAAAGGGAAATGAACGATGGTTATAACAACCAATTTCAAAAATATAATCGAGGTTATAATCAACAACAACAAGACACTTATCAAAGGTCAAGAAATTATTATCCTAACAAATATTGTGGTTTCCATAAGGTTTGAGGTCATGATAAAAGAACTTTATGCAATTGTAACAAGTTTATAATAAGACTTCCTGAAAACCAAAGACAACTCTTTGTAGACATGTTCTTAGAAAATCAGGAAACAAATCCATAGTCTGACTATACAGGACCTAGAGCTCCTCAAAATGCTAATGTGAGCATATTTTTGGATCCACTCCCTACGTATCTTAATAATATCAAGGTGAATCCTCATAACATAAAAAGGCATTCCTATAGTGAACAACTACCATGAGGCTTCAACTTCCAATAACTCTCAGGTTGCTCCAAAACTCGGTTTGAACGACAACACAAAGATCATGGGATTAATTGAGCTAGAATTTGAACCAGAAATTAATGCAACAACTTTGGAAAAGGAATACTTTTCTCAAACACTACCTGTTATTTCCTCCTCACATGAAGATGTTCCTACAATCACAAAAATATTAGGAGCCTATGATTTAATATCGTATTTGAACATGAAATTATCTCACATCCCATTCCTATATTTGTAGAAGAATTCTCCTGCGCATCGTTCTACACTACTCGATGTACTAGGTCTTGGTCATCTAATCCAGGTTATGCCTCCTCCTAGTGCTCAAATAAATCATATTGAATTTGAAATATTGTAAGGATAGTATGTGTATAAATCAGAACATATACAATAGAATAACATGAGAGAACACCAAAATATATATAAATGATGACAATATGCTCATATAATAGCTTTGCCACTTTGAGGGGGAAACCTCCAATACCACTTTGAGGGGGTAACCTCTAAACCATAAAATAACACTCCAATACTCAATATGATGATTAAATACAACCTTCTAACCCCTATATATACCATTCTAACTTATGGCCAATATTGAGGCTGACCTCCTAAGCATAATAAATCAGAAATGAATGATATAATAAGATAAGGGGATGTGTGCCACATGTTGGCATCTCCATCAATACACATACATCATAACATCCTTTCCCTAGGAGCATAGCATTCCTTCCCTCCTTGACATGTTTTGTCCCCGAAACATAAGAAGAAACCATGTAATGAGGGTGTTGTAAATTTTTACACACTTTGTGCCATGATCGATCATCCATCCATATGTGATCATGGTAGATGATAAATATCTGAACTAATATCCATATTCCATTGCGTTACTTTGATTCCATTCATGACCATATTTTATCATCCTTGGATTCCATGCATAACCAACATAAGGATTCAATGCATAACCATAATAAGGATTCCATGTATAACCATAGTAAGGATAACCATAATAAGGATTCCCTGCTTCATAATTGTTGCTCACTTGATCCCCTGTATAAATAAAGTGATTGTCCCTCCAATTACCTGTATATCTATATTGGTTGGAAATATGATGTGCCCTAGGATATATCCATGATTTTTTTCTCTCATGTTGACGTGGATTTCCATATGCTACAATTGTAGTATCCTCAACCTTATCAACCTGTTTCTGAACTTTCTTTTCTTCTTCCACCTTTGCATTTGATATTTTATTTTTCTCTTGAGTAGATGAATCATCATTTCCTTATTTTTCTTCATGTTCCTCTTTTGAATCATCCTTATTCCCTTCTTCTCAATATTCTAAATCATCCTCATGGTCTATATTGAATTTTCTTTGATTTCCATTAAGCCTGATATCCTGTAAAGTGACCTTCTTCTTTTTGTACCAAATCTTCATAAACTTATTTTTCATATTAATATTAATTTTCCCCAATGTTTCTAACCAAGGATACCTAAGAATAATATCCAAAAAATCCATATATAAGGAAAAAAATCTGAATGTAAAGTATATTTTTCCATAGTAAGTTTTAAATCTTCAAAAACTTGAATTTTCTTACCATTCACTTGAGCTTCTTTGATATTACTTTCTTGAATATGTAGATGTTGAGCCATATCCTTGTTAATGAAGTTATACTTGCTGTTAGGTTTTATGGAAACAATTATCTTATTCCTTTGAATGCATCCATGAAACTG
Organism: Taxus chinensis; assembly: GCA_019776745.2. Lineage (NCBI taxonomy): Eukaryota > Viridiplantae > Streptophyta > Pinopsida > Cupressales > Taxaceae > Taxus > Taxus chinensis. The sequence goes on from CM034154.1 coordinate 308,374,301, forward strand.
AAATATGCTATCTTGCTTCTTAGGAGCTATAATATCTTCTTCTGCATCAATATCTTGTTTTTCTTCCTCTTCTTCATAGTCTTCTTCAACTTCTTTTGCATTTGATTCTTCAATATATGCTGCACCATCATCTTCCCTTGAATCTTCTTCACCTTCCTCTTCATCTTCTTTCTCTCTTGATTCTTCAATATATCCTTCCCCATCATCTTACTTTGACTCTTCTTCCTCTTTGTGGTCCCATCTATCCATAAAAAGTTGTTACATTTCCTCCCAAGACCAATCCTTCCTGTCATTTTTTAACTCAGAAAACCAAATCCATGTAGGACCAGCAAGATAATGTGAAAACCTATTCCTTGTCATGAAATATGAGAAATATATATTCTTAAATTTTATCCACCATTCTTTAGCATCCATCTCACCATTTCCATAAAAAATTGTTATCCCCATGATCATGATTAGGGTTTAGGAATTATGAAAATATTTCGGTAGATGGATAAAAACACAAAGAATAAACCCTAACTTAAATTTCAAGATATTTCCGAAAATATAAATTTTGCTAAAAGAAACCACAATTTTCTTCTTGAAAAGTGAATTTATAAAAAAACCTAAAACACCAATAACATCCGCAAAACAGATCCAATGGAGCTGAAATTTTTCAGATATTCTGACTTAGAGTGTTTCCAAATTATGATGCATAAATTGGGAAAAAATTAGATACCATCTTCAAGATATATTTGAAACAAAAATTAGGGTTTTTGCCCTAATTTTGGCCAAAATCGCTGCTTTGATACAACTTGTAAGGATATTACTTGTATAAATCAGAACATATACAACATAATAACATGAGAGAACACCAAAATATAGATAAATGATGACAATATGCTCATATAATATCTTTTCCACTTTGAGGGGGCAACCTCCAATACCACTTTGAGGGGGTAACCTCCAAACCATACAATAACACTCCAATACTCAATATGATGATTACCTACAACCTTCTAACCCCTATATATACAATTCTAACCTATGTCCAATACTGAGGCTGACCTCGTAAGCATAATAAATCATAAATGAATGATATAATAAGATAAGGGGATGTGTGCCACATGTTGGCATCTCCATCAATACATATACATCATAACATCCTTTCCCTAGGTGCATAGAAAATACATCGTCTGGGGAAGAGTGATATGGATAATAGGTTTGTTTTTGATATAGACAAGATGCCATTTGAGGTTGAAATAGCCTGAAGAGGTGATCCCGCCTTATATTTACAAGTCTAGGTTTATAATAATTACATTAAGAGAGTGATGATTAATGATGAGGTTGTAGTGAATGTGGTTCCCATATCTTTCTTGTAGAAGTCAGGATACAGGGAGACTTATTTTTCCTCTACAATAAATACGTTGCGAGGGTATGATAGTTTGAAGGAAAATTCAATCAAAACCATAATGCTTCCTATTACCCTTGTGCTAAATGCCATCTTGACAGATTTTTACATCATTGATAGGGAAAAAAATTACAACATGATCCATGGGAGACATTAGATTCATTGAATAAAGGTTATTCCTTCTACCTTGTTCCAGGAAGTTATATTCCTCCATTTGGGAAAGGTATTCATTTCCCAAGGGGATCCTAAGCCCTTCAATATACACTTAGAGAACCTCAAGAAGAAAAGAGGAGTCCATACAGAGTATGAGCTCCCTATGAACCAGTTAAACAAACCACAATTGTTAAACCAATTGGTTAAAACCACCCCAAGTATTCTAAAGGGTGAATTTGGTGACCCAAAAACATTTGAGGTGGCCAAAACTGGTAAGGGAAAATCAATATTTGTGGAAACTGTGTCCACTAAAATAATTATGGAAATCATCAAACTCTTGGAGAGTAGTGAGCTGATATTCCTCCTATTTGAGCCACAAGGAATGGGTATCCTTCTTAGTATAACCTCCCTTCTTGCTGATGGTCTTGGCTTAGATATAGATATGATAGAATTAACGACGGAAGAAAAAAGATTTGATTTTGATATGCTGCCCATCAAATCCATACTTAAGGATTGTTCTATTCCGTACTTCGGTTTGAATACCAATTTTTCAAAAATCAAGTATGTCATCTCCATGGGATTTTCTCCCATAGCACAAAAAAGGTTGTACAAAATCACTATGCTTCATGTAGAAGACAAATTTGAGCAGCGCAATCATGCTCACCTATGCACAATGTGTCGAGAAAGTGATAAAGAGGTTCTTAGATACCTCCATCAGATGGACAAATCAGATAAACATTTATACAAGATCATGGGTAAGGGTTGTAAGTTTAAACCCTGGATAACAAGTCCTTATCAAAAGAACAAAAGCTTCAAATGTTGTGTTTCTCCACTGTATGTTCTTAGGGGCAAGGATTTTGAGATCCTCCAACTCTCCTCACCTTAGGTATTTTAGCATATAGTGCACCTGCATCTCCACATGTATATTATTGCATTCATATTGCATTATCATCTATTAGCTCATTATGTAAAATTTGTAGTCAAGGAAATTATTTTGAAAGTAACTCTCAAAAACTTCTACAAAACATTGGAAATATTTCAAATCGTATCTCTTCAAAATATTCATGATATTATCAATAATTCTTATCACTTCGTCAGTTCAAAAAGATAAGACAAAATCTTGACACTAATCCTATCAAGGCCTGCATACTTGGTTCTACCTATAGATTTCTTCTAACATAGTTATATTTTCCCATCAATTCTAAAATCTTCGTAATGACATATCTTTCCCTAAAAATAATCTTCGGTAAAAAAGATTCTAAACATTTTCACCTGGAACGCTTGTTCTCCTATCTCAACCTTCGGTGTTGAGACCTCGCATCTTACTAGTTGCATGGGGTTGAGGCTAGGGGAAATATTTCCTTCCCAAAAGCACAAAGTAAAGCTTAAAAAAAATATAAAAAGTATATATCTCATATCAAAATCAATAAAAATTTCTGTTTACACTCTTATTTACCCTACCAACCTTCAGTGATGAGCTCGCTTCTCTTATAAGCTGCACGCGATTGGGAAAGGAGGGAAGTTCCCTTACTCATATATGCCTTATCCTTGGTAATGAGCCCATGATTCCTACTGGTAGTATGGGGCAAGGTGTAGGGGGTCTATGTAAATAAAATAATAAATTAAAAATCTTAAAAATCCCAATAAAAATGAATTATATGTGCATGTTCCAAAAGAGATTCAAAAACTTAAAACCATATTTTGTCAATCAAGATGCCATATTCATATCTAAGTCTAGATAAACTTGCAATAAATCAAAATTTAGGTTTTATAGTGAGTTGTATGCAGGGTTAAGTTGTGGGTTCCCAATTGGGTTTATGTCAAAGTCTTGTCTTTCTCCCACCATTTCCATATCTATCAAAACCAAACAATTCATGTCCCTCCCGACTCTCAGTGTTGAACCCTCACATGTTATTGGTTACATGGGTTTAGGAGTGGAGTGAATTCATTTTATCATCATACCATTATTCATCAACATTGCTAATAAACAAAAAAAGTACTAAAAATTAATTGAAAAGATAAAGTTCAACATTACAACATGTTTGCATAATCATCATATATTAGCATTAACAAAAATGAAAAGAAAATCATTCTATTAGAATTCATCATCCATTGCATACATTCTGAAAAACATACAAAATTGGAAATTATAAACATCTAGAATATAGACATAAATAAAACCATGAATGGAAGTCAACTCTGTGCAAGGAATAACTAAACCAAAAAGAAGCATCTGTATATACATCATAATAAATAAAATTTTGTATAGTGGAATCACATACCAGGTGTGGTCAAAACGGTCAGTCATGAGCCCAAAAATACAACTTTTATTTTAATAAAATACACAAAAATGAGACTAAGAAATAAAGGCGTTATGCCCATCTATCTCTTTGAGACCCCTTATGACTGCTCCAGTTACGAATTTCCTAGAAGTTCCTCTCAAATGCATTCAAACAAAAAAGACCAAATCCTAAAGACCAAGTATCTTGCATCCAAACCCTTTCTGAGCCTCTTTTACTTTCATAGGGTCTGATGTTTCCATTTATAAATCCTTTCCAATTCAACCATACTCACAAATGAAACATTCACTGGTAATCTAGAGCTTCAAAAATCACTAATAGGATGTGTACAAGTGAATCAAAAAATGAGTTTGTTTTTATATATATATATATATATGTTATTCTAACCTTATTAATAGGATGTGTACAAGTGAATCGAAAAATGAGTTTGTTTTGATATATATATATATATATATATATATATATATATGTTATTCTAACCTTATTTTGAGTGTATGTGTTCATGGGGTTGGAACACTGGCGCATGTATATTCCTATCCCCGCACAAATGGTAAGTGCTCTTGTCCTTTTACTTTAGCATTTATTTTTCGATATTTCATCTATCTGCACTTGAGTCTTCTTTTTAATTTTGCAGGTAGCAAGAGCTTGGATGACAAAATTTTAGCACATGGACGTGTCATGTATAGCTTCTAGCTCCCCATTATGGGAATGCCATACTTAGACTCTACGTTTTATGCCTCTTCATGGCTAAGATGATTCTCTGAGGGGGAAATATGTATGCACCCAAAATTACATGTGTTGCATTATCGTAAAAATGGTTACAAAAGGTCCCCAATGATGACTCATATCCTTTCAGAAGGCGTTCGATTTCCTAAGCCCATTTGTAGTATATACTTATATCTTAGACATCCCTACTTAGTCTTTGCACACTTCTTCTAGCTTCCTACTTTTTTTATGCGTGTTTTGACCTTCAATGTCAAAACCACCACCCTACCTGGGCAGCAGTTTTTTAACCAGCGCACAGAGAGGGCTGCAATTTTTTGACAACCACCCTAGTTAGGGCGGTGATTTTGTGTTCATCACCTTATAGAGGGTGGTGGTTCAGCGTGATTTTTCCATAAACCTTCATGAAAAGTTAGACATGTGTGATTTCAGTTAAATTCACTTCCTAGGTGTGTTTGTGAACCACATTAGCTAAATCTTGGCTTGATTACATGGTCTTCACTTCCTATTCTATTTTTAAATAGAATTAATTAGTTTGAACTTCCCCTTTATCTAATGATATGGCACCACAAGGCTACCTTATGTGTGAGTTCACATCCCATCTAATTGTTTATATAACCATTACTTGTTATCAAGTAAAACCTGGAGAATTTTGAGTATTCTTTTTATTGCAAAACTACTACCTTTCTTGCTAGAAATTTCCAAAGCCAATCTCAGTTCAATTGTGCTTGCACTCTTCCACCTGCACTATTTCCTAGTTTTCCAATTCAAGAAACTCCTACTCTTGCACTTTTATCTCTTGCTTTCACTACATTACCACCCATTGGACTCACACGGAAACAAAAATAAAAAGGATAAACTAAGGGGATGAATATTCACACAACTAGATTTTTCATTGTTCTTGCATATCCAGGTTGGATGTTGTTTATTTTATTCATTGATTAAACTGTCAAATCTGAATTTTATTCATTCAAATTCATATTAAATAGAGTAGAAATCAATTTTCCTTCATTTGCAAGTAATTAGTTAATTTTCAAAGGGTTTACATCTATAATAGTAGCTCCCAGTGACGGATCCTCTTCTTCTCATCCCTATGGATCTTAAGGAGGGAACATCTATGTGAAGTTGTCTGAACATCATACATTAATTGGAAAAGTTCTTGATTTATGTTAGCATTAATTATAATATACTCAGCACATGTGAATAACCACACTGGGTTATTTTTCTTATTTAGTTCAGTGTAGAGGTAGTTTAATTATTTAGAATAAAAGTAATTTGTTGTCTATAATATTTCAGTTTTGTGATTTGTTTAGATTAGTTTCCCTTTCAATAGTATTTTAGATTGTTAATTTCATCTTTATTTAAATGGACGCTTCAAAATAGTTTAGCACATATATTCAATAATGTAGGTCAAGCCATAGGGAATTTACGTTACCCATTCATAGCCTCTAAATCTCCCCTTTACCAACTCAACTACAAGGAATTCATACTACCAATCTTATTCACTGATTCTCCTATAGTTAGCCATCCATTATTTCCACATCAGTTGCCTTGGCACAACCTTGAGGAGTCAAGTGCATATTGAAGGTCGCATGTCATTTTTCATCCATATAAGCACTAAGTGTATAATTGTATACAAAATTGAAAGAGTAACCTATGGGGGATCAATAAATCTAGTTTACCCATAACTATGCACATTTTTTGGAATGTTAGTGAGTTAAGGCTGAACATATGCACCTAGAAGGATTTTTGTAATCTTACTAACATCTGGACTACCTATCCTATGACCTGGTGGTGGTATCTAGTTGGGGGGTGACATCTAAAGTAACCTAGTAGATATTGATGGTTTATATGATATGGATCTAGATGAACTTCCAAAAATATGGATATACAGAATGGACCTTTATCCCTCTAGCACAACTACATGATAAACAACTCTGTAGTAGCTAGCCTCACCTATATCTAACACAAAATCATACACTAAATATGGGTCTCCCCCTACTAATGTTATGTGATGGAGAGCATCATGATCCACTATCAGTATGCCAACATATGTCTGCATCTGAGTCCTCTAATATCCCCACTGTGATCTCTCGGTCATGATATTATCTCATGTGGCTATAGTTTGATCCATCTCGAAAGTAACCTATTATAAATGATGCCTCAAAACATCCTAATTTGCAGAACCCTGCTCAACCTATCTCTGTAGGTTATAAACAGTGATGAACGTTATGTTTCCTTGCATCAGGGACATATATCTCTCAAGATGTAAATTAACCACTAATGATCTGCCTACCCATAGAATTGTCATTTAACCTAACACCTGTATTTCAAGCTATTATGGTCCCTGTACAACCCCCACTCTATCCCCATCACTCCCACCTACTGTAATATAAGGGATAGATGCTCTAAGAGGTGATGGTGGACCCTCTAACTGACCCCTCCTATATATCAATCATCTGAATAGCTTGATGTACAACCTACTATAATACATGCATTTGTACCTATGCTTTTACCACCTGGTGCACTGACTACACTTGTGGTTGTATTAATGGAAAATACTATGCTGGAGGCACCTGTACTTGTTGTAGAGGAGCCTGCTATGGTGGAGGCTATTGTGGAGGAGGCTGTACCTATGGAGCTTATTGTGTCAACCCCTGTGGCTGTGCCGGTCCCTATCCCTATTCTCCTTGTAGTGTTTCCTCAACCTCTAGCTTCCCTAATCTGGCCCTATCTCATAAGGCTTGACACTGAAGTCATGTTGCTGCTTCTGCTATACCAGTAGCTATGATGTATTGGGGAATAATGATCTATCAAGGAACCACTGTCACATACTAAGGCCTATAATCCATAGTGGTCCCTTGGTCCAATTTCTGTCTGTGTCCATCCCATCTCTATAGAGTGACACCTACAAAACTTTTAAGTTCCCTCCATAGTCTAATGTGGGGCCCAAAGTCAAAAGTCTCATGCACTCTACACATGTACCACATCTCTTCCCCAAGAATTCTTTGGATGATTCTCAATTATCGTTGAACCCTATCAACACAATACCACTCCAAAATATGTTTGTGAGTTCCTATCAGGAAGTGGTCCACCTCAATAATGCTAAGCTTTGCAACATCCTCGCATCACTAATATAGATGGTATGGTACTAAGGTCACCATCTGTAGCTGTATATCATCAAAATCTTGTCTATAATTTTTTGTGTCTCCTATATGAGATATAACATCCTTTCCCACTAGCTCCCATCCCCTACAAGATGGTTGTAGTGACAAAATCATGTAATTTTAAAGATATTATTTAGTCTTGGTACCATACTACTATTTAGAATGTTCTAGAGTGAAGAAAGTACTAATTAACCCCTGTCTTTTGGCCATTTTATTTTTTTATTCATTCCTAACCTTTTACATCCACATTCCTAGTAATATTTTGTCACTTCACATTATTTTATCCTTGATTAGGGAACCCATGTTAGTACTGGGGTGGCCATTCTAGTACTGGGGTGCCTATGGGCACCCTTGTCCCACCAGGGGTGCCCCAATCCTTTTTATCTTTCCCACCACTTTTTGGGCTCTTTCTATCGATTTAAATTCTTATCTTTTTGGTGGTTGGTCATTTTGGGGTTAATTACAAAATTAGATCAAAATAACCCTATAAATATAAAGTTATGAGATCATCATGAGGGACCAAGCACTAGTCACTACTATCATGCACCTAGAGTTACATCCATTTGGATATCATTGGCGTACATTAACTCCATCATTAGGACAAGGTTGGTTCACTTGCATCACACTGGATAGGGGGAGGGATTCTATTATATTCCATGTACACATTCTATTAAATTTTCTACATATAGTTATTGCTCACTATTTCATAAAGTATGATTGACACATGAGCACCTAGGGAACATTATGAACAAACAAACACACACACCATAACTACATTTGGGTCAGACATTTAGTGAAACATTCAGTTAGTAAGCCCACTTTTATGGCAGCTAAGGTCAGTATAACCCATTCATTTGCATTCTTCTTTTTTATAGGGTTTGTATACTCCTCTTTGGTATTTTTCAGGTCTTCTATTCATCTTTGAATATCAACAACTTCTGAAGTAGTACAAAAAATTTGATGTGACAGAAAATGAGGGTTTTGGACCACCTACCAATCCTGTAAAAAACCAGTTCTAGAGAATTTACACGAACGAGGGAACCCATTTTATAGACCAAAGCACCTGTCATCATTTCTACTATCCCCATTTATGTTACTACTCCTACCAATAATTTTACACCACCCTTAGTTTCTCATATATGTAGAGTTTCATCCATTGGTAATCAAGAATTAACTTCTCTTTATCATGATCTTCAAGCTCAAATTCATAAGATGTAAAAGTATACTTCACATACATCACCTTATTTAGATTCTACCTTGTTGTTGAATACTCCATTCACACCTACCATCTCTACTTATCTGCTTCCTCCTAGCTTTGTCACCCTTGAGTTTCCCATTTTCAATGAGCATGGTGACTCGTAGGATCATTTTAGAGTGTTTCATGTCACTTTTCTAAATTTTACCGATGATCATATTATTTTAGCTACAATATTTCCTTGTAGTATCCGTTATTGTGTGATGCGTTAGTTTTACAACCTACCTATTCACTCGGTAACTTCATTCACACATCTAATTGATGCCTTCCTTACTCATTTATCCTTCAATATAAGATCTAAGATCTCTTATGCTCAACTCACACAACTTAAACATGGATCAAATTAACACCTTGCTAACTATGTTTTGAGATATAAGAACAATCTATCTAAGATGACAAATGTACTTGCAGAATTTGAGCTTTAGGACTTGTTCATGTAGAGTCTTTTATCACCTCTTTAAGAGAGTGTTATTTTTGAAACATCTCCTTTGTTTTATTAGATTTTAAATACTCTTAAGCTTCATGAGACAAAACTCCTATCCATAGGAAAGCTTAATTATCAAGAATAGGATTCTTTCTCCACTCATTTTCCAAAAAAGATTCCATTCAAACCATCTGCGACTAATCCAACCAACGCTAAAATCACTGTCAACACAGTCACTCCTACTAAAGAGGTTCAATAAAAAAACCTCGACTCACATTTAGTAACTTTCCAATGGATCCACATCTCATATTGAAAAAAATTCTCGAAAGCAATCTTATTAATCTTCCCCCACCACTTGAGTTAGAGCCATCACAACCTAAACATAAGAGCTATAATGAGAACTTTTGCTATGATTATCATCGATGCGTAGGACATTCTACAAATAGATGTCTCAAGCTCATTACAATCATCCAAGATCCAATTGATTCCAACAAACTAGAGTTTCCCAAATCTACTATCTCTTCCCCAAATAACGACAATGGTAAACTCAAGCTACTTAACAATGAATCTCAACAACTTGATAAGAAGAAATATGACTCTTATGCCAATCATACATATAACACAATACCTCCTCCTGGGTCAGGAACTCTATATTTCTTAGTAGCCAACACTGATGCTTCACCGCCAATCATTTTTTTCTCTAACATTGATTATCATATGACTTTATCATCTAATCATTTACTTATCAATGCATCTATTGGCTCTACCTCCATTAAAAACACCAAGTTTGACCCATCATAGCCCTTTAGTGCATGATCTATTTCACTTCTCAAGGATATCAATTATCCTCCATCGCAAATTGAGTTTCCTTTTAACAAACCCTTTGTGGTTTTCAAACTACATGTTACATTTTTCCCTCTTACTCTTCTTGTGAATTTCCTCATTGGAAACATAGTTGATGGCTATGACATGATTCTTGGTCTCAATTGTATTCGTTACTCACAATCAATAATTTCTATGAATCATTTGTAACTGAAATTTATTTATAACAAACACAACATTTCCATTGACGATGACCCTCCATCTACTCCATGGTCATCATCTCCTCATACAATAACTAGCTCATCATCTACTTCCTCTAACACATAAATTTTTATGTTTCCCAAAGCACAATGTATGCCTAGCTCCCCTAATAAAGCCTCATGTACATGACCACATCGTTCCACTAGTCCTACATATAGGTATAGGCACATTCCTAGGAAATTTACTATATCTCAACATAGGTCACCACATCGGTTTATTCCACGTGGGTCTTCATCATCTTCACATTCAACATCATGTAGATCTCCATCTCCCACACATTTTTTAACACCACAACCTTCTTCATACATTCATCCCTCACATGAGCATAGGCTTCATTCACCAACACATCATTTATCTGCCTTACCACCATTATAAGAGCATCATCCTACGATTTCATCATCACTTACATCGGATGGAGGACCTTTTTACTTCACAGTTATTAGTTAGCTCACTCATGTACACTTGAGGGGCATAATATATAATACATCTCCCCCACCAATCACCACATCTGCGCATCTATCATATTTGCATACTCATAAACCAATCTTCTCACATAGGCATACTCATTACACATTTTAGCATCATCATTACCTGATGAAACACTCTTGTGCTTCAGTTCACACTTGAATGTTGAGGGCTTACTACACATGAACCCCACACATTACACTATAGACACCACACATTACATTTTCATCATATGTATCACGTCTTACATCCTACATTTTACATTTAGTCTTTACTATACATCTCCATATCACACATATTCTACACACTAGAGTATTCTTCATCACATATGGGTCTAACCTTACATCATTCCGCATGCTACATTACTAGTCTATCTACATACATTACATGCCACTCTATCCATTACATATTGTATTGCATTCTACAAATCATGTATTTACACATTCTACTCATCATATGGTCATATTTCATCATGCCTTTTACATACTCTTCTACATGATGCAATTTAGTTCCTCAGTCCATACTTGACTTCTGAGGGTTTACAAATCAAATGGAACTTACATTCATCATGTGTTTATCATTCAAACATTCATTATACAAAATTTCTAGGATAGTGACACATGCTATAGGCTAAATTTTCACTTACTCTATCATCTTGTAGTGGTATACACTTTAGGCTACATCACCACTCCCTATCCCTTCATCTCATAGTGGTATATGCTTTATGCTACATCACCACTCCCTCCTATGCATCTTGTAGTGGTATATTCTTTAGGCTACATCACCACTCCCTACTATTAATCATGTAGTGATATACACTTTATGATAAATCATCACTCATACATTTATTTTATCGTGATATACAATTTGGCTATAGGGTTCACATATATATATTTTATATGTCACATATCATCAACACTACACATTCATACTCATCACAACACACTAGACACAACACACTATTCGACCATTTCCCAATGACACACTCTCATTTATGGTTCATTGTTAATTGGTCAAGGGGAAAAATAAAAGAAACCTCATTACATACATTTCCATCCACTTGGGGGTCACATAGAATTTATTACTCCATTTTGCATTCCATTCCATCCATCCACATCATACTGTACATTATGGTTACTATTACTCTTGCTTACTTTTGCTTATTCATGGTCGCTTTATTATACATACTAGTTAGATTACTTGTATGTCATTTATCTATATCATCCACACATACGAGTTCATATCTTTTTCTAGTTGTGATCGGAGATACAAGTCTCTTACACTCAGCACAGATTCTTACCTTCTACCCTTCTTACAATGGTCACTTGGGGCATCCACCTTCCTCTCTCACAGGTGCTATTGTTTCATTTTGTACTTAGCACCTTATATTACTCAGTTATACACACTTTTGACATATCAGTTCTCTTTCTAACATACTAACATGTGCTTCATATGCAATATTTGTTATGCATGATATTTTCTTCCATGCTTGTTTATTACATTTCTTGTTTATTTTTTGCTCTTGTTTGCAAGCCTTACCCTATGTTTGGTGTGCACACTTATTTTTTGTTTACGACCATGATGGCATTATGTGTCTTGCAACATCGTGAGTGATGTCTCATGTTTGTAACCCACTTTTTGTGGCTTACTTTTACTCTTGAGTGTTTTTGTTGGATAAATTTTTACACTATTTTCGTAGCTTATACAATGTTTTCTACATGCTTACTTGTTTGCACTAACACTTGTCTTTGGCTATCGATCCTTATTTATGCACACCTTAGTTTCTACCAAGTGCATTCACTCCCCCTTGTAGGTAAGAGTTTAAGATTACATGCAGTTGGTTCTCTTTTGGGGCTGCATTCTCCTATCAATGATGTCGCATACATCCCCAAATAGGGGGGAATTATTTAGGATTTTACATACTGACACAACGCATTTAAACTGGTTCAGTTCAGTGCACTTTCCTCCCTTGGAATTTTGGTTCACATACAATGAGTGGGTTTAGACCAGTTTATGAACCCCATACACAATGGATTTTATAGGACATGGTGCCCTTATCATTCTTAGAAGCAATTACAAGATCGAAGGTTACAGTGGATGTGCATCCCTACACTACTTCAGATAGTGGCGTTGGATCACCCAAAAAACTAGGATGTACAAATATCTCTTCACACACATTCAGGGAAGTAGTTAGAGTTTAGAGGATACAACAAAATTCCTCCCTACACTTCTTTGGCCTATGGCGTCGAATCACCCAAAAATCCTTGACAGTACATGATATCCTTCTATACTCTCTTTCTCAACATGGATCAAGTGCACATGTTGCATTTACACTTTCTCATTTACATATTTACATTTACATACATATGCATGCATCTTTTACATTTCATTTTTACACATATATACATACATATTTGAATATTTGATCATTTTCTCCTTGCATGTCTGGTCATATGAGAAACAAACATTTAAATGAGGGAAACAAAAACAACAACACGCATCATACTAACCATGAAGGTACATTACACACATCAACAGATATACATGTGTTTCTGACATAGGTTCACTCTCATCACATTTTTGCACATTTTTCATATTTAGTTTCCACACTCCACCATATTTCTGTCATTCCACGTTTCTTCTAGTCCATCAACACGTTTTCTACCACAATCTTCACGGACATCATGTATGCACATCTATCTACTTTATGTTACTGAGATTTCTTCTCACCAACATAAAGTGGGGGAAAAATGTAGTTACAAAATAATACACTTTAGATATTATTTAATCCCTGTTTCATAATACTATTTATAAGGTTCTTGAGTGAAGCAAGTACTAATTAGCCCCCGTATTTTGGCCATCTTGTTTTTTTTATTTAGTCATTCCTGACCTTTTACATCCACATGCCATGTAAACCTTTATCACTTCGCATTATTTTATCCTTGACTGGGGCACCCAAGATGGTACTGTGGCGCCCATGGGCACCCTAGTCCCACCAGGGCACCCCGATCCTTTTTTATCTTTCCCACCACTTTTTGGGATTTTTCTAGCCATTTTAACTTCTTATATTTTTGGTGGTCGGCCATTTCATGGTTAAATATGAAATTAGATCAAAAGAACCATATAAATAAAAAGTTATGAGACCATAATGAGGGACCAAGAGCTAGTCACTACTATTATCCACCTAGAGTTGCATGCATTTAGAGATCATTTGCATCCATTAGCTCCATTAGCTACATCACACTGCATAGGGATAGGTATTCTATTATATTCCATGCACACATTCTATTACATTTTATACATATAGTTATTTCTCACTATTTCACAAACTAGAACAGGAGCACCTAGGGCACATTATGTACACACACACAACATAACTACATTTGGGTCTAGAATTTCATGCAATGCTTAGTTAGTAAGATCATTGTTGTGGTAGTAAAGGCCATTCTGATCCATTCATTTGCATTCTTATTTTTTAGTGTTTTGATACTCTTATTTGGTCTTTTGTAGGTCTTCTATTCATCTTGGAATATCAGCGACATATAAATCAGTACGATGACATTGATGCAACAAACAATGAGGGTTTCAAATCATTTGTTAAACCTATAAAAACTAGTTTTGGAGCTTTTGCATAGACCAGGGTGCCCATTTTGCAGACCATAGCACCTGTAAGTGCCCTAGTTTCTTTCTAGGCACTTTGGTCCAGATAGACAACCTAGATCCATCCTTTTTGGGTCTTCTACATAGTCATTCCTACTTCCATATTCTCCAATCACCTTTACGACACAATCCCATGAGAATCTCGTATTCAATTGAATTCTTTTATCTTCTCTCTTATACATTAGGGTTTATTTTTTCATTAGATTAGTTGTTTGGGTAATTTCTATATATGTTTATTGTATTTATTTATTGCATTTACATGTCATTCTAGATCAGATTAACTACACATTATTTCTTCTTTTTATTTAATCAATGGCTCATCTAGTGCTCTAGCTCGCAACACTCCAAGTGGGAACTTGATAACAATGTGATCCAACAACCAAAATTTTAAAAGCGCAGTAGGGACCAAGATCCTCATGCCTATGTATGTAATCAAGTGTAAAGCTCAATACAAATGGGCCAGTATGCACTGAAACCAACAAAATATGACTCCATCCATCAATTTTTGAACCACTCCTATCAAGATGAGTGGATAATGAGTCCTAGTCTTATCAGGAAGTAGGTGGCTGCTAACAAGAGACATAAGATACACTAGTAGGCGTGTAATCCTCTAGTCCTAAAAGAACTTGTACAAGTGCACTTTCATGCCTAGTCAAGGAATATCCTCTAGTTCAAAAATATTCCATATGTGCTCCATAATCTGGCCACAACACCCATCATATTTCACAAAGATAACCTAGATGGGAAATCTGAGGATCTAATATACATCCTCCAACTTCATGGTCATTGCACTAGTAGGAAGTTTGAATATATGGCTCTCACTATGTCACCTCTTTGTTAAGGCAGAAAGGAGGCTATTGTCCAACATGATGTGTGACAGCTGTGTAATATAAGATAACCCTATGACCACAAAAATGACAATCAATCCACACTACTCTCATTGAGATAAGTTATTCTCATAGGCTCAAAGGTATCCATGTTGCTCGCACACATCAAAATTGAGTAATATCCCCCAAAGTGCAAAACACAAAAAATTAATATCATTTCTTCTAAAAAAATCTTCATAAGGTGGGCTAATCACTCCTAGTTTCTTCTAAACATCTCTTAATTTTTTCTAAGGCCTTCTCAAAGACTAAACTCTACACTAGCACATGTGTTTTAGCAATAGTGCATGCCTTTTCACATTAGCACATGACTTTGCATAGTAGTGCATTCCACACTAGCACATTCATTTTAATGCTAGTGCATGCCATACTAGGATGTCCATTTTCACACACATGCTCCCATTTTGACACTAATGCGTTCCCTAGCCTACGTCATTAATAGTGTAATGATCATGCTATCATTTTAACACTAGTGCATGACCCTTCACACCAGCACATGTGAGGCTACACTAGTGTGCTTAAAGCCCTTTTCTAGTGTTAACCCGCCTACTTTCCCTAGCTAACACAAATAATAAATGTACTAATAATTCAAAAAATTTATGTTACATATCGGGATACCATCTGTTGGAAGGCTCCCAAACTATCAAAATCAATCAACATGATGTATTCAGTTCATAATTCATTCCATTGCTCTCAAAGGTGAGTGGAGAATATCTCACAATAGCAGTAAAGTATAATAGCAAATAATGGGTTTGATGGATTTTACCCCTCCCACCCTTTTATTTCTACCCTTCGAGCCCTAATTCTTCATTTTTCTTTCCCCCTAAGGGATGGATAGCTAATATGTTCTTCTATATTCTTCCCATCACATGCTAGAGTTCTGTTGCAATGATTATTTTAATTAAATAGTTATTTTTTTTTCACATTTTCATCTCGCTGGGGTATATTTTTGCTTCCTAGCAACCTTTTCTTCTCCCCGGGCATATTTTTGCTTCCTGACAATTTCTTTCAGTGTACCACATATACCGTCATTATTATATATAATTTTCTTCCCAAAAAATCAAAAAATCAAAAAAGCAAAATAGCAAAATATCAAAAAATCATTAAAAATGCAAAACAATTTGATAAAATTTCAAAAATCCAAAAAATTGGTAAAAATTTCAAAACTTGAAACATTGGTAAAAAACATTTAGCATCTAAATCATTTACAGGAAACAACGTCCTCAAACATTAAAATTTGTCCTACAAAACATCTTTCTTTGGTCTTTACTTGTTCTCGCGCACGACTTATAGATCATTTTGATCTACCTCCATTAAAAAAGCTAGTTTACCTACTATGTCTATCCTTCCTTGCATAACTAGTTTCTTGGGGAAGTTTCATAGAGCATGAATGATTTTTCATAGGACCCTTGTGTCCTCTGTTTATTCACCTTGTATGTATCCTTGCTTGGGGTGCCATTTTTAGACCTTTTAATTAACTTGAACATTTGAGAACTACAACTAGATAACAAAAACATTGGTGTAACTACCTTGAACGTTATCTATTTGAGTACATTTGTTTGTGCTAGTTTATTTTTTGGTATGCTTGTATACTTTCTTGTATTGCATTACGTTATGTATGTTACTTTAAGTTATTCCTTTTGCAGTGCACAAATACTAATATTATGGACGTTCATGTCATTTTATATTTTGATACATGCTCATATTATATAAAGAACCAATGACATAGATCATATAACAAAATGATGAGAAAAAGATATTTCTATGCCATCTAACATGTTTGTTATCTCCATATGTGAGTTTTCTTCATCTTCAATTTTCTTCATCTCCAATTTTATTCATCTCCACTTTTCTTCATCACCATTTTCTTCTATCACAAATTTTATTCAACACCACCTAGGGTAATAGGGATTATATTTATCCCCCTCCTCCCTTATTTATTCTATCCATTTAAACACAGGCTTTCTTTCCCAATCACCGAGCACATTACACACAGGCTTGCTAATATTATGTCAAACCTTATTATTTCCTTCTTCTTTTCAATCATCAATCGACCTCTTCCATCACCCCATCAACACTTGAGGGGGCATCCTTTATCATAATTTTTTTTCTTCCATTCCTTCAAAATTTACTTGTCTATAATTGTATACTATCTTTGAAGTGGTGTCACTTGCGTTACACAACCCCAAAGAGGAAAACATTTAGACACCTAGAATCCACCTATGCATTTTTAATAATAAATTGTACTAATTACCTGTTGGTCATTCAAACTTTCACCCGTGTCTTGGATATGGAAGGATCGAGTCATTTGAGACAACAATAGAACAAGCTCTAATTTTTGGGACCTTGTGTGCTTGAGATGGATCTGCGGAGAAGGAAGGTTAATCTACCTACCTCTAACACTACTGCTACTCCTGATGCTGAAATAAAATCCTAGAATAAACATGCTGAGGGACTAGTGATAAAAGGATGTGTAAAAAGGGGAAATCCTAAGATAAGGAAGGTGATAACACCAGGGAAAGGGTTGATCTCTCTCCAAAAGTAGCGAAGGAAATAGAGAGGGCACAGATAAATAGGGTGGATGACATGTGCCACAGATCAACACGTGGGCTTGGTCTTCCCGAATGAACAACACATGAACATGGGGAATACAAGCGGGAATATGCACAACATACCAGAAAACACAAACAAAGAGGTGAGATGCAATAAAAAATGAGAAAGGGAAGACAAGAGTTCCATAAAACATGATTTTATTTCTTAAGGGATGCACATTCATTTACACTCATGGAAGGAGGCAAGAATACATTGCATCGACCATGCCAAGGTTTGAGACCCATGGGAATTTGGCCAACATTTTTGGCATGGTACCATTACAACAAAGAGGGATATTTTTTACAAAGTGGAACTCTGCTATTTATAGAAGTAGGAGAGAAGAGAAGGAGAAAGAGAGGGAAACTTAGATTCAAATATTCAACCACTAATAGTTAGTGATAAATGCCTACAAATCCACTTGCAAGGATGTTAGATTTGCTTCCCATGCCTATTTGGTGTGTAGAAGAAGGAAGAAGGAAAGATATGAAGAAATCTGGTGGTTGGGATGATTAGATGTGTGCATTAATGACTAGAATAACATTTCCCTATTTTCCGCCTACCAAATCTTTCCTAAATCAGATTTTGGAAAGTCCAAAATGTAGCTGATGTTAACAACTTTCAAATGAGAGTGGGTGTGTGGGAATTTGAGCATTGTAATAGAATTTATGGCTATTAGAAGTCTACAGGTTGCTATAACATGCAATGTCACATGGCATGTGCTGATTGACTGAGGAAATTGGCCAAATGTTGATTTGTTTTATCTTTTCTACCACATTTCATGCACTAGTTGGTTTTCTAGGTTCGGTGCCCTATTGGAGTTCTTTGATAGGTTACATGTAGCATACTCAAGTCTGAAATATGACGTGGCATAGTGACTAGCATGGAAAGAAGGTGCAAGGCATGGAATCAAGATGTAGGAACACGAAAGGGAAACATAGGGAAGGCACATGCATAGGTGCGTGCACATGAGGACTTGGAGAATACTTGTAGGGGAAAAGTATGGGGAAGGCACATGAAAATTCAACTGAAGGAGGGTGCACAACGGTAGAAAGAAAAGTGGTGCATGAGGGATCTAAGTGTATGTAAGCACACAAGAGGAATGCCAGTGACTTAGTCATTTTGGAAGGTAATTCTACAGACGTGCGCACAACCTGAAATGTGAAACATTAGAGTTAGAATGAAAATACAAGTTATCCAAGTAATTAGGAGAGTTATTTAGATAATAGTTTTGAAAATTTTTGGGGCCATCTTCCTCCTAGATACAAATACCAGTAGCCTTAGAAGTCCATTTGGCATGGATTCAAGTGTTAAACTTGAATATATAATCTAGAACTTGAACAAAATCCTTAAAGTCACTTACATCACTGTCTAAAATCTAAATTAAATTGTTTCTCTCATATGAAGATATTTTGAATTGGATTGATGAGAGTGAAAGCTATGCACTAACCATTGGAAATTCCTCTGCTAAAATTAAAGTGTCATCCTAGGAAGCAACAAAAGGGGTGCGTAGGCACAACAGGAAAGGAAATCCGCTAGAGGGAGCACACCAAAACAGAAGCACGACACTATGTACAAAGTTAAAAATCATACATGTTCCAAAGGGCACATGCAGAGTGTGCACAAGCACTTGTGTTACTAAAATAAAACCTAAACTAACCTACTCTAAGTAGAGGTAAAGGGAGCTCAAGTAAAACCTACTATAGGAAAGGAGAAGTATCTTCCATTCCTCACAAATTATGACCATGTAATTGATTTGGCACTGAACATGGTCGGAAATGAGAATGAAAAATAGAAATTGTAAATGGTGTTTCACCCTCCTGATTGTATCAACTAATAAAATATATAACTCTTGAAATTATTTTGCACTTGGATTCGGGAGGCACTACTATTGACCTTTGGCATGCCAAAGGTCAACCTCATTTTCTAGAGTGAACATGACCAGTGGAAACTCTTTCTTTAGATCTAGACTAGCCAGATATCTGATTGGGCATAGTCTAATCCTTTTGATTTTCCCATTACTTTGAAGCTCAATCCCACAAATGGAATTTTCTTACAGAAACTCCTTCAAAATGTGACTGCTTGTAGGATGGGTCATGGAGAGTTGGGGTGCATGAGGTTCTACATCTACAAGCAAATCTGTCTCTGCAAGAACTACACCCTCTAGAAATAACTTTTTTTTTTCTGAAACAAGCACCTATATGATTTCCTCTTCCCAATTGGAGTCACATGAGTCATGCCATTCTTCAAATATTTTTTAAACTTCAAACATGATGATATTGGTTATGAAAGGCACATTAGCAAGGGGTTGTTTGTCTATGGTAGAACTAGGTAGAGGGGACCCAGAAGGAAATGAAAGGATGGGTGCAGAAGAAGGAATGGAAGGAACACACATAAGAGGAGTGGAAGCACACACGGGAGGTATGAAAGGCGTGCACGCTAAAGGAACAAAGGCACACACAAAAGGGGGAATGGAAGAAAACTAAAGATGGTGTGAAAGGGAGAAGGGAGGAATAATGGAATCCTCAGTGGGATTAGTGTGCTGAAATTTGGGAACATGAGAAGTAAGCTGGGATGATGTAAGTTGGCATAGAGGAGTGGGATGGCTATATGATGGTAGTGCAGGGTTGCCCCATTGACAGGATTTCCGCATCCTATATTTTTGAGCCTCCATTTCTTCTTCCCACTTTGTAATCTGGGGAAGCATCTCAGTAATAAAACGTAACTTCTTCTGGGCATTAAACCAACCTGGTATAGTTCTAATCCATGGACAAGGGACGTTGTATCCAAATTTATCTACCTTTATGGATCAATTAACTCTAAGAGTCCATCTCCATCTTTTGAACTTGCCTCTCAAAATTAGCTTTAGCCATGGAGTTTCTGCCATCATCTGCATAAACTTGTTGTTCATAAACATTTTGGTTAGAAAAAAGTGGGTCATATGCATTTTTTGGATAATGGGGCTTATAAAATTGATTTGGAGGAGGATTTTAAAACTATGGTGATGGAGGGAAATAGATCTTATGTTGCAAATTGGAATTCCAAGGTGTAGAAGAAGTCATGATTACACAACTTCAAAAGAAGAAGGCGAAATGATGGGAAAAAGGAGAAATGAATGAAAGAAGGAGGGGAGACTAGCCTATGAATGAAAAAAATGGGTGCGTTTGAATTAGTGGAGTCACCATATGTGTTGAAAAATGCCTCCAAAGGCTGGGTCTTAATAATACACATCAAACTTTCTAAGATGAAGATGTAAATATCTTCACTCTTGTCCCATCTGGTGTGCCAAAAAATGTTGGTCGTTCAAACTTACACACATGTATTAGATCAGGAAGGATCGAGTCATTTGAGATAATAATGGAACCATCTCCAAGTTGTACGACCTTGTGCACTTAAGACATGTCTCAGGAGAAGGCTGGTTCCTCTACCTAAATATAATGCTACTGCTACTGCTGATGCTGAAATAAAATCCTAGACTAAACATGCCAAGGGACCAGGGATAGATGAATGTCCAGAAAGGGAAATCCTAAGCTAAGGAAGGTGATTGTGCCATGGAAAGGGTCGATCTATCTCCATGAATGGAAAATTAAATAGAGAGGTCGCATGCAAAGAGGGTAGATGACACATGCCATAGATCAACACATGGGCTTAGCCTTCCTATACGCACAACACATGAACATGGAGACTGCAAGTGGGAATACACACTGCATGCTAGAAAATGCAAACAAAGAGGTGAGATGTAATGACCAACAAAAAAGGGAAGAAAAGATTTCCATAAAACAATATTTTATCTCTTAAGGGATGCACAATCATTTACACTCACGGAAGGAGGTGAGAATACATTACAGAGATCATGCCAAGGTTACCCATAGGAAGTTGACCACCATTTTGGCATGGTTCTGTTATAACAAAGAGGGATTCTTCTTACAAAGAATAACTCTACTATTTATAGAAGAAGAAGGAGAGAAGAGAATGAGAAAGAGAGGGAAACTTAGATTCAAATCTTCAACCACCAACAACAAGTGATAAATTCCTATAAATCCTTCATCTAAGCTATTAGATGCACTTCCTATGTCTGTTTGGCATGTAAAAGAAGGAATAATGTAAGATCTAAAGAAATTGGGTGGTTAGGGCTATTAGATGTGTGCATTGATGACCAAAATGAAGTTTCCGTATTTTCCACTTACCAAATCCCGCCTAAATCTGATTTTGAAAATTCCAAAATGTGATGTCAGAAAATTTCAAATGAAACTAGGCGCACGGGAATCCAAACACCTCAACAGAAGTTATGATTTTCAAAAGTCTATAGGTTGCTCTGACATATAATGTCACATGGCATGTGTTGGTTGACTGAGGAAATCAGCCAACTATTAATTTGTTTCATCTTTTCTGCCACATGTCATGCACCGGTTGGTTTTCCATATTCAACACCCTATTGGCGCACTTTGATAGGTTGTGTGTATCATACTCAATTTTGATATATGACGTGGCATAGTGACTGACACAGAAGAAGATGCAAGACATGGAAGCAAGAGGCAAGTGTGCAAAAGGGAAACAAAGGGAAGGTACATGCGTAGGTGCACAAAAAGGAGGAATAAGAGACTAATTATAGGGGACAAGTATGGGGAAGGGGTGCGGGAATTCAATTGAAGGTTGGTGTATGATGAAAGAATGAAAATTAGTGTGCAAGGGAGCTAAGTTTATGCAAGCATGCAAAAGGAATGCTAGGGACTTAGCCATTTTGGAAGGTAATTCTATAGAGGTGCGCGTAACCTGAAATGGGAAACATCAAAGTTAGAATGAAAATACAAGTTATCCAAGTAACTAGGAGAGTTATTTGGATAATATTACCCTTTTTGTTGTTATTTCAATTATAATTAGTGTTATTTTATGTTAATTAACTAACATTTCCTTGCATTTCGGTTAATTAATGACACTTTGTTAATTAACTAACCTTTCCCCCGTTCTGGATGTCAATTAATGACACTTCATTAATTATAATCCTCCTATAATCAATTAATTAACTATTATTAGCTAATTAAGCCTTTATAACCTTGTATTTAATTAATAAACCTTCTTATTAACTAAATTCCCCTTTTAAATCATCTCAATCCTAGCTATTTTCCTCTAAATCACCTCTAAATAGATTTCTAAGCTTATCTTGGCCTATTAATTAATCCTAGTTGATTAAATAAACCATATCCAACTCCCATGAGTTTCTAATTCTACTTAATTATTTCTAATCATGTTTATCCCTTTTAATTCTACTTTATCTTTTATCCCACATTCACTAGGTTTCTAGCTTCTCCCAAAATGGAAAGATATATAAAGAACCTACATCCTTCCTTCACACCTTACACCACACTTTTGATAGTGATTTCTATAGGCATATTAATAAGAACATTCTCCATTTTTGAAATAGCTCCTTCATCTTTACATCCACTATTCTCATAGTTGAGTAGCAAAGGAAGTGTTAGTGCAAAATAATAGCACCCCCAAATGGCCAAAGATGTGAAGTGGTTAAAATGGGGCATTCGGTGTGATTGCATAACACTGGATCATCTCTCAAGCTTTGGGAGTTTCAAAACTTGAGATGGACCTCTGGAGAAATCTAGTTCATGCTTCCTAATCTACCTACCATGAGCTACTCTAATGTAGGAAAAAAATAAACTATCCTAATCTAACCATTCCAAGGAACCAAAGAGAAAGAGAGGGTGAAAGAAATGCCTACACTAAAGCAGTGATACACCAGAGAAGGAAAGAGATGAGATGCTCTATTGAGGGAGGATGAAATAGAGGAGAAAGGAAGATGGGAAGGTTAGACAAAATTGACACAAACCTAGACACTAATCCATGATCAAAAATCCATGAAACACAACGCCCTGTACCTGAAAATGTGAAATACATGCACAAAAAATAGATTTGAAAGGGAGAGGCATGGAGAGATAATAAAACAATGCAAAGGGTTGAAGAAACACCACAAAAACACATTTTATTGCTCTATATGGGTGCACATACCATTACGTTTCTGCTTAGAGGCACAAAAATGCTTGCCATGCGTAGGAGAAGGTTTTCAAATAATAATGGAGTTGGGAAACAAATTTGATAGAGTTTCCCTATGCCTAGAATAATCTCCTCTTCTTAAATGAGAAGTGTTACAATATATAAAAAGAATAAGAGAGAGAAGAGGGAAAATTTGAATCATGTTTCAACTACCATGAGATATGCATTGAATCCTACCTTGAAGAATCAACCAATATCAATCAATTCCTTTCTCAAATCCACCCTAAATATGTTGATTCTGGCTCCCTCTATCTGTCTGGTGTATTGAAGAAGAATGGTAGATCGAATCTAATCAGATCTGGTAGTTGGAGAAATTGAGCTCTGTATTAATGGTCTAGAAGACTATTTCCAAATTTTCACCCACCAATGCTTGCAAAAAATGATATTTTATGTTTCCAAGGCATAGGGCATCAAGATGTTTCCAAAAACTCTTCTCCCACCCAAATTTGAGTTCTCAGTCAAAAGATATGGTCATTTGAATTTTTGGATCACAAACACGTAATATTTGAATGAGTCTATTTGTATGGGGTTCACGTGGCATCTCTATGCTTATTTGAGATTTGACTCCTTCCTTTGCTCTTGGAATAGTGCCCATGTGACACGTGGCAGCATCCACAGGTTTCCCTATTTCCTTTGTATTCTTACTAAGTCTTTTGCGTGGGTGGAGGCACTGTATCCAACCCAAGATACGTGGAGGCTTTGCTTATGTTTAGAAATTTCCCCTAGAATTTACCTTTAGAGTAGCACATATAAAACACATGGAGACCTCCACGGGTGTTTGGAATTTTCAACAGTCACCCTCACCTTTTCAGGATCTGGGACACATGGCGAGCTGGCGCTCATTTGAGATTTTCTTTTGGATTGCACCTTTGAAATGACATCGTGTTAACACTTGGCACCTTCCACTACTAGCCCACCTCTACTTTGACTATTCAAACTATGACTCTGTCCCCCCTTTTTTAAATCTTGGGACACGCAGTGAGCCTGCGCTCGTTTGATTCTCTGCCTAGGGTCTCAGTTTTGAATGTGCACTGTTTGGACACTTGGTTCCTTTTTCCTGTATTCATTACTTAGCCATTTTGGGCTCATTCTCCTTTTGACCTCTGTTAACCATTGGCTACATGGAGGGTTGGCAAAATTTTGATCCTCCACCTTGGACTCCCCTTTTTGGAATTGTGCTGAGCCGACACTTGGCACCTTCCACCTAGTCGAAGACCTTTTCAATGGTCGTGCAACTTTCTGGGGCTCTAGACGCATGGAATCCTAGCACTTATTTGGGTCTACCCTTTGATTTTAATCTTTGGAGGAGCACTGTTCAAAAACGTGGAGGCTCATGTTGGATCTCTATACTTAGTCATTTTTTGGGCCTGTTTTAAACAATTTCTGAAGCCTGAAGACTCTAAATCTTTGTCGTTTCCTTTCCTTCTCATTCCTGGCTCTTTTGACATCACTCCTCCTTCCCTGACCCTGATGTTCCATTTCCAAGCTTTCCTGTAATCTATTTAATGGATTTAAGCCACAAATTTGCTCGAAAGAGCCTTTTTTTGAATTTCTCTTGCGCAGGGTCATTTGATCTTTTGCAGACCCCACCACTTCCATTATAGAGTCTCCCTATAAATTGTTTACAATATTCGAATGTGATTTCTCTTGTTCTTTCTATGTGGGGTCGTGGTTGATCCAATATTTTTCCGGGGGGAAAAATTATGGATAACAATTTTGGCGACTCGCAGGGGTATCTTCCTGCTAGATGAAGATACCAGTAGCCTTGAAGCATCCATTGGGCATGGAGTCACAATTAATGGCTTGGTACTGACCCTTCCTTCAAAATGGACTCCCTGATTGCCTTCCCACGTGTATGCACTCTCAATTTTCATAAGAAAATATTGAAATAGAGTTTCTGAGAGTAGAAAATTGTATTGACCTGGGGCTTCATTTGTCCCTAAATGGATTGACTTAAAAACATCCTTTGGTTGCTCTAAATTTGTTTCATTTTTTGGGACTAACAATTGCTACAGATAGCTATGGATCTTTCTACCATGAATACTGAAGAGCCTGGCCTTGGTCTGTCCCGAGAATGGACTATTACAATGTTTACCCAGGGCACATTAAAATTCGCAATGACATAACCTTGGAGCAAAAAAACACAACAACGTTATGTATAAAGAATAAAATCATACATGCCTGAAATGAGACATGCAGAGTGTGCACAAGCACTTTTTCTACTAAAAACAAAATCTACTCCTACTCCTATACTAACTAGAAAGAAAGAAGAGCTTAAAAAAAGCTAGCTACAGGTAGGGAGAAATAGCTTCCCTTTCTCAAAAGGGGCAGCCATGCAAATGATTTAACACTGAATATGCCTACTTGGATGAATAAAAAACTAACTTTAGGCATGTCCTCCACCCAAATCATCAAGGTATCTACATTAACCAAAAATACCTCCTCAAGTTGATTGACATTGGATTCCTGGAGGTGTTGATTATGACCCTTGGTACTTTTATGCTCATCCTCATGACCTGAAGTAGGCATGACTAGTTTTGGCTTCTCCCTTGGCTCTAATGAAGCCAAGTATTTGATTGAGCAAGGTATTTTCCTTTGAATTTTCCCATGGTTCTGAACTCTAACTCCAAAAATGGAGTCTTTTTGTGGACCTTCTTGGATGGATGGTGAGAGAGAGATGATGAAATCTCCTTTCTTTTTCTCTTCCTTTTCTTGTAAAGAATATGGAAGATCATGATCTTCCAACCCTAGTTCCAGAGAGATGTTCTAAGACATAGGATGTTTTCTTTAAGTGTCATCCTTTATGGCAACAAGCTCATGTGTGTGGAATATGGATGATGGAAGAGAAAATGATGTGATATTCATGGGATTTTCTCCATCAAAGAAATCCTCCAAGTCAAATAAATACTCTTCCTCGTTGTTTTCCTATTACATGTGGTCAAACAACTCCATGGTGGCCTCCTGATCTATAACTTGATCACCATGGATCCCTTCATCCTCAAACATGAAGTTTGCAAGCTCAAACTCTTCTTCAACATTAGATCTTGAAGGGGATGAAGTGGAAGGAAGAACTAAAGGTTATCCTATAGCCTACCCCACACTTGCAACCTCTAAAACTGTATTCTCCTCCTCCATCATGAGTTCATCAATCAAATCAGGCCCTTGAAATGAAAGTAAAAAATGTTCAATGATGCCTTCTTCATTGAGTGGCCTTAACTCTGATTTTATCTCTCCCATCTACTCCTCTTCAATGGGACTTGGAGCTGATTGTTCTTCCTCCTCAACTGGTTATGCAGCTTGGATCAAATCAACATCCTCTTCAAACAAATGCCATTATGGAAACTACATTTAGAGCAGCCAAACTTCTGATCTTCTTCTTCTTGTTTTCGTTCCTTCTCTGTTGTAAACTCAATCTCATCCACCACTGGCTCTTCAACTTTGACCTCCTCTATTGGCTTGACCATCAAGGGGATATTTATAAACCCAAATTTGGCAACCCAAATATTCAGATTATCTGTCACTTCTTCTCTGTTGGGTTCCCCTTCTTGCCATTTTCCTTGACTGGATTCTTGAGTCTCTTCCCAACATGGACTTGGGAAAGCAAGGGGAGTGACAAGTTGGGGTTCAACCAGCTTTGCAATTGTTTGTGGTGGGGAGGGAGGTGGAACTTCTTATTTGTTTTGAGGGGATGACTATTTGGAAGGGAAAGGGGAGAGGAACTGAAATGGGGTGGAATACTAGGGAATGGAGAAATGGAATCAAAACTTGGGGCAGCAATTGGGAAGCTTGGAAATTGGATCTTGGGTTGAGATGGTGCTACTTGAGAAAGAGAAAAATAAAATCTATGAGATGGTGGACTTACCCATTGACAAGGTAGTCTTGACTCCAACTCATAAGCCTCAATATCCTCAGTCCATTGTGTAAGTTGGGGCAGCATTTCAACCATGAAGTTTAGCTTCTCTTGAGGGCTGTAATGTCTTGGAAAATGGCCTTCCCATGGACAAGGTGCCATGTAACCAATCTTGAATGCCTTAATTTGTGCTATGCCCCTTGAATGAACCATGCCAACCTCCATTTTTTGAATTTTCTCCAATAAACCATCATTCTCCACATATTTGTCACCATTGTATGTGTCCCCTTGTTCTTGATAAGCTCCATGGACAAATTGACTTTGACCTTGGTCATATGGGTAAGTGTAATGGTCCTAGATTTGATTATAATGCTGATTTGGAGGAGTTTGGAAATGCGTTGGAGGTGGATTGCATTGTTGTAAGTGTGAGTTTCAGAAGGTAATGAAGTCATGATTTCACAACCTCATGGAATGGGAGAAAATGAAAGTGATGGAAGAAGAAAATGGATGAAAATGAGTGGAAATGGATGGAAAAGGTCTGCAACTTAGAGAATTGGTTTTTGAGCAGATGGAGTCACCAACTATGCTTCCATGTGCCTCAAAAGGATGAATCCCACCAAGAAAAAATCAACTTGATGAAATAAAGTGAAGACATCTTATCCCACTGGGCATGCCAAAACTGTTAGTGCAGGAAAAAAATAAACTATCCTAATCTAAACATTCCAAGGAACCAGAGAGAAAGAGAAGGTGAAAGAAAGGCCTACACTAAAGTGGTAATACCCCAGGTAAGGAAAGGGGTGAGATGCTCTATTGAAGAAGGATGAAATAGGGGAGAAAGGAAGATAGGGAGGTCAGATAGAAGTGACACAAACCCAAACCCTAATCCAATATTAAAACTCCAAGAAACACAACACCCTACACCTAAAAATGTGAAATACATGTACAAAAAATAGATTTGAAAGGAGAGGAATGGAGAGACAACAAAATAATGAAAAGGGTTGAATAAAATATTGGTATCCAAATTTAATCTCCTTCACAACTTGAACAACATCATGAATTTGCACAATACACTCAAGGGTAGATAGATGATTTGTATGTCATTTGTAGCCAGGGAACACATCTGTCTAGCTTGTTAGCACTCAATATTTGAGGGAGTGGATAGCACCTTCAAAAGGATCTTGATCTAATCCTCACTGCTTTAGGTTGTGCCTACCAACCAAGGCAAGAGAACCTATATTACAGCCCTTGTATGGTAAAGGAGATGGAGATATCCTTGTATTTTACACAATTGTATGGAGATGGCCTTGGGAAAACATGATCAATTATCCATTATTCAAACTCAAAGGAGTTGTCACTACTAAATGATGGAAATGCTTTCAAGACAAGGCTAAGGCTGCTAGAGACATGATAAAATCCTGATATACTTTGTGCATTTTTATGAATGGGTTGTATTATTTTGTTGACACACAATGCAATACAAGGGTAGTATGGGTAGGATGAGTTAGTTTGAATGAAATTTTTTTGGGAGATGTTTAGACAAGACTAGCTAGGAATTACCAACTTCTTTGGGAACCTTTGCAGGAAATTTGTAACACTCACACAATAAGAATGCTTCAAGAGGTTTAAAAGAATCCTTCAACTAGGATATGTGCACAAATGGAGGCCCAGATCTACACTCTTCCACACAATATTTGACAACTTGCTACAAAAGCTTAAAGAAAATATCACAAAAAAGTATCCTAAAATCCCTATTTGATTACGACCTAAGGTACCCCCAAAAGTTTACAAATAATCTCAAGATTGAAGGACAGTAAAATGATTTTAAATATGTTTATATTTTATCAGATGAAGGCTCTTCTAGATATAAGATTGCAGATGCAATCAAACCATCAACCACAAATGAGACCATGTATGATCAAAGAGATCCTAAACACAAGATTGTAACATGAGCAAGGAACAAAAATTGAAATCATTCTAAAACACAAACATATATAAATTTTGCCAAGAGATAACACCAAATAATCCAAAAATTGATCAAATACACCAGCAGGGGAATGTTATTGGAACAATCTTAGAGCTTGTTGATGGCTTTACAACCTAAACCAACTCAACATGATGCAATATGGAATTGAAAAATGGCTCTCAGGCAGTTTTCTCTAGAGAAATGGATTTCTTATAGTTTTTGCTTGAAAAATTCCAAGTTCTTTCTCTCCTCCCCCTCAAATTATTCAAAAATACATTTTATATCTCATGCTATATTGGAACCTTTCTTCCCAAGAAAATAATATGCTCAAGGGATCAAATTTGTTACAAAACCGTTCATCATTTCAGGAAAAGGACATCAAATTGTAAAACAGCTCACATATTGCTAGGGATGCACAAATTTTTTTTAATATTGCATGAATTTAGATCCTTATCCATCCCATGGTCATGTTTTTGTCATTCAGGTATACGAGCATGCTCCAACAATCATTTTTCACCTTTTCCCTCATCATTTCACCTCTACAACTTTTGATTTTCACTTTTCACATTTTTAACATCGGGCTTGAGAAAAAATGCATTAAAAACATCATAGATCATCAAATTAGCTCATGAAATGGTGCCATTGTTCTCAGAAGGCTGAGGGGACCCAAAATCATATAAGCTTCGATGAATTTTGATGAATAAATGTGATTTCCAAGATCCTTGGAGCTCCCATGGCATCTAAAAAATGAAATTACATAGTATCCGTCGATTTTGATCAACTTTTAATATCAGCCTTACACACAGATAATGCCATTTAAGGTATAAGCTCAAAACTACCTTTTTGACCTTTGAATGAGGTGGGACAAGTGTCACAATGTGATTGGATTGAACTCCCATGCTTTAGAAATGCATTTGCGACCTTTTTACCTTTGGAAAATTTTGCAAAAAATTTCCACTTCTCCCCTGGACCTGCCACGTGTCCACATGTGGGCCCTACTTGAGAAAAGGAAAATTTTCTCAAAACAATCTACGGGCCTAAACACCCACTCTCTTCTCTGCCACATGGCACCCTCTGATTCACCACGAGGCCATGCCTATAAGTCTACCTTCAGACCTCCCTGCCAAATTTTGAAAAATTCAAAACACATTGTGGGCCCACAATCTCCTTTTAACCTCCTTGAAATGCACCACGTGTCCAATGTGGATTGGCCGCAGAAGCACACCTTCAATTTTTTCTTTGAAACATTAGCTGAAATTTTTAAAATTTCCACTGGTAACCCCAAGCTCCGAACCTCAGCCCCTCCATTCACATTTCTTTGTATTTGGAAAAGCGGACAAGTTTTTTATTTTAATTTTTTTTCCTCCAAAGGCAAAAAATCCAAAACATTCCCACCAACCCACTTCCCCCTTTCTTTCTTTTGGACACGTGTCTTCTTTTCATTGGTTGCAGGACTTTGGCTTGAAAAATTACTTTTACCTTTTGAAGTTAAAAACTTCAAAGTTATTTCAAAACCCACCCTCCCATTTTGGCTTCTCCTGGACACGTGCCCACTTCTCATTAGATGAGGACTTTCGGGCTAAAATTTTCCTTTGAACATTTTACAAAAGGAAAGAAAATTTTTTAAGTATAACCTGGCACCCACCACTCCTTCAACCAATCAACAATGTGCCATATAGCCACCCTTTACTGTAGCAAGGTAGAGCCACAAACCAATTTTTTCCTTTTAGCCAAAACTTTCAAAAATGACAAGTTTGGAAAACATTTCTTGTACCACCCCCGGCCAATAGGAACCTACCATGTTGCACCGCTAATGTTATGATGATGAATTTGACGGGAATAATGATGCCCGTATGACCGTCAAAACGTAAAAAAATATCAGAGGATGCCCTAGAAATTGAATTTTTTAACAAGGATGGAAGATTTCTTGATCTTAGAGTCAACTGAATCATTTTTTGACATCAATTTTGACCTTGGGATTGGGAAAAATAACTTGCAACAAATTTGGGATTCAATCAGATTTCGATTTTTTTTTATGATTTTGACAAAAGGAGAAAAGACACAACCCATAAAAATGAAGAAATTAGGGCACAAATAGGGGAAAATTGGGAAAATCATTTCAGAACAGGGCAAAACAACAACATTATGAGAATTTGAAAGTTTTCAACTAGAGAAAATCAAGTTTGCAGACCACCAAATCAACCAATGAAACATTTCTGAGCAGAATTTGACATGAAAATTTAAGGCAAATTATGAAAAATCAATAATGGGACCAACATTGGCTCTTGCTTGGGGATGGGCACTCCCGGTGAGTGCCACAAGATCAAACTGTAGACCAGGTGCCAAAAATCCATTGGGTAAGGAGTCAAAACACAGGGCAGTCCAAAAATTCAAAATTGCCATAAAAAAGGACTGAGAAAACTAGCCAAAAAGGTTTCCAAGGAAAAAAGGGCAAACCACACACCAACCAATAGCAAAACAAAAAGAAAGAACAAAGAATATACAAATATACAACTTGTGCATACCTCACTTGGGGATTTTAATCCAAGAAATGTTTTAAATTTCTTCCATTAACAGGAAGCTCCAACAAATCCCCATCTAGATCCTTGAGAAAAATTGTGTGTTCACCAATTCTGATGTCAATGGCATAAGGGACCATCCATAATACATCAAACTTTTCATGCTTGCCCTTGTCTTCATGCCTACTATCCCATAGAAAAACTAGATCTCCAACATTGAAGGCTCTAACAGTGATCTTCTTATCAAAAAACCTCTTCAATTTCTCTCTAAATCTAATATGCCTTTGATGAGAGGCTCTTCTTTCTTCATCCAACTCAATGATATGATTGATTCTTGATTCATATGGGCCATGTTCTTGATCTTCTAACTGTTGAGAAAACTGAAATGAGGATAATTTTAGATGTAAGGGCAGCAATGCCTGAGTTCCATACACCAATTCAAATGGGATCTTACCAGTTTCTCTTTTAGGAGTCATTCTATCAGCCCAAACTACAAATTTCAATTGTTCTCCCCATTTCTTCTTGTTGATTTCCAAGGTCCTTCTAATGATCTTGAGCAAGTTCTTGTTATTGGACTCAGCTTGTCCATTACCTTGTGGATTGTAGTTTGAAGAATAAGTTAGATTGATTCCATATTCATTGCACATTGCCATCAAAGGTTTGGCTCTAAAGCACATGGAATTATCAAATAAAATCTTAATTGGAACTCCAAATCTGCATATGATATGATTCAGCAAGAAATCCATTACCACTTGGTGTGTTGCCTTACTAGATGGAATTGCCTCAACCCACTTTGTAAAATAATCAGTTGCTACAAGGATCTATTTATGACCAGCACTAGAAGGATCTGAAATCTCACCAATGAAATCCATTCCCCATTGTTTGAAAGGGGCTTCAATTGATACAGGCTACAAGGGAAGGGAACCTGAAGCTTTTAGTCTTCCAGAGAAACGTTGGAAACTATCACACTTTCTAACCAGCTGGGTTGCATCTTTAAAAAGAGTAGGCCACCAATAACCAACTCTTAAAATATTATGTGTTGTCACTCTCCCAGAAAAATGTCTTCCACAAAGTCCCCCATGGAAATCAACAGTCAACTCGGGAGCTTCATATTTAGTTATGCATTTCAAGAGGACTCCTTTGGGGTTCTTCCAAGCCAGCCCAAGGTCTGTTATGATATATTTTTGAGAAGCTAGCATGAGGGCTCTCTTCTGATTTTTATTCAAGTGACTAGGACAGAATAGGTTCCTAAGGTAGAAGATCACATCTCTGTACCACTCAGAATTTACCAAATTTACAAGCACATCTATCCTTTCTTCCTCTAGCTGATTGACTTCCACATTTTGCAAGTTTCTCTCAGCCATGAGCCTGACAAGACCCAAACCTCTTACTAGCTTTGTTGTTTGGATATCCATATCATATTCTTGTAATTTTTTGACCCATCTTCATATCTTGCTTGATCTCTCCATGTATAATAAGATTTCTTTAACCATGGTGTGGGGGACATAAGCAACAACTTTTGAACTCAATATATAGGGCCTGAAAATGTTTGTTGCTTTTACTAATGCAAACACTTGTTTTTCCATGATTGTATACTTCAACTCAGCTGCTTGTAAAGCCTTGCTAAAGAAGGAAATAGGCCTCTCAGCTCCATTATCATCCTTTTGCAAAAAAATTGAAGCAATAGTAAATTTAGAAGAAAACGAAAAGATTTGGAAAGGCCTCCTATAGTTTGGGGCTGCCAAAACAGTGCATGCTTAAGTGCATCCTTTATTCCTTCAAAATCTTGAATGGCAGCCTCCTCCCACCTGATAACTTGATCCTTTCTTAACATGCTTGTGACTGGAAGAGTTAGCTCAGAAAAATTGGAAAGAAACCTTCTAATAAAATTGATTTGGCCAAATAAAGATTGGATACCTTTCATTGGTTCTTGGGATAGGTACTTTGTTGATTGCCTACACTCTTTTAGGGTCTATCATGACACCATTCTTAGACACAATATGCCCTAGAAAATTGGCCTTTTGCAAACCAAAATGACACTTCTTTGGATTAAGAGAAATGCCATACTCCCTACATATGATCAACATCTTCTCTAGGTGTTGCAAATGGTCTCCTTGCTACCTTGAAAATACAGTCACATCATCTTGGTAAACTGCAAAAAAATCATTGAT